>JAVQMG010000096.1:2077500-3277500 GCA_032878915.1 Castanopsis chinensis
AAAATTAAGTCTTTTTCAGTCCTTTTTGGTAATTTGCACCAGAACAACAATTTTAGACCAGTTCCATACACAAATTTTACCAAACGTTTTAATATAATTTTTAAAATTGTATTTTCCAAACGCACATTTTAAAAAAACTATTTTTTTAAAGACTCATTTTCAAACAGCTTATCCAAATAGACCTAATATCTTTTCAAAAAAAATAAAATTTTAAGCAATGATTTATTACTCCTACTTCATCCTATTTGAATTGGGTCTGACTTGCCTCTAATATTTTTTTAACTAGACCTTTCTTGTTATTTTAAATATATAATAGCAAGTGCTTTTATTTAGTTAGTGGGTGATATGTTAATTTCTCTTCAAAGAAATAGAGATTTCAGATTAAAAAAAAAAAAGTACTGGAGGTAATTAAGCCAAGCCTACTTGGAATTGCACATTCACAGGCCCGCATTTTTTTTTTAGTAATTAATCATAAAATACAAAAAATACTAGGATACATATTTTGGTAAATTACTGATTGTTATAAAAGTTTAAATTATTGGAATATGATCAATTTAATCATTTAATCATATATTTTTAATACACCCCCTCACTTGTGGTTTGAAATTACATTTTAAAATAGGTAAGATCCAACACATGAGAATTCAAATGGGAGGTAGAGTGGAGAAGACTGGGATCGAACTCAAAATCTCTCACTCTGATATTATGTTAAATTATCTATTTTCCAACTTAAATTTAATCATTTAACAACATACTTCTAATAGTTTCTACTAACCAACCCATATTATTATAGTAAAACTCTAAAGTTTATTACAAAACAACCCCCCCCTTAACATATCATATAATTAAAAAAAAAAAAATTCCCTTTTGCTTTAGTTAAACTATTGATATAATTAATATACCATTATATCTCAAATTTTATTTAAAAAAATAAATCACAAAACATTTTTCTCAGTTTTCGTTGTGGTTAATAATATATTATAGCAGAAAAACATAAAACAAAGAAGCAGAGCTAATTTTAATCGAAGATGAAGAGTAAAAGAAACTTATTTTTAGCTTTCAAAAGATATTAAAAAAAATGCTGAGAGGATCTTAATTATATTTGTTGGGTTCTAAGACTTTAGATTTAAATGTATTAGAACTTCAATTTGTAATGTTGGCAAACCATGATCAAAACGTTTAGTCTTATTTTAGACTTGCTCAAAGTATGTTTAAGTTGTAAAGTTGGGATCAAATGTACTGTAAGATTTATTGTGTAAATCTGTCTGATTCAATCGATCGAAAATTAAACTCGATTGATAGAAGCTCGTGCAGATTATTTTTTTGCAAAATTTTTCAACTCAGCCTAAGCCCGATTTGTCGTGTAGGGTTTTATGTTTTGTCTTAAGTATAAAAGGGAAAACCCTAGTCACGTTTTGAGGTTGCTATTTATGCTGTGTATGTGAATCTTTTGTGAGATCTAGAAGTATTTGCCTTCACATACACTTAAAGTTATCAAGATCTAAATTGATGTCAAGAGCTTGGCGATTAATTCAGTTACAGGTTCAAGAGCTTAAAGATATACAAGTGGGAGTGCTTGTGCTTGTTGGGAATCCAAGAAAGAAGTAGTCAGTGGACTTGGAGCTGTTACGTGGTCGTGGTAGTAAGTTTCTTACTCGAGGTAGAAATTGGATATTAGTGGTCTAAATCGCTATTGTGTAAACTTTAATTCTTTCATAGTGGATTCAGTTTACCTTTAGGATAGCTAGGTTAAATCCTCCCTAGATTTTTTACTGGTTTGGTTTTCCTGAGTTATCATATCGTTGTGTTATTTATTTTCTGCACTGTTTCAATTATATGATTTATATGTGTTAACCTAAATCTACATAATTTACCTAAGTTAATCACCTGGTTAAATAACTAGGTTAATCTGGTTGTATTTGAAGAGGTCTAAAAACCATACAAGTGGTATCAGAGTAGGTTAGCTTTAGTGTTTAGATCTTTTGATCTAAGAGTTGATCCTTGATCCCTATTATTATGGATAATTTTAAGTGTCTTATTGTTTTTGATTGTGATGATTTGAATAAAAAGGACACTATTGTTTTTCTTGATCTTTTTAATGCTTATGAAACTCTTCATAAGGAATTATTAAAATCTTTGAAAATTGCGAAGAAATTTAAAGAAGAGTTAAAATTGGCTAATCTTGAAAAAGATGAATTGATTGTGAAATTAGATGAATCTCATAAAAAGAATGAATTTTTGAGAAATCAAATTTCCTCTCAAGATGAGAAGATGAAAAGCTTGGAACAAGAGTTAGTTAAATCTAAAGCTAAAATTGAAATGGCTAGTACCAAGCCTGCTGTTGATTATAGAAGTGTTTCTGTTTCTCTTGAGCCTAAAACTGAGAAAGTTTATATCCCTCCTTTCAAGAGGAAGAATAAAGAAAATGTTTATTTTGCTAGGTTAGACAAAGGTAAAAGTTCTGATGTATGTACTGAAGTTTCTAAACCTATGTCTAAACCTACTATTAGAGAGCATAAGAAATCTGTTTTTGTGCCTACCTGCCACCTTTGTGGTGTTGTTGGTCATATTAGACTAAATTGTTCCTTGTTGAGGCAAAAACCAAAATCTGAGACTAGATTTGTTGTTAGGAATACTAATGTTCCTAAATTGGTTTATGTTTGTCACTTTTGTGATGCCTCCGGTCACATTCATCCTATTTGTCATAAATTGAAATTTAAAAATTATGTATTTCAATCTAGGATATGTGATGATATTTCTCTTGCCATAAGTCCATACAAATTGTTTCATATTCTTTTGAAAAGTTTAAGCTTATTAGCTTGTGAAAGGAATTTGCAGGATTTTAGTCTGTCTTAGAAGATTGGTGTAATCTCTCAAATACACTCTGCTTCTCATAGATTTTCACCTACAAAGCCGAAGACTCGTGCTATATAGGTAAGAAAAGATTCTCTAAGGCAAGTGTTGCTAACTTGTCCCTGATTTAATTTTTTCAATTACTTGTGGACATGTTTTCTTTTAATTTTTGGTTGTTTTATTTTCTTAGGTTGTTTTGATTTTTCAAAAATCCAAAAATATTGAAAAATTCAAAAAGATAAAAATATTTTATTTTGAGTCTTGTTTTATTTTTCTTGAGGATCAAATGAATTATGATATCTCTCTTGATTTAGAACATGCTTAATATTGTGGAGAAACTTGAATAGTATGTGTTATATAAGTGTTAAGATATTTTTGATTTTGTGTGAGTATGTACTAATTTGTACATGTACTCAAAGGTTAATTAAGAAATTGATATTTCTTATTTGTGTACCCTCTATAGCTTAGTTTAGCATTGCCATGCATTGTTTTTTCATTTTAATCATTTAGCATAATGTGTGCTTTTAGTTTTGGTCATAAAATATTTTTTGAAACCAAAAAGATTTTTATTTTCTTTTGTATTACACATCATGGATATGTAATTGAGGTTGGCCATATTATCGTTACATAACATGCTTGTATACCTTGTTTAGCTTGAATGAGTTTATTTTACTACAATTTGCTAGTTTTGGCTATGTAGTGCATGTTGTGTGAGATTTTTTTATAGTTTTTTATCACATAATCTTAATTTTAAAGTCACATGCTTTTGATTGTAAGGACTAAAAAACCCTTAGAGAAATACATAAATAACTATCTCACTACTGTTTACTAATCAATCATGAACACCTTAGTGCATATTATAAGATTTTGTACTCGAGAAAGTGTAGCACATGCACAAAAAGAACATAAGGTGTAGCCTCGGATATAAAAAATTCAAATGAAATGAAATTAGTGTGTACATTATTGAGCTATAATAAATTCAAATAGAAATAAAAATTGGTGTGTACATTATGAGGCAAAATAATAAACTTACATGATTGCAAGCTTATTTTCCAGGAGATGTGAGAATTATATGATGTAACTCTTTAGGTGATAGTCACTTCCAAATTTACGTGATGAATAATGTAGAAATTGTGATTGATTACTTTTTACATATCACCCCACATATATCTTAAGTTATGACTAGTTGCACACACTTCACAAGTTATTCTTCACTAAACTTAGAACATGGAATTGTGTGAGAATTTGGTTTGGTCATCCAAGATTATGTTTTCTATGATATTTGATGCAAAATATGTTTAAGGGTTGGCAAAAATTATGTTTTTGATGATTAAAAACTTTGTTTTGAAGTTCTGGGTTGAAAACTCATGTTTTTGAAAAACTTTTAAACTCATTCTCATGCATTTCATCCATGAAATAACTTGCTTTGAGTGGTTTCTGCAACATCTTTTGCTGTTTTTCAAAAAAAAAATCCAGTTTTCCAGAATTTCGATCAATCGAATGTGTTTTTCGTTGATTGAAAATCCCTTGATTTTTAATCATTGCTTTCTCCCTAACTCAATTGGTATTCGATCAATGCTCGATCAATTGAAACTGAAAAACTTTTAGTTTCTAAGTTTTTTTACCAAATTTGTTTTTGCATCATTTGTGTTTAGGATTCACATACATTGCATTTTTTTTTTTTTTTTTATATCCATCTTGCAGTTTTGCAGTCATATCTCTCATTTGTTTCACACATAACATGCATACATTTTGCTAAATTGGGTACTCAACTTGATCTAAAAATTGATTGAATAATTTTTTGAGTCCTTTGTACATTTTAGTATATGCTATTTTTCTTTATATGTGAAATTCTGAAAATTGAGAATATTTTTTTGAGATATGATGGATAATAAATGTGCAAATATTTTCTCTACTCATGCAATTGTTGATAGGTCACATAGTGTCAAGTTTGCATTTATTGAAAGAAAGAATATTTCTCTTCATGTGTATCCTCAACTTAGTTTTTAAGTTTAGTTTGTGTGTTTTTATTTATCCCCACCTCCTATATTTTATCCAAAATTGTTCTTCCCAAAACTTGTGTTGTTTTCCCTATTTTTATAGGGGGAGAAAAGTTTTTTTTTTTTTTACCTTTGTTGTTTATAGGGGGAGTTGTCTCTATTTTTATAGAGTTGAATTTTTTGTATTCTCTTGATTCTCTATTTCCTCTTATCCTTTGTTACGTATGTTTTCTGTTTACTCTTTATTTGAGTTGTCTTTTTTAATACGTGGCAAAAATGGGGAGTTTTAGATGAAATGTGGGAATATATGTGGAAAATAGTCAAAATACAAGTATGCTTTGTTTAGGAGGAGTTGAAATTGTTTTTGAAAGAGGGAGAAAATAAAATTTTTTGATGTATCCAACTTAGGGGGAGAGTTAGTTTGCATATTTGTTGATTTACTATTTTTATGTTTTTCTTTCCACACATATGTTTATGTGTTTGTTAAGTGTTACAGGAATATACAATTTGATTCAGTCGTGCTGCTGTCTACACTTGCAATTGATGGAGAGTAGTTGGGTTGAATTTGTTGTGTTAGGCAATGTTTTATAATGGGCTGCTTTTTGTAACTTTGAGCACTCTGTTTAAGTTTGTGTTTTGTCACCGATTGCCAAAGGGGGAGTTTGTTGGGTTCTAAGACTTTAGCATAAATGTATTAGAACTTCAATTTATAGTGTTGGCAAACTATGATCAAAACGTTTACTCTTGTTTTAGACTTGCTCAAAGTATGTTTAAGTTGTAAAGTTGGAATCGAGTGTACTGTAGGATTTACTGTGTAAATCTGCCTAGCTCGATTGATAAAAAATTAGACTCGATCGATCGAAACTAGTGTAGATTGTTTTTCTGCAAAATTTTCCAACTCAGCCTAAGCCCAGTTTGACGTGTAAAGTTTTATGTTTTGCTTTAAGTATAAAAGGGAAAACCTTAGCCACGTTTTGAGGTTGCTCTTTATGCTGTGTGTGTGAATCTTTTATGAGATCTAGAGGTGTTTGCCTTCACATACACTTAGGGTTATCAAGATCTAGATTGATGTCAAAAGCTTGGTGATCAATTCAATTACAAATTCAAGATTTTAAAGATATACAAGCAGGAGTGCTTGTGCTAGCCGGAAATCTAAGAAAGAAGTAGTCCGTGAACTTGGAGCTGTCATGTGATCGTGGTAGTAAGTTTCCTACTCAAGGTAGCAATAGGATGTTAGTGGTCTAAGTCGCTATTGTGTAAACTTCAATTCTATCATAGTGAATTCAGTTTACCTTGAGGATAGCTAGGTTAAATCATCCCCAGGTTTTTTACCGGTTTGGTTTTCCTGAGTTATCATATCGTTGTGTTATTTATTTTTTGTACTATTTCAATGATATGATTTATATGTGTTAACCTAAATCTACATAATTTACATAAGTTAATCACTAGGCTAAATAACTAGGTTAATCTGGTTGTGTTTTAAAGGTCTAAAAACCGTACAATATTATTTTCCTTAAGATTTATTATCCTTCATAAATGGAGATAATCAGGGACGGAACTAGGATTTGAACCTAGGGGGTGCAAGCATAACCAAAAAAAAGTTTCGCAAGTATTGTTTTAGCCGACCAAAAAATGCATACATATCATAATATCATATTTATGGATGTATTCTAATATTAATTTTTTAGGAATTTATCCAATGTAACGATTCAAATTATTTTTTTGACTTGCAAAGTCAAGAATCTTTAACCTATATAAAAATTAATATATTTTTTTTATTTTTCTTTCCAATATTTATTTCTTTATTTTAAAATCTTAAATTAAAAAAAAAAAAAAAAAAAAAGAACCCCACAAGGCAAAGTCAATATTATTATTAGTAATTTATTAACACAATAAAGTTACAACAAAATTAATGGATATAAGGAAGTATACTACTGCATTCATTTTAAGATATCTTTATGAATATAATGTAGTATATGCTATATGATCAGACCAAAAAAACAAAAGCAACAATTAAGTGCGCGTGGCTTTATGTTGGCCACAAGAACCACAATGAGTTGTAGCCATCTTTGCCACAATCTCCAAGCTGCTTTTGTCAATCATCATTTTGCAAAATAGGGAGAAGGCATTCACTGAAGTCTAAAGGTTGTGAAGTTAGGAAAAAAAAAATAGATGAAGAAGAAAGCAGCAGAGGTGTAGCCAGCCAGAGAAGAAGATGATGGTGGTGCTGCTGCACTAAAGGATTGTTTGGCTAAGGATTTTTCATTTGTACTTATCTTGTTGGTATTTTTTTTTTCTATACTGGATTTGTGATTGTCTAAAGGTTTTTCTAATTTTTCAGGTTTATGAATTGTTTTGTTGGTTTGTCTAAAAGATTTTCTTGATATTTTTTGGGCAACGCAGCAAAGGGATGGCTTGATTAAAGCAATTTGGTAAATTTCATGGGTCAATTTGTAAAAATATTTGGGGAGGGGGGCAAGTATATACAATTTAGGGTCAAAAGTTAGAATTTTTGTATAGCCTATACACATACTAGTAGTTAATTTTTCAAAATTTGAGGGGGGCCATGCGCCCCCCCCCCCCCCCCAGCCCAAGTATAGTTTAGTCCCTGGAGATAATTACAAAAAAAGCTATAAAATATAACATTTTTTTCAAGCTAAACGCAAAATATTGGAAAATATAAATGTTCATAGTACTGTAATTCACAATTTTATACAATTAAAAAATTTTATGAGTTTATATTAACCAAAATTACATAATGCATAAGATTTATCTAACTTCTAAAACATTTTCCATTCATAACCGCAATTTCAACTTTAAAAGAATAAAAAAAATTGATTAATCACAGAAAAAAAAAAAAAAAAAAAAAAAAAACCCTAATACATAAATAGAATATAATGAAGGTAGGCTATCTTTTATGGTTTCTTATGTTAAAACATCACTTTTTCATATAAGTGATGGCCTTTTATTTTCGAAATTTGTGTGTGTGTGTATATATATATATATATATATATATATATATTTATTTATAAAAGTTATGTCGATAAATTGTGTGAGTTATACATTAATTTTGGCTTCCTTCAAATCAAATCATGGTTATCTTCTTACTGTGTAAAAACCTAGGGGGTGGTTGGATATAAGTCTTTGGTTGAAATTACATGTAAATAAGTAATGGCGTGTAAGGACCTTGTTACAAAATCACTGAAAATAAAAATCCCAGAAGACGAAAGAGAAGTGTTATTTGTGATTTAAATAAAAATCTGGTTAAATGAAGTCTAATTATCTGCTTTATGGGAAAAAAACTTGTCGTGTTGAGTGATGACCATCATTAATAACTACTGAACAACATCGCTTATCCTCATGTACAATGTTTTGGATTAGGCACATAATTTTTATCCCCAAAAAATAACAGAGAAATTGATTGAGAATGAAAAAATGTACCCCAAGTATACCGGATGTATATATACATGGATTGCGGCCAAAATGGGCAAATGTTCTTTTCGCGCAAAAAAAAAAAAAAAAAAAAAAAAAAAAAAAAAAAAACAGCATTATGACCTATTTTCCAAATAAATTAGGGAAATGCCCATTTAAGGAGCCTATAGTGACATTTTTATCACCTATAGCAGCATTTTGTAACTCAAGCTCTATGAACTCGAGTTATAGGTAAAAAATAAGTAGAAAAACTAGCATGGAACTCGAGTTAATGGAGGTCGAGTTACAAAACGCTGCTATAAGTCCTTAAAAAGTTGCTATAGGGCTCCCTAATTTTTTTATTTTTTAAATACTCGATTTTGAGAAAATCGAGTTTCAAAAAAGAGGCATTTCCCTAATTAGTTTAAGAAATGAGACATTTGCCCATTTTCGCCTATGGATTGTGATGATGCGAAGAAAATTAGTAGGCTGGATGCTTCGGATTAGAATGGACTACCGGTTTTCTTAATGGCCTGAAAAAGAAAGAACAGTGATCAAAGGTGACCGAGGTTGACGGCTAATAACCCTTCGACGACAAAGTCAGTTTTCTTTCTATTATTTTTGAGTTCCAACCTTCTTAGGAATCATAAAAACGTACCTTTGTCTTGTTTGAATTAGCGTTTATATAGTGTCTTGAAGACAGTTACCACACTTATAGCTTCCCCTAGTTTTGAGGAGGTATGAGGGTTCAAAGATAACTTTCATAACCACTTAGGAGTTATGTTTTTCTTATGTAACGGTCATTGGAGGTTATGCGTGTAATAAGGAGTCGTAGTGTACATTTAGAAATTTTTCCCAAGTGCCAAAGTCTCGTCCATGGGTCCTCCTGTCGAGCGTACTTCCTTCCCTAGGAAGGTCTTTTTACTATGGATGACCCTATCCCAAGACGAGGGTGGTGGATAACTAATGAGAAGAAGTTTTGGAACTCCTGACCATACAAAACTTGTCCAAGCATTCTCTTGCAAGGACGAGTTTTGTATGGACGAGCTTCTCAACCTTTGCTCTTGATGGTTTTGTCTTGGCCGACCTCCATGGACGATGCTGGACTTATGCTTTAATCGCACCCTATCAGTTGCCCCTTTCTCTATGGTTCGTCTAGGACACACATCAACTGGTGTTATCTTTTGACGCGTTTTTTTTTTTTTTTTTTTTTAAATTGTCGTATGTACCACGTGTCACAGTTTTATTGATAATTTGTAACGTTGATTTAATTTTTCGAGAAAAACTCCACGTGGCGTATTTTGGATGGTCACGCAATTCAAGACAAGATTTTTCAACGCCTATAAATAGCAAAATTCCTCTCATGCCCTCTGTACTTTCTCAAATTTTCTTCCTTGACATCCTCGTCTTAGCACCTCATCTAGAAGTTTTCTGCGTCCGTAGTTTACCTTCATCTAGACTCAGGTATTTTCTCCATCCTCGTCATCAGGTTTTAAGATTTCTCATAAAATGTCTGAAGTAGATCTTTCTTCGTCTAGCAATAGTATTGACAAAGCTATAGACGAGTATCATGACCCTAGTAGTTTTAGTGGGTCTAGTGATAGTAGTAGTGACAGCAATAGCAATAGCGAAGGAAATACCACGGACGAGTATACGTCTGGTGTTCCTAGGATTCCACTAGAAGTATTTCAAGAAAGCCTTAGGACGAGGGTTGAGTCTGGTTCTAGGGCCGGCACAAGCGCTCCCTTGTCTTCTGCTTAAGACGAGGAAGAAGTGGTACCAAATCCCAAATCCCAAGACAGACGAGAGGAAGTTAGGTCTTCTTAAGACTTGGTACCAAATCCCAAAAAGCATAAATCCTAGGGTTCCTGTGTGTGATGAGTGGTGCTGTCAACCCCATTTTGGCATTGGTATTTATGAGGCTTACCTCTTGGGGGGTTTAAGGTTGCCCCTAAATGTGTTCGCCAGGGAGTTGCTTTCTAGGTTAGGCTTAGGTATTTGTCAGTTTAACCCTAATGCATGAAGGCTAATTGTTTCTATGCAAGTTTTGTGGAGGGAGGTATTTGAAGGGGATCATCCTATCACTGTGGACGAATTCCTCTTCTGCTATAAACCCTCCAAAATTTTCCAATCCCTTGGCTTTTATCAGTTCACTGCCAGAGGGAGAGATTATAGGATAATTAAGTCCTTGGCCACCTCAGATAGGAAATGGAAGATAGAGTTCTTCTTCATCTCTAGCCCTTGGGCTGGACGCCCTATTAAGGTTGACAGAAATCTATTCCCCCCCTACACAAGAGAGTTAGGGAACCTTCGTCCTGAAAGTATGGTTAGCTGTCTCTTTACTTCTTGTTACACTTTTTTTATTGTAGTCGTCTAATCACCCTTCTCTCTTTTCTTCTTTTTTTTTAATTTTTTGTTTTTTGTGCAGGTGTTAGACGACCTCACTTGAGTAGGTTTTATCTTGAACGAGTTCAAAAAGCTCGTCTACACCCTAAGAGGGACTTCCATTCCTTAGTCACTCTTCAACGCCTCGCTATCTAGGGACTTAGTCCTGAGCCTTCTTCAGAAGCTACAGCCCATAAGCGCACAGTCTATAGACATAAGTTTTTACTTAGAATGATTTTCTCTTCTTTTTCTCCATTTGTTTTTTTTTTTTTTAAGTGATTCTAACAACTTTCTCTGCAGGAATGGCTACCATGAAGGAGAATAGAGGGAAGGAGATAATGGACAAGGAATTGGGGCCAGAGGTTCAACCTCAACCTCGTCTTGTTTTCAGGGAATCTCAACCTCGTCCTTCCATCGGGGACAAAAGGAAGAGCTTGTCCCTTGGAGTTGACTTAGGGAATCTTCCCAGCAGGCGCAAGGAAAAGAGGGTTAAGCATAAGCCGTCCAAAGCTAAGGACATTGATGCTCAGGACGATCAACCTAATGGTGATTCTATCCAAATTTTGGATGTTGACTCTAAACCTAAGGATCCCTCGTCCTTGCAGATCGCGTCCAAAGTTGTCCCTCCTTCCTCATCCCAGCCTTTTCAACAAGTACCTCAAAACCTTCTTTCTAATGAGGACTTAGCTTGGGAAAGGTTTGAGAAGGCTGTCACAGACAAGGATGTAACGGCATGCTATGACATGTACTTAAAGGATTTTGAACGTTCTGGAGTTCATGACCTTTTTAAGGTATGTTTTTTTTTTTTTTTTAAATTTTATGCATGTCTCGTCTTGTCAGTTATGTATATGTACATGTTATAACAAAATTTTAACTAGTACAGGCAATGTCTAAGTTTATTGTTGTGTCCAGGCAGGCAACTGACTTGGACAAGACTAGGATTCTGCTGGAGAAGACTGTCCAAAAGGGGAAGGACGAGTCTAAGAGGTGGGCTGAGATGGCTGCCAAGGTTAAGGAGGAAGCAAAGAAGTTAAAGAGACACGTCAAGGAGTTAAAGACAGACGTCATAGAGAAGGACGCTTGTCTTGAACTCCTCCAAAAGAAGAACGACAAGCTAAGCGCCCTTCTAGCAAAGGCTAATGGAGATGCAGTTGCAGAGTTTCAGGCGTCCACTCAATTCACTAACCTTCTGGACACCAACTATGTAGCTGGGTTTGAAGATTTCAAGATGGAAGCAGTGGAGAAGTTCCCTGAAATTGACTTCAGCCTATTAAACTTAACCTTGGTGGAGCTGCTTCAAGTTCCCCTCTTCAGACGAGCTCAGAAGACTTCAATGATGACGACGATGCCTCTACGAAGCCACCTCAGGACGACCCTAATGGCGACGCCCCTCCAGCTTGAAGATGATTATTATTTTGATCAAGTGTTTATTTCTCTTTTTACTTTGACCCCTTTTTTTATGATCTTTATCAAAATGTATTTGAAAACAATTATCTCGTCTAAATCACTTTGGATAAATTTATTAACAATTTCCTTTTAAGGCTTAAGGGTTTTTGGACGTTGGTCGTCTTCCCTTTTTAAATTTTAATGAATATCTATTTTTATCCATTATTTGTTATTGCATGGATGAGTTTACCCTTCTTGTCACTGCTGCTAATGAGATTTGCATACTTTTTAAGTGTTTGAGGGTCATCCTTATGCTTTTCTTATAGACAATGTTATCAGTTCGTCCACATGCTCTTTCTATGGACGATGCTTGAAGTTTGTCCATTCATCTCTTTTTTTTTTTTTTTTTGTGGACGACCTATTTGCACATGGACTATTCAAGATAGCAGTGATTGCCTTGTCAGACGTTTGTCTCGTTCATAGGCTTGGCTTTTGCCTTTTGTCAAAGACATTTCTAGTGTTTAACTTGTCCCAAAACACTTGGGTGTCTTGGTCAGACGCTCATCCATGGACTAGTGCTTCACTGTATAGCTTTTTATGCCTTAGCCTTTTTTATCCTCGTCTTGAGGAAAGCTTATGAACGTTATATCCCTGCGTCCAGGGATTTTCATTCGTCTTAGGGCTTTTCCCCCCTTGTGGGTATTATCATAGAAGTTAGATTTATGCATAAAATAAATTAAAAATCCAAACCATATCATTATCTAAACATTGTTCATAAATATGGCACATGCTTAGAAGTCAGTGCCTTATGAAAGTACTTAGAAAAATACTGAAAAAAATACATAATCTTGTCCTTCACAAATTTGTCTATAGACGGTGCAAAAGTTTAAGAACTAGTGCACTTTTATTCTTAGTACACACCATAGCAGTAGTAGGAACACATAATAGTGGTAATAAAAATACAACAGTTAATACTTGTAAACACCATAGCTGTGACCTCATCCATGCCTGTTACCTCGTCCAAGCTCATTACTGGTAGTACCTCCTCAGATGTTCCACGTTCCATGGATGCTCCAATTTTCATCCGTCCAGTGCATCCAAGTAGTACGACCCCTGCCTCTTGTAATTGATTACCTTGTATGGTCATTCCCAATTAGGTCTCAATTTTCCATGAGCTGGGTTCCTAGTTGCCAAGGACACTCTTTTGAAAACGAGGTCCCCTATGCTGAAACGCCTAGGTTTCACCATAGCATCATGTTGTTTAGCCATAAGATTCTTATATCTTACTGTCCTTTGCTCCGCATCCATCCTTACCTCATCAATGAGATCAAGGTTAAGACGAAATAGTTCTCTATTTTCTTTCTCCTAATAATTCATCACTCAATGATTAGCCATATGAACTTCTACAGGTATGACCGCTTCACTTCCATAGGCTAATTTAAAGGGGGTTTCTCCTGTCGGGGTTTTCACAGTTATCCTATAGGCCCAAAGAACACCTGGTAACTCGTCTGGCCATATCCCTTTCACCCCCTCAAGCCGAGTCTTGATGATTTTCAACAAGGATCAGTTTGCTACCTCTGCTTTTCCATTCGCCTGTGGGTGGGAGGGTGAGGAATAGTGATTCTTGATTCCAAAGTGTTTACAAAAGTACCTAAATGGTGCGTTGTCAAACTGTCGTCCGTTGTCAGATACTAGCACCCTAGGTACCCCGAACCTACACAGAATATTCTTCCAAACAAAATTCTTAACATTTTGCTAAGTAATTTTTGCAAGAGGTTCGACGTCCACCCACTTGGTAATATAGTCAATCCCTACTGCCAAAAATTTCATTTGTTTGGTTCTAGGGGGGAAAGGACTTAGGATATCCATTCCCCATTGTGCAAAGGGCCATGGGGCCATCATTAGGGTCTGGTACTTAGACGTCTGCCTAGGGACATTGCTATAGCGTTGACATTGGTCGCACACCTTAACATAAGCCTTAGCATCTGCTTGAATCGTAGGCCAGTAGTAGCCTGCACGAACGATCTTATGGACTAGCTATCTTGCCCTTGAGTGATTTCCACATGCCTTCATGAACCTCCTTCAAAACGTAATTTGACTCGTCCGGAGCTAGGCACCTTAGGTAGGGTTGAGAAAAGCCCCGCTTGTATTGCACTTCGTTTATAAGTACATACTTGGCAGCCCTGACCCACAGCTTTCTAGCTTTGTTCTTGTCTTCCAAAAGCCTTCCATCCTTGAGATAAATTATTATTGGACTCATCCAATTTTTTTTCTTTCCAATCTGCTGTATTTCTAGGAGGTCTATGCTCGGCATGTATTAGACCTTACCATACTCGTCAATAACTCCCCCTGCCGAAGCTGCTTTTGCCAAAGCATCTACTTCCATATTTTCCTCCCTTAGGAGTTGAACAAACCTCACTTCTGAAAATTTTTGTACAAGTCGCCTCACTTTGCTGAGGTATCTCTTCATTCGATCTTCCTTGGCATCGCACATTCCATTTATTTGATTGATAACTAGCTGAGAATCTCCTCTAATTATAACTAACTAACTCCGCTCCTAGGGACTTGGCCAATTCCAGCCCTTTGAGTAGGGCTTCATATTCAGCCTCGTTGTTGGTAGTTTGGTATTGTAGACGGGCTACATACTCCAACTTATCACCCTCTGGGGACTTGAGTATGACTCCAATCCCTCCTGCATATATTGTAGATGATCCGTCCACATTGATAACCCACCTTCTTATTCCTTCATCTTTGTCTAGCTTGTCTTGGCTTGGAGTGAACTCCGCAATGAAGTCCACCAGCGCATGTGCCTTTATCGCATTCCTTGGCTGGTATTTGACATCAAACTCATTGAGTTTAACTGCCCATTGGATTAGCCATCTTGTAGCTTCCAACTTGTTTATTGCTTTCTTTAGGGGATGATCTGTTAGGACAATGATAATATGAGCTTGAAAATAGTGTCTCGGCTTCCTAGAAGTCGTGACCAAGGCAAAGGCTAACTTCTCCATCATTGGGTATCGTCCTTCCGCTCCTCTAAGTGCTCGACTCGTATAGTATACTAGTTTCTGAACCTGTTCTTCTTCCCTGACCAACGCCGAGCTTACTGCGTGCGGGGACCCCGCCAAATACAAATACAGTTATTCACCAGGTACAGATAGACTTAGTAATGGTGCCATTGTGAGGTAAGTCTTCAATTCTTGAAAGGCCCTCTGACACTCGTCCGTCCACTCAAACGCCTTCCTGAGGACTTTAAAGAATGGCAAACACTTGTTAGTAGCTTTCGAAACAAACTTGTTGAGGGCAGCAACTCATCCAGTAAGAGACTGGACTTCCTTGATGTTCTTTGGCGGTTCCATGTTGAGTATTGCCTAGATTTTTTCTGGATTCACCTCAATTCCTCTATGTGAAACCATGAACCCCAAAAACTTCCCTGATGAAACTCTATAAGCATAATTGCTTGGATTCAGTTTCATGTTGTACTGCTGAAGTGTATCAAAGGTCTCTTGAAGTTCGTCCAGATGCTTCCCCTCGTCAAAACTTTTTACCAGCATATCATCAACGTAGACTTCCACATTTCACCCAATCTGAGGATGGAACATGTGGTTCACCAATTTTTTGGTAAGTCGCCCCTGTGTTCTTCAAACCAAAAGGCATTACCTTGTAGCAAAATAATCTTTGGCTGGTAATGAATGAAGTCTTCTCTTTGTCTTTCTCATCCATCTTTATTTGGTTGTAGCCTGAAAAGACATCCATGAAGCTCAGCAACCTGTGACCTGCCGTCGAGTCTACCAACTGGTCAATGCGTGGCAATGGATAACTGTCCTTGGGGCAAGCCTTATTTAAGTCAGTAAAGTCTACACACATTCGCCACTTGCCATTGGCTTTCTTTACCATGACTACGTTCGCCAACCAGTCCGGATAATAAACTTCTCTAATGAACTCTGCAGTGATCAACTTCTGGACTTCTTCTTTGATGGCGTTGTCTCGCACAAGAGCAGATACCCTCTTCTTCTGACGCACTGGTTTGGAGAAAGGACATACATTCAAACGATAAGTAATGACACTTGGATCAATACCAAGCAGGTCCTCATGACTCCATGTAAAAACATCAAGGCTTTTCTTCAAAAACTGAACCAGTGCATGCTTTGCCTCTTCTTCCATGCTCGCTCCAATTCTAGTGAACTTCTCGGATCTGCTATCGTCTAAAGGGACATCTTCTAACACCTCAACGGGTTTAGTTGTGATTCTTCCCTCCTCTATGCTCATTGTCTGTACATGCTCGTCCATTGCCAACATGGCTAAGTAGCACTCTCCAGCAGCTAACTGATCTCCTTACACTTGACCCACGCCATGCTTGGTTGGGAACTTGACAGAAAAATGGTAGGTAGAGGTTACCGCCTTTTAGCTATTCAAAGTTGGCCTTCTGATAATAGCATTATATGATGACGAACAATCAACTACAAGAAAGTTTACCTCTTTGGTTATCTGTTGCGGGTATGCTCCAACCACTATTGGCAGTGTGATGGTGCCCACCGGTTGTACTTTCATCCCTCCAAATCCTACCAAGGACGAACTCACTGGAGGAAGTTGGTCTCATCCTAGCCTCATTTGTTGGAAAGCGGGGTAATACAGAATGTCCGCCGAGCTGCCATTATCTACCAACATCCTTCTGGTCGTATAGTCAGCAATGAGTAGGGTAATGACAATCACATCGTCGTGGGGGTGATGAACTCTTCCAGCATCCTCGTCCATGAATGTGATGACTTGCTCGTCAGCTTCCCTTGTCCTGGGAGATCGTCCTGACAGTTGGACGTTTTGAACCACCTTTAGGTATATCTTCCTAGATTTGGATGACTGAGATGCCGAGGTTCCTCCCATAATAACTCTTATTTCTCCTAGCGGGGGTCGTGATGACTCTTCCACCTTGGCCTTTAACTTCTCATCCTTGTGGTCTCGTCCAAGGAAATTCTTTAATTTTCCTTGCTTGATGAGGTTCTCTATCTACTGTTTCAAATCGAAACACTCGTCCATGTCATGCCCATGGTCCCTGTGAAAGTGACAATACTTGTTCCTCTTACGCTTGTTAGGATCTCCTTTCATTTTTTCCGGCCACTTCAAGGATGGATCATCCTTGATTTACATAAGCACCTGCTTTAGTGGAGTATTCAAAGGAGTATACTGCTGACTTCTCATTGAGGAACTTGCCTTTTTACCGTCTCTATCCATTTTCTCATCTGCCCGAGCCTTCTTGGGACAAGGACCTTGATCTAGATAACGCGGGTGACCCGCTTCCAAACGTTCTGCTCTTTTCCTCTTCTTGGCTATAATCGCATCCTCAACATTCATGAAATTCTGGGCCGAATGGACAAGTTCAGCCATGGTTTGAGGCTCTTGCTCGTAGAGCTTATGAATGAACAAGTCAGAATTGACCCCATTGTGGAAGGCAGCCAGTAGCAGCTTATCGTCCATTTCATCCACCGTTAAAGCCTCTCTATTGAAATGGGTAATGAAGGATCGTAAACTCTCATTCTCTCCTTGCTCAATAGTCAATAAATTGGAAGAGGAACGCTTATGGCATTGTCCTCCAATAAAGTTATTGACAAACATCTTACTCAACTCTTCGAATGATCCGACAGAGTTCGGGAGAATTTTACTGAACCACACCCTCGCTGGTCCCTTAAGAGTGGTAGGGAACGCTCTGCACATAATTTCATCCGAAACTCCTTGAAGGTGCATGGTGGTCTTGAAAGTAGCAATGTGATCACACGGGTCACGATTTTCATCGTACGAATCCAAGGAAGGCATTTTGAACTTCGGGGGTACGGGATGACTATTGATGGAAGCCGTGAAAGGGGAGTCTGTTCGGTGAACCAAGTCTTCCACGGGGTTCGCCCACCTCATATTCTCCTTCATTTCATCCATAGCTTTTCTCATCTGGTCCATTTCCCTCTCCAACTATGGCACTCTTCTTGAAGTAGTACCTTTTAACTGACCCTCGGACTCAATGTTTTCTCCTCTACCCTCTTGACTCTAGGCTCGTCCTTCTGCATGCATTTCATAGTGTTGCCTTCTTAAATTGATCTCCCTATTCAACTCCTAATTCTGACGGGTCAATTCTGCCATAGCGGCGGCCATGGACTGTATATGTTGAACAGAAGGCGGTTGCATAACAGGCGCTGACTGACGCTCACGATGAGGATTGCTAGAAGCATCCCTACTCTCCTGGTGGCCTGGGCTGGTTGCCCTTGATCTTGTCTGAACCATTCAGCCTTTTATCTGGGAAAGGCGAATCGCTACAAACAAATGACCAAGCGAAATGAACAGAACTTGATCCATTCCCCAAAGACGGCGCCAACTGATGATGTGAAGAAAATCAGTAGGCTGGATGCTTCAAATTAGAATGGACTACCGGTTGTCTTGATGGCCTAAAAAAGAAAGAACAGTGATCAAAGGTGACTGGGGTTGCTGGCCAATAACCCTTCGATAACAAAGTCAGTTTTCTCTCTATTATTTTTTAGTTCCAACCTTCTTAGGAATCATAAAAATGTACCTTTGTCTTGTCTGAATTAGCATTTTTATAGTCTCCTGAAGACAATTACCACACTCATAGCTTCCCCTAGTTTTGAAGAGGTATGAGGGTTCAAAGATAACTTCCATAACCGCTTAGGAGTTACGTTTTTCTTATGTAATGGTCACTGGAGGTTATGCGTGTAATAAGGAGTCGTAGTGTACATTCAAGAATTTTTCCCAAGTGCCAAAGTCTCGTCCATGGGTCCTCCTGTCGAGCATACTTCCCTCCCTAGGAAGGTCTTTTAACGATGGACAACCTTATCCCAAGACGAGGGTGGTGGATAACTAATGAGAAGAAGTTTTGAAACTCCTGACCATACAAAACTTGTCCAAGCATTCTCCTGCAAGGACGAGTTTTGTATGGACGAGCTTCTCAACCTTCGCTCTTGATGGTTTTGTCCTGGACGACCTCCATGGACGATGCTGGACTTATGCTTTAATTGCACCCTATCAGATTGCATTATAAAAATCATCGAAAATTACCAAAATCAAGAAATTTTAAGATTTGGCACAGTAGTAAATGTAAATTGAATTTCATATAGAATTAAAAAAAAAATGATGAATATAGTTTCTGTTACAAAAGAATTTTAGTACAACAATTTCTTAGATAATAATCACTTCATGTGAGGTTTGTATCATACAATAATTCTTGTGAAATCTCTCACATGAACTTATCTAATAATATTTCATTCCAATACCTCCTCAATGCAATCCAATAAATTTGTGCATACTTCAACCTCAACCCTAGAGATACTACTCTTACTAGGAAACATCCAAAATTTCATTAAAGTTAACTCTCTTTGAGCGTTATTCCCGTTTCTCTCTCTCTCTCTCTCTCTCTCTCTCTCTCTCTCTCTCTCTACGTACAACGCGTCGATGTCAGCAATGTACAGTCATATTGTATAGACTTTTTCTTTTTTATTTTTTGGTAGAAATAGACTGATTCATAATGAGTGATAATGACCCCCTACACATGCATCCTCAATAAGATTGGATGTAATTAGGAAGCCGTATGGTAATGTTGTTCTAGTAACGTTATTTGTATTTTTTGAAAATACATGTTGATGAAAAAGTATGTGAAAATACGTGTAATTTTGTTTAAATACTGAAAATTGTTGTTCAAAATACACTACTAAATAGCCTCTAATTTCTCGAAGAGCACCATGTGAACTTGACCAATGTTAACGTAATTTCTTCTGTCCAGAACGTCCTCTTCCACATCTGGTGTGACATGATTCACACAAATTCATTGAGCTTAACTAAATTTATGTGTATTTGAATGGGTAAATAGCATAAATGTGCCATAGGCTTGCATGAGTGGGACTTAATTTCTAGCCCAATAATATATGACTCAACTAGTGACTAAATTGTAAATGTGAATTTTTATTTTTAGGGTCTATTAGAAATTTAGAAATTACAGGATCATGGCTAGTGGCATTTTGAAGAAATTGGATGTATTTTTCGATTTAGTTTGTGCCTCTATTAGTATGGTACTGAACTATAACTGTATTTTACTTCCATTTATGAAAGTTTCATAGGATCTTAGTAGAGTCAATTTTTCCCTCATTTTTTTTTTCTAAACCTTGTTCTTTCGGGTGGATGATTTTCTATGTAAGTCTTTTCATAATATTCATAATTCAAAAACTTTGAATGATGAATTAAATTTCCTTAGTCTTCTCCACCTGCACATATCCTCAAGGTAAACAAATTTATTATAATAGAATGGAAGTTTACGATAGATTTTTTCTCTAAAATTTAAAACTATCACTTGTAGAACTTACTCACATGACCACATATAGCTCCGAATCCACAAACTCTTCTATCTTGAATCTGTTGAACACAAACACCCACGTTTGTAACTTTAAAATACCACTCAAAGGTTTTAGATCATCAACCGATGTTGATCTTATAGCAGTAACTTCTACAACATTAAATCTTGAGTTTCTTCAAGGAATATTGTCAGTAGAAGATATGAGAGAGTTTTGGGTACAAAAACCCTAGATCTACAATTGGAGGCACAAGATGCACTCATCTCTCTCTCTCTCTCTCTAAAAAACCCTCTTGGGGTTAGCTTATAATGTCCTTTAAATACTGCAATAAACGGATCGCGATTTGGGTTTTAAATGAACAAGTTATGAGCTTTTCACATTTGCTGATTTTTGTTGATATGCGACTTTTGACCGATCAAACAACAATTGAGAGAACTAGATTGCAACTCACTTTTTTTATCCTGAGCTTGAGTTTTTTGTCTTGGACTTGAAAATACACCATTCAAACTCAAAGTCTAACATAACTTTAGGCAAAAAATTTACACCCATTAATCTTGGCAGATTATTATTTTGGTTGTTTAAGTTTTATTTTTGATATTTTGGTATTGTAAGTTTGTATTTGCTATTACAATCAATTATTCCATCCATAACTCCGGTTAACTATTATAAAAATTAAAATTTTAAGATTCAAAATTTACTTTAAAAAATGGAAAAATACAAATTACACCCTTTATGTTTGGTCAATTGTCATTTTGGTCCGATAAGTTTAATTATTTGTCATTTTAATCTTGTAAATTTACAATATTTTTTGCTACCGTTAATCTATCTATTGGTAATTTTTTTTAACAGTATGGAGGAAAGACTAATGGTGATAGCATATATGAGCTTATAGGATCAAAAGACAAAAATAAGCTCATGAAACCAAAAGGCAAAGCTTAAATTAATTTTTCTTGATTTTTTAAGATTGTTTATCTTTTTTCACACTTAACAACAATTATTCACCCTCTTCCTTTATCTTTGGGATACATAAAGAAAGAGTAAAAATCTAAATGCAAAATAAATAGTACTAATATAAATTTACACAGTTACTATAGCAACACTGCATATTGACACAATTTTGGCTTGTCCAATATGGATAGTTTTTGGATAAAAATGTGCAAATTTGACATATTTTTTCTATTATACTCCCTCTGATCTAAGTACTCTAATGTTACATACACAATATTTTTAACAATAGTTTAACTGTTAAACTATTATTGATATTTATTTAGGTCAATTACTAACATCACTTTATTATCTATTATTTACAAATAGTCATCTCCGTAGTTGTAGAAAAATTGGTAAAATGATTATGATTAAAGATTTATTGTAGAAAGTTCAGTAATTGTGGAAAAAATTGTAAAAGATTTTGGTTAAAGAGCTATTGTAAAGGACCATGTTTATTACACATGTGTTGATCCAAACACCACCTAAAATACATTGAACTTGTAACTTTCTTGATTTCAAAAAAAGAAAAGAGTGGATTGGCCTATACAGGTGGGGTTCTTCTGCAAAACCCACATATTAAGGAGGTAATACATTAGGTTTTCTGTTCACGAAGCATGGTAATTTTATTTGTTGGTAGGTTAACAAACGTCCTTAGGGTATTTGTTAATAGACTATTTTAAGAAAGTTTTAATACAACTTTCATAGAAAATATAAAAAACTATAAAAAAATTAATTACTTTTTTCTTTTTCCATAAAATGTTTCAAAAATATTTCCTAAACCAATACTTTTATGGCATAGTCAACTTTTCCCTTTATTTATTATTATTATTATTATTATTATTATTATTATTATTATTATTATTATTATTATTATTATTATTATTATTATTATTATTATTAATGAATAAGAAAATTTACTAAGAAGAGGAAGAAGCTGACCTAGGGTCCGAGACATATACACCTCAAAAACATAGGCTATGAGACTGGAGATGAAGAAATTATTAGGTTTACCAAGGGGATTACTGACGTAGTCCTTCTTGACTTTCCTACCAATAAATTGTTGTTATTTATGCAAATATAACATCACTTGATAATTTTCAATTTTTTATTCCCTGTTATAATTAGAAAGCTCACTCATGCATTTATATAAATGACATTATCTTATTGGTTAGAAGGACCATGTCAGTAGTCTTTCTGGTGAATCTAATAATTTCTAAGAGGGCGTAGATAGAGTATAAAAGGGAGCTTATGTGTTATAGAATTTGGATTTTAATGTTGGTGGAGCCATCTTTGGAAGCTGGATTGGCCTAGACAGGTGGGTTTTGGGCAGGGGCTGAAAGCCCAATTCAAATGTATTGGACGTTGGGGTTTGGTAATTGATACTTATATTGGCCAAAATTAAAGGATTTTTTTTTTTTTTTTTCTGGGGTGTATGGTAAATTTCCATAATTAAAGGTTGAATCCTGCACAAAGATTTCTTGAAGTACAATTTGATTTGCTGAGCTGAGTTTAGCATGATACTTGTGTGTTTATGGCATGCAACCGGATGTTTGTATTTTGTTTAATAATTTAATAGTGGGAGGAAAAATTTAAACTCTAAAAATTTTCATGACAATTAATTAAATTATAAGACTCATGGATGAATTTTTATATTTTAAATAGGTAGGATGCGTGTAATGTATTTAGATTAATACTTTTTTCTCATTTTCATTACATAAAATACCTACCCAATTTAATTTGTTTTAAGAGGCTTTCTTTGGCAAAGTAGGTTGATGCCCATCCAAAAAACAAAAAGGTTGATGGGCAAGCCCCCGGGTCCAAGATTATTTCCTTAACGGAGTTGGCTCTTACATTCTAGTTCCTGCACGATTCACAAATAAATAGCATGTTAGGTGAGCATCGGTCACCAAAAAATCTCCCCGGAAAGTTTGAATCTCGTTGGGGAAGAAACAATCAAATTCTAGGGTTTCTGATTGTGGATCAAATTCTCACAAATTCATACGTAGAAACACTATATATATATATACACCTTTTAGAGAGAGAGAGAGAGAGAGAGAGAGAGAGAGAGAGATTTTTGTCCGTACAGAGAGTTAGAGAGAGAGGTGGGTTACCAAAAATGAGAGTTTTCATAAGGTGAAAATTTTTGAGGGAGAGAGAGGAGAGGGAAAAAGAAGGAATGGAGGGAGGAACTGACATGTGGAGGTTTTGGATTAGGGGTAGTTTGGAATTAATGGATTTTTTGTTGTTGTATTTGTTAATGTATGTTTGATGGTGTCACTGGTGAGTGACGTGGGAACCCTTATTCATAAGTTGGGATGAGATTAAATTTGGTGTGGGGAGTGTGGGGAGATAGGATACTATGAAGCTATGGCCTTTAGCCATGTTTGCAAAAGATAAAATGCATGTTTATATTACATACACAATATTTTTCATAATAGTTTGACCTGTCAAACTATCATTGATTTTTATCTTAGTTTACCATTGATATCACTTTATTATCTATTATTTACAAACGGTGAACTCAGCATTTATAGAAGAAATGGTAAAATTATAGATTTATTGTAGAAAGTCATGCAATTATGGAAAAAGTCATAAAAAGAGAACG
Source organism: Castanopsis chinensis (assembly GCA_032878915.1). NCBI lineage: Eukaryota > Viridiplantae > Streptophyta > Magnoliopsida > Fagales > Fagaceae > Castanopsis > Castanopsis chinensis. Next base: position 2,101,467 of record JAVQMG010000096.1, read on the forward strand.
TGATTATAGAGTAATTGCAAAGGACGATGTTTATTGCTCACATGGATCCACACACTTTCAAAATGCACTGAACTCGTGACTTTCCTGATTTCAAAATAACAAAGAGTGAGTTGGCCTATACAAGCGAGCTCTTTTGTAAAACCCACAAAAGAGGTATTATGGGTCGGTTAATGGTCATCTGTAGAATATTTGTTAATAAATCATTTTAAGAAAAATTTTATACAACTTTTATGGGAAATATAAAAGAGTGCGAAAAAATTAGTCATAAAAAGTTTTTATAAATATTTCCTAAATTAATGCCTTTAAGACATTTGCTAACTCATTTATTTATTATTATTTTTATTAATAAGATTTAAAAAAAAAAAAAAAAAAAAAAAAAAAAAAAAAGGGCGGGGTGGGGGTGGGGAGGGCGAAGTAGGCCTAGGGCCTGAGCCATCTACCCTCTTAATCTCAAATATATGGGCCGGGGAGGCTGGAGATAAGGACGGCCTAGATTAGAGTGAAAATAAAAGGGAGATCATGCTGCTAAAGCATAAGCTAGTGATGGGCTTATGTGTATGTTGTATAGATTAGAATTTAACGTTGGTGGAGCCATCTTTAGGAGCCGGACTGGCCTAGACAGGTGTTGTTTGTGTGGAGGCCGAAAGCCCAATTTAAATGGACTGGACTTTTGGGGTTTTTTATTTTTATTTTTATTTTTATTTATGCAAAGGCGTTTGGGATTTTTTTTATCCTTATTTTAGCCATAATTAATGGTTGAATCTCGCACAAAGATAACTTGAAGTAAAATTTGGTTTTCTGACCACCGCATACCTTTGGTGTGATGATCACTCCACAAATATAAGTGCTTATGGGATGTGGGAGGTAAGGAATGGAATTCAAATCTTCAGGAGAGAGCTTTACACACATACATACTTAGATTATTCTAGAGTAGAATTCTATTTTGTATCAAAAAAGAAAAAAGAAAAATTGGTTTCCTGAGCTGAGTTTAGCATATCCTAGATACTTGCATGTTTATGGAATGTAACCGAATGTTTGTATTTTGTTTTAACAATTTAATAGTGGGGAGGAAAAATTTAAATCCAAAACGATCCCATAACAACAAATTGAACTATAAGGTTCTTAGACAAATTTTTATATTTTAGATTGGTAGGATGTGTGAATGTGTCATGTGTGTGTATTTAATATTTTTCTATTCTCATTTTCATTACATAAAAATAAAAATACCTACTCAGTATAATTTGTTTCAAGAGGCTCATGCTCTGACATCATTCTAGTTTCTGCATGATTCACAAGGAAATAGCATGTTAGGAGAGCACGTCATTATTATTGTTATCAGTTTTCTTTTTCCCCCAAATGAAAAGAAACCTGCAGAGCAGGATACAAAGAAAGTAATGTCAGGCTGCAAATCAACAAACAAAGATGATTAAAAGACTACGTAGATAGTCACTTGAATCCTACCTTGCTTTAGAGAACAATTATGTCTATTTCATTTTTTCCCCTTCTGTCAGTTCTGTCTACTCAATGTATTTTCCTTTCATTTTTAGTTTTGTAAATTGTACTATTATTCCCTAGTATGAATATTATAAGTGGTTAGATTCAGTTTCCTACATAAATATTGGTTGTAAAGGCCTAAGAGCATGTCCAATAGGTTCTCTAAAACCAGTTTTGAAGAGTAAACACACAAAAAACTGCTTTCAACAATCCCTCTAACTCTAATTTTTTTTTTTTTTAGAGTTGCTACAGCAAGTCTGTAGCAATTATTGTAGCAACTCTAAACATTATTATCCCTTAAAATAATCACCCAGTTGCATAAAAAATTATTTTTCCCTCTTTCCTCCATTTCACTCTCTTCATCACTCTCTTTCTCTCTTCTTTATCTCAATGGCTACAAAACGCAAAATACAATCCAAACAAAAAAACAAGTTTTCTCATAAACCAAATGAAATCAAAACAATAAAAGAAAAAGAAAAAAAAAAAAAAAAGAGAAAAGAGGGAGACCCATCTGGTTTTTGTTATCCACTGGCTCTCTCTCTCTCTCTCTCTCAAATGAGATTTTTCATATTATGAACTTTGGTCTATGATGATCCGTGGAGTAGTAAAATTATGCAAGGGGGTATGTGGTGAGAAAATAACTATGTAGTTTCAAAAGTACAAGAAATAGAAAAACAAGAACAAAAGCTAAGATAGAGAGAGAGCTGGGTGTTCTGGAGTGAAGTAGAAAAACAAAAACAAATGAAAAAGTTGAAGATAAAGAGGAGAGTGGGTATACGTGTGTAGAGGAGAAAAAACAAGCGAAAAAAAAATAATAAAAAACGAATGAATGAAAAAAAAAAAAAAAAGAGAGAAAAAGGAAAAATAAAACAAAGATCAAGAAATCAAAATTAAGAAATATTACCACAATATTTTTACAATAAATTTTAAATGACGGATTGTTATTAGCTAATATTGGTGAGAAAAAAAATAATTTCAGTAGTAGATTTAAATTAAAACTAGTAACAACTTATCACATATGATTCTTTTATAAAATTATTATAAACTAGTATGTAACTCCATGCAAACGCATGGATACATTTAAAATTAAGCAAAATTTTTATTATAAACATATAAATAATTAGTCAAAGTAATTTTTTTTAAGCATGTAGCACATGCATTCATGCATACATATAGATACATTTACAATTAAATACAATTTTTATTATAAAATATAGATAATTGGTCAAATTATTTTTTTAAAGTAAACATAATTAGTCACATATTAAAATTCTTACCTAAATTTAATACTACTTATGATCATTTTTTTTTCTATTTTTTAATAAAATAGAACATGTGATTTTTGTTATGAGGCAATTTTTATTTTATTTATTTTTTGAGAAACATATGGTGGCTTTTATTGAGTATATGTGATTGTTTTTTATTATTTTATAGTTAATTAATATTAGATTCTTAGTATTTTGTACTCATAACTCACTTGACACAAAGATTAAAAAATTTAAGTAGACACATGGCACAATTTTAAGTGGATAATTATGGTGTAGTTCTCACATAAATTTAAACACATGACACAAAATAGGATTATAATTTCAAATTCTAATTCAATTTTCTCTAAACTTTACCTATTAGTATATATATAGATGACTTATAAATTTGAATTTTTTTTAATTATATGATTATGTTTTTTATGGTTTATTATATTGAATTTCTCGTTTTCTACACTAAATTAACTAATTTGACACAAAAATTTAAAAATTTAGATCAGATGGGACACATGATGCAAAATTAAACTCTAATTAAAATTTAATTTTTACACTAAATTATCTCACTTGGCAAAAAATTCTAAAATTTAGATTAGATGAGACATATGTTGCAAAATTAGACTCTAATTGAATTCCAATTTGAAATTTAATTGGATTTTCTTTCTGTTTTACCTATTATTATATATATAGATATGTTGTAAATGTAACACTTCTCATTAAAATTAGATGATCTTATAACTCATATCGTTGTAAAAAGTGCTCCATTTTGTTTAAAAAATGGTTATTGGAAAATTTAAAAATATTACTTTTGGAAGATTAAAAAAATATAGATGTTGTGAATTTGAAAAATATAACCATTATGAATGAACGACAGAAGATTACAAAAGAATAGAGAAATAATGAACAAATAATATTTTAATGGTATAAAAAAAATAAAAAATCTGTTAAAAAATGTATTTAAAAAAGAAAGTACGTAGGTAAAAGTTGCTATTAATACTCTAAACGGTGCAAAAATTTGAAGGGACTACTGGAATACTTTAAAGTCTAATATCTGTGTCCAGGTTGTGGGGTTATGCTAACCATGTCATATTGTCCCCATAACACTTTTTTTTTTTTTCCAAAAGTCGTTGTCCCCATTGTTGATGTCATACTTTTTGAACGGATTATGCTATGTACTCAAGAATAACCAAGTAAGCTAATAAAGTCCATCTGTATTTCTAAAATGGTATGTAGAATGTTGTGCATTTAACGCACCACCTCAACGAGTCTAACTCGATCTGACAAGTGACCTTAGATTGGTCTTTTGTGAGTTGATGGGTTAGATTTTTTATTTTGTCTTCTCATCATGATTTTTGTTTGAAGCTTGGTTTGAGTCATGGACTCGTGCTTAGATTTGTAAAATTTTCGACTTGAGTAATCTGACTCAACCTACCCTATTATAATAGTTCTATTAATTTTTATTTATATATGAATTTTATTCATTTGGAGACTTACATTAAATTTAGTAGTTTGATTTATTTAAATATTTTAATTCTTAATTTTGAAGAAATTAGAGTATTACAACTAATTGTAAAATTGCAATAATTTATTGGATAATATGTTTATATAGTTTATTGAAAGCCTAATTGTTTTATTACACATGATGAAATGATCTCAAGCTAATCCTTACAAGTTAGGTTGGGTTTGTTTTTAGAGTTGTCATGGGTTAGGTCAAGTTTGGGGAATTTTTAATCTAAGAAAATCCCCAATCCAACACAACCTAACCCTACACAAGTACACTCTCGAGTATGTATAATGATTACTATTTGTGTAAACAATATCATCCTTTATGAATAGAAAAAGAAAAGACTATTTTTTCTCAGAAATTAATCCAATTCAGTTCTCCTAATTCAAATGTCAAATATAAATTTATCAAAAAATACTTTTGTGCAAAGTTAACTATGAAAGGAGTGTAAAACAATATGAGGTAAGATTCAATTACAAGATGGAAGTGTAATGTAGACAAGTGGTATCTCTTGGTGCCATGTATTTGCTTCATTAGTAATGCTTGAGGTACAATTGAATAGTTATTAACATACCTTTATTTTTCATAGTGATTCCAATAAGAAGCACAAAGGAGCCAGAGGACAAAAAAAAAAAAAAACATGAAAAAAAAAACTTTTAGAAATTAAATATTAGCCTATTTGACACTAGTTAATCTGGTAACTAATTTTATCACTCATTTAAAGACCACTTCCATTTGGGCAAACCAACTTTAAAATTTAAAACATCAGTAATTGCAATATTCAATTTTGGTGTGATTCATTCAAGTTCGTAGCACTTTTTTGCAATTTTGGAAAGAAGTACTTTCATATCTTCTTTGCTAGAGTGAGAAAGCTAGCGAACAGCTTAAATCTCAAGAATAGGAAGAAACAAAATGATCTGATGCGAACAATTTAGAGAGAGATGTAAGATAGTTGGTTTTATAAGGTCAAAAACAGAGAAGGGCCTGCTTCATCATGTAACTCTTCATACAACCAAATACATATTACAATACTATCAGTATGTGGACCCAAAAGGCCAAAAGATCTCTCAAGTGGTGTAAGGCGAGGGAGAACCAAATTTTGACTAAGTTTCATTTGCCACATCACCTATGTAGGGGGAGGTTCTATGCCTTATATGGAAAGCCTTCGACTCTAATTAATATGATGAGGACATTTAAAACCTTGAGGGATGAGGCTATGTGACACACCAAAGAAGACAAAATCATGTCAATGATAAGTTGAGGCCTTTTAATTCTAAAGGATTTGTAAGTTGATTAGACCTATTTGACCTTAGATTCAAGAATGTTTACCCTTCAACATCATATCGAATCCAATCCCTTGCATGTTTTGGTTTGAAACATGAGTCAAAAGTGAGGTTGTGCTTCTTCGGTATTGTTAGTTACATCCCAAGGCCTTAAGTTTATGTTTTATTTTAAATGTGATATTCTTTGTGAAATTTTAACTAGATCTTTTGGTTCTCAAGGATATATTCATTTGGTAGGAGTCAATGACCCCTAGTCATGGATGTTTTATAAAGGGGGTGTATTGTGGAGATCCAAAAGGCCAAAAGACTTCTTGAATGAGGTGAGGTGAAAAATAACCAAATCTTGACTAAGTCCTACGTACATCACAAGGTAGGAGGGAGGGCCCTGCCCCTTACATGGAAGCCTTGGACCATAATTTGTATGGGACCTATTAAAATATTGAGGGATAAGGCTATGTGTCACTCCTAACATGGATAATATCATGCCAATGATGAGTTAAAGCATGACAATCATTCTCTAGTTCATCTAGTGGCTGCTCCATAATTTTTTTTTTCTAGAGTGGTTATTAAGAAACTTGAATTTTAAAAAATTAATAAAAATGGAATTTGAATATATCGAGTCATTGACAAAAAAAGAAACTCAAATACATGAAGTTTTATAATTTTTTTCTACAAGTTTTCATATTTTGAAATCATTACAAGATAATTCATTATTAGTTGTCAGTGTGGGTATCGACAAACCCACACACACAACACCTAAACCCATAGACCCACCATTGCCAGTCAACCATCCACACCACCACAGGCCGATCTCCACGCCTCCATCACAGGCCAATTTCCATGCCAATCTGAGAGAGAAGGAAGAACAAAGAAATACCAAGATAAGAGCATTAGTATTGGTGGTGTTAAAAGACTAAATTGCTATTTTTAGCACCACTATATACAAAAAGTGTGATACATTGGTTGTGGTATGGGTAAAAATTTTACCTACTCAGCTATAATGCACAGTCATAGATGGCAGTGCATAGTCATAGATGGATGTGCACTGTAACTCAAAAGATAAAATCAAATAATATATTTTATTATCTCTCTCATTAAAATAATATTTCGTTCTTTTTTTCTTTCTTTCTTTTTTTCCTCTATTCCAGTCATTCTACACTCTCACCTCTCATTTTTTTTCCTCTGTTCTAGTCATAATCTCACGATTCTCACCTCTCTTTCTCCACTCTCACCCATTTATCCATCAATGCCAGCTCCGATTCATCCATCTTCCTCACCCATCTTCGAAGCCCAATTCTGATTTAGCCATCAAAGCCCAACTCTAATTCAGCCATCTTCCTCACCTAAGCTCACCCAAGCTCTCTCTTTAATTAGCCATCGCAGAACCAAGTCCCATGCTGGGTTTAGGGTTGCTCGCTTTTTGGTTCTTCTTCCAATAGGAGTTTCACACCTATGATGGTGGTAGTTATGCCATGAGTGCTTGAAGATAGTGAAGAATAGAGAAAAAAATAATAATAAATAAATGAATTGTTTATTGTAATAGATATATTATTTTATTGTGTTGAAAGTTAAAATAAAATTGTACGGTTCAGAAATCAGATACATGCCCAAGAACAAGGCCCATATAAGTTAGACCCTCCCAATTGTACTGAACAAAGTGATGGAGGGCCCGAGCATGGTATAGTACAAACCGATCTTAAGCATCAACAAGAACGTCTTATAATGCCTTAGGGATATCCACCCACCGAGCATAGAATTGAAGGTTGGCACAAGTTCCAATAGGGTCAATTCAAAAATGTGCAATAGGTCCCATCCAATCAGGAATATAGGTCAGAATGGGGCCCACCATTGTTTGGGAAAAACCACCACTCATGATGGCAAACCCATTAAGGGAAGGCTATAAAAAGGGGAAGAGAGGGTGTGCGAGGAGGTTGGCTAATCTGGGAAGGGGGAGAGAGAAAAACACGAGAAAATAGTTAAAGATAAGAAAGCTAAGAACCCAGCCCGACACTCCTTGGGAAACATGTAAATAGGGGTGAGGGTAAGGTTCAGGCTTGGAAATAAGCTTCTTCATTTAGGCCGTTAAGCTGGTGTCAAAGAGATTTAACCATAGTAGGAAATCCATTACCCCCTCAAAACAAATTAATTGGGAGCCCAACCTCACAGGACCTAGAGTTATTTGGGTCGGGCTCACACAAAAACCACTAATATTGTGTGTTTTATGAATGAGGTAGTAAAATAGATAAACTAGTTTTTTGTGGAGCGAATTTGCTAAATTTATGGCTCTACCAATGTGGATGCTCTAAAGAGAGTGGGGGAGAGATAGAGGCTGAGATGAGAGACAAAGACAGAGAGAGAGAGAGAGAGAGAGAGAGAGAGAGAGAGAGAGAGAGGGAAGAAGAATCAGAAAATAAATCTACAATATTTTATTATACTATCTAGCTACAATGCCATTTTAGATATATGATGGTACTATAGTAACATTGTAAAATTTTTTACATTTGGCCCTCCGGATAATGCACTCTTTCAATGGTATGATGCTATAAATTTACCATTTAAGGGTTTTACAACACCCAATGCTAATGCTCTTATATTAGTATTCTATCCTTTCCACATATCTTCAACACTCAATTTCATCATGAAACTCTATAAAAAAATAATTATTTTTCTAAAAAAAAGATCCATATGTGGTCATGTTCCCTCATAAAGTTCATTCTTTTAGCAATAACTGTTGGATCCATTTCTTTGGATTCCAAAATTTGGTGTCACAAGAGGGAAAAAAAATTCCCTATAAATACAACTTTCCATAATTTTTGATGGTACCTCACTTGTATGGTTTGTGTGGTTATTGGTTGGTTGGTTTACTTTATTTGTTTATTTTTCTGTTTTGACAATTGACATGACATGCTCCCTGGGGCGTGGTACATTGGTAGAAGTTCCAGACTTCGTCACATCTACGAGTCCAGGAATTATCGAGTTCGAGTTATGCACACACTTCGCAAAAATGTTGTGCCACGACGTGGATAGCCCTAGCGTGCCCAGACGTGCCCATGCCATCAATAGTGGATTTAAGTGGGCTAAGTTAATGATCCCACGTGTGAGGCCCTTTTTTGTTCACCAAAAAAAAATTGACATGACATCTACAATTCACAATTAGATCGAGCATGGAATTGGAATGGAGAAGTAATCTAATGAGAATTAGGTTTTAGGATCTTTTTTAGCATACAAAAGTGATAAGTACGCTATCATAAATATATATATATATATATATATAAATTATGTATACTATGATGTCACTTTTTGTATTTCACTTTATGCTATATCAATCATAACTTGCAATGTGTTTAATTATTTTTTATTTTATTTTAAGCTTTGAGTATTTTATAAGGAAAGTCAAATAAATAATATTTCAACTCATCTCTTCAAGTGCTTTTCTTTCCACTATCGCATGGGTGATGGACAAAAAATGGTGAGGTCATATAAAAAGTAATAGATGGAAAGTGCATGTCCATCACTCATAGTTAATCATTTTAGCATATTGTGAAATCAAGTTTGAATTGAGTCTAACCTAAATTTATTTATGTTAAATTCCAATTTATCATATGAAAATTTCTAATCAAATTTGAGAAAATGATTTTTTTTTTTTTTTTCATTTTTGAGTAAGCTATTTTGTTTAGAATATTTTTGGGATATATGTTTGGTTCTTGCATCTTTATTTTTCCATATGGATAATAAAGATGGCAAAAATAGGCTTTTGCCATATTCTCACAAACATTCTAGCCTTTTGTCCTCTTTCTCAAACTAATTAGGACAATACTCCTAGTTTGAAATTTGATTTTCTCAATAGTGGTGTTTTAAAGAACGTATAGTGACGTTTTAAGGAGTTTATAATGGCGTTTTGGAACTCGAGCTCGATGGACTCGAGTTATAGGTAAAAAAAAAAAAAACTTGCATGGAATTCGAGTTCATGGAGCTCAAGTTCCAAAATGCCACTATAAGTCCTTAAACCGTCACTATAGGCTCCTTAAAACGCTGCTATAGGGCTTTATAAAATTTTTCTTTTGAAACTTGATTTTGAGAAAATTGAGTTTCAAAAGAGGGACATTTCCCTAATTAGTTTGAGAAAAAGAGCAAAAAGTTGGAATGTTTGTGAGAATAGGGCAAATGCCCATTTTTGGCCTAATAAAGATTGGACAAAATATTTCCTTTTGTATTCTATATATGTTTGGACAAAATATTTCCTTCGATGTTTGTCACTTTTTTGGTGTTTATTTTTTTACCCCTTATGAAATTTCTTTCATTTTTTAAAAAAGGAAAAGGAAAGAAGAGAATTTTTGATTGAACATGATTGAAAAATGTCAACCATGATTAATTTAATTTAAAAGATAATTCACACTTAACTGATTTTGAATATTAGCCATATCATTATAATTTACTACATATTTGGTCCCTATTTTTTACGATGTTTGTCAGCTTAGTCCTTAATATTTCAAGTGTGTCAGTTTAGTTGCTAACCTTTTGGTATTGTGTCAAAATAGTCCTTACCGTTAAGTGATGAATAAAAAATACTGATATAGTTAACGGTAAAAATATAATATAATTTTCATGACGCATAAACTGCCACATGTATTGCCACATCAGCACAAAAAAAAGGACTAAACCTTGTATTGCCGCATGTCTTTAGTATATTTTCAGATTTAAAATTTTCTTTCATTTACTTTTTTTTTTTTTTTTTTTTTTTTTTTTTGCTTTCTTAGGAACCAAACGGGGGTTACAAAAATCCAGAGTTTAAAACTCAATTTCCTTCATTTTCTCATATTTTCCCAGCAACCAAACGAGGAAAAAATAAAACAAATTCCAAAACTCAGAGAAAGAGATGCAGAAAGGAATCACAATGAAAGAAAAACTTCAAACCACCTAATTAACTCGTATTGGGCTTCCAAGTTCACAATGTCCACACCCTACTTCAAAAAATTTCAAACCAACCACTGCCATAAATCAACAGCTGGGTTGGGTTCAGACTATTTAAAACCTTCGACCTTACTCTAATCCCAAATCTAACCATTCAACAATTCAAAGATCCTTCCCTCTATCCCTCTGTACATTCTCGAAACTCCCAATCAGGCCAATCCCATTTTCTTCAAATGATAGACAAACAAAAAAATCAAAAACTCCTGAGCACCTAAACAAAATGAGTTCTGAATCTAATCAAGCGCACTCAGCAAAAACAGCAGAATCTGATTATGATTGTGATTGTGATTCTCTCTGCATCTCTCTCTGGGTTTTGGAATTTGTTTTGTTTTTTCCTTGTTTGGTTGCTGGAAAAATATGAGAAAATGAAGTAAATTGAATTTTCAATTCTGGGTTTTTTTTTACCCCGTATGCTTCCTAAGAAAGTAAAGGAAAAAATGAAATAAAATTTTAAATCTGAAAATATACTAAGGATAGGTGGCGGTACAAGGTTTAGTCCCTAAATTTTTATTTATTTTTTTTATCTTTTTAGTTTGTGCTGATGTGGTAATATATGTGGTAGCCTATGTGGAATAAAAATTATATTTTATTTTTACCGTTAGTCATGTCAGTATTTTTCATCCATCACAGTAAAGATCAATCTGACAAAATATCAAAAAATTAAAAACTAAATTGACACATTTAAAATATTAAGGACCAAATTAATAAATAATGTAAAGGTTAATGATTAAATATGTAGTTTACTCTTTAAAACATAAACTTATAAGGTACGCAACAAATCTCAAGTTACGCTAAATTTCACATCTAGCTTCACAACATACTGCATTAATCAACTGTGAGTATTAGACACTTTTTATTAAAAGTTAACCTTCTTTGCGACCAATGCTAGTGGAAGAAGTGCTGCTGGAAACTTTTATGTGTTTCTCTACTATGGGTTTCGAAGTTTGTAAGTTATGTTGAACCGTGCTTTATTCTTCAGTGATATATATATATATATATATATTCCAATGACGAAACATAAATCATAGCATGTTTTTTGACTTTTTTCACCACTTACCAGGTACTCAACGATGAAACATAATGGCCTGTTTGGGAGTTAAAAAAAGGAGGGAGAGTAGAGTAGAGGGAGGGAGAGTAGTTCAATTATCTTATTTGGGAGTTTTTTAAGGGAGGAGGGGGAGGAGTTTGGAGGGATTTGGAGGGGTTTCAACTCCCTCTAACCCCTCATTTTTAATTCCCCCAAATTAGAGAGATTTGGAGGGAGAGTGGAGAATAAAAATGCTTGACCAAATGAATTACTAAATTTGCCCTTATTATATTAATAAAATTACAAATGAAAAAACTAATTACTCCCCTCTCCCTTACTTAATTTTAAAAACATCCAAACAAGATGGAGGATAGCCATTCCCCTCTACTCTCCTTCCTACTACTCTCCTCCCCTCTACTCCCCTCTACTCTCCTCCCTCTCTAAACTTCCAAACATGCCATAAGAGTCATATGAGAGAGAGAGAGAGAGAGAGAGAGAGAGAGAGAGAGAGAGAGAGAGAGAGAGAGAGAGAGAGAGAGAGAGAGAGAGGCGGGTTTGCGATTTTAATTATTTTTAATTTTTAAATTAAAAACATGCCGGCAGTTTTGATGGCATAAAAATAATATTTTAATATCAAGACCATTTGCTGCGGGCGGCTAAATATTTTTCCCTTATTAGTTATCACTTAATAGTAAATAGTCTAAAGACTATTTTGACACAATATATGAGAATGTTAAGAGCTAAATTAACACGTTTAAAATGTAAAAAAACCATTTTGATATATAAGACAAATGCTGGAGACTAAAATGGTAATTAAGACAAAATTTTATTCAATGTGAATTCAATTTTTTTATAGAAAAAATCTAAATTTGGCAATGATAGAAATTGAAAATTGAAAATTCCTTCAGTACTTCTGAGCGGAATTTGCAAACTAAAAATTCAAATTACAAATTCCAGCAAAACATGCATGTGTTATCATTCTTTCCCTTGGTAATAACTAATAAGGATGGCTGGCTGGGTTCACGTTTTAAACCTGTAAAAACTAAACTTGAGACAAACAATTTGGACCGGGTTTTAATCAAATTTCCTAAGATGGGCTGGTTCAGATAGAACAACATTTGCCAAGGCATTCCTAAGGCGAGCCAGATTTTTTGTAGCAGTTGTTTAGTTCATGACCAAGTCTACTGAGTTTCTTGAATTTTAATTTTCCCCATCCAAATAATTTAGTATTATATTTTTTTAAATAAATAAAATAAAAATTATTACTTTCACCTGTTATCAATTTTGTCACTGTCATTTCTTACTATGCTCATTTTGTAGTGATTTAAGTTTAGGTCAAATTGCCACCATATAAAAATTATCACTTAATTGCATTGTTGAAATAATCATTAGTAACAGTAGAGATTGTGTTAGGTTCTAAAGATTTAGGATTAAATGTTTAAAATTCTAGTTTATGTGTTAGACATTGCTCAAAGGTGTGTGTTTCAAGCTTCAAGTTCGAGCTAACTACAGAAAAGAGAGTTGAGAATCTGCCAAGCTCGATCGATCGAAAATTAGATTTGACTAATTGAGAATTGCATAATTCATATTCTGCAGAAGTTTAAAACAAGGCCCAAGCTTGCGAAAACGTTTAAGATTTTAATCCAACTTGTCTACATATAAAAGGGAAACCCTAGCTACGTTTTGAAGACCTTTGGAAGAATTGTGCGTTACTCCTTGTGAGATCTAAGAGGTGTTGTACCTTCTAACTACACAAGCGTCTACCGAAACAAGATTTACAATCAAGCATTGGTAGAACCTAGTTATTGCTACAAAGATCAACAATTGAAGGTGATCTGAAACATTTGAGTGGGATCTCAAAGTCACAAGTGTGGGTGCTTGTATTTCAATGAGTCTAAGAAGAGAAAGAGTCCATGGATTCAGAGTTTGCACATGGTCATGTCAGTAAGTTACTACTAAAGATAACAATAGATTTAGGGTTAAATCTTATTGTAAAAATTTCAATTCTCTTATAGTAGATTTGCTTTATCTTGAGGATAGTTAGGTCAAATTCTCCCCAAGTTTTTACCTTGAAACGGTTCGCTTCATTGGTTTTCCTGAGTAATCATATCGTGGTGTTATTTACTTTCCGCATGATATGATTTATTATTGTTTAACCTAGATCTGAATAATTAACCTAAGTAATCACTTGGCTAATATATTAGTTTAAATAATCTGCTTTAATGGGTCTAAATAAACAAACAAGTGGTATCAGAGCAGGTTAGTTCTTGTTTTTAGGTTTCTATACCTAGAGTTGATCCTTGACCCTTATTGTCATGGGTTCTTTGTCATTATGTTTGAATTCAATTAGGTTGAGAATTGAATCTATTTCTTTTGGACTATGTGGCTTTTAAATGTGCTAATCATATTCTTAAGTATTTAGGTCTAACTACATGTTGCAATAATTATGTTTGTTATATTGCTTTAACTGCCTTAAAGGCACGTGATACTTATCTTTGGTATTTTAATAGTGGTTGTTCCGGGCACATGACAAGTAATAAAGTGTTATTCAAGACCCTTTTTGAAGGAAAGATTGGAACCATCACATTTGGAGATGGAAGCAAGTCAGTCATTTATTGGGACAATAGACATTCCAGGACTGCCTATGTTCGAAGACATGTGGTACATGGACGGATTGAAGGAAAACTTGTTGAGTCTCAGTCAGATCAGTGATAATGGGCTGAATGTGTTGTTTACTAAGTTTGAATGTGAGAAACTTAATGATAGTGGTGATAGCATATGTGTTGGAATAAGGACCGCTGATAATTGTTACAGTATAACACCAAGTATAAGTCATAAGTATTATAGTGTAAAAATTAATCAGGTGGACATATGGCATCAATGATTAGGACATGCTAGTCACAAGCAAATAGAGAAGATCTCCAAATGTGAAGCAATCCTTGGTTTGCCAAAGTTCGAGAAAATGGAGAAGAGCATTTGTGGATCATGTCAGATTGGTACACAAGTGAAAGCTAATCATCCATCAATTAGTGAAGTCCAAACATCTAAACCCTTAGAGTTGCTGCATATTGATCTCATGGGTCCTACCAGAGTTCAAAGCTTAGCTAGAATGAAGTATGTTCTTGTTGTAATGGATGATTTCACACGATACACTTAGGTGATTCTCTTGAAGGATAAATCTAAAGCTCCTGACAAGATGATTTATCTATGCAAGAAGTTGCAAGTAGAGAAGAATACCTTGATTGCTCGGATTAAAAGTGATCATGAAAGAGAGTTTGAGAATTCTAAACTTGGGTCCTTTTGCAATGATTAGGGAACAAAACAAGAATTTTTTGCACCCAAGGCATCTCAATAGAATGGAGTTATGGAAAGAAAGAATAGAGTAATTCAAGAGATGGCCAGAGTCATGTTGAATAACAAAAGTATGCCAAATTCTTTCTAGGGAGAAGCAATAAACACTACATGTCATACCTTGAATAGAGTGTACTTTCGACCCAATACTAAAAAGACTCCATATGAACTCTGGAGAGAAAAGAAAGCGATGGTGAAAAATTTTAGAGTTTTTAGTTATGATTGTTACATCCTTTGAGATCGGGAGAATCTTGAAAAGTTTGATACAAAGACAGCTAAAGGGTTCTTTCTTGGATATTCAACATCAAGCAGAGCTTACAGGGTGTACAATCTTAGCACCAAAGCTGTAATGGAATCTGCAAATGTGGTGATAAATGATGAATAATGTGCTAAAACTCATTTTGAAGAGGTTCAAAGTATTCAAGGAAAATCCATAGAAGTAGAAGACACTTTTTCTAAGGAGTATGTTGATAAGCCAAATGATGAAGAACTGTTAATTCTAAATGATACTGTGTCAGAACCAACAACCATAGTTTGAGAAAACCAATAAGAACCAGGTGAGACAAATACTCCGTCTGAGCAAAAGAGTACAACTTCATTGGCGAAAAGTCCATCTACTAGGGTTAAGCTTAATCACCCTCCCACCAATATCTTGGGAAGTCTAAATGATAACATGAGACTGAGATCTAAAGCATTGAATGTTATTATTCACCCATGCTATCTTTTTTAAGTAGAACCCAAGAAGGTAGATGAAGCTCTGCAAGATGCTCATTGGATTAACTCTATGCATGAAGAACTCCATCAGTTTGTTCAAAATAATGTGTGGGAATTGGTTCCTAGACCTAGAGGAGTCATTGTGATTAGTACTAAATGGATATGTAAAGTTTTAGACCGCTTAAACACCAGTTGTTTAACCTAGTTATTTAGCCAAGTGATTACTTAGATAAATTAATCAATTCTAGGTTAAGACATTCAAATCATATCATGTGAATAATGTAGAAATATAAAGAACACAATGATATGATAACCTAGGAAAACCTAACTGGTAAAAAACTTGGGGAGAATTTAACCTAGCTATCCTTAAAGTAAAAACAGATCCACTATGAAAGAATTGAAATTTTTACAATAGAACTTAGACCACTAACATCATATTGCTACATCGAGTAGAAAACTTATTACCACGACCACGTGACAGTTTCGAGTCCACGGACTACTTCTTTCCTTGATCTGCTACAACCACAAGTTCTCCTACTTGTGACTTTGAGACTCCACTCAAAGGTTTCAGATCTTCTTTAAGTTCTTTAAGCAGCAATGGAAGTGATCATCAAGCTCTTGACACCAATTTTGATCTTGATAACCCTATATGTGTGTATGAAGGTAAACATCTTTATATCTCACAAAAGATTCAATACACAACGCTCAAAAGGACTTCTAAAATATAGCTAGGGTTTTTCCTTTTATATGTGAAGTAAAACAATTAACCTTACACGTTAAACTGGCTTGGCCTTAATTGGAAATTCTGCAGAAAAATAAATCTGCACATGGTTCGATCGATCGAGTCTAATTTTTGATCGATTGAGCCTTGCAGATTTTGTCCAATAAATCCTGCAATCACTCGATTCCAATTTTACAATTAAACACACTTTGAGCAAGTCTAAATCTAGACTCTATGTTTTGATCATGGTTTACCAATACAATACATATCGAAGTTCTAATACATTAGTTCCTAAGGTCTTAGGACCTAATAGGATCTTCAAGAACAAGTCTGATGAACATGGAATAGTCATAAGGAATTAATCAAGACTTGTTGTATAAGGATATACTCAAGTGGAAGGAGTTGATTTTGATGAGACTTTTGCAACTGTAGCTAGACTTGAGCCTATTTGGATACTTTTGTCCCTTGCATGTCACTTGGATTGCAAGTTATATTAAATGGATGTATATAGTGCATTCTTGAATGGGATGTTACAAGAAAAAGTGTTTGTAGAGCAACACAAAGGATTTGTGGGTCCTCATAGACCCGATGATGTCTACAAACTAAAGAGAGCACTGTATGGTCTTAAACAAGCTCCTCGAACTTCGTATGATAGACTAACTTCTTATCTTGTAGAGAATGGATTCAAGAGAGGAAATGTGGATACTACTCTTTTCATTCTAAAGGATAAGAATCATTTTGTTGTAGCTCAAGTCTATGTGGATGATATAGTTTTTGGCTCTACTAATGATATTCTTGCTAAATCTTTTGCTATTGAAATGAAGAAAATGTTCGAGATGAGCATGGTAGGTGAACTTACCTACCTTTTAGGATTGCAAGTAAAGCAAACGGACACAGGAATATATATCAACCAAGCTAAATATGCAAGAAACCTTGTCAAGAGATTTGGACTCGAAAATGCTGTACATGCTAAAACACCAATGGCCACCAACACAAAACTTGGGAATGATCCATTAGGTTAGCCTATTGATATCACTTTATATAGAACTATGATTGGTTGTCTATTATATTTGACTGCTAGCCATCTGGATATAGTTTTTAGTGTTGGTGTGTGTGCTAGATTCCAAGCTAACCCAAAAGTGTCGCATTTAAATGCTGTAAAAAGAATAATCAAATATGTAGTGGTACTTGTGATTTTGGGTTGTTCTATAGCAAAGAGTCTAATGTCTCACTTGTTGGGTATTTTGACGCTGATTGGGCTGGAAATGTCGATGATAGGAAAAGCAACATTGGTGGGTGTTTTGTGGGAACCAACTTGGTTGCTTGGATGAGGTAAAAGCAAAATTCTGTTTCTTTTCTGTCAATTCCAGATACAGAATATATTACTGTTGAAAGTTGTTATTCACAAATTCTTTGGATGAAAAAATTTTTAGGTGATTATGGTTTATCACAACAAACTATGGTTGTTTATTGCAATAATTCCAATTCTATTGATATCTCTAAGAATCCGATACAACACTCTAATACCAAACATATAGAGATTAGATATCACTTCATTATGAATCTTTTTTAAAGGAAAGTTGTTGCTCTTAAGTACATTCCTATTGAACGTCAAAATGCTGACATCTTTACCAAACCACTTGATAGAAGCAAGTTTGAGTTTCTCCGTCAAGTGATTGGTGTTATAACATGTCCCTAGTCACCCATGAGATCCATGGTCCTTGTGCTAACTCTTTCAATCTCTTGTGACAAAAATGTTTTTCATTAGGATTTTCATTTGCATAATATTCATGCATTTCATTCTGAGTTTGCTTATGATGTTTTTAAGTTTTTTTTTTTTTTTTTTTTTTTTTGAAAAAAAAAATTGTGTGTTTTACACATCTTCAATTGTGTAATTGATGTTGGCCTATGGAATTTGCATTTCATAATTGTGTACCTTGTTGAGCTTAGATGAGCTATTTTTCTGCACTTTGCTAGTTTATGCTATGTAGTGCTTATAATGTGTGAGTTGTTTATAGTCTTTAAACACATGCTCTTAATTTTGAAGTAACATTCTTTTGATTGTAAGGGATAAAAAATCCTAGGAGAAAGACATAAATAACTATCTTACCACTATTACTCGCCAATCATGAACATCTATGTGTAAATTATAAAAGTCATGCTCGGTAAGGTGTAATACTTGCATAGCAAGATTAAATGAGGTGTTAGTTGTGAAAAGAAAGTGAAAATCAAAAGAAAGATCAAAAGTGAATTCGAAAAAAAAATAAAAATAAAAGTAAGCAAAAAAAATACAAGCATCAAAAGAAAAAAAAAAAAAAAAATTGCTTTGACATGATTGCAAGAGTGTTTTCTAGGAGATATGAGAGTTATATGGTGTAACTTTTTAGATGATAGCCACTTTCAAACTTATGTGATTGATAATGTAGAAATTGTGCTTATTTTCCACCTAAATATCACCTTTTTAGGTATCTCATACACTTACTAGTTGCACATACCATAAGCAAATCTTTGTTAAACTTTGTACATGTGATTGCGTGTTAATTTTTGTGGTCATCCAAAATTGTGCTTCATCAAATGTTTAATACTTTTTGGGGTTGTAAGGTAAACATTGTGTGAAGGAAATTCTTTTTGAAGCTTGGTAAAAAAATTTTGAAGGGAAAGAGTTTTTGAAAACATTTGGAATCATTAACATGCATTTCATATCATAAAAACTATTTTACAAATACTTCTACAGAAAATTTCTAGGTTTTTAAAATTTTCTAGTTTTTCAGGTTTCGATCAATCAAACCTGTTTTATCACTGATAAAAAAAAACCCCTAGTTTTTAAGGTTAAAACTCTCAGGTTGCCTTGATTTCTCCCTCGATTCTTTCTGATTAGTCGAGCCTGTTTTAAGAAATTTTTCAATTCCTGGCTTGATTCAACTCAATCGATCGAAAATCGTTTTTAAAAAGAAATAAGAGGAATCTGAACCTTGTTCTTCATTCTTTTGTCCTCCTCTTTGATCCTAGCTTGATTCAGCTCGACCGATCGAAAATCGTTTTTAAAAAGAAATAAGAGGAATCTGAACCTTGTTCTTTATTCTTTTGTCTTCCTCTTTGATCCTTCTCTCGATTCTTCTCAATAAAAATTTTTTAGTCTTTTTCTGAGTCAAAGCTTTAAGGCTTTTTCTCCTACACATCTAGTAAGACTCTTTTAACTCTCCTTTTTGCTTATTTTACATGAATTCATACATTTTTCTTCAATTTCTCAAAAATTTTGAACTAAAGAGATTTTAGGATTTTTTATGATTTTGATGGTGTTGATCTAATTTCTTGGAGGGGTTTTTGTTCATGCATCATGTAATCATGTTTCTCATGCTTTAATTTCAAAAATTTCATGATTTCTTCAAAATTTTGAAATTAGGGTTTATGTGTTCTTGAGGAATTTGGGAATTTTGTTCAATTGGGTAAAATTGATTAAAATTGACTTATGATATTGTTTAATTGAGTGATTATAACATGTTTTACACTTGTTTTGTTGTTCAATTGATCAATATAAGAATTTTTGAAAATTAGGGTTTTCAAAATTGGGGATTTTGCTAAAATTCTAATTTTCTTGGTCAATTTTCAAAATTGAGATAAATTTGAACTGTTTTAGAGCATTAGATCATACATCATATGCATACTTGCATCATGCATCATATAGTTTTTAAAATTTCATGTTACCTTGTGCTCTAACTTTATCTAATGCGGTCTGCCTTTGATTTTTGTTTTTGTTTTTGTTTCTTTTAAAACCTTTAGACTTGGCTCTTAAGGTTGGTAGAAAATTTAAATCCAAAGCCAATAGAACCTCTACATCCTCTTCTACCCCTTCTTAGGTTGATAGGGTTAGGTTTCCTTCAGCTAAGTCTGAGGAAATTTATGAGACCTTAACCAAGTTTAGGCCTATTTGGGGAGAAAGATAGACACTAGATGAGTTAGATCCTTTCATTCGTAGGAGTCTAGTGTCTAGAAATTGGGTATCCTTGTGTGATGTTTCTGATCCTCCTCCTGCTGCCTTGATTAAAGAGTTCTACTCAAACATCTCAATTTATTTTGAGGATACAGGTGGTCATTACTTGACTACTTAGATTAGAGGTAAAGAGTTTAGGATAACTAAACGTGTAGTTTTTGAAGCTCTAGGTGTACTTTTGGTTCGTAAACCCGCATATCCGTACACTGAGTTTCCTCCTATAGATGATATAATGTCTTTACTTTGTTGAAGATCAGTAACTTGGAGATCTAAACCAAGGACAAACTCATGTGAGTTTACTGAGCTTAACCATCTTTACTTAAGGATAGCCTAGCATAATATCTTCCTTATCTCTCATGTTGACACCACTCCTTTAGATAGGTGTGCTTTTCTTTATGCCTTCATCACAGACGGATCCATGTGTTTTCCTTCCCTATTCATTCATACCATTGTTGAAATTTATAGGAGTAAGTCAAAAGCACAAAAGCTATTCTTTCCTTATTTATATATAGGGTGTTGAACTTTCTAGGGTTAAAAGACTTTCCTACTCTAGAATTAGTTCATATCATTACCCCTATAGGAGCCACTTTTCTTAAACAACAACAGGCTCAGATTAGGAGTACTGAACGAAGCACTAGAACTTCAAAGAGACCAAGAGGTGAAGCTTCTTTTGCAGTTCCTGCCTCTGGTGATTAGCCTACTATTGACGAGGTTCATGTGGATCCTATTGCAGCTATGGATCCTGCTGGTGATGATGATGAGACAGCTGACCCTTCTATTACCCCTCCTCTCTCACTCCGTGCCATGATGGAGTCCTTTATGACTACTTAGGCAGCTCATGGACAACTTTTTGATGAGCTACTCATAGGGGTTGCTACCTTGAGAGAAAATTTTTCCAAATATAGGAGTGCTTTCCCACCTCCACCACCCTCTGATCCTTGATAATTGCTTTTGGCAATACGTAACAAAAAGGGGGAGTAGGATTTTGTATTTAGGGGGAGCGCAGAGAGATTTTGTATTTAGGGGGAGTTTGAGTTTTTATAAGTTTTTATTTGTTTTGATATGGTTGTATAAATTTATATCTACTATTATTGTTTCACAAACACTGATGTGATTCTTGATTATGATGGTTATTGATGATGAGTTTATTCATTATGATATTACTGTCTATCTTAATATGTCTTGTGAATTAAAGATTAGATTTTTTTTTCTTTGGATTTGAACTGTATTTTCCACACATACATTTATGGTTTGTTTTTCTTTTAACAGCTGCTATCTATACTAGCAACTAATAGCTAGTAGTTGTGATAGAATTGTATTATGGCAACACTTTGTAATTGGGCTGATGTTTGATTTAAGCAATTCATTTTGTATGTATGTTTTGTCATGGATTGCCAAAAGGGAAGATTGTTAAGTTCTAATTTAGGATTAAATATTTAGAATTCTATTTTATATGTGTTAACAAACCGAGAACAAAACATGTCTAGTCTATGTGTTAGGCCATGCTCAAAGGTGTATGTTTCAAGCTTCAAGTTTGAGCTAACTACTAAAAAGAGAGTTAAGTATCTACCAAGCTCGATCAATCGAAAATTATATTCAACCGATCAAGAATCGCAGAAATCAGATTCTGCGGAAGTTTAAAACAAGGCCCAAGCCAGCAAAAACATTTAGGGTTTCAATCCAACTTGTCTACATATAAAAGGGAAACCTTAGCTACGTTTTAAATACCTTTGGAAGACTTGTGTGTTACTCTTTGTAAGATTTAGGAGGTACTGTACCTTCTAACTACACAAGCGTCTAGCAAAGCAAGATCTACCATCAAGCATTGGTAGAATCTAGTTGCTACTACAAAGATCAACAACTGAAGGTGATCTGAAACCATTGAGTGGGATCTCAAAGTCACAAGCGTGGATGCTTGTGTTGCAGTGAGTCCAAGAAGAGAAGAAGTCCATGGATTCAAAGCTTGCACATGATCATGTCAGTAAGTTACTACTAGAGGTAGCAATAGATTTAGGGTTAAATCTGATTTTAAAACCTTCGATTCTCTTATAGTGGATTTTATTTCCTTTTAAGGATAGTTAGGTCAAATCCTCCCCAGGTTTTTACCTCGAAATAGTTTGTTTCATTAGTTTTCCTAGGTCATCATATCGTGATGTTATTTAATTTATACTGCTTTGCATGATATGATTTATAATTGTTTAACTTAGATCTGAATAATTAACCTAAGTAATCACTTGGCTAATATATTAGATTAAACAATTTACTTTAAAGGGTCTAAATAAACAAACAAATTAATAAACGTATTAGGTGTGCATGGTCACCTCACTTCTTCCTATGGCATAACTATACCCTCGAACTTATCTTTAATGAAAAACATGTTAGTTTTTCATATCCATTAAGGCAATCAAATAAAAAGGGTTTTATATTATATTTCCTATTTCATTTTCCTTTAAAAACATGAAGAATGTCATATATATGTGTTTCACTGCGCACTGAACACAAAAAATAAAAAAATAATTCCAACATATATACCATCTCTTCTATAAAATAAACCCCTTCCAAGAATGTCATATGACGGTGCTCACAACATCAAAATACGATAGTTTAGAAACTAGAAAAAAAAAAATTAGATTCTTTCTTCTTTTTTTAAATAAAGTTTATAGTTTTTTACTGAATAGAAAATCACTCAAAAATTGAATTGGGTACATGTTGTGCATGGCAGTGTAGTTGTTGCTGCTGAATTTTAATTTGGATTTATGGAGATTTGCGGTCCCAGATATGTATTCATGTTCAAGATCATCATTGTTCATGTTTTTTAATTTTTTTTTTTCATTGGAATTGATAAATCAATTTTTTTATTCAAATGCTGATGTGGCATTTTTATCATTATTTTAGTATTCACATCAGTTTAAAGTATGCCAACTGTGCACACCGTTTGCCACGTAGACATTTTCCATTAGTGAGTTAATAATATGAACTAAATTGACTGCAACTTAAAAATAACAGAGACCAAATTAGCTGCTGTTAAAATGTAAAAACCAAATTGACTGTGATCTTAAAATATTGGAACAAAATAGTACTTTCACCTATTTTTATTTATTTATTTATATAACCAAATTGCTTATTCTTTTTTTTTTTTTTAATAAAAAATGAAGAGACCACCGGAGTACAAATTGACTTTATAAAATGCTTTGGTAAGTTAATTTTTTTTAATCTAGCATTGTTATATATTCATTCAAATTTTGGTTATTTTGGTATCAGTTAGGGGGATAATTGAACTAGACATAATCATCACAAACCTCAGAAGGCATGGCCACAAAAGTTGGAATATCTTCAACCAAGTTATATGCAGTAAATTGCATCCAACGGCGTGTCAAATTCATTCCCTTATGGACCAAATCTTTGGTTATATTAGAAGAATTTGATAAGTCCACCTATTAGAGAACGTAATTGTGTAGGAAAACGAAAACAGAGGCGGCTAGCAAGTCAGGTCTTGTTGTTAGTTGTTGGAGAAGAATTAAGAAGAAGTCGGTCATGAAGAACAAGAAAACCTTGCCAGGTCTTTGCAGGGGAACTTGGTCCAATATCCTAGTAAGGAAAACAGAGGCGGCTAGCAAGTCAGGTCTTCTTGTAAGTTGTTGGAGAAGAATTAAGAAGTCAGTACGTCCATAGAAACATAGAAGTTAAAACTGTGCGTTGCATGTTACTTGGAGAAGAATTAAATAATAAAAAGTCCATGCACGAGTAAGCAAGAATAAGTCTATACTGCAGTGTGCTTTGAAAATACCTAATACTTTTGTCCTATGGGAGCATGACATGTGCCTGACGTAAAGACACGAGTAAACTAGCCTAACATACAGTTTATAAATTTTACACCTTAAAATTTTATAATTTAGAATTTAAACCTTGAAATTATATAACATATGCATCAATAGAAGCATTAGCTGAATTGCTTATGGAATTGTTAAGTGCATTGTATATACTATATAGTCATGTGCATTACTTCGTCTAATTAAATCACACCACCTATTTTAAACATTCCACGTAGTTAATTGAAATAAAAAACTTTTAAAATAAATCTATAACAATACTAATTATTATTATTATTATTATTTTACGTTTCAGCTGAGCACCAGAACAGATGAATATACTTAGACGACGATTATCCATCATTCGATGAGGATCTAAAGTTAAGAGTCAATGAGGGGTTCCTCTAAAATATGCAAGCCCTTAACACAAAATCAGTAATGTTAATGTTACAAGGATGGTGCCAATGTTGTTTGTCATGACGAAAATGTTAAAGCACTAGGAACCAATCTGAAGGCTCTAGCATCCAATTGGCCAAGCGTTTGTAACGTTAATGGACTAGTGGAGCTGGACCTTGTATAGGATGTTAGCATACCCAGCACAGCTTCAATTTTAGGCACTTGAAATTAAGTCCCATATGTATATGTGACTATATATTTCAACTAGCGACTAGATAGTAAACCAAATGGTGAATTTTTTTTAGGCTAGTGTGTATATATTTGTATCTACAAATGGTGAGTATATATTTTTTTTAGAAGACATTGGATTCATTTTGGGATCTAGTCTGTGCCTCTGTAAGTGTCAGAAACTATAAATAAACTACATTGTAATAGAATGTTACTGAACCATAACTGTATTTTTCTTCCATTTATATATGTAAGTTCATGTAATTTTAAATGATTCAAATTTTCCGTTATTTTTTCTTTGGGTGGGTGATTTTATTTTGTAAGATTTTTTATTATATTCATAATTCAAAAAAAAAATTCCCTTAGAGCAGACAATTTGACTTCTTTTTAGAGAAACATATATTGATTTAAATCACGAATAATACTTCTCTTTTTGTGCAAAAGAGAAGTTAGGATTTGGAACAAGGGGAAAATTTTACATACACATATGCACGTACACTCAAACATACATACATATTGTACTTGAGATAAAAAAACAAAAAAAAAAACAAAAAACAAAACAAAACAAAACAAAAAAAAACAAAAAACCATTCATGTGTATATATGAGTGATATATTATTAATATTTAAAAACTCACAAAAAATATAACATTCACTATATTTGGTTTATGTTAAAAAAATTTGGATGAATATATAGTCATTTGAATTTTTCTTTTTTCACAATTAAAAAAAAAATCAAAAGAAACAAAATTCCACTTATTCTCTATTCTACATGCTAGTATCAAAAAATATTGGAAAATATGGAAATTGATGAGGACATTTTTGACCTGTTGACCCGAAAGACTAATGAGGCTCACTCGGACCATCAACCGGCCCACGGGGCCAACGAGGCCCATTGGGCTGCCCCAATGAAGAATCGTCGTGGAGGCATCCTAGGCCTTGGGCTCATCGGGTACATTGTAAACCGACAAGCCAACATTGGTCCAGACGAGTCCTGGCCTATCCCGACAGGTCCCAATCCTAAATTTACATGTGGCACTTGCGTGCTTCTCACTCATATGCCTCTACATGGAAAAACATAAAAAACAGACTATGTTTATGTTTATGTTTATTTGTCGATTATCAAAAAAAAAAAAAAATTTATAAGGAACTCGAGTTTACTAAACTCGAGTTCCTTACAAGGTACTCGAGACCAATCTCGAGTACCTTAGAAATAAACATAAACATAATTTTATTTATAATAGGTACTCGAGTCTGGTATACTCGAGTACTGTGTTGCATGGAACTCGAGTTTACCAAGCTCGAGTACCATATTATTATTTTAAATCGCACAAATTCCTGGTCAGCAATGCCACGGTGGCTGAACTTCTTAGTACTCGAGTTTCTTAAACCCGAGTACCATTTAGAACTCAAGTTTAAGAAACTCGAGTACTAGAAAAGTGGTATTGCCCTATTTATTTTCGAAACAGTGTTTTTTTGTTACTAATTTCTGAAAATTGTGGTATTTGGCCATTTTGGCCATGAATTGGGAGTACTGGTTGAGTAGTTGTAAACATCACTCCGTTCATAGCTCTCAACTCTTATGTATTGACTGTACGTAATTGTGCATGGAATGCTTAAGTGAAAAGCAGTGGGTTATAATATTGGTAGGTCCACTACATGCATCTATTTATATGCTTCTTTTCACTACACTTTAATGCCTCGTTAAATTAGCTATTATTACTTGGATTCTAATTAACTTAATTAATAAAATTTTTTTATAATTAAACAAAAGATTTGAGGTTCAATTCCTGTTTATATTAAAAATTAACTGATATCTTAGTTTGATAATAAATAGTTATCATCAGAAACGAAATTATAAATTAAAAATCTCTAAAAAAATAAAATAAAAATAAAAAGATCAATTCACGGCAACTATTTAGGATAAAAAAAAAAGGGGGTAGAGTGAACAAAAATAAAATAAAGGGAAGGAGCAAAACTGAAAATAGAAGAATTTTTGTTGGAAATTAAGGTCTCTTTGCCCTAAATGGCGCTAGCCATTTTCAGCCACAAGTTCCCCCTCCCCGTCAACGTTACCCTCTCCACAAATACCAACCCATTTAAGTTTAACCCCACACTCCAACCTGCCCCTCACCACCACGGCTCCACTAGGCAACCTAACCTTGACCTCCAACCACCTCAACACCCATTTCTGTTTATTCCTATTAAAAATTTGGAATACTTGAATACATAAAATATTCACTATATGATTGACCCAAGAAAAATAATCAAATCTAATGGTTAAAGACCAAAGAGAAGAGTCCACAACCTTATCAGTAAGCAGGTAGAAAGGCAGACAAGTCCTACATAGAGGGTGGCTCGGTAAACATAGATGTCATTCAGCATCAGATTAGGAAGACTATAAACTGAAATCTCAGAGCTCTCCGAACAACAACCAAAAAAAAAAAAAAAATTCATTAATGGCAGCTGCGTAAGTGTTTTGGAATTTGAAATCACCTCGAATTCTCCATTTTCTCAACTTTTTTTTGTTGTTGTTCATTTGGGGTTCTCTAAATTTGTGGTAAAGAGTAAGATTGTTTTTACTAATGTTGTTCTGTGGGTTGTGCAGGATCGTGAACGAGCATCTTCCCACACCTTTGACTTCCACTTCTGAACAACCTCCTCTCTTTGATGGAACCGCAAGGTTCACTCATCTCTTCCCTTTTTTTTTTTTTTTTTTCCTTTTTTTTTATGTCATAATTATGAAAAAGTAAAATCATGATTTTACAATTTAACAATTGAAATCATGAATTCAACTGACGTGACATACAATGCACGCCAGTGCTTTTTTCTTTTTTCTTTTTTTTTTGTCGGATATTCACTATCTTTAGTGTGTTTGTTTTTGTCCGATATTCACTTTCTTTTGTTTTATTATGTCCTTTGTTAAGGATTTTATTTTTATACCTTTACTATGCCAAAATGAACTTGGATCTTTATTTTGAAGGTTGTACATCGCTTATACATGCCCATTTGCACAGCGTGTGTGGATCTTCAGGAACTATAAGGTTATTTTCATCACTTTTTGTCCTCTTTGTTCTCATTTCTTGATTAATTTGTTTCTAGACTTCAAGTTATTCGAAACTGCTTTTCTAGCTTCTAATTTCAATTAAAAGACTGACCCTTTAGCCCTTCTGGGATCATCTGTCCTTTCCCTTTCTGGAGATTATTTTTTTTGCTTAATATTTAAGTTGGTGAATATTTGGATTGCAGGGATTACATGACAAGATAAAATTAGTTCCAATTGACCTTCAGAACAGGCCTGCTTGGTACAAAGAGAAAGTCTACCATGAAAACAAGGTGATACATTTAAATGCCTATCTAATGCACACTTCATTGAGCTGCTTGAATTTCTTGATTTATTATCAATTTTTTTGTTTTTTAATATATTATCAGGTACCTTCATTGGAACACAATGGCAAAGTCATTGGGGAGAGCCTTGATTTGATTAAATATGTAGACAGCAACTTTGAAGGGCCTTCTCTTCCCTACCCCAATGTATGATTTGCATAATTCATTATGTCCTTCATAAAAGCTCTATAGCTCCCTTGGAATTTGACTCTAAAGTTATGACATGACTGTAGGATCCTGCTAAGAAAGAGTTTGCTGAAGAACTGATAACATACAGTGATACCTTCAACAAGATAGTGTTCGCATCATTCAAAGGAGACACAATCAAAGAAGCGGGTAAGACTTGAAACTTGCTGCCTCTTGAGTCTTTACACCATTTTGTATAGAAGCCAGGCTCACTAAAACCTTAAACTTGCATCAGGTCCTGCTTTTGACCACCTAGAGAATGCTCTTCATAAATTTAATGATGGGCCTTTCTTCCTTGGCCATGAGCTCAGTTTGGTAAGTTGAATTCTCAACTATGTTTTTGATCTTTCGTTGGTGCTGTGTTGCGTGCCTTTTTTGTATATATTGACCTTGGTACATTCTCTTTAAACATATTAAAGATTCAAATTTTATTTTACCTATGCTCTAGAAAATGATTTTATATAGTTAAATATAAATATGGGAAGTGGAAACCAGTTATATGTTTATTAAACGATATTTTCTACAATTCCTCCTTTAATTCATGAGTGAAACTGTGTTATCTTTAGGTGGAGATAATTTACGTCCCGTTTGTTGAAAAATTCCAAGCCTTCCTTTCAGGAGTGTGGAATTACGACATCACTGCAGGAAAGCCTAAACTTACTAAGTGGATTGAGGTAATTAAATTAAAACATATATGATGTTTCTTGGCAATTGCGCGTTCCAGTAGTCTAAGATTTACAACTTGTAAAGTAATTTTGTCCCCCATTTAGTTACTAGCTAATTCATTTTTAGTCATTAATCTTTACGGTGGAGCATACATGCAAATGCTATATATTTTTATATTCTCTTAACTTTAAACATGGCTCTGAAGGAGGCATGAGTTCCTAATGTATCGGACAGAGTTCTTGGTTCTTGAATGGTAATTGTTCTTGTTAATTTCTTGTGCAGGAGGTGAACAAGATTGATGCTTATAAGCCAACAAAGAGGGATCCCAAACTGACCGTTGAATATTACAGTGCCATCTTTTTGGTACTAACCATTTAGTCATGGAATTATGAATTTGATTTCGTTGAAGCTTTTCTACTCTTACTTTCTGCAAGTGTGTTTTTCGCTAACAATTCTTTGATCTAATTTTCTTCCTCAGGCTAAGCACTGAACATAACGGCACAGTTCCATTGGACGTTAATTAGTGAAATAAGTGGCTGTCTTTTATTTTTTATTTTTTTCCTTTTGTTGAAGAAATAAGTTGCTTTCTTCCTTATTATAATGTTTCTTAGTATATTATGTCTTACGTGTGTCTGTACCAGTTGAAGATGTGGATAGCGTCTGATCAGCATGTATGGATTGCTTAAATAAATATAAGTCATTCAGTTCAGAACAGTCCTTAAACAAATATTGTTTAGGAAACATACTCCTTTCCATCTACTATTTTACACATATATTTCCATAATTAATTCGTGAATGCCTACATTTTAGCATATAAAAGTGTATATGAAAAAAGATATGTGAAATAGTATATACGTGAGAATCAAAACCCTCTTGTTTAAATATATGCATTTGTGTGTGTGCTTACACCTTGAAAAAGGCTATGCAGATCCCTAGCACAACTTATTATTAATTTTATCAAATTCTTTAAATATAGTTCAATCAGTTAATTAACTGATTTCATGGATAATATGAACACAACTATAAACCCGCAATCACCCACTACAAATGCACACTAACAAGCAATATATTGATAATTAAAAAATAATAATAAAAAAAAACCTGCATTAGGAAAAACCCTTATAGACCAAGTTCTAAAATCGAATTCACTGTGAAAATAGTTGTAATATAATACTACTTACAAGATCTCCCGAATGAGTAAGATATTTGTATTCGAGCTCTCTATTCTTAATTGACATCTAGGTTATGCAAGTCTATTGCCAACATCAAATCCCAATCTCTTAGATATTTCATAGCTACTTGAAGATTTGATGATTTGCCTCTATGGTTTCTAGCAACAATCAAATGCACTCATGAATTATCAAGGTGTTTGGATGGAATCTCCTCCCAATTGCAAGTCAATTTGGAGAGGATGAAGGTATATATGGAGAATACAATAATTTTCCTCTATGGAACCTCCTCTCAATTGCAAGTAAATTTAGAGGTTATTTTTCGCTCTTATACAAGTTACAATTAAGGGTTGGTTGGCTAAAAAAAAATTGGGAAAATCAAAATTGAAATTCCTAGGCAAACTCACTCAACCAAGTTTCGGGTGAATTTTAGGTGAATTGTTTTGTGTAACTAATTTTCAAATCTGACTATCATGCTTGAAATTTCTCCTGACACATTGTATTTCACTTAATTAAGATTCCTTCTATAGCACTTGAAGTCTTTCTTTTGAACTTGAACCTCAATGATTTGATGAAATTACAAGTGAAATGAAATTAAAATACATGGAAATTCGCAATTACTATAGAATGTTTTGATACCGAATTTTTCCAACACTGCAAATATTCTCACACACTCAATGAATGTAACTTCAAGTATATTACACCACCTAATAATTTTTATTGAATTAATATTTGAAAATCCCACCGTTGATACTTAACAATACATTGCTAGTAAGTTGATCAAGAAGGATATCTCAGATTGCGTGCAATTCGCAATATACATCAAACCACTGATTTTATTAAAATATGGTACTTCAAAATTAGAACTAAGGGTTTCTGTATCATCTTCTTGAGGACAAAAATGGTCACTTGCATCAATTAAGTGAACTACTATTGGAGTGTTCAAAGGAAGAGTTTCCTTTATATAAAGGTGCTTCAGGACCTTTTGTATGTGTGTATTTTGACTCACAAATGAGAATTCCATTTGTAAGATGTTCATTTTAAAGGTTAAGATATCTCACAACTTGCATCGTATTATGCACTCCAAAGAGCAATTCTTCTCAAAATCTCAAAAAGTGTGTTGAGATAGAATCTCATTCCAACAATTAAAAATACAATAATAAATAAAAAGAAATTTAAAATTTTGTACATAATTAAATAAGTTATTAACTTCATAAAAAAAAATAATAATAAAAGAGAGAACCGTATTTGGTAGAAGATTCCTGAAGTGTAAACCATATTTTTGCCCACATATAAGTCCGCTTGCCTTATTTTTTTCTTTTCCATCTAAAAATTTGAAATACAACGTTTGAAGCTATCACTTTTTTTAAAGGTATAATAATTTCTTTGAGGCTATAAAACTAGGCTAAAATCATGTATAAAATAAAATCTCATAAAAAGAATCACCCTACAGTTTAGTAATGACTATTTAGATTTGTTCCATATAAATATTCTGATGGTGAACCAAAAATTGGACTATCTCTAGTTTGTCCATAATGTTATCCAAGTCTACAAAGGTTGTCCCAATATAAGAGGTCGTCCAAGGGTAAGAAGGTCGTCTAATATAGAAGCACCTAAACAACCTCCCAACACTTAGAAATTTTTAGAATAAATTTATGTTTAAAAGCTTATAATTCAGACCATGTTCTACTATTAAGAAGTATGAGCAAAATCCTTGTTCATTGCAAGGGTACTAGCGTTAGATAATGGAAGGCAATTTGATAACACACCCTTCGAAAATTTCTGTGAGCAACTTGGAATAAGGAATCATTATTCCTCACCCTCCCACCCACAAGCAAATGGACAAGCTGAAATAGCAAACCGATCCTTGATGAAGATCATCAAGACTCGGCTTGAGGGGGCTAAAGGAGTATGGCCATATGAGTTACTAGGTATTCTATGGGCTTACAGGACGACTATGAAGACCCCCCCACAAGGGAAACTCCTTTCAAGCTAGCCTATGGAAGTGAAGCAGTCATACCTGCAGAAGTGCACATGGCTAACCACAAGATGATGAAGTATCAGGATGAGGAGAATGAAGAACAACTTTGTCTTGACCTCGACCTAATAGACGAGGTACAGATGGATGCTAAACAGAGGACAACTAGGTATAAAAACCTCATGGCTAGACAATATGATACAATGGTGAAACCCAAGCGCTTCAACATTGGGGATCTCATCTTAAAAAAGTTCTCCTTAGCAACCAGAAACTCAGCCCATGAAAAATTGGGACCTAATTGGGAAGGACCCTACAAGGTTATCAATTGCAAAAGGCAAGGATCATACTACTTGGAAGTCCTAGATGGACAAAATTAGAGCACCCCTGAAATGTTGAGCATCTAAGAAGATATTATCAGTAAAGAATCATCTTGAACGAGCATCATTATGGACGAAGTTGAAGTTATGTGTTACTTTCCTTATATTTATCTGTGTTAGTTGCTAGTACTACATGTTTTTAGTATTTTAATTCCCTAAAAAGTGCATTAGTTTCCAACTTGTGCACCGTCTATGGAAAAATTTATGATGAACGAAGTCATGAACTTAGTTTGTTTGTACATAAGTATTTTCAATTCCCTTAAGGCACTAGCTTCTAAGCATGTGTCATGCTTGTAGACGATGTTTATGTTGTGTATATATCGTTTGGATTTCCAATGTATATAATGTTGTGTGAATTTCTAATTTTCATATTGTTGAAGTTCTCATTAAAACTAATCCATAAGAAGGCTAAAGGCCCAAGACGTGCAAAATCTCTAGAGGAAAGGATGCAACATCTATAAGCTTTCCTTAAATAAGGTAAAAGCAAAGTAAAATAAACCAAAGGCATATTCGTCTAATTAATAGATGAGGTAAAGCGTGCACGCAAGAATATTCATAATCCATGGATAAATGTGACCAGCTAAACAATCCAATCTTTGGATGAGTGGATGCTGAAAACATCTTGCCCAAAGACAAGTAAAAAAACCGTCTAGCCTATGAACGAAAAATAATGCAAGCTATAAGTCAAATCTATAGACGAATAAAGTTGGTAAATGAAATTCCATTCATAGACGAGTTATACTTGTAAAATATAAAGAATGGTAAAAGTGTTGAACATGGGGACATTACCCTAACATGCACAAGCTAAATGCCTTCATGAGTGGATGGACCACACTTAAAACCATAAGATATAATATGGACAATGTAAATAAAGGAAATGTGTTCATACACAAAAAATAATATGTTCAACAATAAATAATAGAATGAAGATGGAAATAGACATTCATTCATAAAAATTTAAAGAATGGTAGACGACCATCATCCAAAAACCCCTAAATTATTCAAAGCTAATGAAGGCTATTGTATTTGTTGCACGCCCATAAACTTGGACGAAGAGGTTGTACTTAAATAAGTTTTAAAAATAAAGCCCAAAACAACGGGCATTCCCAACAAATTGAAATAAACAAATTTTGCTAAAAAAAGAAATAAAAATTACTAGGATAAACCACTGGGGGCATTGCCCCCAGACTTTAGGTCGTCCTTGCTTGTCTTAGTGGCGTCCGTGGCAGGTTCCGTTGAAGTATCGTCCACAACATTGACGTCCTCGAAGCTCATCTGAAGCAGGGAACTCTCTGCTGTAGTGTGGATCTTGAAAGAATCAAAATCTATTTCAAGGTAGGCCTCCTTGGCGTCAAAGCGAAAGTCTTCATAGCTAGCTGCACAATGACGGTCTAGACAATTAGTAAAGGCGTTTGATTTCATAAAGGTTGCAATGGCTTCCTTCTGAGCATTCTCCAGAGACGAGGTAAACCCTTAAACTTTCACCTCAAGGTGACTGATACAGGTCTCCTTCTCAATGGAGTCTGCCTTGAGCTCTTCCACCTCGTTCTTAAGCTTCTTCTTAATCCCCTAAGACGAGTGAGCTTCTCAGTCAACCTAATCACTTCCCTCTTCTTCAAAATGACCTCGTTATTCAGTTTTTTACTCTTTGCCGTAGCAACCTTAGCCTCGTCACAAAGCTCCTTAGCTTGGCTGGACACAGTGTTAAACTTCGTCATGGCCTGAAAAATAGATGGACGAAGGAGAGTTAGAAATTTTCCTTAAATTTCTTAGAAAATAAAATGGGGATAATAAAAAACTACATACTTTGAAAAGATCATGGATGGCAGAACGTTCAAAATCCCTTATTGACATGTCATAGCATGCGCTCACTTCTCTGTTAGTAATGAGTCCTTTGAACATCTTCCAAACATAATCCTCGTCCAACACCAAGCTGGGAGGACGCTTGGTTTGGACTGAAGGATGAATCCTGTGAGAAGCTTTGGCTGCAGGAGGAGCAGGGTTTTCAGGCTGGATGGATGGAGTAGCTTGGAAGGGCACTTGATTCACTACCGAGTCGTCCAGGTGTACTGTCATATTTGGAAGCTTTGAAACCTTGAGGGGAGGAGCCTTATCAGGCTTCTGTTTCTTAGAACCTTGGCGTCTTGGAAGATCACCAAGGTCAATACTGCTTGAAATGCTTTTCCTCTTCCCAACCTGGACGGTAGGCTTTTGGACGGCCAATGAAGCTGCTTCGTCTTGGACCTAGATGTCCTCTTCACGCTCAATTCCCCTAGCAACGCTTTTCCCTTTGTTTTCTTTCATAATGGCTAACCTTGTGATGGAGAAAATATAGAGTTAATAATGTATTTAAAAAAAATGACATATGAATGGACAATACTTACTTCAACGAGTGGTCTCTTCGTGGGCAAGATTTTCATCAGTTGGCTCAGGACCAAGTCCTCAAATAGTGAGACGACAAAGGGTTACCAAACTGTGGAAGGATCTATCAGGGTAAGCACAGGCTCTGTCAATACTCTTCAAGCAAAACTTGTCCAAACATGGACGAGTAATGGCTGCACAAACATAAAATAGGGTTAGACGAGAAGAAGATTAAATAAAATAGACAAAATAAAGGAATAAGGACCCTCAAGACGAAGACGACCTAGAGAACTGGTAAAAGGAGGGAAGGGGGCATTATTTGCATCAATTGGGTCCCCAGCCCAATTTCTAGAAATAAAGAAAAATTCCTTCTTCCATAACCTATCAAAAGAACTACGACCCTTAATCAAACTAAATTGGGGGCCTCTAGATGAAAACTGGTAAAAATGAATAGATTGTGTAATTTTTGAGGGTTTATAACAATAAAGGAACTCGTCCACTGTGATTGGACGGTTCCCCTCAAACACCTCACGCCATAATACCTGCATGGCTACTGTTGTCCTCCATCCATTAAGGTTGAGCTGGTTTGGTCCAATACCCAACCTTTGGAAGAGACCTCTACAAAAAGAATTGAAATGAAACCTAAGGCCTGCTATTAGGTAAGAAGTATATACACCAAAACCTGAAAGAGGAGAACAACACCATTCTCCACTTTAAGGTACACAAGGTCTAAACTCACTGGGAATTTGATATCTACCTATAAGAGTTGTCAACTTACTCACATCCAGAGTAAACGCCACCTTAGGGGCATAGCTATAAATAACATTCTCTTCCTCCTCTTAGTCTTGAGGGGGACTGGGTGACCTACTCCTTCTGGACAAGCTAGCCTCAACCTCAGAAGCCGTCCTATGTTGCATTTCTTGGAATTCCTTAAGGAATTCCAAGAACCCCAAACGAATAATGCTCGTCTTGGGAACTACTATCACTGCTACTACTACTCTCACTACTACTCTCATAGCTACCATCACTTCCAGGGGACTCGTCTTGGTACTCGTCTATATCTCTCTCTATACTACCACTAGATGCATACATGTTTAGAAGAATGAAAGGTATTTCCTAAAAAGATGAAAACCTAATGATGAAGGAAATGAAGTACCTAACGAGAAACTAGAGACGAGGACGACTAGAGGAAACTCTTGAATGAGATGGCAAAAAGGAAATTAGCAAAAAAATGAAGGGTAAGAGAGAGAATGTGCCTATTTATAGGGCCCAGAGATGGGTCAACGAAGTGACGAGAACCAACCAAAAGCTGACACATGGCTTTTTTCTCAAAAAAAAAATCAATGTGACAAGTCAACCAATAGGATTGAGACACGTGGCGCAATCTGAAAAATGAAATCCAACCAGAGCAAGGACGACACATGGCATATCAATTGACCATTAAAATGTTGACACATCTCAAAAGCAAATAGTTATAGCACAGTGTTCAAGACGACCCTTAGACAAAGGGGGCAATTAATGGTGAACCAAAAATTGGACTATCTCCAGTTCATCCATAATGTCGTCCAAGTCCAAAAAGGTAGGCCCAATATAAGAAGGTCGTCTAGCATAAGAAGGTCGTCCAAGGGTAAAAATGTCGTCCAGCATAGAAGCACCTAGACGACCTCCCAATACTTAAAAATTTTCAAAATAAATTTATGTTCAAAAGCTTATAATTCGGACCATGTTCTACTATTAAGAAGTATGAGCAAAATCCTTGTTCATCGCTATAACTTCCCACTAAGTTCCTAACTTTTGATAGCAGTTGTTGAAGATAAGACTGAACCTTCTAACTTCCATAACAGTTGTGGAAGTTAAGTCTGAACTTTCTAACTTCCATCCACTTTGAGAAAGTTACTAAATAAGTAACCACACCAAAACTCACTATAAAAGAACTCATCCATATCAAATAAAGATAAGTTTCCACTACCCCTGAAGTTGAAATTCTTGAGTTCTAGAGAGAAAATTAATTTAAGCATCGAAGAGTTCTTGGCCAGTTCATCTCAGTCACCTTTGATCTTGTGTTTCTTTCTTTTCAGGCCTTCCAAGCAACCACTAGCCCATTGAAACACGGAACATTCAACCTACTGATTTTCTGTGCATCATCATATTCTTTTACTGTTGACAACAAAAATAAATAAATAAAATCTTTTACTTATAAGGAAGCTTTACTATTTTTTTTTTTTTTTTGGTAAACTTCATATTTGGTCTCTATCCTTTACAACATATTTCAATTTGGTCTCTAACATTTTAATTGTGTCAATTTGGTCTATAGCGTTTCAGTATCGTGTCAATTTAGTCATTGATATTATATCTTGGATGAAAATTGTTGACATGACAAAAGGCCAAAATTAAATTTTAGTTTATTTTTACGTCAACGGAAGCTAATTTTTTTATTTTGGCCATTAGACACATCATCAATTTTCATCCAAAAAATAACAGCAAGCATTAAATTGAAACAATACTGAAAGATTAGGGACCAAATTGACATAATTGAAAGGTTATGGATCAAATTAAAATACAGTATATAGAAAATGGACCAAAAATGCAGTTTATCTTTTTCTTTTCTTTTTTTGAGAATTTAAGGAAAGCTTTACCATCATTCAACACAAAACACACATATATAGAGGAGGTTTTTATTTTAATAAGTCAGGCATGGAGGAACTGGAAATAATGCTAGATTACAAATGTTATGCTATGGCTAACATGGTAGGTGGCCTAGTGGTAAGCGATTTGGGTTAACAAGACTCCGGTCTTGAATTTGAGTGTCCCCTCACTAGTAAATGTGTTGGTGTCTATCTTCTTCTAGTTGCTCTAGGAGCAACGGATTGCCCCTTCCCCTTAGGGCTGTCAACGAGCCAAACTTTGTTGAGTAGCACATTTTCAAACTTAGTTCATCAGGAAAAGTCAAAATTTCAAGCTTGGCTTAAGCTTATGACAAGCTTAAAAATAATGTTTGAGCTTGAGCTCGTGGGAAAGCCAAAAAGCTTGAGCTTGGCTTGACTTGACTTGATTAATTAGTCAAGCCAAGCTCAAATTTAATATCAAGCTCAAATTTAATATCAAACTCAAACTCAAGCTTAGGTCAAGCTTTTGAGCTTGAGATTTAAAAAAATTATATTATCAAATGCTTAAATCTCTAAAATTAAGAAGAAGAAAAATAGTATACTCATTTTATCATGTGTCTAGTCCTACTTATGATTAGCCATTATTTCAATTAAAAATTTACATAATTAAATTCATTCATTCATCATTCCTTGTCTATAGCTTCAACAATTATTCAAAATACAATTTTTACATTTACATTAGATGGTGAAGAATTAGAAAAATACTTGTTTGTAACTATTATGAATGAGAAAATACTAACATGTTTCATAACTTTAGATAATTAATGGGAAATGATCATATATGGCCCAATTAAATAATTCATTTATTTTTAAATATAACTATAATCTAAAATGGTTCTTGGTTAGTTTAGAGGAAAGGAAAAAAATTAAGGTAATGGGTAGTGATTCCATGTTGGTCATATCATTATTAAGATATGTGTAATGAGTATATTAGCTAACACATATAAACTTATAAATGAGTCTATATATGCTTGAATTGTTTTGTATCAAGCCTACTTATGAGCTTGTTCTTGAACAATTTTTTTTGCTTGTGCTCTACTTGTTTATTAAGTAAGAATAAAACTAAAGTTCAAATTTGGCTTATTTATAAACAAACAAATATGAACGAGTTTTTTATTAAACCGAGCTCGAATTGTTCATGAATGGCTTGGTTCATTTACAACTTTACTTCTCCCTACATTTTTTTTTTACCAAAAAAGAATTGTTATAATATGCATTTATTAAAAACTATATATACTAATAGTCGCTTCCTCTTTTGTAAAGAGGAAATCACATGGCAAAAAAAAAAAGGATGAGTCAATTACCACTGCACTAGAAACTTCAAACTTTTTCTTGGAAAAATTTAGATAGTCCAAAAGCAGTACTCCGGGCTCTCACAAAGGGAGTGGGCCTCACATGTGGGTCCCACCATAGAGCCCACCCTCTTTGTGATAGTTTGGAGCACTACACTAAACTATTTCTGAATTAAAGTAAACACACAAAGTCAATTTTCAAATTCAAACCAGTGACAAAAGAGGAAAAGAGCAAAAGAAAAAGAAGGATAAGGAAGGTAGGAATAATCACACCAAAATAGGAGGAGATTTGAAGAACAAGAAGATGAACAACGCCAAAGACAAGCTGACAAAAGGCTTGAGTTTATGGATTAAGACTTGAGGGAGAATCCCAGGAAAAGTTCAGGCTTGCAGATCCGGACTTTTTCTTTGAACAAAATGCCACCAATCATTTCCTCCATATAGGAAATGCTATTACTATCACACTTTTCTGTTCTCTGTTCTCCCACCAACCTAGACCTGGTCTTTTTTTTGGGCTATACGTAATCTTTCTTCCTCCCATTACAGTCACGTTCGTCACCGCAACATCACAAGGTGGAAAATACTCCTAAATGGAGCATTATTCAGGTCGCCCCCTTTGCACGTATAGATTAAAGTAGCATACACTTTTTGACTCTTTAGAAAAGAATTACATTGTTATAAAATCATCTGGATTACTCGTATAACAGTATTACAAATTGAGACCTGTGTTGAGGGCAACAGCAACAACGCTATATACGCTCTATTGTTAGAGATAAATAAACCTAATAGTATAGACTCGAACTCAATTTTACTTCATGTGCAAGTCAAGTCTTTTGCCTGTATTAAAATATATAAAGCCTGTATTAAAATATATAAAGTGATATTTTAAATTAAAACAAACATACATGAAAGAAATGATCAAATAAAATCTTTGAACATTTGCATTTAAAATCATTTAGGAACTCACCCTATTTTTATTTTTATTTTTTAAAGATAAATGAATAAAAGAGGAAGAAATTTATAGGAAAAATAAACTTTTACTTCAAACTGGTTTAGAACTATTTTCTTCAAATTTACTAGGCAAAAAAAAAAATAATAATTCATATATAGTTTTAGTCACATAATTTTAAATGAATTTTGTTAATATTATTATGCTATTGTGGTGCCCCAAACCTTCGAATGTTACTATCTAGGACAGTGGATTTGGGCTCCCAATTTATTTGTTGGTGGGTTTCCTCACAGTCTTACAGGTTTTGCTTCAAACATAGCCTAAACAGCCTAACATCAAGTTTCCATATGGTTTTCAACCCAATACCCTCTTCCCCTTAGATTATTGCTTTTTACTTTCTCTACTCTTCTTGTTCTCTCATCCCCTTCGTGTCTACTCCCTCCCTTTTTCTTTTCTTCTTTTTTCTCTAGCTACCCAGAAAAACCAACCCCCTTTCTGTCTACCCTCACTCCCTTATATAGTCTCTCGTTAGTAGGACTCAAATCATTACTTTTCACCAATTCCCATGCAATCCCACTTTCACCCATAATCCCTAAAAAAATCATGTCTTCTAAAGATTCTCTTAAAACTAGTTCCTACTACCAAACTGTGTTCGGTAGCGAACTCCCCAAAGGCACTACTAGTACTAGGGGCCGATCTAAATTTATCAATCTCCTTGTCGATTTCTCACTGTCTTATCGATCAGTAGTGAGCTAAGATCTACCCAAGCATTTAGCGAATTCCCCAAACATTACTCTCTAGATCCTGACATACATATTGTTGGGCCAAGCCCATTCCCACATGGTTTGAGCCAGCTTCAATCCCTTGGGCTAGCCTTAGGTACTCAAGCCGATCTCGGGCTTAAGTTTGGAGGGCCACTACTGATCACTCGGGCCTGAAATAATGCATATAGTTTGTCTTATAAACCGTGTACATTAAAAAAAGTTTAGAATTTTTTTGAAGAAAGTCTAATCTAAACAGTGGGTAAAGACTAGAAAAGTCCATAACCTTAACCTGACCTCAATTGTTAATATTAGTAATGCTACTTATTTAAAGAAAAAATATAGTTAGGTGATTTGAGTCTGGTTAATGTATACCTTTAGAGCACAAATTAATTATCAATTTTAGGAAACTTTTTATAGAAAACTGAAAATGTTATCAAAAAAAGTTAATCACTATTTAATTTTCAAATAAAACATTTCCTAAAATGACTTACTAACCTATGGTTTTAGTCTTATAAACCTTTAAATAAATCAAATCTAACAGTGGGTAAAGACTAAAGAGAAAAGTCCATGGCCCTAACCTACCCTAAATTCCAGCATTCAGATGATTATCTCTGTATTCGTCCCACGTGACAGTCGCATTTCGTGTTCGTCAGTGCTCGCGAATTCACTGAATCACGGTAGAAAAGCCCTGTACTCCTATCAGTGAAGTCCTATATAAAGGGTAGCAAGGTGAACATATATAGAGAACATTCAGCATCAGAGTAGAAAGACATTAAAACTGAAACCTCTGAACTCTCTGAACAACAACCACAAAAAAACATCAATGGCAGCTGCGTAAATGTCTTCAAATTAGAAATCACCACGAATTCTCCATTTTCTCAACTATTTTTTTTTTTTTTTTTTGGTTGTTGTTCATTTGGGGTTTTCTGAATTTTGTGGTAATTAAGAATAGGATTGGTTACTAACGTTGTTATATATGTGTTGTGCAGGACCGTGAACGAGCATTGACCGGCTGTCTTGGAAGCCACTTCTGAACCCCCTCCTCTCTTCGATGGAACCACAAGGTTTCACTCTTCAGCTCCCCTTTCTTTTTTATTTTTTATTTATTTATTTTTTCTTTGTTTTTTTTGGTTAATGTCTGTCGCACACAGCGTTGTGCGATTTCAGTTTTAATTTTAAAATTTTGAAATTGTGTCTTAAAAATATGATTTCACAATTTAACTGAAATTATGTTTAGTTGATGTGGCAATGTCACAGGGCACATACTAGTGTTCATATAACAACGATATTTTTATTTTCTTTTTCTTCTTCCTTTTCTTTTTGGGTCAATATAAACTGTCTTTAGATTTTACTATGTCCATTGTTTTGGATTTTATACTATGTATGCTAAAATGAACTTGGATTTTTTTTTTTTTTTTGAAGGTTGTACAGCA
This sequence comes from Castanopsis chinensis, assembly GCA_032878915.1. NCBI lineage: Eukaryota > Viridiplantae > Streptophyta > Magnoliopsida > Fagales > Fagaceae > Castanopsis > Castanopsis chinensis. The sequence continues at coordinate 2,143,445 of JAVQMG010000096.1, forward strand.
CTTATACTTGACTGTGTACCTTGTTTAGTTTTGATGAGTTTATTTTTGCACTATTCTAGTTTGTGTTATGTAGTGCTTAATTGTGTGAATTGTTTATAGTCTTTAAAAAAATGATATTGATTTTGATGTCACATTCTTTTAATTGAAAGCTCTAAATAATCTTAGCAGAAATGCATAAATAACTATCTCACTACTGTTATTCGTCAATCATGAATACCTATGTGCAAATCATTAAAGTCTTGCTTGGTAAGGTGTAGCACTTGCACAGTAAAATTAAATGAGGTGTTATTTTTAAAAGAAACAAAAAATTTTAAAAAAAAATGCATCAAAAGAGAAAGAAAAACAAAAAGAAAAAGAAAAATGCATTTACATGATTGCAAGCGTGTTTTCTAGGAGGTATGGGAGTTATATTATGTAACTCTTTATATGATAGTCACTTTCAAACCAATGTGATTGATTTTGTAGAAAATTTGTTATCTACACATCACCTTTTCTGTACTTTATACTCTTACTAGTTGCACACACTACACACAAATCTTTGCTAAATTAAGTACATGAGATTGTGTGTGTTGATTAATCCGGTCATCTTTAATTGCATAGGAACTTATGTGCAAATTCCATTTTTTTTTTCTTGGTTGGAAATTTGAAGAAAAATGTGTTTTGAAGTTAAAATATATGTTTTTAACTTCTTGATTGATGTTGATATTTGCATTTAAGAGGCATCATGTTCTTAAAACTTTTCTGGATCATGTGCATCTACGTTGAACCTTAAAAACTGCTTTTAAGTTGTTTCTCTACATAAAATTTCTAGATTTTAAAGTTTTAAGATTTTTAACTATTTCGACCAATCGAAAATCTCCCTCGACCGATCAAAACTATGAGTTTTTGAGTTCAAAACTCTCTAACTCTCTCAATCGATGCTTGATCGATGTTCAACCGATTAAAACTGGAAAATTTTCAGTTTTTAGATTCTTGTCCGATCAATCTATTCATGCTTCATTTGTGATAGGATTCACATACATTGCATTGTTTTCTTTATCCATCTTGCATTTTCGCAATCATATCTCTCATAGTTTGTTTCACACACAACACACATACACTTTGTTAAATTGGGTACTCAACTTAATTTAAAAATTGATTGATTAATTTTTTTTTTTTGAGTTCTATACATTTTAATATATGTTACTTTTCCAGATGTGTGAACTGCTAAAAATTGGGAATTTTTTAAGAGATATGGTGGACAATAAATGTGCAAATATTTTATCTACTTTTGAGGTTGATTTGAGTTCAAAATACCTTGATATATGAAAACATAGTGCATACTGAATTTTTATATCATAGAGAACTATATTATAAAGTTTTAACTGATTGTGCCTAGAATGTTTGTATGCATCAATTTATGAGTCACATAGCAGTGTCAAGCTTGCATTTATTGAAAGAGAGAATATTTATATTCATGTCTATTCTTACTTTTTTTTTTAAAGTTAGGTTTGTATGTTTTTAGTTTTCCCCATCTTCTAAATTTTCCCCAAAACTTATTTTGTTTTTAATATTTTTTTTATAAGGAGAGAAATCTGTTTTTAAAACATATATTTTTCATAAGGGGAGTTGCCTCTATTTTCTATAGAGCATATTTCTTTTGTGGTTCCTTGGTTCTCTATTTTCTCTTATCATCTGTTTTGCATGTTTGATGTCTACCTGACTAAGTTGTCTTTGTCAATACGTGACAAAAAGGAGAAGAAATAAAAGAAATTTGGAAAAGGTCTTTAACTGTTTTTATTTAGGGGGAGATGAAATTGTTTTTAAAAGGGGTAGAAAATAAATTTTTTTGATGTATCTAACCTAGGGAGAGAGTTAGTTCGCTCATGGTTTTATATTTTCTTAATTGTTTTCAACAAGTTGATATCAAAACTATTTGATTTATGAATCGCAATGTTTTATTCATATTATTTATCTTTCTTTATTTCCACACATGCGTTGATGTACTTTTGTGAGTGTTTTAGGAAAGACAAGTACATTTCGATCAAGATCTTCTGCCTCTTCTGGCTAAATTAGGATTTGTGATGTATTTGGGCATTTTATTGTATATGGGTATTATGTTGTATGTAAGTTTTGTCACGAATTGTCAAAGGGGGAGATGATTAAGTTTTGAGTTTATAGTGTTGGTAAACTATGTCAAAAAGTAAATATCATTGAGTTAGAATGGTGTACTTTCAAGTCCAAGACAAAAACTCAAGTTCAGGATGAAAAGAGTGAGATGCAATCTAGTGCTCTCGATTGCTATTTGATCGATCAAAAGTCACAGTTCAGCAAAAATAGCCAAACATAAAAAGCCTAAAACTTATCCGTTTGAAACCCAAATAGTGATCCATTTTTTATAGTACTTAAAGAACATTATTAGCTAACCTAGGAGTGGTTTTTAGAGAGATAAGAGTGCATCTTGTGCCTTCTATTGTAGATTTAGGGGTTTTGTACCCAAACCTCTCTCAAATCTTTTACTGGTGTTATTCCTTAAAGAAACTCAAGATCTGATATTGTAGAAGTTGTTGTCATCACTAGTCATCAAAAGTGCTAAAGATTTAAACCCGGTGATCTTAGAGTCACAAACTAGAGTGTTTGTGTTGAAAATCTAAATCTTTGAATGGGATCTCAAAGTCACAAATGTGAGTATTTGTGTGCAACAAATTCAAGATAGAAGAGTCCGTGGATTCGGAGCTGCACGTGATCGTGTGGGTAAGTTTTATAAGAGGTAGCTTTAGATTTAGAGTTTAAATCTATTGTAATCTTCCATTCTATCATAACGGATTTATTTACCTTGATGATAGCTAGATTAAATCCTCTCCAAACTTTTTATCTTAAAATGGTTAGTTTTATTGGTTTTTCTAGGTCATCATATTACCGTCTTCTTTACTTTTCCGTACTAAGTAATATGTTTGCATGTGTTTAACCTAAATCTCATAATTAACCTAAGTAACTACTTGGCTAATTCATTAGGTTAAATTAATTTGTTTTAAAAAAGGGTCTAAACAAACAAACATCTTGACATATGTCATGTGTAGTACTGTCTTATTCGTGGCTTGACCTATGCACAGGCATTCAGTATGCAAATCCCAGCGGATCTTTTTAATGAATATGGTCTTCTGATATCGGTACCAATTGGTGTTTTGGTATGTCTGATGAGTGTTGTGGAACTAGTTCTCACAATTCGCTTAATGCATCATGGCATTAAACTTTGATGATTCAGGCCTTACGTGTGCTATAAACTTTGGCACGAGTATATACGAGGTACAAATAAAAGGGAGGGTTTTGATCAAGCAAAAAACAAATAACAATAATAAAAGTAGGTTTTAGAAGTTGGTGGAGAAAAGAATTTTTGGCACTACAAATTAATAATCAAATTTTGAATTTCAATGTAGTATGATGGTTCATTAGTTCAACTGTGAGTATCAAAAGCAGATTTGAAGACAGTTTATGATTGATTATCAAGGCCAAAGCCACCAATCCATCCCAATACATGTTTACTTTGGAGATCAAACATTCAAGATGGTATTAAAAGAGTCACAAACGCGATTAATGGATGAAATTTAGAATAGAAGAGTCCAAATGGCTTAGAGCTAATCACAGGGTCACATCATGGGTATGATTAGAATTTAGGATCATGGGTATGATTCAGATGTAAACTTCAATTCTATTAGTTTTTTTTTTTTTTTTTTTTGGAGGAGGGCCTTGGAACAAGGTAGTATTAGGCTTGAGTTTATAATAATGAGCTAACATATCGTTAAGAGTATGCATCCAAAGGTTTTCAATTTTGCCACCAATTGTTTGTATTAATTACTATAATGCCTATTGCTTTTTAAATTGGTGACTTTATTAATCTATAATTAATTAAAAATAAGTTGAATAATATAATTGGTTAAATTAAGAAGTTTATTAATTCCACTCGGAAATTAACCAAGTGGTCTACATTACTTTTCAGACTAACTTTAAGGAAGGGCGCGTAATTTACCTAAATAAATATAATAAAAGTAACTGAGACCTACACATTATAGCCACATCACATGGATGCTTTCTCCTTTATATTTATATTATGCAACTTGCTATAAGTACATCAAACCAATTCTCCTAATTATTCTAAGTATAACTCTATATATTGTCAAAGTTTCAAAATTTCTAAGTAAAAATTTATTATTAATTTATTCGATATTCTTTTTAATAAACTTTAACTTTTTGTTCTAATAATAAAAGCAATAATAAACCTCCTTTGTACATTAGATAGTAAATATTCCCTATTTATCAAGATCCAACACCCCCCCCCCCCCTTCCTTTTTTTTTCAATAATAAACCTCCTTTGTACATTTGATAGTAAATATTCCCTATTTATCAAGATCCAACACCGCCCCCCCCCCCCCCCCCTTCCTTTTTTTTTTCAATAATAAATCTCCTTTGTACATTAGATAGTAAATATTCCCTATTTATCAAGATCCAACACCCCCCCCCCCCCCCTTTTTTTTTTTTTAATTTGATCGTTGCAATGGATAATAGAAATTTAAACACTAGATGTCATGACATTCAAGGAATGTCAATAAATTGAGTTATAAGGCTCTTAACAATCTAAAATCCTATTATTATTATGTTAAGAAAATGCAATTATGCAATGTGATATCTGGCTCTTTAAATTAATTTCTACCATAAATATATTTCTTTTCTCAATCTGATAAAACTTGATGAAACATTTATTTATGTTATATCTACAAAATTCCATAAATACTGAGAAATACTTCTATCCCAAATTATTGGTCTCGTTTAGAAATCCTAACTTTTAAGATAACATCATTTATTGTCTCGTGTCTTTCAATTAAAAAGATACAAGTTTTCAAAATTACCCTTAAACAAAGTTCTCAAAAAATTTCATTTAAAGTGCATGTGTTTAGTATGGACATAATAGAAAACTTAGTAAATTGATGGCTTTTTAATTTTAGAAACAAAAGAATATTTTGAAACATCCCAAAATAGAATACAGGAATTGAATCATTAATTTAAAACTCCTTTGAAGTATATGTATATTTTATTGGATGGTGCTTCCAATAGACAAACTTTTTTTTAATATAATTTTCATCTGTAAGTAAGCGATAGTTGAACCTAAAACCTTTCTCAATTATTTCCCTTCAGATATTATTATAATAACCCCATGAAACAAATAAATTTAGTTCAGGCTAAGCGGCCTTCAAGACCTTCCAAGACCGACTACGTAGGCACATAATCTAATCATTATATGGTTATACCTATGATTAAAAAATATTGAGGTGTTTAAGTGTGTAGTAATATTGTTTTTCTTGGACTACGTCCATGCTTTTTTTTTTTTTTTGGTGGAGAAAGTACGTCCATACATGATTGATTCCTTAATTTGCTCATAAATCTAAACATGTCTGTGAAAATTCATTGAGTGTGCCTTGATATATACAATTACATGTTATGAAATTTTTGGTAATATAATTAAATATTTCAATGAGTGTTTAATTGGTTGTACATAGATTATTTCATGTTGATTTATTTACATGATCAGTCTCTTTGCTCATAGATATATGAGTGAAGTGATTGAATCTGTTGACTAAGTTATGAGATATGTTATTGCATGCATGTAAATATATGGGTATTAGACTAGTTAAGTACAATTGATGAATGTGTGAGGAGTTATCTATTACTTCCATCTTTTCTTGGATTGATTTTTTGTTTTCCTTGTGATACTCCTCATGCATGTCTTGAGGATATGCACATGTTAACTTGATAGTTAGCATTAAAAATACTCTTTACCAAATAGTAAAAGCCTAAAAGGGCTTGATCCACGAAACAATCTAAACACCATAGTGTTACACATACATGCACATTACACACAAATCATACATCACGCGTAGCCAAGACACCCCCAAGGGATGGGGTGGTGAGGCCCAAGAAAGAAAAAAAAAAAAAAAAAAAAAAAAAACCTGGTGCCCACACCCCTAAAATTGAACTCCATGAATAAGAAAATTAGATTATATATGTTCTGCTAAGGACAAGTTTGGGGTTATTTTGATTTTCCCCTTCACGTATAAAATTGTGATATGGTCTGCTCTTTTATTTAAAAAAACCAAACAAACATACATGTACAAGTGATGAAAAATGAAATTCTAACACAAGCATATTACGAACTCCACTAAAAAGTCATGGTTGTTTTAGGCTAGGAAGCTGGTTCACTATATCAACTTAAGAAATATAGTGACAAACTATATTTTTATTTTTAGTTTTGAAATATAATCTTCTCTTGATGTTGTATTAAGCGAGGTGGCTGATTTAATTTAGATTATAAACTTTGGACCCTCATTCTCTTTTTCTTATATATATTAATTAATTATTAAATAATTATTTCATTATCACAAGAATATATTGAACTTCAACCTAACCTTAAAATCTTTGAATTTCTGTCTTTTATAGTTCTTTTTAACAGTTCGGTTTTTAAAATCATGCTTAATTTAGTTCTCAAGGCGTTCATATCACCCAAATTATGAAAAACACAAAAATTGATTTCATTATTATGGTGTTTTAAGGCTTATCATATGGCTGGCTCTTCTGTAACCCACAAAATACGTCATTTGAGTTCTAGATAATACAATGTTTTGAATACTGGGGGAATAAGAAGCTCTGATACGCAAGAAATAGTCAATTTTGAAATGCAAAATGTCATATCTCCGCAGACCATTTAGCGAAATTCCAATGTTTACTGACTTGACAGATTAAGATCGATCAGCATCATGCATGCACTAATCGCTTTCGGAGTAGAACATATCCCAGTGAAATACTCCTATGCGAATTTTCTTTTCTTTTTTTTCCTTTCTTTTTTTGAGAAAAATAAAGCAGATGATGTACAACCCACATCTTGTCTTGCTAGGAAGGAATTATTAGGGCCAACCACACTGCTGATTATTATCGAACACCTGGAAATTTAATTTATAACCCACATTTTTCTTGCTAGTAATCTTAACACTAATTCCTCCTCATATATTGAGACAAAATTGTGGTAGGTTAGCAAAGTGTAAGGTTCATAAGATATTTACAACCCGCATCTTGTCTTGCTAGGAAGCTTAGTACAAATTTCATTGATGCCTCCTCCCATATATTGACAAAAATTTGTCAAATATTGAGGACGATATTGAATACCTAAGTTTTTTCCGTGGTAGGGATGCAATGGATAAGAATATCCCTGTTAAGAGTAGTTACATTTATTTATATCATAATTCTACTCTAGGCAGACTATAGTCATAAAATATTTGGAGAGGAAAATGGAAATAAGGATAGAAGAAGATAATATAACAGAGCTCCATGCCGCATCAGAGAGAGGGTGTACGGTCACGTTGCACAGACTGTTCCAGAAAGATCCACACATCCTTGATAAAATTTCATTGACCCCTTTCAATGAAACTCCATTACACATATAAGCTATGCTTGGCCACAGTGATTTTACTGGAGCTCTTCTTGCTCTAAAGCTTCAATTGGCTATGGATTTGGACTTCAATAAACGTTGTCCACTTCACTTGGCTTCTGCTAATGGTCATGTAGAAATCGTCCATGTACTGTTACGTGCAAATGAAGATACATGTCTGGTTTGCGATCAAGATGGAAGAACTCCTCTTCACTATGCGGCCATGAGAGGAAAGATTGAGGTTGTGAAGGCATTGATCTTTGCAAAGCGTGATTTACCTCGAGTTGTATTTGATGGGGAAGAGACTATTTTGCACTTGTGTGTTAAGTATAACCAATTGGAGACTCTGAAACTATTGGTGGAACCCGTGAAAGATGACGGGGAATTTCTTAATTCCAAAGACCATGACGGTGGCAACACTATCTTGCATATTGCGGTGATGCTAAAGCAAATTGAGGTTTGTCTTTATTTCTTTTATATATAAGCCTTAAGGCTCAAACGGGCCAAACCCACCCAAAAGGAGTGTTGTCTCTTCACAACTAGACAGCTTAGGCACTAATAGTCTTAGACAATATTTTAGTGTGAGCGTGTGTGTGTATATATATTGATTATTTCCTAATATTTACATTTTTATTGAGCATTTATGAGTGTTTGTGGATTATGAGTAAGGGTGACCACGGGTCAGTTCAAGTCGGATTTGTGCCCAACCTGCAACCGACCCAACCCGACCAAGTCGAGTTACTAACTTTCAGACTCGCCATCGACCTATTAGAGAGTCAGATCGGACAGGACGGTTCTTCGCTGGAAGTGGTTGGGTCTTGGTCAGGGTCGGATCTAGCCAAAAAATGGACAAATCTAGTCGAAATCCGGCGAATTTGGCCAAAAACTAGCCTTATATGGCGAGATCTCGCCTGATCTCTACAAGATCATGCCAAATCTGACGAGATTCGGCTGAGAAATCGTATATACAGTAGGGATCAACGGCCTTTTTGGTCGTAGAATCGATCGATTCGATTGAAATCGAGTTTATATGTAAGGACCTACCAACTGACCCGCCAGAATCAGGTTGGATACCTCAGAAACCATCGCCGACTTGTCACGGGAGTCAGATCGGGCAATTTCCGTCTCGAGTCGGTCGGAAAATCGGGTGGGTCGAGTACACGGTTGAACTTGAACAGGCCTAATTGTGAGTTTATATGCTATTGGAGAATTTTTTTTTTTTTTTTTTTTATGTAGCATTTTTTGCTAGCTTGTGTTTCTTATTAAAAAAAAAAAAAATTGCTTAAAACTATAATGTTACAATTTCTTGCAGATCGTAAAATTCTTGCTTTCGGTTTCCAAAGTGAAAGAAGAAGCAAATGCTCTAAATTGGATGGGTTTTACAGCTTTAGATGTCTTAGAGCATAGTCCAAAAGATTTCAAACGATTCACCCTTCAAAACATTTTAATGGATGCCGGCATTGAAAGAGCAAATAACCAAAACAATCTTCCACCACCATCAGCAACCATGATTGGTCACCACGAATCAGGGAAACAAACACAATCAAGCAAACAAAGGTCGAAACAAAAGGGTAATTGGATAGAAGAGATGCGTGGTGCATTAATGGTGGTGGCCACTGTGATCACAACGATTACTTACCAACCTGCACTCAGTCCCCCTGGTGGAGTTTGGCAAACCGATATAAAGAATTCTAATGAAAGTAAAGCATGCCCCTTTCCACCATGTGAAGCTGGAACTTTGGTGTTAGCCTCTGGTGATTACGAATATGGGTTCCTTTATTTCTTAATTTGCAACTCCATTGCTTTTACTGCATCTCTCAGTGTCATCTTTTTGCTTATTAGTGGAGTCCCTCTTAAGAATAAATTTTTTATGGCCATCTTGACACTAGTCATGTGTACCACTCTCACATTCTTGGGCTTTTCCTATGTACTGGCATTCTTCTTGCTGATCCCATCAAATCTTAGAGTTCGACTTGGGGTTAGGATGCACTTACCAATTGGTGTTTTGGCTTGTTTGATTCTTCTTGTGCTTCTAATTCACATAATTCGCTTTCTCTATTGGCTGGTATGTAAGATCTGCAAGTCCATCTTTGCATGTGCAAAGACGCTAATTTGTTGAACGAACCAGAATGGATGGAATAGTCTCTAAGATGGGAGACTGCAATTGCTATTAGTAAGTAAATGAAGGTCATGAGGTCTTCAAATAAAGATTATTCCAGATTTCTGTGATATATAATAGCTACTATCTAAGTTCAAAATACCCTCTCTGTTTTTTTCTTGATTCTTACCTTTGTGCTTCAAGTTGGAATGAAAGTTCAAACCATAAGCCTATGTATTTCGTTGCATTTTATGAGTTTATGTGATGAATTTGAGATATTAATTTGTCAAAACTTTTTCTCTCTTTTTAATAAAGACTAGTAATGATGGTTGAAATGAGGTGTGAAAAGGGATTTGGCCAGTCTAGATTGGATATTTTTATGTAGTTATTGGACCCTCGCCACATATTCTTGGCACTCCAGCTGTCTGTATGACGTTTGCAGTCAAGTTCCTCATGAATATGGTTCTCTTACTAAGAATAAGAAATGTTTGATTCTTATTAGTTATTGGAAGGAAAAAAAAAATCATGACCTAAAGGGCGGCACTACCTAAAGTTCAGGGGTTGAACTTGAGATAGCACTTGTCTACATTACACTTCAATCTTGTAATTGAATCTTACCTCATATTCTTTTACACTCCTTTCGTAGTTAACTTTGCACAAAAGTATTTTCTGATAAATTTATATTTTAAATTTGATTAGGAGAACTCAATTGACTTAATTTCTGGGGAAAAAAAATAGTCTTTTCTTTTTCTATTCATAAAGGATGATGTTGTTTGCACAAAAGGTAATCATTATACATACCTGAGAGTGTACTTGTGTCGGGTTAGGTTTGGCTAGATTGTGGATTTTCTTAGATTGAAAATGCCCCAAACCTGACCTAACCCATGACAACTCTAAAACAAACCCAAACTAACTTGCAAGGATTAGCTTGAGACCATTTTATCATATGTAATAATAAAAAAATTGGGCTTTCATTCAACTATATAAATAAATTATTCATTAAATTATTGCAATTTTACAATTAGTCGTAATAATCTAATTTCATCAAAATTAAGTCTTAAAATAGTTAAATAAATCTAACTACTAAATTTAATGTAAGTCTCTAAATAAATAAAATTCATATATAAATAAGAATTAATAGAACTATTATAATAATTATGTTAAGTTAGATAACTCAAGTTTGAAAATTTACAAATCTAACCACGAGTCCATGACCCAAACCAAGCCTCAAACAAAAATTAAGATGATAAGACAAATTGAAAATCCAACTCATCAACTTACCAAAGACCAATCTAATGATCTTCTTGGATTGAGAGGGAGTAGAGTAGAGTAGAGTTAGCCTAAAATTAGTATATTTTCAAACAATTCAACCATACTCCCCCTTCCTCCCCCCTCAATCCAAACAGGCCCTAAGGTGTCACTTGTCAAACCGAGTTAGGCTCATCCAAGTGGTGGGTTAAATGCACAACATTCTATTTTTTTTTTTTTTTAGAAATACAAATGGACCTTATTATCTTACTTAGGTTGTGTTTGTTTCGATTATAAAGGAAATCCAGAAAATATTTTAAACCCCTGAGGGTGTTTGGGTATGCATGAAAATTCAGTCAAACTGAAAATAAATTTCAGTCGACTGTAAAATAGAGTCCCTAACTCTATAAAACCAATTCCATTTTTATTTAAACTTCAAATCTCATTTTACTGACTGAAAACACAGAGAGAGAGAGAGAGAGAGAGAGAGAGAGTCGTTGGTCCAGTCTCCGATCCACATAAACCCATCGCCAGTCAATGCTATTTCCTTTTATTCCTTGGCTTTTCTTCTCCTGATCGCACTGCCTCGGCTCCTCCATCGTGCTTAAACCCATCTTCTAACACTGCATTTCCCCGATGAACCCAGCCGTTGATCTGTCCCCGATGAACCCAGCCGTTGATCTGTCCCCAACTAAACCCACCCCGATTTGACCATCTCGTTCTCGTCGCCATTGCCCTATAACTTGTCTCCTCCAGCTCTCTCGATCTCATTGCCGTCGCTCTCTAGATCAACCCACCCATGACCAATTTCGTCGTCCACCTCCAAATATCGTTGTCACCACCTCTAGATCAACCCCCCCTTGACCTGTTTTCAACCAAGTTTTTCGATCTACATCTCTCTTTCCCTCAGTCTCTCAATCTTTCTTCCTCCCTCTCTCTGGTTTGACCGAGTTTGAGAGTTTTAACGGTTTTAATCTTATTTTTGTTTCTTTTAAAATTTTATATATTACAATTTTCTATTATAAAATTTGTTTGGAAGCTGAGAAAATGTGAGAAACTAGTAGAAAATTTGCATTTTCAAAATGTTACCAAACACTTGAAATTATTTTCTAATATAATTTTTAAAATGCTACCAAACACTAAAAAATATTTTCCTTTCCTGAAAATATATTCACCTGAAATTATTTTACACTTGGAAAATAATTTATATCTTACCAAACGCAACCTTAATTATTCTTGTGTACATTAACATTATCAATGCAAAAAGTTTGACATCAACGATATGACACATCAATGATGTTACCAAACACTTAATATTTTTTTTTAATATAATTTTTAAAATGCAACCAAACACTAGAAAATATTTTCCTTTCCTGAAAATATTTTCACGTGAAATTATTTTACACTTTGAAAATAATTTACATATTACCAAACACGGCCTATTTATTCTTGTGTACATTAACATTATCAGTGCAAAAAGTTTGACATCAACTATATGACACGGTCAACAAACTCAGCACAACCCCACAAGTCCTGAACACAAATTTAAGACCCTTCAGAGCATTCACATTAGGAATGCCATATGTAGGCAAAATTTAGCATAAAAGCCCAAAAAAGCCCCCACATCCAGACTTGTAAAAACCAAGCATTGCAAAAAAATTTTCAATACTGCTACAGTGCAATTCTAAAGGTAAAATTGCACTGTAGCAATATTGTAAAAAAAAAAAAATACAATATTTTATTCGGTTCTTTATCAGTTCCCCTCTCTCTCTCTCTCTCTCTCAGGTCACACTCTCATCTCCTCTCTTCTTCTTCTTCTTCTTTTTTCTTTTTCTTCTTTTTCAAATCACTCATTCAATCCCTCCCCCTCACTCGTCCCTTTCTTCCCTTTCATTTTTTGTCCTCTCTATTTTCCCTTAAATCAAGGGTTTGATGTGGTGGAGCTCATGGGTTTGATGTGGTGGAGGGTTTCTGTGGTGGTGGGGATGGGTGATTGAGGGTAACGGTGTGGGTCATGGGTGTGGGTCAAGTGACGGTGTGGGTCGTAGGTTTACTGGCGTGGAGGTGGTCGTGGCGAGGTCGTGCATGGTGAACTGGGTTCCAGTGTGAATTCCGACGAGGCATCGGTGATGGGTTTCTTTGGAGGTGTGGTGGCTATTGCTAGCTCCGATTGGTGGGTGTGGTGGCTGTTGCTGGCTCTGATTGGTTTGATGGTTTATGTGTGTGTGGCTCAGTTGATGGTTTGATGGTTCGTGTTTGTGTGAATGTGTGGCTCTATTGATGGTTTGTGTTTGTGTGTGTGTGTGGTGATGGGTTTGGTAGGTGGATCGGTGTATCATGGGCCTGTGCGTGTGTGTGGCTTTGTGTGTTGAAACCGGTGCTAGAGGTTGAGGGAGAAAGAGAGGAAAAGGAATAGAAAAGAGAAATAGTAAAAAAAAATGAATAAAATAGAATATTTAAAAAAAATGGGGAAAAAATAGAATTTTGGGATGTTGGGTGTGTTGTAAAATAGTATGGTATAATTAATAAAATAGCTTTTTGAAATGGTAAAATGGGATGGGATAGCATTTCCTGATCCGAATGCTGTTAGACCTTTTCAACCAAATTTGATGTAGGAAACTGAGTCTAACCACTTGTAAAGTTCATACTAGGAAATTATCGTACAATTTACAAGAAAATAAAAGGAAAATACATTGAGTAGTTGAAAGAACTAACAAAAGGGTAGAAAAAAAATGAAAGAGACATAATTTTTCTCTAAGAGCATCTCCAATAGGCTTTCTAAAGCCAAATATGGAGAGCAAACACACACAAAAAAACCCCTCCAATAGCCTTTCCATCTCCAATTTTTTTTTTTTTTTAGATTTGCTACAGTAGCTCTTTTGACATGGAGAGCATTGTAGCAATTACTGTAACACCTCTAAACAATATTCTCCCTTAAAATAATACCCGGTTGAACAAAAAATAATTCTTTCTGTCTCATCCCTTTTTCTCTTTAGATAAACTCTCTCTTTGCTTCTCATTAGAAAACAGCGGTGAAGCACAAAATCGACGAACCTCTCAATCAATATACAAACTCAAATCACAATTTTAAAACTAATCAAATTAGAACAAACAAACAAACAAACAAAAAAAAGAAAGCAAAGCTGACCCATCTGAACCTTGATGGGAAGGAGCACATGCAGTGGTGGGATGAAGTGCTAGAGAAGAAAAGAAAAAAGAAAAGTGAAGATAGAGCTCCAGAAAAAGTGCTGCTAGAGAAGAAAAGAAAAAAGAAAAGTGAGGATAGAGCTCTAGACGAAGTGCTAGAGAATATAGAGATAAGGGAAAGGTGTGGAGGAGAAAAAAAGAAGAAGAAAAGAAATGTGTGGATGAAAAAAAAATAAGGAAAAATAAAATAAAGAATAAGAAATTAAAATTGAGAAATGCTACTACAATATTTTCATAATAAACCTTAAGTGGTGGGTAGTTACTAATTAATACTGATGAAAAAAAAAATTTGAGTGATGTGTTCAAATTAAAATCAGTAATAACTTACCACATATGATTTATTGTGAAAATATTATAAAATGTTAAGAACGTAGCATTTCTCATTAAAATTAGATGAATGAAAGAAGATTGAAAAAGAAATATTAAAGAAAAAATGAAGAAATAATATTTAAATGGGATAGAGAAATAGACAAAGAGTCTATTGGAAAGTGTATTTGAAAAAGTAGGTAGGCAAAAGGTAAAATGAACTGTTCACTCTCCAAACAATACAAAAATTTAAAGAAGCTACTGAAGATGCTCTGAAGCAAGGTAGGATTCAAGTGACGATCGATCTACGTAGTCTTTTAATCATCTTTGTTTGTTGATTTGCAGCCTAACACTACTTTCTTTGTACCCAGCTTTGCTTTGCAGGTTTCCTTTGACTTGGGGGAAAAAGAAAACTGATATTCTGATATTGACACATAGAAACTAGAATGGTGTCAAAACATAATAAACTAAGAATGTATTTTTATTTTTATGTAATGAAGATGAGAATAGAAAAAAAAAAAAAAAAAATTTTGAAGGGGAGAATAGAAAAATATTAATGTAAATACACACATGCATCTTGCCTATCTAAATTATTAAAATTTGTTCAAAAACCTTATAATTCAACTAGTCGCTATAAAAACATTTAGGGTTCAATTCTCTCCTCCCCACTATTAAATTATCAAAACAAAATACATACATTCGGTTGCATTCCCTAAACACACAGGTATCTAGGATATGGTAAACTCAGCTCAGCAAATCAAACTTTACTTCAAGAAATCTTTGTGCGAGATTCAACCTTGAATTATGGCTAAAATAAGGATCAACCAAACCCCAAACGTCTAGGCCATTTAAATTGGGCTTTTGGCCTCCACACAAACCCCACCTATCTAGGCCAATCTGGCTCCTAAAGATGTCTCCACCAACATTAAAATCACAATTTATACACATAAGCCCCATCACTAGCTTATGCTTTAACAGCATGGGCTCCCTCTTACACTCACTCTAGTCTAGGCCGTCCCTATCTCCAGCCTCCCAGCCCATGTGTTTGAGGTTGAGAGGATAGATGGCTCGGGCCCTAGGCCTACTTCTTCCAAAAACAATAATAATAAATAAATGAAAAAGTTAAACAATGTCATAAAGGCATTGATTTAAGAAATAATTTAGAAGCTTTTTATGCGGGGGGAAAAAAATAACTGATTTTTTCACAATTTTTTTATATTTTTCATAAAAATTATACCAAAATTTTCCTAAAATAGTTCATTAACAAATATCCTAAAAACTCTCGTTAATCAAACCTATAAATAAAGAAAATAGAATTACTGTGGTGAATCTTCTCAATACAAAAACCAAAACAAAACAAAATCACTGTGCTTCATAAATAGAAACCCCAATACAATACCTCTTTTGTGGATTTTACAAAATAGTCCACCTATATAGGCCAATCTACTCTTTGCTATTTTTGAAATAGGAAAGTCACGAGTTCAGTGCAATTTAGAAGAGTGTGGATTCACATGTGATTGTCCTTTGCAATAACTCTATTACCATAGTCATTTTTTACAATTTTTTTTTCCACAATTGCATAACTTTTTCCAATAAATCTAGAATTACAATCATTTTTACCATCTCTTCTACAACGGTTGAGTTGACCGTTTATAAACAGTAGACAATAAATTGGTACTAGTGATAGATTGAGACGAGAATAATTGATATGCATTTTATCTTTTGCAACACATGGCAAAGGCCATAGGTTCTTAATTAATATCATGTCTCCCCGCACTCCCACACACCAGATTTAATCTCACAAAAAATTCTAATGTCACAACAAAATGCACAACTTTGCCACAACTTGTCCATGTGACAAGTTATGGTTGGTAGAATGGTGATGGTGGTTCCATGTGGGGACATCCCTCCACCAACAACTTCTTGCCACATGGGCAAGTTGTGGCCAAAATTGTACATTTTAGTGTGGTACAAGAATTACTCTAATCTCACCCCAACTTATAGATAAGGTTCCCACATCACTCACGAGTCACACCCTTCAGACATTCGTTGACAAATCACAACAACCACCAAAAAAAAATCCATCAAATGATCCAAAATCCCAAACTACCCCTCATCCATGACCTCCACGTGTCAGTTCCTCCCTCCATTCTCTCTCCTTCTCTCTCCCTCTCCCTCTTAGATTCTCACCTTATAAAACCTCTCATTTCCGGTAACCCACCTCTCTCTCTCTCTCTCTCTCTCTTACTCTCTGTACGGACAAAAATCAGTTACTGTCTCTTTCTCTCTCTCTCTCTCATATTTTCTTTCTCTCTCTAAAAGGTATATATATAAGTAGTGTGTTTCTATGTATGAATTTGTGAGAATTTTGGTCTAGAATTTTTTTTTTCTTCTCAGGTGAGATCCGAACTCTCCGAGGAGATTCTCCGGTGGACGATGCTCAACTCTTCGGTAAGGTTCTCTGGTAAATTCAGTTCCTTTACCAAGGACTAGTCAGTTTTGAAACACAAATGGTCCGTTTGGGTAGAGCGTTTTGCTGAAAACTGAAAACACTGTAGCAAAATAATTTTTAAATATGTGAATAGTACTGCGGAACCGATTTTTAATAAAAAAATTGCTGAAAAAGTATATGTACAGTGTGCGCACAGTGAGCACAGTACGCGCACAGTGTACACACTGCATACTGTGTCTCCCACCAGCAGCAAAAAAAAATAAAAAATAAAAAATAAAAAAAGAAAAACTCTACGAACAGCTGCTCTATCCAAACCCACTCAAAATGTCATATCTCCGCACGTTTGGGAACATTTAGCAAAATTCCAATGATTACTGACTTGACTGATTAAGATCAGCATCATTCATGCACTACTCGCTTTCGGAGTAGAACCTATCCAAGTGAAATATCCTATATCAGGAATCTAAAGATTATTATTAATGATTAATAATGAATTTTGAAGTCCGCCAATCACGATTAAATTATTAAGAAGAAACCATGCGAATTTTCTTTTTCTGTTTTTTTGAGTAAAAAAAAAAAAACAAATGATGTACAACCCGCATCTTGTCTTTGCTAGGAAGGAATTATTAGGGCCTGGAAATTTACAACCCACTTCTTTTCTTGCTATTAATCTTAACTCTAATTCCTCCTCGTATATTGAGACAAAATTGTGGTAGGGTAGAAAAGTATAAGATTCATAAGATATTTACAACCCATGTCTTGTCTTACTAGGAAGCTTAGGGTCCATTTGGATAGAGTATTTTGTTGAAAACTGAAAACTAAAAATACTGTAGTAAAATAATTTTTAAATATGTGAATAGTACTGCAGGACTCATTTTTAATAAAAAATTACTGAAAAAGTACATGTATAGTATACGCACAGTATACGCACAATGTATGCACAGTGTACTCACAATGAGCACATTATGCGCACTGCATACTGTGTCCCCAGCAGCAAAAAAAAAAAAAAAAAAAAAAAAAAAAAAAAAAAAAAAAAAAAAACGCGTGAGCAGCTCGTCCAGCTGCTCTATCCAAACCCACTTTTAGTACAAATTTCACTGATGCCTCCTACCATATATTGACAAAAATTTGTGGTAGCGGGACAATATTGAATATTCCTGTTAAGAATATCCCTGTTAAGAGTAGTTACATTTATTTATATCATAATTCTACTCTAGGCAGACTATAGTCACAAAATATTTGGAGAGGAAAATGGAAATAAGGATGGAAGAAGATAATATAACAGATCGCTCCATGCCGCATCAGAGAGAGGGTGTACGGTCACGTTGCACAGACTGATCCAGAAAGATCCACACATCCTTAATAAAATTTCATTGAGCCCTTTCAATGAAACTCCATTACACATATCAGCTATGCTTGGCCACAGTGATTTTACTGGAGCTCTTCTTGCTCTGAAGCCTCAATTGGCTATGGATTTGGACTTCAATAAACGTTGTCCACTTCACTTGGCTTCTGCTAATGGTCATGTAGAAATCGTCCATGCACTGTTACGTGCAAATGAAGATGCATGTCTGGTTTGCGATCAAGATGGAAGAACTCCTCTTCACTATGCGGCCATGAGAGGAAAGATTGAGGTTGTGAAGGCATTGATCTTTGCAAAGCGTGATTTAACTCGAGTTGTATTCGATGGGGGAGAGACTGTTTTGCACTTATGTGTTAAGTATAACCAATTGGAGACTCTAAAACTCTTGGTGGAACCCGTAAAAGATGACGGGGAATTTCTTAATTCCAAAGACCATGACGGTGGCAACACTATCTTGCATATAGCGGTGATGCTAAAGCAAATTGAGGTTTGTCTTTATTTCTTTTATATGTAAGCCTTAAGGCCCAAACCCACCAAAAAGGAGTGTTGTCTCTTCACAGCTAGGTAGCTTAGGCACTAATAATCTTAGACAATATGTTATGCATGTATGTGTGTCTATATATATATTTACATATATATATATATATTTATATACTAATAATCTTAGACAATATTTTATGCATGTATGTGTGTCTATATATATATATATATATATATATATATATATATATATGTTGATTATCTCCTAATATTTACATTTTTATTAAGCATATATGTGTGTTTGTGAATTGTGAGTTTATATGCTATTGGGGAAATTTTTTTTTTTTTTTTTATGTAGCGTTTTTGCTAGCTTGTGTTTCTTATAGAGGAAAAAAAAAACTTGCTTGAAACTATTGATGTTACAATTTCTTGCAGATCGTAAAATTCTTGCTTTCGGTTTCCAAAGTGAAAGAAGAAGCAAATGCTCTAAATTGGATGGGTTTTACAGCTTTAGATGTCTTAGAGCATAGTCCAAAAGATTTCAAACGATTCACCCTTCAAAACATTTTAATGGATGCTGGTGTTGAAAGAGCAAATAACCAAAATAATCTCCCCCCACCATCAGCAACCATGATTGGTCACCATGAATCAGGGAAACCAACACAACTAAGCAAACAAAGGTCAAGCCAATTTTTGCACTTGAAACATAAGAGTCATTGGATAGAAGAGCTGCGTGGTGCATTAATGGTGGTGGCCACTGTGATTGCAACGATTACTTACCAACCTGCGGTCAGTCCCCCCCATGGAGTTTGGCTAACTCAGCCATGCCTCAATACAACATGTGACGCTAGAACTTTGGTGTTAGGCATCCCTTTTTCTTATCAACACTTGTTCCATTCCTTCTTAATTTTCAACTCCATTACCTTTACTGCATCTCTCAGTGTCATCTTTTTGCTTATTAGTGGATTTCCTCTTAAGAATAAATGTTTTATTGTCATCTTGACACTGGCCATGTGTACCACTCTCACATTCTTGGGCATTACCTATGTACTGGCCTTCATCATGATGATCCCAGAAAAGGTTAGAAATGAACTTGGGGAATTGACGCTCTTACCAACTAGTGCTTTGGTTTCTTTGATTCTTCTTGTGCTTTTAATTTACATAATTTTCCTTCTCATTTGGCTGTTAAGAATGATCTTCAAGTTCATCCTTGGTAGTACAAAGGCGTTAATTTGTTGAACGAACCAGAATGGATGGAATTGTCTCTAAGATGGGAGACTGCGGTTGCTATTAGTAAGTGGATGAAATTGTAATTTTCTTTCCAAGTGACTTAGCAGGTTATGAGGTCTTCAATTAACGATTATTCCAGATTTCTGTAATATATAATGGCTACTATCTAAGTTCAAAATATCCTCTCTCTTATGAGTTTATGTGATGAAGTTTAGATATTAATTTGTCAAAAAAAATTTCTCTCTTTCTATAAAGACTAGAAATGATGCTGGAAATGAGGTGAAAAGGGATGGCACATATTCTTGGCATTCATGTCTATATGTTGTACAAATACAAACACAAGTATAGGTACGACACGGGTACAAATATAGGAGGTAGTCAATTTTTGAAAAATAAGAGTATAACACAGTTGGGGTACGGCAATTAATTAATTAATTAATATTTATATTTAGGTATTTTTTAAATATTTTAGACATAAAATATGTTTATGTCTAGAATTTAAATTAAGTAAGAATAAAAAATAAGTAAACTAACATTCAAAGTAGTATAATAACACCCATAAAATGTTTAAAGTACAAACCAAAAGTTTAAATAGACTACATTGAATATCAAACTAAAAATATAAAAGAAAACCAAGCTTTAAACTTTCAAGATGATCACAAAACAACAATATCATCGTCATCACCATAGTCATCAAAATAAGAAATGTTCGATTCTTATTGGAATCATTATGAAAAAAAATAAATAAATAAAAATAAAATCATGACCTCAAGGGCGGCGCTACCTTATGTTCAGAGGTTGAATTGAACCTCCTACTTGAGATACCACTTGTCTACATTACACTTGCATCTTGTAATCGAATCTTACCTCATTCTTTTGTCACATATTAGAAGAAAAAAAAAAATTGCACAAAAGTATTTTCTGATATATTTATATTTGACATTTGAATTAAGAGAACTGAATTGACTTAATTTCTGGGAAAAAGAAAAGTATCTTTTTTCCTTTCATAAAGGATGATGTTGTTTGCACTAAAGGTAATCATTGTACATACTCAAGAGTATACTTGTGTCAAGTTAGGTTCGGTTGGATTGGGGATTTTCTTAGATTGAAAATGCCCCAAACTTGACATAACCCATGACAACTCTAAAAACAAACCCAACCTAACTTGTAAGGATTAGCTTGAGACCATTTTATCATATTAATAAAACAATTGTGCTTTCATTCAACTTTATAAACAAATTATTCAATAAATTATTGCAATTTTAAAATTAGTTGTAAAACTCTAATTTCATCAAAATTAAGTCTTAAAATATTTAAATAATCAAACTACTAAATTGAATGTAAGTCTCTAAATAAATAAAATTCATATATAAATAAAAAATTAATTGAACTATTATAATTGTTAGGTTGAGTCAGATTACTATAGTTGAAAATTTTACAAATCTAACCACGAGTCCACCCAAACCAAGCTTCCAACAAAAATTCAGGATAATAAGACAAATTGAAAATCCAACTCACCAAAGACCAATCTAAGGTGTCACTTGTCAAATCAAGTTAGGCTCATCAAGGTGGTGGGTTAAATGCACAGCATTCTATATATTTTTTTAGAAGGGTTTGGTTAATCTATGCCCTTAGGATATACATTAAAAAATTTGTTTTTGGAAAAATTTTATTTGAAATTAAAAAAACTGTTAAAACTTTAACAATTCTCAATAAAAATTTTTCTAAAAATAATATATTATTATGTGCCCTTAGGGCACACGTTAGTAAAATCCTTTTTAGAAATACAAATGGACTTTATTAGCTTACTTGGGAGCGAGCATCAGTACCTGATCTCTTAAATACTGTAGTATATTTTAGCATCAAAGTACCCAAAAAAAACTCATTATTCAATCTTCCAATTATTTAAAAAAAAAAAATTACAATTGTGCTACAGTACCATCTAAATATATGATGGTACCATAGCAAGCTTCTATAATTTTTTATTATATTTTATTCTCTCTCTCTCTCTCTCTCTCTCTCTCTCTCTCTTTATTATTTTTCTCTCTCTATATTTATTACTTTTATTTTATTGAACAATTTATATTATTTTAATGTGTTGTATTTTACCGCCGCATACTCTTGATGTGGGATGTGGGGGATAAAGATTGAGGTTTAAGTCTCTAAGAAAGAATTTCACACACATATACAATTAGATTAGGCTAGAGTAGATATTCTATCTTGTATTAAAAAAAAAAATGTGTTGTATTTAAAAATAAAAGTTAGGTGTATTGTAAAATAGTATAGTATAATAAATAAAGTAGCTTTTAAAATGGTAAAATAGAATAATTTGAATATACTAGATGCTAATGCTTTGTATTCGGAGTTGTAAAACTTTGGATATCCTATTTTTTAGCATTGTGATGCAAAATACACACATTACCCAGATGTGTATTTGCTAAAAATTTTACAAATCTACTACAATAGACTTCTACATATACAAGTTTTTTTTTAGCAAAAGAAAAAGTACTAAATTGACAAAGATGGATATAATACTTTGCTTTTTAATTTTCCAGAAGATGCAAAACCTAAGAATTTGAAGTTTGAGCATATCGTGAATCGTGACCAAGAAAAAAAAAAACTTAAATTTCCTATTCACTAATTGTAAACTTAAAATTTTTTTATTACTTTCTCTCTCTCTCTCTCTCTCTCTCTCTCTCCTTTGTCTTTCACAAAGAAATATTTTTATAACATTTTTTTACTTTATATTATTTTAATGTGTAGTATAGTAAAATGAAAACTAGAATGTTGGGTGTATTTAAAATGATATGGTATAATAAATAAAAAAAATTTTGAGATAATAAAATATAATAGTTTAAAGATATCGGATGCTAGTGCTATCGGTTCAAAAAGTTTGACATCAGCAATGAGGACAACAAATTCTAGGGAAAAAAAAAAACTTTGGGGACAATATGACATGGTCAACAGAACCCCACAAGTCTTGGACACAAATTTTAGACCCTATAGACCTTTACAACCAAATTTTATGTAGGAAACTGAATCCAACCACTTGTAAAGTTCATACTAGGGAATAATCATACAATTTACAAGAAAATAAAAGGAAAATACATTGAGTAGTAGACAGAACTGACAAAAGGGTAAAAAAAATGAAAGAGACATAATTTTTCTTTAAAACAAGATAGGATTCAAGTGACGATCGATCTACGTACCCTTTTAATCATCATTGTTTGTTGATTTGCAGCCTGACACTACTTTCTTTGTATCCAGCTTTGCTTTGCAGGTTTCCTTTGATTTGGAGGAAAAAGAAAACTGATATTCTGATAATACTATTGACATGTAGAAACTAGAATGGAGTCAGAGCATAGTAAGCCTTTTGAAACAAATTAAACTAATTATGTATTTTTATTTTTATGTAATGAAAACCAGAATAGAAAAATATTAATGTAAGTATACACGGGCATCTTGCCTATCTAAAATATTAAAATTCGCTCAAAAATCTTATAGTTCAACTAGTTGCTATAAAAATGTTTAGGGTTTAATTCTCTCCCCACTATTAAATTATCAAAACAAAATACATACATTTGGTTGCATTCCCTAAACACACAAGTATCCAGAATATGGTAAACTCAGCTCAGCAAATCAAACTTTACTTCAAGAAATCTTTGTGCGAGATTCAACCTTAATTATGGCAAAAATAAGGATCAACGAAACCCCAAACGTCCAACCCATTTAAATTGGGCTTTAGGCCTCCACACAAACCCCACCTGGCTGGGCCAATCAGGCTCCTAAAGACAGCTCCCCTAGCCTAGGCCTACTTCTCGCTCTTATTAAAACTTTCACTTATTCATAAAAACAATAATAAATAAATGAAAAAGTTAGCGAATATATTTAGTAAATAATTTTAGAAAATTTTTATAGAAAGAAAAAATAAATAAATAAATAAATAAATAATTTTTTCACAATTCTTATTTCTCTCATAAAAGTTATATCAAAACTTTCTTAAAATAGTTCATTAATAAATATCCTAAAAATGCCCATTAATCAAACTTATAAATAAATAAAATAAAATTATTGTTTCGAATCTTCTCCAAAAAAAAAAACAAAACAAATCACTATGCTTCATAAATAGAAACCTCAATACAATACCTCTTTTGTGGGTGGGTTTTACAAAAGAGCTCTCCTATATAGGCCAATCTACTCTTCACTATTTTTGAAATTAGGAAAGTTACGAGTTCAATGCATTTTAGAAGTGCGTGGATTCACATGTGATTGTCCTTTGCGAAGACTCTATAACTACGGTCTTTTCTTACAATTTTTTTTTCCACAATTGCATAACTTTTTGCAATAAATCTATAATTACACTCATGTTTACCATTTCTTTTACAACCGTTGAGTTGACCATATATAAATAGTACTAGACTTAGACAAGCAATGATAAAAGAAATTATGTTTCGGTTTAGAATTTCACAAACCGAAAATTTCGGTTTCGGACATTGGTTGAAAAACGAAATCTATTTAGGAAAGTTTTGCTCTTATTACATCATTTTTATGGGAAATAAAAAAGTTAGCGAATATATTTAGAAAAAAAGCTTTTTATAAAACCAAAACATTAATTGTTTTATTTCATTTTCATAAAAACTTTCTTTAAATGGATTGTTAACCTAAAAATAATCAAACCTATAAACAAATAAAATAAAATTATTATGCATTTCCCAAAAAAAAAATGCTAACGAATATTTTTAAGGTATTGATTAATAATTTATTTAAAGAAAGTTTTTATTGGAAAAGAAAAAAAAGTAATTAATGTTTTTACAACTTTTTTGATTTTTCATAAAAGTGATATTAAAAGTTTTCTAAAACGGATTCTTAACTAATACCTTAAGGACATTCGTTAGCAGGACCTAATGATAATATGCAATTTACCTTCTGCAACACATGGCAAAAGGCCATAGGTTCTTAATATCATGTCTCCCCAGACTCCCATACACCAGATCTAATCTCACCCCAACTTATGGATAAGGGTTCCCACATCACTCACGAGTCACACCCTTCAGACATACGTTGACAAATCACAAATCACAAAAACCAACAAAAGAGGAAAAATCCATCAAATGATCCAAAATCCCAAACTACCCCTAATCCATGACCTCCACGTGTCAGTTCCTCTCCCTTCTCTCTCCTCTCTCTCCCTCTCAAATCTTCACCTAATAAAACCTCTCATTACCGGTAACCCACCTCTCTCTCTCTCACTCTCTCACTCTCTGTACGGACAAAAATCACTCTCTCTCTCTCTCTCATATTTTCTTTCTCTCTGTAAAAGGTATCTATATAAATAGTGTGTTTCTATGTATGAATTTGTGATAATTTTGATCTAGAATCGTAGACCCTAGAATTTTCTTTTTTTTTTTTTTTTTCTTTTTTCATCTCCGGCGAGATCCGAACTCTCCGGGCAGATTCTCCGGTGGACGATGCACCACTCTCCGGTAAGGTTTTCTGGAAAATTCAGTTCCTTTACCAAGAAATGTTAGATCCTTTTATTTCGGTTCACCTCCGATCCAAAACCTGGTTCCACAAGCGGAAAAAGAACTAGAAAAAATTTCGAATCAAATTTTGTTAAACTTTTTTTTTTTTTGTACCATATTTCATAGATTTTTTGTGCTGTACAGTCCGTACAATTAGGGTTAGGCTTAGGCTTAGGCTTTTTATTGAAAGTTTCCAATTTGGGGGTTTTTTGGTATTAGTTTTTGTACATATTATGGTTAAAGTGTTGAATTAGAACTGAAATTTTGAATTGAATTGAATTTTGTGAAAATTGTAAATTTGGGGGAAAAGTGGCTAAGATGAATTTGAGTGCCACCGAGGAGGAATCGCCGTCTACGGCGGCTGCGGCTGCGTCTGCTAAAGAGGTTCATATTCCAGCCGAGATTGACTGGGAAATGCTCGACAAGTCGAAGTTTTTCTTCCTCGGTGCTGCACTATTTTCGGGTGTGTCGGGGATGCTATACCCGATTGTGGTGTTGAAAACTAGGCAACAAGTAGCTCAATCAGAAGTGTCTTGTATCAGGGCTGCTTTTTGGATTGTAAGGAATGAAGGGTTTAGGGCATTGTATAGAGGATTTGGAACTTCCTTGACGGGCACGATTCCAGCCCGGGCGCTTTACATGGCTGCATTGGAGATTACAAAGAGTAATGTGGGCTCGGCCACGGTTAGGTTAGGGTTTCCAGAGCCTACAGCCGCCACGATCGCCAATGCAGCTGCAGGGTTGAGCGCCGCGATGGCTGCACAACTTGTTTGGACTCCAATTGATGTGGTGAGCCAAAGATTGATGGTTCAAGGTTGTAGTATTAGTAGTAGTAGTGGTTGTGGTGGGAATTTGAATTCACATGTTGCTAATGTGTCGGCGTGTAAATATGCTAATGGGATCGATGCATTTAGGAAGATTTTGAATACAGACGGGCCAAGGGGGTTGTATAGGGGGTTTGGGATATCGATATTGACGTATGCACCATCAAATGCAGTTTGGTGGGCATCTTACTCTATTGCACAAAGGATGGTTTGGAGTGGATTTGGGTATTACTTTTGCAAGAAAGATGAATATGGTACTGGGAATGGGGTGAACACGTTTAGGCCAGATTCGAAAACTGTAATGGCAGTTCAGGGAGTCAGTGCAGCCATGGCGGGTGGTGTTTCGGCTTTGATTACAATGCCACTTGATACAATTAAGACCAGATTGCAAGTCTTGGATGGGGAAGAGAACGGGCGTCGAGGACCAACTATTGCACACACAATTAGGAATTTGGTTAAGGAAGGAGGTTGGATGGCTTGTTACAGAGGATTGGGGCCTCGGTGGGCTTCAATGTCCATGTCTGCAACAACAATGATCACTACCTATGAGTTTCTGAAGCGAATGTCAACAAAGAATCAGGAAGCTGTGAGATGAAAAAGAAAAGAGGTCTTTTCTCTGATCTTTGTCTAAATCCTGTTTATTTTCTCTTACTTGTTTCTGTTTTTCTCTGTTTTGGCCTTTTTTGGTTCGCCTTATAGCCTGCTTTAATGGTTAACAATTGTAAGTCATGGCAGATTTTATATATAAATATATATATATATATATATATCAAATAATTCCTCTTTTATTTGTTCCTTCACTACACCTTATGTATGTTATCTCAATATGGTGTTATCCAGAACTTCTGGTTCATGTAATTTGCAAAGCTCAATAGCATAATTTTGGGTTCTCTTTGTGTTTATAAAACATTTGTTTCGCTTTCCTTATGGGACTAGTTTAGAATAGTCAAGATTCCTTTTGTTGCAGATTCAATTGCTTATGGTCTTGGGAGTAATTGAATTTCTTCTGCCAGCATTTTGTTTGGTGTTTGGTGTTTGTTGTTTGGTGGATAGAAACTTAGGCGTCACTTGGGGTTCCCATCAATGTATTCTTTTTTCTTTTTTCATGATGTTATTGATTAATTGGCACATGCTAGCTAGTGGTTGTGGATAACTTAAGGTAAATGGTGGGGAATACCTTGCATCTTGGATGGATGTGGGGCTTGTGAGAGAATCTTTATAAGATTTAAATTAAAAGCTGTATGACCCTACCATCTCAGTCTTAGCACTCACTCCAAAATTTTGATTTTATTTATAATTAGTAACTTATATTAAAAGGTTTGGCTTATCTACTGCAATCTTATTAATGACTCATTAAATGTTTAAAGTTGGCTTATCTACTGCAATCTTGTTGATGACTCATTAATTATTTAATGTACTCCCTCTTCTTTTATGATCTGTGAATAGCTAATCTGACGGCCAAAATGGCTGAGGACACATATTTATCTCATAATTAAAGTCTCTAGTGTGTGTCCTAGTCATTTTGGCTGTGTATATATAGCATCTTCTTATATTTAATGTGAAAAAGAGGTAAGTTTCACCAAGCACCAAACTCATTTAGTATTAAAGCATGTAAATATATTCTTATACGTTCTTTATTGTATTTAGTTATGTCTATTGTCATATATATATATATATATATATATATATATGAAATACTTTTTTTCAGGCGTGCCTGTTGCTAGTATCTTTTGTATATCTAATGTGAAATGTGAAAAGGAGATGAGTTCAACCATTGTTGAAACTCATACAATATGTAAATTTTCCCCTATTCCCTTTTTATTGAATTGTTTGCTAATGTAACTGTGTTATTGTTTGTGTGTATTTTGGTAGCATGACTGTTGCTATTATATAAATTTTTTTTTTATGGCAGTTGCTATTATATAATTAAAAATCAATGATGCTTTGCATTTGGGAGCACGTACTCTGCAACCTCTAGCTATAAGTAATCTGAAGGCATGTCACATGTTAATCATTTATAAGAAGGAAAAACAGTACACAAAGGGATTCTAATATGAAACTATTGCGTAATATTATGTCCAGAATATTTTCAAAACGAATCATTCTGAGTGGCACTTATTATTGATGGGTTGAGAAGAGATGTCAATGATGGGCTCAAATAGAATTAGTAAAAAGTTATTATATAAGATTTGTTGTAAAAATATCGTAGGTATAACATTAATCGTGTTTTGATCTTTGAATCTTAGTGGTGTGTGGTGCCTCTGGGTCTGGAGGCTTTTAATATCTTGTCCCAAATTAGTGGGCCTTACAGCTTCTTTTAATCACTAGAAACCAATATAGGCTTAGGGTTATATTTAATAGGCGGATGAGTGCTTTAAAGTGGACACCAGAATTAGTCGATTAGATAAGGGGAGCAACTTGTGTTTTCACTGGACACCTTAAATTGCAGGCACGACACGTGTCCGAAACCTGCCGTGTCCAGTGAAAACTTTCACTGGACACAAGCCCTTCCCATTAGATAATAATAATAATAATACTCTCTAATCTTCTTTTTGATGACAAACAAAATAGATTGTTCTTTTGCCTCCCCTTGTCAGACTCTATTGGTTAAAAATAACCCCCTTTTTTGTGCTTGATCATTTGAGCTTTGCATGCTTGTCATTTATCTTGATTTTGATTGCTTCTTGTCACCAAACTCTTTCAAAATCAGCTTGCGGATGGACAAATCAATTTTTCTTTTTATTTTAACTTTTCTGGTCAGTTGGTAAAGCGGAGGGTAATGACAAATCATTTATTTCATTAGCTCAATTGTTGAGCCCTTTGGTGAAACATCAACTTCATAGGTGTGATCCAGATAAGTGGAAACTTAAGAGAAATATAGAACTTATCCTCGAGAATTTAAGGACAAAATTGTTTGAAAATTTCGTATCTGTCACACCTTCTTCCACAGTTCCACCTAATCAGCCCAATATCTGGCCCACGAAACCTAAAGCTCAATCTAGTTTTAGATAACCTTTGAGGGGAGTTTGGTTCACTTGATGTTACTTCAAGGTGTAATGTTACATCATCATAATCTTAGATTCATGTAATCACGTTATTTTGATGTGACATTAAGGTGTTTGGTTAATTAAATTACATTTCAATCATAATCCAAGAATGTAACATTCATATAATAATTATTATAATAAAAAAATTGATTCAAAATAGCCTCAACATCAAAAAATGCCAATATTACCTTGAACCAAAAAATACCCTAGATAGACCCAAAATGACCAAATTGCCCTTAAAATCTTAATGAAAAAAATACATGAAATCTATAAACTGACCAAAGTACCCATGTAACCTCTAAAATTACCAACAATACCCTAAATCTAACAAAAATGATCAAAATTCCCCCTAAACATCAAAATAGTTTCAAATCTTCAAAAATGACTAAAATACCTCTGAAATCACTAAAATGATCAAAATACCCCAAAATTTCTTAAATCAACAAAATAGCCTCGAAACTTCTAAAATGACCAAAATACCTCTGAAATTGCTAGAATGAGCAAAAAAACATGAAACTTCTAAAATGATCAAAATATCCCAAGACAACTAAATGATTGAAATACACCCTGAAATCACTAAAATGACCAAAATGCCCTTCAATCCTCTAAAATGAGCACACACAAAAACTTGAAACTTCTAAAATGACCTAAATACCCCTTTCCCCTAAAATCTCAAAATGACTATAATACCCCCTACAAAATGAACAAAATACCCTTAAAACCTCAAAATGACAAAAATTGCCCATAAAACCTCTAAAATGACCAAAAATGCCCTGAAACCTCAAAAATGACCAAAATTTTATTGAAATATCTAAATAACCAAAATATCCTAAAATATTTAAAATGACCAAAATACTCTTTTAACTTCTAAAATGACCAAAGAATATTTTGGAACCTCAAAAATGACCAAAATACCTCTAAAAACGCTAAATGACACAAAATAACCTGAAACTTTTGTTTGTTTCGAAGGTTTTGGGTAATTTGGGCCAGTTTAAAAGTTTCAAGGTAGTTTAGTCATTAAGATGGTTTTGAGGTATTTTTTATCATTTTAGAGGTTTTGTGATTATTTTGGTCATTTAAGAGGTTTTAGTATATTTTTGTTTTGAAGGTTTGGGGGTATTTTGGTCACTTTAATGGTTTCGAGGGTATTTTGGTCATTCTAGTGATGTTTAGGGTATTTTGGTTATTATAGTGGTTTTGGGATTATTTTCGTCATTTTCGAGGTTTCAAAGGTATTTTGGTCATTCTAGTCATTTTCGGGTTATTTTTAGTCATTTTAAAGGTTTCGGTGTTATTTTAGTAATTTTTAAGTTTTGGGATATTTTGGTCATTTTAGAGGTTTCAGTGGTATTTTGGTGCTTTTTAGGTTTTAAGGGAATTTTGGTCATTTCTTAGATTTAGGTGTATTTTGGTCATTTTCAGAGGTTTTAGGGATATTTTGGTAATTTTAGAGGTTTCAAGAGCATTTTTGCTCATTTTAGAGGAGTTGGGTTATTTTGGTCATTTTAAAGGTTTCAAGAGTATTTTGGTCATTTTTTGAGGTTTCAAGGGTATTTTGGTCATTTTAAAATTCTTGGAGGTATTGTGGTTATTTTTGAGGTTTTGGAGAGCATTTTGGAGGTTTTTGAAATATTTTGGACATTCGTTGTGCATTTAAGTTGTTTTGGTGGTTTCAAGGGTATTTTAGTCATTTTAGATGTTTTAGGATATTTTAGAGGTTTTTTTATATTTTAATAATTCTCATATCAAAATAATTTTTGTTTTAGTATTGGCAATTTTGTGAATTCAATAAATTATTACATCCCCACTAATAAGTAATGTAAGATAACCCTATTTAATATGGTGATGTAATATATTTTGTAATCTTAAATTATGGTAATGTTAAAAAAAATTAAATAAATCAAACACCTTAATGTCACATTAAAGTAATGTACATCTCGTTAAAGGCACATCATTGAAAACCAAACACCTCCTTAGGGTCAATTATCTTTTTTATAATCTAGCCCACAGTATTGAACTCCATTTGATAGGGAGGAACTAAACTAAACATTGAATATACTCGGATTTGTTTTTTTTTTTTTTTTTTTTTTTTGGGGGGGGGGTGGGGGTGGGGGTGGGTTGTATTGAACTCCATTTGATAGAGAGGAACTAAACTAAACATTGAATATACTCGGACTTGGTTTTTTTGTCTTCTTTTTATGTAATGTAATCATTTCACAACAGTAATTGGGAATTCAAAAATTTTCAATACGAACTCAAATCCTGCCCAGTGAAATGTTTCTGAGATTATAAGCAAGCTGGGCATCATGATCATGATGTGCTTGGAGGGCTAGAATATGATTCTATTTTTAGAATGTTTTATGGGAAAATAAAAAAATAATTAATTTTATTGACAACTTATTATATTTTTTATAAAAATGATGTCAAAACTTTCTTAACGTAGTTTATTAATAATTGTTATAAGGGCACCTGTTAACATGACTATTCTATTTAATAACCAATGTGTTTTAATAAGGCAAAACTACCCCTACTAGGCTACTACATATTTAATTTAGAAGATATTAAATAACCAAAAATGAAACGACATAATAGAGATATGATCCACCCAACCCAAATGCTTTGAAAAGTGATTCTTGTTTTATGCTCAAGACAATAATAGAGTTTAGGAAGCACTAGAGGGTATAAGTAGAATTTTCAAACGTCGGCTGCACCTTTACATATATATATATATATATATATATATATATATAGGCTCAACTGGAACTCGAAATAGGTAGCTAAATATAGGTAAGACTATTTTGTTTTTGAAGGAATATTGGATAAGACTATAAAGTGATCTAGAGGGTATAAGTATAATTTTCAAACGTCGGCTGCACCTTATAAGTCATATCTCGTTCTCATTATAGTAGACGTGGATTGATAATGGCGTTAACACTCCTATATCATTGGACCACGGGTGAAAGAAAATCAAATAAGGCATCATGGTTCATGAAGTTAACAGAAATATTTATTCTTCAAGATTTTGGATCAGGCTTGCATCCTATTCTTGCACAATAATTAAAGTTGAAAAATTTCTTTATGGAGACATAATAATAACAATAAGCTCATTGCAGGATCGGCGTTTGCTTCATCAACTGACCTTTCAGACCTATTTTTGCAAGAGGGTCACCGAACTAATATGTATATTCGTTTATCCAAGTTAGTCCTATTCGTATTAACCACGAATTTTGACGGTGGAACACAATTCCTAATAGAAATTTTTGTAGATTGAGCAAATACCATATTATTGAATCTGAGGCCAAAGAAAGAAAAACCCAAAATACTCCACATAAATAATATTAACTCTGATAATATATAGGCACTTACAGGATGCTAAGTATTTCACTTTAATGACCAAAAAGTCCTAAAGGGTAAGCTAGCACAAGTGACTTCAAAACAGTATATAACAAGTAATAACATGCGAATGAAACTCCAAAAACAGATTACAATTCTCGCAAATGAGTCACGTCCTGAACCTCACTAATCAGTTGCCTTTGTTTTTTCCTGAAGAAAATATATCACAGAGCAGGTTGCATAAGCAACATAAAATATGCAAATCGTTTAGAGCTGATATTGATGCAGTTTAATCGTGGTTGGGAGAAGATTTTGGACTGAACTGAAAAGAGTCAAATTTTCAAAGTCACCCCAAAGCCGACTGAAATGGAATAAAGGCAGTTCAGTTTGGTTCAATTCAATTCAATTCAATTTGGTTGGGGGGTGGGGGGGATGGAATACACTACTAATTTCAGATCAATTCTAATCGACTTGAAAAATACTAAATATTCATCAATTAAAGGAATCATCAATTGACATGAGCATATCCTTAGTATGAGCATTGATACGAACAAAACCTTAGCATATGTTATTATGGAAATAATGAGTAATCTGAGTAACATTTGAGGGGCAGAAAATAGAATCAAAAAGAAGAACTAGAATCCAAAAAAATAAAATAAAAACATGTGAAGAAGAGCTGAAGATTGCTTACCCAAATCCCAAAGATCACCCTTGGAGCATTGAAACTGCATTAAAGGGTGAGAAAGTTATGAATAAAAACCTGTAGCCATGAGCAAACTCACTAATTCTTCAT
Source organism: Castanopsis chinensis (assembly GCA_032878915.1). NCBI lineage: Eukaryota > Viridiplantae > Streptophyta > Magnoliopsida > Fagales > Fagaceae > Castanopsis > Castanopsis chinensis. Next base: position 2,176,801 of record JAVQMG010000096.1, read on the forward strand.
CAAAAAACTTTGCTCTTGGTTAAGGTTTTTCATCAAAACTCTACCTCTAGCAGAGGTCAGGTGCATGTCGACTGTGGAGTGCTGAAGAAAGGAGAAAGGCTATTAATAAGAATTAAGTTCTATTGATAAAAGAGAAAATACTTTTGTTCACGATGATGAACACAACACAAACAGTTACATAGATTATCCTAATGAGTTATGGAAGTCAAAAATAGAACTACAGTGTAAAAACCCATGTCCAAACCCAATCAAACAAGGTATGGATGAACAATGATTACAGTTGATCAAGGGATCTCTCAGCATCTTCAAACATATGACTATCCCTTCTTCCACACCAGCCACATGAAAAAAAGCCAGCATGAGATTCCAAACATCTGGGGAGTGCTTCCTAAACGAATTTCTCCAACCAAATAATAATGTTGGCATAGTGTAAGGCAGCACCCAATGAATCCCAAATATCCAACCAGCACTGCTCCAAAGGACACAAGCAACATCACAATGTATTAAGAGGTCTTTTCATCTTTTTCAAACAGACGACTATCCCTTTCCTTCCACACCAGCCACATCAAACAAGCCGGCATGAGATTCCAAACATCTGGGTAGTGCTTCCTAAACCAATTTATCCAACCAAACAATAATGTTGGCATAGTATAAGGCAGCACCCAATGAATCCCAAATATCCAAAGAGCACTGCTCCAAAGGACATGAGCAACATCACACTGTATTAAGAGGTCTTTCATCGTTTTCCCAGAACACCAACACATACAACACCAATCCCTAATATGAACCCCATCTTAGAGTAAGAATCTTACCTTACGTAGATTCCCACAAAAAGAATGACACCCAAATACTCTTCCAAGGTAAGGAATGAGCATGTATGCCACAAATAACCTTGTAACAGGACCATAGGAGAGAGAGAGAGAGAGAGAGAGAGAGAGAGAGAGAGAGAGAGTTAAGGTGTGGAGGGAAGGGGGCTGTGACTGAAGAGTTTAGAGAGAAATATAATTCGGTTAAGAGAGAAAATAACATAGTTCCCCCAAACTACATTCTTTTATGTTTAATATATATACAAAAGTACCAAAACAAAGTTCAAACCTAAGACATTAATGCAAGAAAAAAGGTCTCTTCCACTGAGTAATACATATGTGTTTAAGATTCATACAAAAAGTAATATATCAGTTGGTTCCGATACCAGAAACCCACGCCCTGATCTAACCAAAGAACTGACTCTTTTTTTTCAGAAATTAAAAACACCACAGACCGATACTGAAGAACTAGCCAAAACTGAAAAATCAAATCAGTTTTGGTTGATCAGTTCAAAGTACTGGTTTTATAAACCACCCTAAAAATCAATGAACATCAGATTTTCTATGTTGTTCTAAGAAAAGTTACAGCTAACAATACATTAAATAAGTCAACATCAGTCATTAATGCATGTAACAGCACTAATGATTAATGTTACAGACTTACAGCAAGCAGGATGAGTACAAGTCTTACAGCACCACAAATAGACAGATATTTCTTGGATTAGAAAGATAGTAACATTTAAAAAGCTAAACATGGTAAAGATCCAAACTACAACTAAACAGCATTATACCAAAAACTGAGGTCCCTAAACCAGAGTACACATTCACAAGTTGCACTAATTTTAAAAACTAGACAAAGATACCGATCAACCAAACAGTTAGCAGAGTCAACCAAGAGATGAGTACAAAGGTAGAAATGCCGCATCCCTCGCCATGTCAAGGGCGAGCTCGCTTATTGCTACATGATGGACACTTGTACTGCTTAATATGCTCTGCCCTAGCAGGGGTAATCTTTACACACTTCCCATGAAACCACTTCTCACAGATGTCGCAGCAAATCCAAAATTCATCTGATGCATAGTTCTCCCCACATGCTCCACACAAGGTCTCGCCATGCTCATCTTCATCTTCCTCATCCACGACCTCATCTTCCTCCTTTGTGGGAGTAGCTTTGGGATATTTTGGTGCTTCTAATGCCCGCTGCTTTGTCGAAAAAATATAAGAAAATATATATAAATCAATTGATAAGAGAAACAGGGGTAGTAGAGTGTAATTGTAGCCAGTAAGTAAACATTTTATCCCAAACCAAAGTATGAACTTTCCCTAAATGAATAAATTTAAAAACAATAGTGAATGAATCTCTTAAGTGCTGGTTACAACTAAGGGATAAATCTAAAAAGAATGATGTCAAGTAATCCAGGAATGTTTATAATAGCTCCCAAATGTACAATTTCAGAAGATGAGACATGACAGCCCCGTTATTTTTTGTGACTACAACACAAACAAGTCAGTCAGTCTGTTACATGCCAGTGACACTGAGGGCCAACATCCATCCTAGTACTACATTTTTTTTTCTAAAAAGGCATTCATATCCAACAAACCTATGTTCTCACTTCAAGCCATAATTTGTGGTAATGTTGCCACAGTCCTAAGATGCCATATTATTATTAAGTATGAAGTCATGGCAACTAGGACCAAACCCAAATCAGCTTTTCTTGTTTTCACTAGAAAGAAAACATAGAGCCCCTCTGTACATAAGATATACAGAGACTTCTTTTCTAATCAACTACACTAAGCTAAAATGCCAGTTTGTAAGTAATTCTAGTTTTTTAAGTGACAAAATGCAACTTGGTTTATCAATACTGAATTATTGGACCAAAAACTCTCCTTGATGTTAAATTTCACCAAAATTATAATAGTTATAAACAAAAAACAGAACTTAGTAACAAGTTAAGACTTCCCACTTAGGAAAACACAATTCTGTTGAGCTTCCCTCAAGAAGGCCAGACCAACATAATAGCCACTGCCCACATATATATTGTAATTTTCTTCGACAAATAAAAGCATTATATACAGAAAATCCTTTTACCGCTTTAGAATTTGACTTGGATTTGTTGCCACTGTGATTTGAGACAGATGACTTCTCCTTTGATTGTTTCTTTGCGGTACCAGACACAATTTCAAAAATTGTTGGAAGTTCATTTATCATATTAAAGAGCCGCTTCCTGCATCACGAGTAATAAGACAATGGAATAGCATCTCATGGAAAATCAGCCACATAATAAATCAAAGATTACAAGCCTATGGTAAACATCTAAACAATGGCTTCATACTTCATGCTTCAACAACTGTAAGAATACAACTGGGTTTATCCATTTCTAGAAACCCAACTGCACTCAGTTAAAAGTAAAATATCAGTGCCTTTCATTCAGCTAATGGTTAAGATAGTTACCTGTCATCACATCTCAAAGTACATAAAAGTAATTCTTACTATTGTAAATAGAGCGTTATTTATTGGGCATCAAGCACAAAATATATTATACTACATGATGAAGCATTAAATGTAGTATGAATCAACCGAGCATGTACTTTTCCATGATACTTGACACAACACATGAGAAGTTGAACCTCCTCTATTAAGCACTTGCAACAAAGAGTGAAACTTCAACATTAACCATTGCACATACAACAAAACTGGTCAATGTATGCTACATGACTGCAGATTATTCAATCTGATAAGGGGTCCAAATCAGGTTTTAAAAACCAAAAATGATGAAAAAGCAGCAATGACAAACAAAAGCAGATAAAGTGGTCGGTCATTTAGTTTGCATCACAGAGGGTAAAAAATACTATTATCCAAAAATAATCAATAATAACCTGAATTGAACCAATACAAGACCATTATTTCCAACATAAGCCAAATTTTACGGTGCCTAGATGCAAATTTCTCTCCCTTAACCAATAAGTCACCCAATCAGGCTGACTTGCCTGGAAGTTACAATAATTCTGCAACTAAGGAACAACCTACACTTTAACATCAAATCACTTAATAGAAGTGAAGTACATAAAACAATAATATCTACAATCAATACATTTCTAGAAAGAGTATGCCAAATCAGTAAAGTTCATTAAGCAAATTGCAGCATCAGACAAGAAATTTGGGAGGGGGAGGAAGGTAGAAAATTCTGAAAAGTCCATAAGTTTACCTGTCAGCCCTATCAAATCCAAATCTGGAACCAAAATAGAACGCAACAGCAATCAGCCATGCATCACTATGGACAGCAACTAAAGATAACCAGTCCTTATCTTGCATGCCATCTCTCGCAAAGTTAATTCCCAATGCAGGCTCTGGAAGCTCTGGAGGCACTTCTTCAGCAGGTAAATTGACTTCCCATTGCTCACTAGGAAAGCCATACAAACACAGATTCTCCTTTTCTGTAAGAACAAAATAGCATTTAAAGACCATGAAACAGAACTCAATAGAATAGCTATGTATCAGAAATAAAAAGCAAAAGGAAAAAATAAATAAATGGGGATACAAAGCACAAAATTTAAAACCATTACTTCATATTAATTAATGACTAGTTATTGCACACAAAAAAAAGGAAAAAACAATAACAATAACTGCTGTTAAAATTGGAAACACCAAGATATATTAAGATTTATGTCCACAGAAAATGACGAGTTCTATGAACATGAAACTATAAAGGTACAAGAAGATCTAATGGCAAATAAAATTTTGAGTGACCACATCAAATCAATGACAGGATACTGCACAAAATCCAAAAAATAGCACAAAAATTTATGTAACAACAAGGGTTTTCTATTAGATGTTTAAAGTAAATGAGGTCTTTTTTTTTCTTTTTCTTTTTTATATAGGAGATCTTTTTTTAATTTTCACCTCAAAGTAGCCCTTCTAATGCATTGTGATGCTACTTATGCTTAGGGGAGTAAGAACTTCCAAGTGTTTGGGAGTCCATAGGTGTTACCTAAGCAGGAGGCTGATCTCTTGCTCCAGAAGAATTGGTTTGGGAAGCAATCATTAAAAATTTGGAATCTTGTCCCTTCATGTTTATTGTGGACATTGTGGAAGGACCACAATAGTTGCAATTCTAAAGATAAAGAGAGCTCCATGGCTCAGTTGGAATCTTTGATAATTAGAACTATGTGTGATTGGCCTCGTGCGTGTGGTCTTACAAATAGCAATTACCTTTTTGACTTCCAAGAATCACTTTTCTTTTTTTGTATAATTTTACGTAATTCTTTTAGGCTACTTTGTATTCATTATTGTGTGCATAAAGTAGTCTATTATTCGATAAAATATCTACTTATCCAAATATATATATATATATATATGTATATGCAAGTGGTACAATTTATGAGCAACACTTGCAATGGATTTCATCTCACAGTTCAGCATAAAGTAATCTAATATTCAATAAAATATCCACTTATCCAAAATTATTAATAATACTTGCAAGTTATATAATTTATGAGCAACACCTGCAAAGGATTTCATCTCACAGTTCAACATAAATAGTAATCAACTACTGCATGGGTAGACACTGCTCTTATGTTCCAGACATGTACATGGCCAAAGAAGAAGAGAACTCTTCTGCAGATGCCCACATGGTGTAACCATTAACAAGCAACAGAACATATACCCTCAATTGCAATAGAAAGGGCCCACTCAGATGAGAGAGAGAGAACAGATAAGGACTATGTCAGCAGACCAGTGTTTCCAAATTCCTATGCCTTATAATTATTAACTAAAATTTTACTCATGCACGATTGAATTTACTTATCTAGGGAAAAAAATTGAGAGCGATAGCATGAATAACACATTGATAGAACTTCTAAGCACAGACAACCATAGTGAGAATCAAAATCATTTACAGGCCCCTGATCGCATGCCATAGATAAGAACACAGCATCTTATAACTCAATCAACAAAGGAACAGCCTATACATTGCAAATATATGCAAGAACGGGGGGTGTGGATTCATATCTAAAGACTTGCATCCATTTTATAAGTAATTCAAGATGAAGAAAGAAATAGCTCCTCACCCGGATCACACTGCTGATAGAAATCTTCAACATCTGCAACAACAAAACAAAAAAACATAAATAGTGAATACTTAATACAAAAGCTTTCCAAAAAAGCCCTAACTTCAAACAATAAAATATCGAAAGAATTTTCCAAAAGTAACAAAAAGCAATAAATAAGAAAACGACAATGAGCTCTTGCTCAACTGGCACCTCCTCTTCGGTGGAGGATAAGGTCGTGAGTTTAAGACCGAACGGGTCATAAAAAATATTTATGACCCCGCTTCCACATTCATTACACATAACTAAATGACATTTTCTACCTCAATTTTCTAAAAGTATTTAAATTCAGAAACTAACTATTTTCCCCTGAATTTTCTTAACATATTTCTAATTCAAATTCATGAACTGTTTTATTGTTATGACAATGTACGTTAATGAAAGTAACTCACTCTTCTAACAATCACTCAAATCCAGAAAATTCAAAACCTGCTCTTAGTTACGCAGACCTCTCTTTTCCTCTCTTTTCTTTTTTAACTTTCAAACTTACACAACAACATCAAAACAAAACACAAAAAATTTCATCCTCCTCAGCTTTCTCACTAACCAAACACAGCTTATTCAATCTTCGAAACCTGTACACAATTCTCCCAATGCCAAAACCACCAAATTATATTTAAAAAAAAATTCTTCAACAACAGCCTTTCTCGTGTCTATTGTTCTTCAGTTTTCTTCTACAAATTAAACAATTGCGCAGTTAAAATCGTTTTTTTTTTCTCTCAATTTCTCCGGAAACAAACAAAGCACTAAATTAATTAAAAATTTAATTAATTTATAATAAATAAAATAAATTCAAGCAAAGAAAAACCGCTTCCTATTTCGTAATTCACAACAACAACAACAACAAAGAAAACCTAAAAGAGAGAGAGAGAGAAGAAGCGCATTCTCGAAACAGCGAAAACGACATGCCGTAACGGTCAAAACTACAGTAGTAACGTAAACGAATTAAAGAAAAAAAAAAGCTAGAGAGAGAGAGAGAGAGAGAGAGAGAGACCAGTAGTGAGAGCTTTGATCAAAGCAGTTCTACGACCCTTGAAATCCCTAAAAACCTCTTCCACTGTGCGTGGATTATAGTGTGCTGCTGCTGCTGCTGCTCCTACTACTCCTCCTGTTCCTCCTCCTCCTCCTCCTCCACTTTCCATATCTCTCTCTTTATCTTTTTCTCTCTCTAACTCTCTCTCTCTTTCTCTCTGAGTTTTTCTCTCTCTCTCTCGCTCTCTCTCTGTGTGAGAGAGTGAGCCAACCAAGTCAAAATAAAGTTTAGTTAATGTAAAATTTAATAAATAAATGTGCGTGACGTGATGGGTATATATATAAAGGAGGATAGGGATGAGGTTTTGGTTGTTTTTTAGGGGTAGGGTTGGGATTTTATTTTTATTTGAGAGAAAGAGTTTGCGGATTTGAATCTGGGTGGATTTGACGGGTTAACTGGATTTGATAGAGTCATGATGAGTCCGACACATTACTGAAAAATATAAAAAGGGTTGTTAATACCCAGCCAAACTCAAACTCAAACTCAAAACTCTTTCAGATATTGGAGTCGTCTATGGCCCTTTTTGGGCTTTCAAAAAGTGGCTCATTCTCATCATTCCTCTTCTTCTTTTCTTCGCTCTGTTGTCTTGAAAGGGTAGGAGTTGTTGAGAACCTGTGTTTAAATAATAGTTTTTAATATTTAAATAATAATAATATTTTTGATATATATTTTTATAGCACTTAAATACATATTTTTATAATACTGAAAACACGATGATACTAGAAATTTCCAACCAAACAGGCTCTAAATGATATCGTACCGTACCGGCTAGTTCACCGGTACAGGTACACTCTTATTTCGTACTGAAAAAAATATCAGTCATATTGACCGGTAAATGAATACCGTACCGACCGTACAAAATGTTGTGTTTTTTTTTTTTTGTAATTGTGGCAGTTTTTTAAGGGCAGGATGGTAATTTGAAGTCCTAATCTAATCCTAAACACTAACCAAGCCGCACCCTAAACATTGCTGATATTATTTGTTTTCTTTGTATGCAATAACAATTAAGTTTTTTGTTTTTTATATTGTGTTTTTTTTTCTTTGTATGCAATAAACAATTGAAGTAATGTTTTATAGTAAACAAGAATTTTTGAGGTAATATTTATGGTAAATAGAGATTTTGTGTATGTGTGTGTGTGTCTTAAATATGTAAAATAGCAGTAAATCCGAAATGGTACACCGATATTGACCAGTATCCGAAATATATCATACTAGTGGCCAAATCGGTACAGCCTCCAATACAGTATTGACTTCCTTGATTAGAGCTCTATTATTATCTAACAATTTTACACATTTTTTAGAAATCTCCAACTAAACTCAAACTCAAACTCAAAATATTTTTGGATATTGGAGTTGTCTGCGGCCCTTTTTGGGCTTTTAAAAAGTGCCTCATTCTAATCAATCATCTTCTTCTTTTCTTTGCTCTAGAAGAGTGAGGTGGCGTTTGGAACCAATGTTTAAAAAATAGTTTTTAGTGTTTAATCAATAATAACATTTTTTATATATATTTTTATAGCACTCAAATGTGTATTTCCATAATATTGAAAACTGAACAATGATACTAGAAATCTCCAGTCAAACAGGCTCTAAGTCTATTATTATCTAACAATTTTACACTTTTTTTTTTGGTGATAGACCGTGAATAATAGAAAAATAATTATGAGTTAACTCGTGATGTTCACAAAAAATCAATCACAATCTATTACATTATGATAAAGTATAATGAATATCTTTATGTAACTAATATCGTTTTTCTATAATAAATTTTTTAGAAATAAAAAAAATTTGTGGTTGACAAATGTCCTTTGGATAAAGGTCAAATTTTATAAGATTAATGCTATAGACACAAATTATTTTACAACATTTTTATAAACTACTAATGTGATTTTATCATTTTCCAAATAATTATTAGTAAGTAAAAATAAGATATTAGTGATGGACCCAAATTAAAACTAGTAAGAATTTCTCACATCAATAATTTTGTGAAAATGTTGTGAAATAGTTTGTGATTATAGCATTACTCATTTTATAATAAAGTAGATTCACTTCGTTATAAGGAATTGGGTTATTTTCAATTTAAATGGTATTTATTTATAAAACATATTAACGTGTGGTCGGTTACATTAATTAAGAAAGAATAGAGTATATTAGAATTGATTAAGTGTGATTATGCATACTCTTTAGTATGTGATAGATGATGTCACATATTGAAATTGGAGTATGTAAAATTTTAATTTTACACCACATCCTTATAAAATTTAATTTAAATAAACAAATATCTCTTAGACTTGATATTGTGTAATTGGTTTACAACTTCTAATATTTCCAAAACACTAGGATTTCAAATCTTACTCCTCCCTTATAATTAGTAAATTATCACGAATAATATATATATATATATATATATATATATATATATATATATATATATAGCAACCAACCTTAACCGCATTTCGTCACTTGTTTACCGAACCACTTGTTTATTAGTTTTTTGCAATACAAATTGGACCCGTTTCGATTCTCCTTCACTAGTGCAGTATCCTAATTGAATATGCTCCATTTCCCAAAGTTTGCTAGGTGTTCTGTTCCATTTTAGTTTTTCGTATTTTAATTATGTACCATCTACTCTACTTCTTGTAGGATTTTGAATCATTTACCTATTACAGGTTGACTTTGGGTAAGCTCTCAGTAAAATATTTGGAGCTCTAGCTTTTTGTAAATTGAGAGAGAATTTTTAGCGTTTATTTGGGATTGACTTGTAAGAGTTTTTCTCTTTTTTTTTAACATTTAAAAAAATCTGTCCTTTTTTTCTTTTGAGAATCCAAACTGGAAGTCCAGGAAGGAACTTTATTAGACAAACAAAATTAAGAAACATCAGAAGCAACCAGGGGGGCAATTTCACTAAATATGTCTTCTAACCAGACCTTAAAATCATCCACCTCTTTTGATTTCTTTGCCAAAGTATCGGCAACCTTATTACAAGTACGATTAATAAAACAGAAATCACAAAAATTTAATTCAGAAGACGAGTGGTAGATATCATCAATGATATAACCGAAAGAAGAATGTTCAGCCGATCAAGACTTGGTAGCATTGATAACCCCAGCAGCATCACCTTCGAATACCACCTCATGAAGACTCAATTCCAAAGCAAAAATAACTGCCCTGCAGCATGCAAGGATTTCGACCTCAGCTACTGATTGGGGGAGGGAAATACGCATTGAAAGAGCACCAATGACATCACCTAGCTAACCCAATTAAGTGTTGTTTGGAAATAATTTATTTCCAATAGCTTATTTGTATAATATAAAACAAATAATTAAAAATTAGTTTATTTTCAAAAAGTTAAAAATTAGATTATTTGAAATAAAGCTTAGACAGCATGCAAAAAATTATGGATCATATTAACGGCTAATAGACCATACTAGGAAAGTTTTAACAATACTTTCTTAAAAAATATAAAAAACACTGTCAAAAAAATTAATTGTTTTATCATTTAGTTTCTAAACTAATACTTCTTAGGACATCCATCAACATTTCTCAAAAAGTATAATTAAAATCACTCTAAATCTTTATTGATTATTTTCACTTTTCTTTTCTTTTTTTGGTAAACTAGATAGATAACATTAACAACAAATAAGTCTATTACAAAACAGTTCGACTTTATCAAAAGCTAACAAAAGTTCCAATGCATGCAGTGGTTTATCAAAAATAACAGAGTCTATAGATTACAAGGACCCAATTTTTGCTAAACTATCCGCACACACATTGGCTAGGGATGTCAATGGGCGAGGCAGCGAGTCCAAAGGATGGTGTCTTTGCCCCTGTCCTGCATGGTTTTGACTTATCTCATCCCCGCCCTTTGGGACCCAGGAAAGCCCTGCCCCGCCCCACCCTATAAAACTTTACTTTTTGTTCATTTGCCCACAACTATTGCAATTGTTTTTAAGAAAACTTGTTTTGTTAATAAAAATATACTTGAAATTAAAAATAAATTTATCCCATCAAATCAAACTAATCTTTAGCAAAAATTGAATAATATATACATCTATATATATATATATAATAACAAGTAAAGTAGAGAGAAAATCCAATTGAAATTCAAATTGAAATTCAATTAGTGTCTAATTTTACGCTACGTGTCTTATCTAATCTAAATTTTAGAATTTTGTGCTAAGTGAGTTAATTTAGTAAAAATTGAATTTCAATTAGAGTTTAATTTTGCGCCACGTGCCCCATCTAATCTAAATTTTAAAATTTTTGTACCATATTAGTTAATTTAATGTAGAAAACGGGGAATCCTATATAATAAACCATAAAAAACATAATCATATAACTAAAAAATTTCAAATTTATAAGTCATATATATATATATATATTAATAGCTAAAGTAGAGAGAAAATTTAATTAAATTCTAAATTGGAGTCTAATTTTATGTCACGTGTCATTTAATTTTTAAATTTTTGTATCAAGTGAACTATTAGGTGCAAAAATCAAAAGGTCTAAATTTAATTAGATTTTAAATTGAATTTTAATTAGAGAATTTTGCGTCATGTGTCCCATCTAATTTGTTAATTTTTGTAACAAGTGAATTATTGGAGGCAAAAACCAAAGAGTTTAGATCCAATTAGATTTCAAATCATATATATATTATGTGTAATTGTGAGTGTTTTTAAATGTGCTCGTGCATATGCACGGGGTTACACACTAGTCTATATATATAATAATAGGTAAAACTGAGAGAAAATACAGTTAAATTCTAAATTGAAGTCTAATTTTGTGCTATGTGTCTTATCTAATTTTAAATTTATGTGTCATGTGAATTATTAAGTGCAAAAATCAAAGAGTCTAAATTCAATTAAATTCTAAATTGAATTTTAATTGAAGTTCAATTTTGTGCCATGTGCCCGATCTAATTTTTTAATTTTTGTAACAAGTGAATTATTGGATACAAAAACATAAAAGTCTAGATTTAATTAGATTCTAAATCATATCTAATTTTGCGCTATGTGTTTCATCTAATTTTTTTTTTTTTTTTTGTCAAGAGAATTATTGGGTGTAAAAATCGAAGAGTCTAAATTCAATTAGATTCTAAATTGAATTTTAATTGAAGTTCAATTTTGTGCCATGTGCCCGATCTAATTTTTAAATTTTTATAACAAGTGAATTATTGGGTGCAAAAACTAAAGAATCTAGATCCAATTAGATTCCAAATCATATATATATATATATATATATAATTGGGATTAGTTTTAAATGTACATGTGCATATGCAGAGAATTACATGCTAGTATATAATAATAGGTAAAGCTGAGAGAAAATCCAATTAGATTTTAAATTAGAATTAAATTAAAGTCTAATTTTACGCCATGTGTCCTATTTAATCTAAGTTTTTAAATTTTTGTGCCAAGTGAATTAATTCAATGTAAAAATTGGATTTTAATTAGAGTTTAATTTTGTGTCATATGTCCTATCTAAAATAAGTTTTTTAATTTTTGTGTCAAATGAGTTAATTTAGTATAAAAAACGAGGAGTTCAATATAAGTAAACCATAAAAAATATAATTTTTGAATGATTTTATATTTATGAGTCTTTATTTTGTATAACTAAAAACAATTCAAGTTTATAAGTCATATATATATGTGTGTGTGTGTGCGTGTGTATTAATAGCCAAAACTAAGAGAAAATCCAATTAAATTCTAAACTGGAGTCTAATTTTGATCCACGTGTCTCATCTAATTTTTAAATTTGTGTTTCAAGTAAATTATTAGGTACAAAAGTTAAAGAGTTTAAATTCAATTAGATTCTAAATTGAATTTTAATTAGAGTTCAATTTTGCGCATGTATTCCATCTAATTTTTTAATTTTTGTGGCAAGTAAATTATTAAATACAAAAACAAAAGAGTCTAGATCTAATTGGATTCTAAATTATATATATATATATATATATGTAATTGAAATTGTTTTTAAATATATCCGTGCATATGCACGAGGTTGCACACTAGAATTATTAAAGTGTTTAACAAAACAATATCACAACAAAAACAAAAATCTCATAATACAAAATCAATTATTCAATAGTATATAAATTTGTTTTTAATAAAGACAAAAGAAAATGTTATAATTAATACCTTATTTCCAACCTTGCTAAAGAAAACAAAAGAGGCCGGTTTATCATTTTCACATAAACCCACCACTTTTTTTCCACCGCTCACATAAATTTCTATCGTATGTGACTGGTTGTAACTAGCCGTCTGTCTGTCACTTTCACATAGACCCACTACTTTTTTTCCACCGTTCACATAAAATTTCTATCCTGTGTGACTGATTATAACTAGTTGTCTACCTGTCACTCTTATATAGACTCACAATTTTTTTTCCCCACTGATCACATAAATTTTTTTGAAAATGGTGTGCTCCTACAATTTTTTGAAGATAAAAATATGCGTATTTCCAAGACAGTTTGAGAGAGAGAGAGAGAGAGAGAGAGAGAGAGAGAGAGAGAGTGCATTTTTTATTTTTATAAGGCTCTCTCTGCTTCCTTTTTTTTCTCGAAATTCTCTTTCTCCTCTCACAGATTCAATCAAAGCTAATGGCCAACGATCCTTCACAAACTTGCTGGTCCTGTCTAGTATCCTATTTGAATTTGCTTCATTTCCCAAAGTTCGTTAGGTGTTTTGGGCCAAAATGGCAAAATACCCATTTTGCCCAAAAATTTTAGCAAAATGCTCATATTCTGAAACTATTTAGGGATATATCCCTATTTTGAAACTCAATTATTTAAAAATCAAGTTTCAATGAAAAACTTGATTTAACCAAAATCGATTTACTTGCAAAAGCTTACATGGAACTTGAGTTCCATGTAAGTTTTTGCAAGTTTTTTGCCTATAATTTGATTTTCAAAAAATCGAGTTTTTCATTGAAACTCAATTTTAAAACAGTGACATATTCTTAAATAATTTCAGAACAAGGGCACTTTGCTACTTGTTTTTGGTGAAAGGGGTATTTTGCCATTTTGGCCAGGCATTCTGTTCCATTTTAGTTTTCCTATTTTAATTAAGTAACACATACTCTACTTGTTGTAGGATTTGAATCATTTACCTATTACAGGTTGACTTTGGGTAAGCTCTCAGTGAAATATTTGGAGCTCCAGCTTTTTGTAAATTGAGTGAGAATTCTTAGTGTTTATTTGGGATTGGTTTGTAAGAGTTTCTTCTTTATTTTTTTAACATTTAAAAAAATCTCTCCTTGATGTCGCTCGTAAATGTAAAAACCCACCTAAGTGCTGTTCGGAAATAATTTCCAATGGCTTATTTGCATAATATAAAACAAATAATTAAAAATTAACTTATTTTTAAAAAAGTTAAAAATTAAATTATTTGAAATAAAGCTCAAACAAAATGCAAAAAATTATGGATCATATTAATAGATGTCTTTAAGGGAATTGTTAATAAACTATATTAAAAAAGTTTTAACACCACTTTCTTAGAAAATATATAAAAAAAACCTATCAGAAAAATTAATTACTTTATTATTTTCCCATAAAATGTTTCTAAAAAAAATTCCTAAACCAATACTCCTTAAGGGCATCCATTAATATTTCTCAAAAAACTATAACCAAAATTGCTCTTAATCTTTATTGATTGTTTTTTCTTTTTTCTTTTTTTCCTTTCTTTTTTTCGGTTAAACTAGATGGATAACATTAACAACAAATAAGCCTACTACAAAACAGTAAGACTTTATCAAAAGCCAGCAAAAGTTCCACCGCATTCAGTGGTTTATCAAAAATAACAAAGTCTATAGATGGTAAGGACCCAATTTTTGCTAAACTATCCACAGACATATTGGCTTCACTAAAATTTTTCTATTTCTATTTCACATAAATTCACTATCATTGCCTATAAATATAACAAAAAACTTTCGTCAACTCAACCCAATATCACTATCAAAACTTTCGTCAACTCAACCCAATATCACTATCAAACAGGCATCTCATACGCATGTAAATCTCATATTATAAGAAGAGGGTTGTTATATAATCGTCAGGCTTAAAATGCACTATCTAACTTTACTTAGAATTTAATTTTGTCCTATAATTCTTATCTTTTGGCAACGAAACTCAAAATCCATGCATAGTTATGCAGATCGCTCTTTTCTTTACCTTCAAAACTTACACAGCAACACCAAACAAAGCACAGAATTTTCATTTTTGTTAGCTTTCTCAACAACCAAACACAGCTTACTCAATGGTCAAAACCTATACACAATTTTCCCAATGCCAAAACAACCAACTTATAAAAAGTTTACTTCTCACGTATATTGTTCTTCAATTTTTCTTCAATAAATTATAACTAGATTATTAAAAAACAACCAAATTTTCTTCAATTTTTCACAATGCAAAAACAATCAAATTTTATTATTAAAAAAATTAATTTATATATAAAAAAAAATCCTAGTTGGAATTTCAGGCAATCCATGCCCGTCAGCAATAAGATTAAATAAATCCCGTTTCTTAAACTCTTTTCCCCTATCCCAAGGAGATTTCTTAGTCAACATCTCACAAACAACACAACACAAAGCCCAAAGAAGTTTTTGATACATATGTCTAAAAATATGTGTTTTGTTATTTAAAAATATATGTAAAAATGCATATAAACTGAAAAAATATATAAAAATGCGTGTAATATTGTTTAAAAATTAAAAATATGTGTTTAAAAGGTTGTCTCAAACACCCCCAAAATATTAGAGGGAGGCTCTTGCACACACTCAATCAAACACTCAGGCGCCATATACAAAGCAGTGCCTCTTAAGTCCATCCTCATCTTCTTCCTCTACCATGACCTCTTGGCCAACTCAAGATCAGCAATCTTGGCCACAAAATGAGCACCATTAGTAGTACTAGCACTCCCATTCACAAGCAGAACATTCTCAGGCTTGATATGACAGTGTACATACCCACATCCATGAATATGATTAAGCCCTTTTAGAATACACTTCGTGTAGAGTTTGACATCACTTTCAGGCAAACCACACCCACTAGAATTGTGAATCAAATCTCTCAAGTTTCCACCAGAATCGTACTTAAGCAACAAGTTATAAACCATGTCACCGTTATCTTCAACCGTGGAGTATTCACCAAAGCAGTGAATGACAAAAGGGTAGCCCTGAACATTGTTAAAAACCTCTTTCTCCTTCTGAAGTGTAGCAGAAACAGAAAACTCCGCTGACTTCACTGCCATCAACGAAGGAAAAGAGCGAAACTTGGATGTGGGTTTGGCCAGAAACACAGACCCAAATGCTTCTTTGCCCATCAATGGGCCTCTCTCCCACAATCCTGCATACATTTTTTACAATCTTTCAGCAGATAAGAGACACAGAAAAGTTAGGAGCGAGAGAAAGAGAGATAGATACAAACCAGCAGTGAAAGCTTTGAGCAAGCCATCCCTACGGCCTTTGATATCACCAGAAACATCTTCCACTGTGATTTCTTTCTCTCTTTCAGTTTTCCAGCCCATCTCTCTCTCTCTCTCTGTCAACCAATCAAAGTCAAATTAAATTGTGGTTAAAAACAAATTATGAAATGAATGAATAATGGGTGTGATATTTGTATATGTACGGGTGGGATAGGGATGAGGATTATAGTGGTATTTGAGGGGTATAATTGGGAATTTGGGAAATGAGAGGGATGGTGCAGATTTGAATCTTGGTGGATTTGGCGGGTTAATTGGATTTGATGGAGCGAAAATGAATCAAACAGAATTACTGAAAAAATTAAATGGAAAAATGCTATTACCACAAATATGTTTTTACATAGGAATGATGTAGCGGGTAATTATTAACCGTTGTAAAATAATTTGTTCTTTTAACATTACTTTGTGCTTAAAAAGTGTGTCGGGCCTAGCAATTTTTTTTTTGGCTGAATGAAAAAAAAAAAAAAAAAATTTCTTCGTGGATATAAATCACAAATTCTTTGTAAACTCAAAATCTTAATTCGTAATTGGTGATGAAATTAGGCATTTCACCTGCAAAGACTATAACATATCAATTAAGATGATTTGTCTTGAATATAGAAGTAAAAACCTCTAGTTGATATGTTAATATATTTTAAGTGTATAAAACATATTAAACCAAACTGCTGTGAGATTTATTATTCTATTAATGACTATCAAATGAATAATAAATCTCACGACTTTCATTTACATGAACTCTCAATCCTGAGGGAATAGTGAACCCCATCATGAAATGTATGTTGCTTTAATATATCAGAAGTGAGATCTAAACAAATGGTCAAAACATCTGTATGTTGGGCAACCATACGTAATATTGAAGGAACACATATTCTCAAGATGGAATCCATAATCTCTTTATAGTGATATAAAATATTATCTTGAGATAAGTTTAATGGATTTGATTATTCAGAGTGTTAGGCTTAACCATTTTAGTAAAAAGTTATTAAAATTTATATTTTATGAAATTATATTTCATAAAATATATATGAATAACTTAAATGATTAAATCGGGTACTCAAGGATCAACATGTAATAATCTTCAAATTGACAATTATATATTATGACTTTGTATTACTACGAATATTTTCATGAAGGAGTTAAATGTTTAATAAAGTCTTGAGATATAATTTATTAATAAGACCTAAAGTGCAATTATATTTATATAGTGGTATTAAATATAATTAATGGTAACTTTAAGATTGTCAAGAGTTTACAGTTAAATCCAAAACCCATTAGAGCTAGAGCTTTATTTGTCTTTTTTGGTTCGATTCTAAGTCACACACTAAAGCCTAATTAGGCTGGCCCAAAGGGTTGACCCAATTAGATAATCGGTTATTTATTTAATAAGAGTTATTAAGTAAAGTCACTACCAAGTGCAGAAAAATATATATACATATAATTAAAAAGAAAATTTATCAAAGTTTTTTCTCAAGACACTTGGCTATTCTCCTGAACAAATACGTATAGAAATGACTGAAATACCACACATCTTGAGCAGATTGTGGAATTGGAGTGAAGATTGAAAGTATTCTCGAGTTCAATCTTTATTTGTTTTGAATTTCATTGCATCAAGGTACCCTTCCTGTTCTTTGTTTCTAAAATTCAAATATTGCATGTCATCTCACATGAATAAAATAGATCCGTTTATTTTCGCTGCGTATTTTTGTATGAGATACAAAATTGTATTTTTCATGTGTTTACCCAACGTATACCGCGAGCATCACTCGAGTTATAATGGGGTGCAACTATTTATATCTCACAACTCCTACTAAACACATATGATGGGGTAACAAGTGCTTTCTACCATTGAACAGCACCCCTTGGGTGGTTGAAGACCTGTTTGGTTGGAGATTTTTAATATCTTTGATTAAAATAATATGAAAACTGTGGTTTAAAAAAGTGTTGTTGAAACATGTGCATATAGTATTCATAAAACAAAAAATGTATTTAGTACCATGTTTCAAATAATATGTTTTAGTGTATGAAAAAACATAATTATGAGTTTGGTACATGTGTATTATTTTTAAAAAGGTGACAAGTACAAAACCATTTAATTTTTTTTTTTTATTTAAGGAGAGAGAAGTCAGTTTCTGTTTTGTCTAATCAAGTGGGCCTCATGGTTTTTAACATATTTACAAAAATGTCATTGAACAACGTTATTTGATAACTGAAAACTTGTAAGAGGAGTTTTCTAAATACAGTGTTTAAAAACTTTAAAATGAACAACGTAAATCAAACATTTCAGTAAAAAACACTCTTACCAAACGCCTTATTTTTTGTGCCCACAATTTTCAGTGTTTAAACACTGAAAATGTTCAAACACCCTAACCAAACAGGCCTTGGGTGTTTGGTATTGTGAATATAGGAAGTGGTTCATTCTCACTCCTCTTTGCTATCTCAATTTTTTTTTCTTTTTTAATGAAATTTTCTATCATTATCTTACATAATGAATATTATAGTATATGGCTTGAATTTTAATTTGTTTTTTCTAAAAAAAAAAAAGTAGTTAACAAGTGGATTTAGGGTCTAGGTTGAATTTTATAATGGAGTAGTTGAATCACTTTCAATTTAAAGAGTATTTTTTTTTATATAATATGTTAATAGGTACTCGATTGCACTTGTTAAGGACAAATCTAGTAGGTTCCACTACATACAAAAGTAAGCAAGTAAACATATATCTATTTAACTAAATGTTAAACTTCCTAAAATAAGTTAATCGATTGCAACAAAATCCTCGGCCTTAACAAATGAATTTTAACACTTGCTAATCAAACCATTTAGTTATTAGGTTTTGCCAATTTCCAAATCCAAATGCATATATAACCCATTTCTATTCTCCTTAAGGAGTGCACAAGGACACCCAACAACATCCTATTAAGATTTGGACTTTGTTTCCCCAAAGTTGGTTAGGTGTTCTGTTCGTTTGTGGTTTGGTATTTTAATTAAGTACTACGTACTAAGCTTGGTTTAGGATTTCAATTTATTTTCCTATTACAAGTTGACTTATGGTATGCTGAAGTTCTCTATGAAATCATTGGAGCTTTAGGGCTGTTTGGGTGAAAAAAATGCTCACTCATCACTCAAATATCATCACTTATCACTGAAAATACCGCAACTTCCAAAGGTGGCATGTTTGGCACCTGTTTCCAACTTCTGATAACTCAAAAGATTTTACTTTTTGTGGGACCCATGGATTGACTTGGTGCAGCTTTTACTTTTTTTCTTTTTTCCTTCAACCCCAAATACCCAAACTCACCGAACCCAAATTGCTCTCAAGCACCGTTCATTGCCTACCTCTTCGTCCATTCACCGAACCTATAGCTTCTTATTTATTTCTTTTCTTTTTCGTTCAACCCCCAATACCCAAACTCACCGAACCCAAATTGCTCTCAAGCACCGTTCATCGCCTCCCTCTTCATCCATTTACCGAACCCAATTTCTTTTTCTTTTTTCCATTCAACCCTCAATACCCAAACTCACCAAACCCAAATTGCTCTCAAGCACCGTTCATTGCCTCCCTCTTCATCCATTCACCGAACCTAGGAAAAAAAAAGAAAAAAAAAAAAAGAAACCAAACCCAAAAACCCAATGTGAAAAAGAAAGAAAAGAAGAAGAAGAAGAAGAGAATAGAGAAACCAAGCCCAGACCCAGTATGAAACAAAAGAAGAAGAAGAAGAAGACGACAACAACAATGAGGTGATGATGAAGAGCACAGAAAATCAAAGAACAAAGAAAAAAGAAGTCTGGTATGATGAGAGAGGAGGGAGCTGGGAAGTCAAGTGGGCATGGATTTGACAACACACAAAATGTGGGGCCCATTAGTTAAGTGAATTACAAAAATACCATCATAACTGAGTTTCCATAACTTGAAAACACTCAAAAGTTGTTTTCAATTTTGCTAACCCATCACTCAAAAATCAGAAAATTGAGTGATGGAAACAAAAATTGAAAAAAATACCAAACAGACTTCCTCCCTGTGAGACCCACCGGTTTTGAGTTATGGGTGATGAAAATATAGTGATGGGTGATGGAAAACATGAAATAGAGCATTATTTAGGTATATTTTGGGGTTTGGTTTTGTAAGAGTGTTTTTTGCCATTTAAAAAAAAAAAATCCTTGACATCGTTTATAACACAGTAAACCACATAAAATCTTAACTTTTTTTTTTTATTTGTTTTTCTATTTCACATAAATCTACTATTATTGACAATACATACAACAAAAAAGTCTCAAAGCTTCCATTGACTCAACACAAGATCACCGCAAGCATCTCGTAAGCATGTGGATCTCATAAACACTGAGTTCTCATATCAAAAAAAGATGGTTACATATAAATCTTAAGCTAAGTTACAAATTGCACCAACTTACTTTGCCCAAAATTTGATTTAGTTCTATAACTTTTGATCTATTTATTTCAATACTATAACTTTCATTTGTTTTTAATGCATCCTTTCCATCCATTTCTGTTAGAAGGAGCCGTTAGGTGTCCCAAAATGACGTGATTTTCAAGACACCTAATGCCACAACATGATTGAATTAGACAAAAGGGACAACATTGAATAATAGTAAAAAGAATATAACTTAAGTGAATAAATAAGAAGTTATAAGACTGAATTGAATTTTAGATAAAATTAGATGATACAATTTGTAATTCAATCGAATTTATATATACAAGAGATGTGTTGTACATGATTCTTTTATATAAGAAGACTATTGAATACAATTGTTGTAAAGATACATAGTTGGTCACAAATATTTGGGATTTGTTGGAGTTATGGTTGCAGACTTACAATGATTGAGGTTGGCAATAGGATTTCGCGATTGATAATGTAGGCACAAGTAGCTTTTACATTATGATTAATTTGATATGATCATTGTAATATTGGTTTAAGTCTATTCTGTTATTCATAGAAACAAAAAGTATTGGGTAAATTCCACAAGCCACTCCTAAGGTTTGAGATAATAGCAACTAAGTCTAAAACATTTTAAAACCTACCAATTTCATCATAGAAAGACCATTTTGTCCCTATGCTTAAAAAAAAAAAAAAAAAAAAAAAAAAAAAACGCCTTGACTTTTTTTTTCCCCTTTCTTCCTCTGTCTTCCCCCTTTCTTCTCTGAGTTCTCCATCTTAGAACTCTCCCTAATTGAACCTTACCCACGGAAAAGCCCATGACTTGGTCACCAGCATCAATAACACCATCACGCAAGGTCTTCCCGATTACCACCGCAAGATTGACCCCATCAGCGCTGTCAATGGACTTTCGCCCCTTCTCTCTCAAATCAGAACCCACATGGTGGTGGTGGTGGTGCTTTGATCTAGATCTTGCCTTTAATGGACTCTCTCATCCTCTTTATGGCGGCATTATGGATCGTGGCACAACATTTGGATTCCAAATTTGGGTATTATCTCTTCAAGAGACGATAAAGCTGATCTTGTGATATGGTGTGTTTTTTCTGGTTTCTTTAATGAGGTTGACAGTTAGGGTTGTGTTGATTTCCTATGTTGTTTGGCTGAGATTTTACAAAGGGATTTATGTGTTGTTTGACTGAGATTTTTGCTGGTTTTTTCAGTGGGTTTTGTTGGGATTTTTAGGAAACTTCAGTGTGAATTTACAAAGGGATTTATGTGTTGTTAGGCTTGGATTTTTGCTTGTTTATCTTGGATATCTGTTGGGATTTTTAGGAGATTTCATTGGGAATTTTTAAAGGGATTTATGTGTGTTGTTTGGCTTGGATTTTTGCTATTTTATTTATTTGGGTTTCTGCTGGTTTGAAAGAGATTTTTATTGGTGGTGTTGTTAATGCCAGTGACTTTGGGATATGTTTTGAGATGGAGAACTCAGGGGAGAGGGAGAGAGGAAAGAGACAGAAGATAGAGGAAGAACAGAAAAAAAAAAAAAAAGTAACGATGTTTTTTTTTTTTTTAAGTTCAAGGACAAAATTGTCTTTTAGGACGAGATTGGTAAGTTTTAAAATATTTTGAACTTAGTTGGTATTATTTCAAATCTCAAAGGTGGTTTGTGAAATTTACCCAAAAGTATTTTATATCACAGGTGCGTATGATAACTACTCATATAGTATAGTACACTTCAGACTTCTTTTTTGGGATAAAAAGTACATACATGATAGGAATATTACATAAAACTAGTCTCATCATACGCACTTCGCGAGGTGCGATGAGGCTTTATAAGTGAATAAATAAATTTAAAAATTAATAGGAGAGTGGTCCTATTTTTTAGGTAATGTTTTAGTGGGAGTTAGAGTTGCATTTTTACCGGATTGTCCTTTAGTTTTGTCTCTACTTAAACATAGGAGTGTATGGGCATTTTAAAACAAAAAAAAATGAGGAATTCAAATAGGGAAAGCCCCTTAAATAATATTAGCCTCATCACATGCGCTCCGTGCGTGCAATAAGACTTTTTTTTTTATTAGTATTATAATTTTTCACTTATTAATTTGAAATTTACACTTATTTTTTCAAAAATATTGTAGATTTAGAACCATTAATATGGCCAAAAAATAACTCTAGCTCTAAAAAATGAACACAAAATAACATTGAAATATGTTTAGTTTTTTTTTTTTTTTGATGTGATATGTGGCAGTTTTTTTTTTTTTTTTTAATAGGAAACTGTGGGTGGGATTTTTTTAAAGAAGGTAGGGTAGTTTTATTTTTATATTTTTTACCGAACTTAGATAGGTGATTTTTTTAATAGAAAACAGTAAGGTGGTTTTTTTTAGAAGATGAGATGGTTTTTTTAGGAGAAAGTGGGGTTTGTGGAGAGTTTTTATTTTTTCACTTTTTTTTTGTTAGAAGTCTTATATTGTAGATTATACACACACACACACACACACACACAATATATATATATATATAATTTTTATTTTGAAAATCTAATTTAGAAGTGGATAAAAAAATTTAAAAATTAACAGAAGAGTGGTTTTATTTTTTAATTAATGTTTTAGTGGGAGTTAAAGTTGCATTTTTACATAATTGTCCATTATTTTTGTCTCTAGTTAAATATAAGGCTATAAGAGCATTTTAAACTAAAAAAAATAAAAAATCCCTACAAAAAAAAACCCTTTAAATAGTAGTATAAATGCAATAACTATATTGAAAATATATCTTTATCTTTATCTGGGCTGGGCCTATGGGCCCTATACTATAATATACTAGTCCAGTTCACTACACTATAGCACCCATTCACCTTATGTTTATAGAATCTTTCATGCTTCTTCTTTCTGCTTCAACCTCCACAACACAAAAATCCCAAATCTTTTTTTTTTTAATCAAAATTGAAAAAACCCAGATTTTGTTTTTTGAGATTTAGGGAAGATGGGTATTATAAAGAGTAGCTTTACGTTCATACTAGGGACGGTGTGTGGAATATACATAGCTCAAAACTACGCCGTTCCGAACATCAGGAAGCTCGCCCACGATGCCCTCTACAAGGCCAAGCTTGTCGAAGAGATGTACCGGAAGCCCAAAACCAAGTCCGTCTACGTCGACAGCTAGGATCCGACCCGACCCCGTTTTGCCAAAATCCAACCAGGTCTTCAAGATAAACTCTTGTACCTTGAATTCTAGAGGAATAAAGTGAATTTTTGATATAATTACTCCACAATTATATCAAAAATTTTCAGAGATTCAGAGATAAAGTTTTTGACTTTTTTCTATGCTCTTCAAACGATGGGGTTGTTAAATTTTAGCTGAATTCGTTCTGGGGTTTCGCAAAAGTTCATGTTTTTGCACTTAAAATTCGAAAATTTTAATGGGGTTTCGAGGTCTATGTATCGGTGATTTGAATTTATAATTGTTTTATTGCACATTTAATTTATTCTAGCTGGAAAAGAAAAATGAAAGAAATGTAAAAGTTTTGATCTCTATGTGTTTTGGTTTCTGGGTATTGAAGAAATGAGAAATTCATAGCCTTTTAGACAGTTTTGGTTATTTGTTTTTAAATTTTTTTTTTTTTTTTTTTGGTTTTGGATTTGGGGACAGGTTTTGGGATTTGATCTTGGAGTGTTTGGCATGGCAGTAAATTTTTGGTGGGTTTTCAATCTAACTTAAAGTGTGTGCCTGACTGTTTTACTTCACTGCCAAATTCTGATTATAAAATGGGGAGAGTTATGCTAATGCCATTCTGATGAAAAATTTGGAGTTGGGTTGTGGTGAAAATGCTGAATATAGAGTTTTGCTTGTAATGGGTGTGCGCTACATAGCCGTGTCAGTGGCGTCTACGGTGCTAAGCTTTGTCTTTCTTCAATTCTGGACTGAGTTGTCTTTAGATAATCTTAAATCGTATGGACTAATAGCTGAGAATTATATTCATTCGGAGAATGCGAGCCGTGTCGTTGAGCTGCTCTCGGGTTCTTATGCTACCATTGGACTGCTGACAAATTTTGTTCTCAATGTATTTGTTTTACTAGTTCTGTGTCATTAAGGTAAGTTTGCTATCTTTCTGAGGGACCTTTAAGAAATTATGTCTTTGTGTTGGTCAATGAACCATTTGCATGGTGGACTGTATGCTGAGTTAGGCAATGTATAGATCGCATTTACTGTTGCTGCCATAGGATATGTTATTTATATAAAGCAGGCAGATTTTTTTTGAGCATATGAATTTTACTCTGCTATAATGCTATAGTGATTGAGCAATGAGAATTATGCTAAGACATTAAAATACGACATAAGTGGCTGCAGTAGGTATAATAGACTAATAGTCCGTAAAATCTCTGAGTTAGAGCAACCACGTCAGTCCATTTAAAATTTCCGTCTATTTTACACTAAAAACCTCCTTTTTATATTTTATACTACCACATTTTCAAAACACTCATATCAGTTTATCTATTTTACACCTCTATTCTAATTAAATAATATTATTTATTATTTTATAATTATTATTTATTAATACTCGCTCTCTCACTGGTTCCTCTACTATGTTACTTTTTCAGCTCTCTCAAGTCTCACCTGTTCTGTATCAAAAAATAGTCTCACTAGTTCCTCTCCTTCCCTCACTCTCTCCCTCACAGCCGCTCTCTCAAGTCTCACCGATTCGGCCTCTTTCTTTCCTTCGCCCCTCCCTCCCTCTCTCCTCCACCACTGACGGTGCTCTCCCTCCCCCAACCGATGAGCACCGATCTCCCACCCCCAACCGACGAGCACTGATCTCTCACCCCCAACTGACGAGAATCCATCTCTCACCCCTAATTGACGAGCACCGATCTCTCTAGCTTTGATTCACAAGCACCAATCAGATCCGAGATCTCCCTAGCTCAGATCAGGCAAGACTCATGAGCTCCGATCCAGTCAAGCACCGATTGTTCCACAAGCACCAATCGTTTCGATCAAGCTCCAATCTGTGTTTGTGTATCTGTGTGTGTGTGTGTGTGTTTTTTTTTTTTTTTTCCTCTGAGCAAGTGTATCTTTGTGTTGATTCTCTGTATTAATTTGTCTATGTGGATGTGTTTGTGTGTGGGTGTGTTTGTGTGCATCTAAGGAAAAAGAAGAAGATGAGGAGAGACGTTACTGAGGTTGTTGAGCATGGAGAAGAGAGAGAAAAAAATGAGCGAACCAGAAATTGATAAAATAAGGAATGAACGAGTTACAGTAGCCATGTATATTTACACAGTTACTGTAGCTCGTGGATGAAATTCCACTATTTTGAACAGCTTTACACCTACTGATGTGGGTGTTTTTTGGGCTAAAATGTGTAAAATTGAGGAATTTTTGTATTATAGAAACTTATCCACCGACTGATGTAGATGCTCTTATGTCCGTCATTTATGTAAAGCGGGCCAATTTGTATTTACACTGCATGTATTGGTTTAGATGAAAAACCTTCTCTAAGTTTCATGAAAATTTGTAGATTTTTTTTCTTGGGCGGAGATTATTGTGAGCTGCCCTGGCAAAGATAATTGAGTTTGATGAATTGTATTAAACAATAATGCCACCAGCTTATCCTCTGCTAGCTGGATTATGCAATGGTTAACCACTAATTGGTGTTGGGTCTGCCAGTACTTGTAAATGGCATTGGAGAAAAAAAAAAAAGCATATTGATATTATGAATATTTTTGCTATTTCGTTGTTGGAACCGATTCTTTTAGAGTATCATAGATGGATTGAATACTTGTCTTCTGGAACGTTCACTTGTGTAGAGATTCAAATTCTTATATTCTTTTTCACGTGTTCAGTTATCTCCCTTAATTTCATGCTACTTCTCATCACTGAAATGGGTGAGGGGTCTTTAATGGTTTCTTTTATCATATAACCTAGGACTCAGGGTTTGTCAATGGTGAATGGTTGTAGACTGTGGTTCAAACTAGTAAACTACTGCTTGCTGTAATGAAGAAAGGGGCTTCTGGAATATATTAATTAAAAGAACTATACACTAGATTCTCACGAACCTTGGAACAAGGGTCAGTATAGTTATACAAGCACTCCTGACATACAAGCATCTAAGTACTCATGCTGAAATGTATTAAGTTCTAGCTTAGAGCTAGTTATATGAACTACAAAATTTTTTAAATTGGATTACAACTATGGTTTCCATTTCGGAAAGTTAAACACTAAAATTCATTCATACGATTCAGACTATTAGTTATCAAAACATTGTATGGAACTTCAATTTAAGAATAGGACCTCCTACAATGATCAAGTTCCATAGTTATACGGGTAAGATTAAGAATCTTTTTGAAAGTTTATATGATCAATTATCAAGTTAACTGAACGAAAATAAGTTGATGATTGAGTGGAATTATTTATTTATTTGTAAGATGAATGGGCTATTCTTTTGAGTTGACTAAAGAATGGCGTATTAGCAACTAATTTAACATTGGACATGATACCTATAAAATGATGTTTACGAACTCATCAGCAAAGTAATGATGAATTTATGATCAATAATACTGTCTTTGTAATTATGGTTTATACTTTTCACTTGCAGACCATATTCTTTGTGGAGTTGTATCCTCCTGAGACTCAAAAATTGTTGGAACGTCTTGTCAATTATGATATTTATAAGGTAATTTTTTTTTTTGCAATTTTTTTAAAAAAAATATTATGATCATTCCTACTAGTAGCATGTACCCATTTAAATATGTGAGATATCACTTTTTCTGTAACTTGTTTTTGGGATACAAATTTCCCCATGAATCTTTATAGGATTATGTATGGGGATTGGGGATATATGTGGACCATGTGGTAGAGCTTATCTGAAGTTTTGATAGAGCAATAATGAGTCAGACAGAATTACTGAAAAAGTGAATACAAAAATGCTATTGCCACAAATTGTTTTTACAGAGGATTGATGTAGCTGCTGATTATTTACGGTTGTAAAATAATTTGGGCTTTTAACATTACTTTGTGCTTACTTATCAAAAAAAAACATTACTTTGTGCTTAAAAAGTGTGTCGCGGCCTCGTGAGTGTTTTTTTTTTGGCTGAATGAAAAAAAAAAGGTTTTTTTTTTTTTGTGGATTTATTGACCCTATTCCTTATGAAGGTAATGGGTTATATTGGTAGGATTAGTGTTCTAAAATCTTATTGTATGCTATATATGATATTATGTTATATGTAATAAAGTTATTTTATTATTATCTAAAATAATGGTAACATGAATATTTGGACACTATCATATAGTCCTTGAAATGCATAGTATGTGATATATGTGATTTAGTCATAGAAGATATAAATCACAAGTTCTTTATAAACTCAAAATCTTAGTTTGTATGCGGTGATAAAATTGGATATTTCATCTGCGAAAACTATAACATGTCAATTAAGATGATTTGTCTTGATCATGGAAGTGAAGACTTCTAGTCCTTGAGATGCATAATATGTGATATATTTGATTTAGTAACAAAAGATATAAATTACAAGTTTTTTATAAACTCAAAATCTTAATTCGTATTTTGTGATGAAATTAGGTATTTTATCTACGAAGACTATAACACATCAATTAAGATGATTTGTCTTGATTATGGAAGTGAAGACTTTTACAACCTGTTTGGAAGTTTAGAGAGGGAGGAGAGTAGAGGGGAATGGTTATCCACTACCTTGTTTGGATGTTTTTAAAATTAGTAACGGAGAAATGAATAATTAGCCCTTTCTCTTATTTGGATGTTTTTAAAATTAGGATGGAAATGAGATGAAATGATTTAAATAGAAAAATTTATCCTTATTTGAAAATGGACTTGCAACATTGGTCTATGATTAATTTGTTAGATTAAATAATTAGGGTAAATTACACTTTACCACCCTAAACTATACACCAGATTACACTTTGCACCCTAAACTATTCAAATGCACACTTTGCACCCTAAACTATCACATTTATCACACTTTGCACCCCAACATTACTTTTATAGCTAAATTAGAGTGATAATTTATGTCTAACTTAATGGTAAAAGTAACATTGGGGTGCAAAGTGTGATAAGAGTGATAGTTTAGGGTGCAAAGTGTGCATTTGAATAGTTTAGGGTGCAAAGTGTAATCTAGTGTATAGTTTAGGGTGGTAAAGTGTAATTTACCCAAATAATTATGACTATAACATGTAATATGTTTTTTTGATATATTTTTTTTTCTAATGTGAATTAAATAATCAATATTGGTCATGATTAAATATTTTTTCTGCTTTTTTATTATACTTAAAAAAAGCATCTAATAATTAAAATAAGAAAAAAATGTTTGGTTTGTTTGTTTACTAAAAAAAAATCAACAAAATATTAAATTTTGAGTGTTTCTCTCATTTATTTTATTATTTTTAATATATTTTATTATTTTGCTTAGTACAGAATTTTAATTTTTATATTTTCCCATTTCTACTACTACACCTCGATTTCTCAGGCCGCTCTCTCTCTCTCTCTCTCTCTCTCTCTCTCTCTCTCTCTCTCTCTCTCTCTCTCTCTCTCTCTCTCCGTCTTCCATTTTTCGAGAAAATCATTTTTCTTTTTTTCCTGATAAAATTTTAAAACCACGTATTTTCCATTTTCTCACTAATCAAACATGTTTTCGATTCGCTCAATCCTCGCTCTCCAGCTAAGACACTCAATCCTCCTACTACATTCTTCTTCTTTGTCTTCAGCTTCGTATTCTACTTCTTTCGCTGCTGTGGTGCAAGCTGAGTGAGCGATAAGCGAAGGTCTGAGAAACGATTGGACACAAGATGAGATCAAATCCATCTACGACTCTCCGGTTCTCGATCTCCTTTTCCACAGAGTGAGTTTCGATTCTCTCTTCGAGTTTTTGTTTCCTTTGCTTTACATTTGATATGCGCTGTTTCTGGTTCATTCTGTGAAGTATGTGTATCAAAAATTTGTTTGGTTGCTCAAAAAATGAACTTTCTAGTGTAATTACTAATTTTTTGCCTTCTTTTGAACCCTTTGAGAAGAACAAAAAATGAAATAACGTGAATTTATTTTATATAATCTGTTTGTAATTTTGTTAATTAAAAAAGGGTAAATTGGAAATTCATTTGGTCAATAATTTATCTACTTTACTCTCTCTCTCTAAATCTCTCCAATTTGGGGGAACTAAAAATGAGGAGTTAGAGGTAGTTGAAACCCCTCCAAATCCCTTTCCCTCATTCCTTAAAAAACTTCCAAACAATGTAATTGAATTACTCTCTCTCCCTTTACTCTACTCCCCCTCCTTTTTTGAACTTCCAAACAGGCCATTTGTTGATATGTTAATATGTTTTAAGCGTATAAGACATACTGAATTGGACCACAGCGATATTTATTATTCTATTAATAACTGTCAAATGAATAATAAATACCAGGACTGTCATTTACATGAACTCCCAATCTTGATAGAATAATGAAATCTAGGTTGCTTTAATATATCAAGACAAATGGTCAAAACCTCAGTATGTTGGACAACCACACGTAATGTTGAAGGAATACATATTCTCAAGATGGAATTCATAGTCTCTTTGTAGAGATATAAAATATTCCCTTGAGATAAGTTTAATGAGTTTGGTTATTCAGAGTGTTAGACCTAACCACTTTAGTAAAGAGTTATTAAAGTTTATATTTTATGAAATCAAATTTCAAAAAATATGTATGAATAACTTAAAAGGATTAAACTGAGTACTTAAGGATCAAGATGTAATAATCTTCAAGGTGACAATTATATATTATGACTTTGTATTATTAAGAATATTTTTATAAAGGGGTTAAATGTTTAATAAAGTCTTGAGATATAATTTATTAATAAGGCCTAGAGTATAATTATGTTTATATAGTGGTATTAAATATAATTAATGGGAACTTTGGGTTTGTCAAGAGTTGACAGATTAGTCCAAAGCTCATTAGAGTCAGAGCTTTATTTGTTCCTTTAGTCGCACTTCAAGCCACACACTAAAACCTAATTGGGCTAGCCCAAAGGGCTGACCCAATTAGATAATCAGTTATTTATTTAATATGAGTTATTAAATAAAGTAGCTGTCAAGTGCAAAAAAATATTTGTACATATAATTAAAAAGAGAATTTATCAAAGTTTTTTCTCAAGACACATAGTTATTCTCTTGAACAAATACGTATAGAACTGATTAAGAGGCCACACATTTTGGGTACATTGTGGAATTGGAGTGAAGATTGAAATTCTTCCCAAGTTTAATCTTCATTTGTTTTGAATTTTGCTATATTAAGGTACGCCTTTTTATTCTTTGTTTCTAAAATTTAGATGTTGCATATCATCTCACATGAATGAAATAGATCAATTTATTTCCGCTGCGTATTTTTGTATGAAATACAAAACTGTATTTTCCATGTGTTTACCCAACATATACCATAAGCATCACTCGAGTAATAATGGGGTGCTACTATTTGAATCTCACAACTCATGTAAAGCACGTGTGATGGGGTAGCGAGTGCTTTCTACCATTGAACCACACCCCTTGGGTGGTTGGAAACCTGTTTATTGGAGATTTCTAGTATCCTTGATTAAAATGATATAAAACTATGGTTTAAAAAGTGTTGTTAAAACATGTGTATATAATATTCATAAAGTCAAAAATGTATTTGGTACTATGTTTCAAAAAACATGTTTTAGTGTGTGAAAAAACAAAATTATGTGATTGGTATGTGTATTATTTTTAAAAAGCTAACAAGTACAATACCATTTATAATTAAAAAAAAAAAAGTACAGTACCATTTAATATTTTTTTATTTAAGGAGAGAGAATTCAGTTTCCATTTTGGCTAATCAAGTGGGTTTTATGGTTTTCAACATATCTACAAAAGTGCCATTAAACAACGTTATTTGATAACTGAAAACTAGTAAAAGCAGTTTTTTAAATACAGTGTTTAAACACCTTAAAATGAACAACATAAATCAAACACTCCAGTAAAAACACTCTTACCAAACGCGCTTTTTTTTTTTGCCACAGTTTTCAGTGTTTAAATATTGAAAACTGTTGTTCAAACAAAAGCCTTGGATGTTTGGTATTGTGAATATAGGAAGTGGATCATTGTCACTCCTCTTTGCTATCTTAATTTTTTTTTCTTTGTTAATGAAAATTTGCTATCATTATAATATTATAGTATATGGCTTGAATATTTTAATTTGCTTTTTCTTAAAAAAAAGAAAAGTAGTTAACAAGTGGATTTAGGGTCTAGGTTGAATTTTATAATGGAATCAATTTACTTTTTATAAGAAGTTGAATCACTTTCAATTTAAAGAGTATTTTTTTTTATAGAATATGTTAACAGGTCCTTGATTGCACTCGTTAAGGATGAATCTAGTAGGTTCCACTACATTGAAAAGTAAGCAAGTAAATAAATATATATTTAACTAAATGTTGTACAACTTCCTAAAATAAGTTATTCGATTGCAACAAAAAACTCAACCTTAACAGATGCATTTTAACCAAGGTTGTGAAATCCGGACCGTTCATTGAACCGTAAAAGGGAGAGGTTCAAGGTTTTTGAGGTCGAACCGAGGTTAAACCGGGGTCGAACTGTGATGATGTCATAATTAATTTAATAATTAATTAAAGCCAAAATATAGATATTAAATTTATAAAATTAGCAAAATTGACTAATATATCTATATATGTGAGAGAAATTTAATGATTTTCAAGCATATATTTAATAATTAAATAAGAAGTTAATAAAATAAAATAATAACCATGAAAACATTAAAATTTATGATTAATTTTTGAAGTAAAGTTGAATATCTTTGAAGGATTTTAATTATAATTCTTTTTTATTCCTTGTAAGAGATGTATAATTTAATTAAGTATAATATAATTGTGTTAAGTTGTTTTTATAAAAAAAAAAAAAAATTGCTAAGAGGTTGGACCTCACGGTTCTTACACCGGTTCGTGCGGTCCGACCCCGGTTTTAGAGGTTCACGGAATTAACTAAAAATACGGTTCTTTAAACTTAAAAAACCGATTTTTATTCCGATTTTCGATTTTCCCGGTCCAACCTCCCGGTCCGGTCCGGTTTTGAAAACAGTGATTTTAACACTTGCCAAAAATAAGTTATTTGAATCAAACCATTTATTTATTAGTTTTTGCCAATTTCCAGATCCAAATGCATATATAGCCCATTTCTATTCTCCTTAAGGAGTGCACAAGGACACTCGACAACATCCTATTAGGATTTGGACTTCGTTTCCCCAAAGTTGGTTAGGTGTTCTGTTCGTTTGTGGTTTGGTATTTTAAGTACTACATACTCAGCTTGGTTTCGGATTTCAATTTATTTTCCTATTACAAGTTGACTTTGGGTAAGCTGAAGTTCTGTGTGAAATCATTGGAGCTTTAGCACATTGAAATAGAGCATTCTTTGGGTATATTTAGAGGTTTGGTTTCGTAAGAGTGTTTTTTGCCACTTAAAAAAAAATTCCTTGACATCGTTCATGAACATAGTAAACCACATAAAATCTTTACTTTTATTTTTATTTTTCTTTTCTATTTCACATAAATCTACTATTATTGACAATACATACAACAAAAAAAGTCTCAAAGCTTCCATTGACTCAACACAAGATCCCCGCAAGCATCTCATAAGCATGTGGATCTCATAAACATTGAGTTCTCATATCATAAGAAGAGGGTTACATATAAATCTTAAGCTAAGTTACAAATTGCATCAACTTACTTTGCCCAAAATTTGATTAAGTTCTATAACTTTTGATTTATTTATTTCAATACTGTAACTTCCATTTGTTTTTAATGTATCCCTTCCATCCATTTTTGTTAAAAGGATCCGTTAGGTGTCCCAAAATGACGTGATTTTTAAGACACCTAACACCACAACATGACGGAATTAGACAAAAAGGACAACATTGACTAATAGTAAAAAGAATATTACTTAAGTAAATAAATAAGAAGTTATAAGACTGACTTGAATTTTAGATAAAATTAGATGATGCAATTTATAATTCAATCGAATTTATATATATAAGAGATGCATTGTACATGATTCTTATATATAAGAAGAATATTGAATACAATTGTTGTAAAAGATACATAGTTGGTCACAAATATTTGGGATTTGTTGGGAGTTATGGTTACAGATATATAGTGAGTGAGGTTGGCAATAGGATTTTGTGATTGATAATGTAGGCAGAAGTAGTTTTTACATTATGATTAGTTTGATACGATCATTGTAATATTGGTTTATGTTTATTCTGTTATTCATAGAAACAAAAAGTATTTTATATCACGGGTGTTGTGATAACTACTCATATAGTAGTACACTTCAGACTTCTTTTTTGGGATAAAAAGTACATATATGATAGGAATGTTACATAAATACCACCTCTATCTATAATATATAAGTGCAAGATCTATTTAGAGAATCTATCTTTATCTTTATGAAGAGGATACATACTCTCATATGTACAAGATGGTATAACATGAGGTAGGATAGGACCTTCAGGAATTGGGAGGAGCCTGTGAACTTTGTTGGATTCGGGCTTAGATTTAGGCTTAGATTTTCTGTTTTCAATGGCCCAGTCCCACATATTGTGTTTTGACTCTAAAACGGATCTCTTTGGCATCAGATTGAGTAATTTGGATCTCTATTCAAATTCCTTTTTTTAAAATGGCATTCAACTCTCTCCTACTTTCTCAAAAAAAAAAAAAAAAAAAAAAAAAATCTTTCTCCCCTTCATAACACCACTTACATCTATTTAAGAAGAGAGAGATGCACCATCAAAGCTATAAAATAGTAAATTCAAAAATGGAATTTAAGAAATTAATGAATTTTATTCTAGAATTGATAAAGATAATGAATTATTTAAGAACATTGCTATTTCTGTTGAGGGTAGGATCCAATGATGGAATTGATGCAAATACTTCAAGAAACTTAAGCCAAAGTTTGTGCCAAAACCTTCAGTGTTCCTTACCAACTCAGCATTTGGCATCTTTTATTAGATCTTACCCTTTCTAATTCTAGG
The DNA here is from genome assembly GCA_032878915.1 of Castanopsis chinensis. Lineage (NCBI taxonomy): Eukaryota > Viridiplantae > Streptophyta > Magnoliopsida > Fagales > Fagaceae > Castanopsis > Castanopsis chinensis. The sequence continues at coordinate 2,211,660 of JAVQMG010000096.1, forward strand.
GTTATATTCCCCAATTAGATAATCCTCCTTCCTGTTTATGATTTGATTTTTACTTGGTTATCTCACAGTAGCATACATAAGGACCTATACTTCTTTTACCAACAATTTCTGTATTAAAATCCAAGCTTTGCATAGATGACCACATGGTTTTTTTATTTTATTTTATTTATACAAAAGAGTTATTTTAAGTTCACAACCTTTATTATACTATTTTTCACAACTGTCCTATGTGACTCATTGTAATTAATTATTTGTCTGTCATTTTTACATAGACCCACCATTTTTTTTTTTCCACCGTTTACATAAAATTTCTATCATATGTAACTTATTGTAACTAGCTATTTTTCTGTCACTTTCACATAGACCCACCACTTTTTTTTTTTTTTTTCACCGCTCACATAAAATTTCTATCTTATGTAACTGATTGTAACTAGTTGTGTGCTTGTCACTTTTATATAGACCCGCCACTTTTTTTTTCCCACCCCTTGCATAAAATTTTGTTGGAAATGGTGTGCTCCTACAATTTTTTGAAGATAAAAAGATGCATATTTTGTTATGGCAACATGAACTCTTATCACAATCACATCATTTCACAAAAGTCAAAGCTATAGTGCTGGCCCTACTGGGTACATCATGGACAGTGGTGCCATATCTTTAGCCTCATTACCTGGAAGATTGTACAATAGGAAGCCGAGTGTGCTCCACATAACAAGCATATTAAAAGTAACAACCAATGCATCCTCAACCAAAATCCAAAGGCAGTAGTAGGAGAAATAATTATTTTGGATCCATTGTTAGACCCAAAATTTTAGGACCATGCCTAGATTGTTGTAATTGTTTATTTCAATAACGGGCAACAGACTCAAGCCTGGTCCCATTGGCAAAAAGTATAGGAGTAAAAGAATCTAAAATTTGGGATTTTCAACTATGCTATTGTACGGAATCCGTGCACCAACAAAACTATTAATAAATGGCACACTCCCATTTTTTATTTTTGGGCCTAAGCTTATCAGCAACAAAAGATTATGCACTTTCATCCATCACCAAACCAATAACTAAATTAGATCAGGAATTGTATGCCCCTGAATAAAAAAAACTTTATTATCAGAGTCAACTGTCTAGGCAGTCACAGAGGCACAAGTTAACAGCAAAGAAAAGCAATTATGGTCATGTCACCAATCACAAACTTAGTCTTAAAACATATTTGTATATGCCCCAAACACCAAAAATGTGTCTACACTTTGTTTTTGGCAAGCCAACATGAAAAGCAACCGTGCAGGAACAGTACGAGCCAAGGATGACTTCCCTTAGGGATTCAAACTACAACAGCGAAGGACAGTGAGATGGTGTTGCTTACTAGCACCACGCAGCATATCAACCGAGCGACCATGCATGGTCCCGCCAATGTGAGGAGGATAGCCAGAGAACCTGAATTCTGGCTGTTGGAAGATGTTGTCACTGTTGGAGACACTTGTGACATCAGAGCAAGAGGTAGTTGAAGCTCCATCCCTATGGTTTTCTGGCTGACAAACTTCAGATTCTGACATATTTGCAAACAAATGTAGCTTTGGGGAGCCTGAATCATCCAGTCCATGGCTTGTAGGAGTATGATTGGATTCTTCGAGCTTCTTTGTGTTGAGAAAGCGTCCACCAGATCCTCTAGCCCTCTTTAACGCATGGAGATGCCGAGATTCATGAAGATACGGCTGCACATGTTTCATAATGGCATTTCTTAGAGAATATTTCCTTTCAACCAAATTTCCATGCATAATATAGGGAATTGTAAAAGGACAGGGAAAACCCAAAACACTAGTACCTTACGACTTTTGATGAGTTTGTTCTGAGCTTCAAGCTTGGCACGAAACTGCCTCCGTCTGAGAATTGCCTGGTACTGCTTTTTATTGACATAAATGGGTTCATCATCTGGAAAACCAAGGGGAAGGGGCACTCGAGCAGTGCCCATCCCTATCATTTGGGATGGATGCATCTGCATACATTTCAATGACAAAAACTTCACTGAATGGAAACAGAGAAAACACATCCTCATGCAGCAACAGACTAGAAGAGGTGTGGTTTTTGTATAAATTTTGAGGCCATATATTAATTAAAGGCAAATGGAGTATTTAATGAAAACCACTGCATGGTAGAATCCACAAGTAGAAAACAACTCATGAAATCCACTGTATGGTTGAAACCACACAAGCAATCTTATATGACATCCAGCAAAACTTTAATTTTTTATCATCAACCTATTAAAAAAAGAATAGCAGGTTATTTTAAATAACCTCGGTTTGATATGATTCTTTTGCATTTATGCCCTGAAAGTTCAGGTATCATAAAGAAATAGCATCTGATAGATAAAAGGGGAGAACCTTTCCTACCAAAAGTTTCATAAAGACAAGGAAAGTAAAAAGAATAAAAGCAAAGGAGATGCAAAGCAAAAAAGAATGAGGTGAAAAACGAAATAAAATGGTGAAATACTTCATAGACCTACTTTTCAAACATTAAATAATCTGTAAGGCCAGCAAGATGTTTGTTGCACTTCCACATAAATAATTAAGCACAGATTGATGCCTAAGAAGGTTCTACTTTCTAAAAAGATGGTAAACAGTCTAAATTTTGAAGAATCACAAATTTCTGGTAAACAGGTTAGCCCTGGGGATCCACAAATTGGAAACAAGGTTATAGAAAGAAGGGGGGAAAAAGAGAAAGATGTCCCCCCCCCCCCCTCCCTATCGGGGGATGATTATTACATTTTCGCAAGGTACTTACAATAGCCTGATGTCCAAATGTAGCAGCAAGCAGACCGTAATATGGATCAGAATAGGGAAATTGAAGGCAAGCCTGAAACAGGAAATGTAAGAAATATAAGATTCCAAATCTTTCCTCGCAACCATATAAACACAGGCAGCATCAACCTACAATTGATTGGCTATGATCAAGCTTTGATGAAGAGAAGACTAAATCCTGAGTTCCCATCAACGAGAATTGTCTTGTGATACCTCCAATTGGCTTCTCCTTAATTTCAATAAATACTGAAGAAGCACAAGAACAACAGAATGAGATTTGTATCTGGCCTAGTTACAAGAAGGTGCACTAAACCCATTAATTATAGGGGAAGAACTTCTTTATTTTATTAAGGGAAGTCCTCTCATATATAAGTCAACTTAAACAACCTTTATAACAGCTCCAACAAACAGCATGATAATAGTCTATATGTTAAACTAATATCTAATGATAATTGATAAGTTAACTGATATGAACACAGAAAATGTACACATAGAAGGATTAAAAGACCCCCAAAACCATCAGGCACTTACTACACACAAAGAATTTTTATTTTTTAAAAAGGATCAGAAACAAAGGGACTTCATAGTTCATATCATACCTGATTTTGGCGAAACTATGCCTTGTCCACAAGGTTTGCTTTCTGGCATACTAACCACTTCAGGGTAAGATTGACCAGTTGATTGAGTCGAGGGGGAATCCTGGTCTTGGATTTGAAAATTCAATTGCTCAGTGTTATGACAATGTTGTGGTGGATTTCCCATCTTCAAGCTTAAGCTTCTGGATATAGATGATTGCTGGACTTGTAATTCAGTAGAATTCCTGAATGGGGGACAATAAACAAACCATGAAGATACTGAATGGGCAGAACTTGTTCTAAAATGTTTCTTTAAGTTCTGCATTATCTTAACTACTGCTCAGAGCATTTAAAAATTAAGATCATAAATTTACAAGATTTAAAAAATATATATATGAAATAGAGGAAATATGCACCTGCATTTAGCTTCTCTACTCATCAGAAACCACGTGCCAAATAAGTGTAAGCTGCAACAATGTTATTTTATTTCAATTATTTAGGCAAAATCACCAAAAAAGAACTGAAGCTTTATATATATGTACACACGTGTGCGTTTGTGTGCATATATAACAATGAAGCTAAGGAATCTCTAAGCGGACACGAAAGAATAACTATAGAAGGAAACTTGCGTAACACAGACGTGAACTTTATCTTTTGAATAGTATTTTAACAACTAAACATGATTCACTCATAAAGTATATGCCCCTTTGAGCACACCCAAAAAGGTCAACCAACAACAGTTGATATAAGTAGCTCATCAGTGATTTGAAAATGCAGAGACTACACCAATATATTGTATCCCCCTATCCACAACCCTTTCTTACTCAAGAAAGGACAACTAAATGGTGATTATAGAAGCTTCGGTAAGAGTCTGAAATGGACTTTCAATATCATTGAAGAGATAAATCATGTAGTGAATGAGAAAATTCATATATGACATCTCTTACACTAGATGAGCTTTGGACTCAAGCAATGACTTTTGTTTCCAAAATCTCAGAACATAATTTTATTCTTAGATTAACTTATCTCATCTTTGCATTTAGCTTGGGAAACATCTTGCCATCAATTTCAATTGGCTACGAGAACCATCTCAAATACCTTCGATAATATTTATGTTTCTTTTTGCTTTAACATGATGGTATGTTAAACTATAACACCAATTTGATTTTTTTCATAAGATAGATTAAATAAAACTACATGCGTCTTCCAAGCACCCCACATTCCCTCAAGACTCACAATTCATGTAAAAGTACATAAGTAAGGAAAGAGTTCAACATATTTCATTGGAAAAGCTAATTTCATATGGACTCAAATTCTGCATTTCCAACTGGTCAACATAAAGATTGAGATATTATTCAAACAAAAGGATCGGCCAATGTATAAAATTAAGCATGCAAACTGACAAAATAAAAATCAGAAATAGGAAAGTTAAATATGAATTCATCAAGTAGCTAGTAACCAAATAGAGCAATCAAAGCATAGCCCTGAATGAAACAGAGCCAAGCAGATATACTGCTTAAGAACAGAAAACTAAATTAACTTTTTATTATTAACATCATGGAGCCAAAAAAAGCATATGAATCAATAAGAAAAAATAGTATCATATTCCAATTGGGACATGAAAAAAAAAAAAAAAAATCAAGTGAATTTTTTTTTAAATAAGTTCCTCTACAGAAGCTGTCCACATTAATAACCAAAAAAAAAAAAAAAGGACCTCCTCAAATTAGAAACCATTGCATATATTCAACAGCCAGATATTAAATTCGAGAGCAAAAAGGAAAGCAATGAAACTTGCTGCCCAAAACAAAAAGAACCCACAAACTGATATCAGATACAAACTCTTACCCAACCCAGGAAACCCCATTATTTCAAATTCAAACCCCAACAATACTAAAAATCCACTCTCAAGTCCCACCATCTTAAGCTCCACATGCTAGCATACCAAAGATTCACAACTATATATATGTCAACCAAATAATAAAAACAAGAATAAAAACAAGAATAAAATCAGATAAAATAAGCCAACCCCAGAAAAAGAGAAGCCAAGAAGAAAGTAAAGAGAGAGAGTGTGTGTGAAAAGGAGAGACCTTGGGATTTGTTAGAGTGCAGGGAAACAAGAAATGATTGTTGTTGTTGTTGTTGTTGTTGCTTTTTTTGTTGTTGTTAGCATGGAATGGATTTGTGCATGTCCTCCTTGATCCTTCTAACCCCACAAAAAAACACACACAAAAAAACTCTCTCTCTTCACTTGGGTGTCTTGGCTTTGGAACCAAGTCCTAGGCTTACTCACACATCTCTTCCTAAAACAATGGATTCTTGCATTAACAGTTTAACACATACTTAAGAAGCTCAACTCATCACCACCACCACTACTACTACCAGCTTTCCACTTTCAAAGTTTTCACCTTTTACATATCTTTTTATATTCTATTTTTTTTTTTTAAATCAAAATTTTTTCATTTTAAAAAAAATTAAAACTGTATACTTTTTATCTTTAAGACTTTAAACAGTGTTTTTCTTTTGTTTTTTAGTTGGTACAACGTTTTTTGTCGTGTTGTGGTTAGTGTGATAATAAATTAATAATAAATTTTTATCAAAAAAATTTTATTTTTGTTATTATATTTATTTATTAAATTCACTCACAGTCTCTTAAATAACCTCAGCCGCCCTTATATTTTTCACTTTTTACTTCATCCACGCGCCTTCCATGGAGCGTGGAGTGCACTTTGAGATGGAATGGATTTGGTGACTTTTGATGCATGCCACGTTTGCCTTTTACTCTGTGATTGAACGGTTGGGATTTACTCATACATCCCCCTAATTTCTTGGACTTGGTGTTTATATTGGTTTTTTTTACCTCCCTTAAATGCACTAGTGTTTGTAGCTGAGGAGGAGGAGGAGGAGTAGGAACTCCTCTTAATATTAAGGTTTTAATAGCTGCTATGTTATATTTACAATATTTTTATAATAAATTATAAGGGATTAGTTGTTATGAACTTAATATTAAAATTATTTTTTTATTTCAATAATAATAATCAGTAAAAACTTGTCACTTAAAATTTGTTGTAAAAATATTGTAAACATATCATTTTTCAGTTTAAATCAATATTCAATTAATAACATATTAGCCTGGTAACAAAAAATATGAATATATTGATGGTGCCTTTAATAAATTATTTTAGAAAAAAATTTATACTATTTTAATGAGAAATTGAGAAAGTTGTTAAAAAAATTAATTTTTTTTTTATTTTCATATAAAAATTTTCCAAGAATGGTCCATTAACAAATGTTATTAGAGCAATCTTTAACCTTTCCCTAAAATAATTATCGGGCAAGGTTTCATAAAAAAAATAAAAATAAAAATAATCAAGGAAGGAACATAATATGTTCAAATATATGAAGGTTTTTTTGGATAAAATTTAAGTACATCTTCTAGGACCACAACTTTTGTAACAAAATTTTTTCCATAACATAGATATAATTAAGCATTAGTTGTTGCCTACCACTTTTACATGGATGCACAATTTTTTCACTATCATTCACAATCAATCATAATAGAATCATTACAAAAGTTATAGCACAAGAATGTGTCTACAAAATTTTTCAAATTTAATTGAAGAACGGAACGTGTTATACTAATGAATATGGTTTGTTCGCTCTGCCTAACACGCTCAGGTTCGATTTTCGCTACTAGCAGGCTTTCGTTAGTAGGTATCCTTAGTGGTGAGGTGTTAGGGATGGCAATTTAAATCCGACCCGCGGATACCCGGCCCGGCCCGATCCTAATGGGCCGGATTTTACCCGGTCCGATAAAGAATAGGGTCGGATATGGGTTTTTTAAAAAAAAAACCCGAAGCGGATCCGGGTCGGGTCTGGGTTTTTTAAAAAAATCCGAAACCCGACCCGAAACCTGGCCCGGATAAAAACCCGGTTATATTAAATGACTAAACCCCCCCTTATATATATATATATATATATATATATATATATATATCATATTAGTAACCTTGTGGACTTGACTGAATGGGTTTGAATCTAGAAAAAAAATTGTAATGGGCTTCAAATTTTTTTTTTTTTTGGTTGGGCTAGATTTAGGCCCAAGAGATAAACGGGGCCCGTGGGGCGGGTTAGGGCCCTGGAAAAAAAAAACCCGATTAATAATCGGGCCGGGTCCGGGTCTCGGGTTTTGCCCCGCGGGTCGGGTCCGGGTATGTAAAAACCCGGCCCGAACCCGACCCGTTGCCATTCCTATGAGGTGTATTCATAAATGTGAGGTGACTTCCACACAGATTGGCTCTCATTGCTAACTGACACCCTGCCTGGAAATGTAATATAACCCTAAATCCCCCTATTTTTGATTACCAAAAAGAAAAAAAAAAAAATGAATTGTGCCTAAATTTTGTGTTTTTCTTATCAACAATATATAACTTCGGTGATAGACTGTTAGGTCATTAATCATTGTATGGTACCTCTAATATTTTTTAATGTATCATATCAATTGTAGATTTTTTGTTCACAAAGACATGAATTATGACAAAATTTACTATGAGGTGTGAAACTATTATTGTCGGTCCAAATTCAAAATGTGAAGATTTTATAATGAAAAAGAGTTATCATGTGATGTGACAGAACTTACCATTTTGATGTAAGCATTATCCTTTGATCATATCATAATCTAACCTGAAAAAAAAATCACAAGTTCAAAATGGATTCTCAATACGACATGAGTTATAAACGGAGCTGAAAAATTAATTTTCACAAGTAACCACATATATATATATATATATATATGGTTCTAAAATTTATGGTTGTATACTTGTATCGTATGGTTTTAATTTTATGGAAAATTATTAGATACTCCCGGAGTACCATAAATGCGTACTCCCCCCTCTCACATTAATGGTGGGTCCTACCATAAATTTAATTAGTGAGACTCACCATTCATATGAGAAGAGGGAGTATGCATTTACAGTATTCTAAGAGTACACAATAATTTTCCTAATTTTATATGTTGCGCCTAGAATAATAGGCTTTTATCAGACATTAATTATTAAGATAATAAAGTTTAGACAAAATTACATAAGTTTCAAAATAAAAATTAAAGATCTTTCAAAAAATAAAAATTAAAGAGAAATGATATATCCATAATATTTTTACAATAAATCATAAGTGACAAGTTGTTACTGGTTGTTATTGTTGAGGCCAAAAAGTAATCTTAGTGTTAGATTCAAATTTGAACCAATAATAACTAATCACTTATGATTTGTTGTAAAAATGTTGTGAACGTAGCACCTCTCAAAATTATAATGTCACTCCATTTAAAAAATATTAGTAATATTTTAAATAAATATATACTGAATTTGTAACTTATTTTTATCATTTATCATACTTTTGTGTTTTAATGTGTTTTTAATACATGTCTTGTTAATTATTAAGATAATCAGTTTTTCTATGTGAAACACATAAAATTTCAAGTACGTCACTAATTACTACAACAATTTTGTGTTTTAATGTGTTTTTAATACATAGCTCGTTAATTATTAAGATAATAAGTTTTTCTATGTGAAACACATATAAAATTTCAAGTACGTCACTAATTACAACAGCAATTTTGATAATATTAGTAAAATATTTATTTTAATTTTATATCAGTTTTAATTAATCCTTGCACCTCACAAACATACTACTAATTATTATTTAAGGTACCATAAATATAAATAATATGTTAAATACGGAAAATTCTTAAGTACTTTTGAAGTATAGTAAAATGGTGTTCATTGCTCTCACATTTATGGTAGACCCCATCATAAATTTGATGAGTAAACTCTACCATGAATGCAAGGGCAAAGGGGGGGGGGTCATGGCCCCCAAATTTTTTAATTTTTTAAAATATATATAACTATTTTAATATTTTCAAAATTTAATCTATAAAAAAAAAAAAAAAGAGCCAGCCCCGCAAGTATTTGAATTAGTCCAATGATGCACTTAAAAAAAAAAGGGTCCAATAGTTATAAAGATATAACTTTATTTTTCCCAATTCTATTTTTTATTGTAAAATGTGTTCTTTTATCTGTTAAATATTTGATAAAGTTGGGCACCAAACATATTTGAATCTATTTTTTTCAATCTGTTATGTGAAGATTAACAAGTCATTGACTCATTAAAAAAATATTGTCACTAAAACTACACATGAAATTTCTTTTTAGTTGCCACATAATAAGTTAAAACAAGATGACTTTAAATATGTTTAGAGTCTAACTTGTTCCTCCAAGTTTTAGATCATTCATGTTTTTGAAATTTTAATTAGTTCAATTGAATGATTTTTTTACCTACTTTAGTATGAAATTTGATAATTTGTATCTGTAAGAGCACAAATCAAACTGGACCAGAGTTGGTCCTTCAGTCCAGCCCAATGAGCCTTAAACAATGAATTTATAGAGAGTGGGCTTCCAATCTAGGTTTTTAAGACAGTAGATAACACAGAGGTTGGGCTGAATCATTCATATGTAGATCTTATACATAGATGTAATAATCCTCTGTTTATATGGATGCCGAGGACAATCCTTGGTATTTCCTTCCAAGTTTTCTCTCCCCCCTCCTCCTTCTTCTTCCTTTACCTTTTATAGGCCTGCATCTGTTTCTCCTTTCTTCCACGTGTAGTCCAGGTGTTCCTTTTTTGGATACTTGTCCCATCATTCCCCTTTACTCAAATCTCTGGCGGTGAGGATAAGGTTGAATTTCAATGTTCAGGCGTCACTTCCTCATTAATGCGGCTAGAAAGGTAGGTATAATGCCTTCAATGCGGTGGTAGCAGCTTTTTCTCTGATATTTGTCTATCAACTTTCTTTATCTCTCATCCTCGTTCTCTTAGTTATTGTATATAAGGTCCTTAGTACAAGAGTCCTTGAATTGCCATATTAGTAACACTGTCCTCGGCAGCATACTGCCGAGGACAAGATCATCCTCGGACATCATGTCTCGTGGCGTTCTGCTCATGTATGGTACCTTCCTTTGTCATGTGGCATCGTAGGCTAGAGTTATTATGTCCTCGGACCATTTCATGTTGTTGGTTTGGACTTTCCTCTTTGCGGGAGCCTTTGAGCTGGCCCAATACGTGCTTTGGGCCCATGGGCACTACAATAGCCCCTCGAAACCCTTATTTCTACTTTGTGGAGAGGAATGAGGGTTTCGATACACACACACGTGAGGCAATCCACTTCTGATGCTTCGATCTGCAGAACGCGCTTCAATTAAATGTTGGTGACTTTATGTTCCCCACTTCCAACCGCACGATACTCATCCAACGGGTGGGCGTGTTTTGAGGAAACAGGAGGGAGGCTTCCTGCTTTTCGCCTTTCCACGAAATAAAAACTACCATTTCAAAGGTTCCTTGTTCATTTCAGAGTATGTACACTGAATTTAGCCCTTCCTGCAATCTACACGCGTCTCTAGTCCTTTCAGTTCTAAGCCGAGGTGAACTAGTTACTTTAAAGTAAGTATTCCAACTTTCTGTTTTCGTTATTACTGCTCGTTCTTTCTAGTTATTCTCATATTTTCTGTCCTCGGCCGTCTAAACTTCCCAACCTCAACATAGTATTCTTTCCTTAGTTTTAGGAAATGGGTAGGTTTGCATTCTTAGTGGATACTCCTGAGAAAATAGAGGAGTTTAAGGTTAAATATGAGATCCCTCAGGGAGTATCCGTCAAATACTGTGAGCAAGGAGGGTGGCTCACCGATAGGGACACCGGTAAGGTGGTGATCCCTATGATAGCATTCATAGAGGGGGGAATGAGAATCCCTATGATGCCCATCACTAGGGATTACCTTAGGACAGCTAGGTTATCTCCCACCCAGTGTGCCCCGAATATGTTTAGGATCTTAGGAGCTATTGATATCCTAAATGAAAGACTAGGGTTAGGACTCACCCACCACGAGGTGAACTGGGTGTACAATCTCCACCACTTGAAAGGGCACACATACTACCTAAAATCTAGGCATCCCGAGGTTAGGTTAATCCAATGCCTCCCCCACTCCAACAAGGGTCTAGACAAAGACTTTCTTATACTGTCTGAGGATTGGCATGACGGTCTCCCCTGTCTGACGAGGGAGGGGGAACCTGGTAAGTACCTGAGTAGCGCCGGCCATTATTAATGAAATTTTTTTTTTGTTTTCGTTGTTGGTTGTGTTTTTCTTTGATTTGCCCTTGTTAATTTGTTTTTTGGAATATATGTGCAGATCGTCGTGCGCTTACCCGTCATGCTAACCTCGTCAACTTTGATCGTCTGAACAAGATCTTGAAGGCCGAGGTGTTTGTGCACTCGGACGGTCAGCTTCGTGCCGCACACTTCATTCTCGGATACACACCCATCTCCACCGCTTTCCAAGATCCTAAGTGCGTCATCAAAGAGAAGGACCCACGGTTGCCGAGGATCAGTGTAGCGGTTGAAGGATTTTTGTTGCCAGTTGGCACTCCTGTACCTTAGGGCGTTTTGATCACCGAGCCCGTGAGGGTCGTCTCGGGAGCCACTCATTTAGCCACATCCTCGGCTCGACCTAGGTTGGGTGAAGGTTCCTCTTCTCAGCCAATCGCCGAGGAAAAGGAGGAAGACGAAGAAGAAGAGGAGGAAGAAGAAAGAAAAGAAGAAGTCGTTGAGCTTTCGGATTCAGAAGAGGAATTCGAAGCTTTTCAGCGACTTCCATCGCCCAGGAACCTACCTCCTGCCATCGGCTCGCCGTCCATCACCTCCTCAGACGACGACGACCAACTGTTAATAAGAATGGGCATCCAGCGCAGACTTAAGCCCAGTCTTAAGGACGTGCTAGAAGGTCAAGCTGGAGCGCAGAAGCTTCCTAAGGTGCCTCCAGTAAAACCTAAGGACAAGGGCACCGAGAAGGTCCCTTCAATTAAACTCACTCTTCCCCCTTCAACTCAAACCGATCATCCCGACCCAGCTGATCATAAGAGGAAAAGGGATCCGCACAAAGGAAAAGAGACAGTTGAAGGGGCCAAAGATCTCTCCTCCAAAGAGGTAGACCCGGAGAGGGGAGGAAAGCATGCTTGCCATGCCCATACAAGGTTGGAGAGACGAATTGACCCTCCGGTAGCCTTCCATGCGCCTATTTGGGCTCCCCACATGACCATAGATGATTAGGCGGTCACCGCCGACGCGTCTATTAAGGGATCCGATGAGGGCACAGTTGCTTGCATCGTCGATGCGTTGGAGCAAGCACTTCTACTGCCCGAGGACATGGGCGAGCTATGAAGGATGAGGGATCAAAATGTCTTCATGATCCTCAAGAAAGAGTTAGCTATGGTAAGAATTTTAATTGATTGTTTCTTAGTATCCATGCTTTTCATTATTGCATTTGTTGTTGTTATTTTTTGTTTGATATTAACTGCGCCATTTACTAACAATGTTTGTACGTAGGCCGTCCAATCTGCACATAGGGTAGAGGAGATCGCTGCTAACTCGTACAAGGCACTAAGGGATGAGGAAGTAAGGCTGGATCACGCCAAAAAGATATTAGAGCTTAAGGAGAAGAAGCTGCAGGAGGTGACCACCAGCCTGGGCAAGGCGGAGAGCGAGAGGTCAGGTCTAGAGGCCCAGCTGAAGACTACTACCAGGCAGGCCGAGGATCAGAGGTTGCAGCTCAGGCGTGCCAATGAAGATCTTGCCTCGGCCAGGAAGCTAGTAGAAGATCTTAAGAGGGAGCTTGCAACGTCCGAGGAAGCCAAGCAGGAGGCTCTCAAGGCCAAGGAGAAGGCACTTGTCAAGGCTCAAGAAGCTGAGGCGATGGTTAACGAGGCTGAGCAAAGCGGCTATGAGGTGGGGGTGGCAGAAACTACTGACACCTTCAAAGCCCAAGTGCCGAAGTTTTGTAGGGATTATTGCCTCCAAGTGTGGAAGGAAGCCCTCTCCCAAGCCCGGGTTGATGCTTCCTCTCCACTATGGAAGGTGGAGAATGCCTACATCCCTCTTGCAATCCGAGTGGCTACCTCTAGCTCGGCCAAGGATGACACCACCTCTTCCACAGCTGGTGCTCAAATGGACGAAACAGCTGCAGATGATGCTGTTGCCAGTAATGCTGCTCCTGTTGTATAGCCTCCTCTTGTCCCCAAGGAACTGTCCCCCAATCCTAAAGTCAGCGGGACTATGGAGTTAGTTCTGGTGACCCTGCCCATAAAGCCAAAGGAAATGGTTGGGGGGTCCTCGGCCTTGGTAGAGTCTCCTCCTGATCCAAAAAATCAGATCCAGCCTAAGCCTTGATGGCCCTTGGAACTTTGTTGCCGCTTTTTCTTGCTTTCTTTTACCTTTCTCTTTTTTTTGTAACTCCCTTTTTGGGTTGTAGATGTATTTAAATTATATTTCGTTTAATGAGAAACACCTTCAGCTTGAATTGTTGTTTTGTATTATATTAACTGTGAGCAGATCCGTTTACTATTACTGACTTAGTCTAATCGAATGATGACTTGAACTTGTCGTGCGCATTAACAATATCACATCAATAACCAAATAAACATAAAGGAAGATTGGGTAAATGACATACTTGCAAATGCTTTAAGTGATGGTCACAAATTTTTATGCAATCCTAGCAATGAGTAAGGCACTAAGAAGTAATATATTAATGTGGGATCCGTTTACTTAGGATTTGCTTAAAAACTATCTTCATAACAACATATTAAGACGGAACGTTCTGACATGCTTCACACTTGAACTAGGAGTACCTCAAGCAGTGCGCTTAGCACTTAGTAACAAATACAATGACATGAAGCACATATTTGAGATACTTATCGCAAGGTTATATGGAACCTATACAACCCAATCCTTGTCTCCGCAATAGCCTTTGGGAATCCGAAGTAACTTCGATTTTGTTTTAGATTAAGGTAGAGGATCCGAGAATCTAACATAACCTTAATTTTTACTTTTAAATTAAGGTAGAGGATCTGAGGACCCGGCTTAACCTTATTTAAATTTTGGAATAAGGTAGAGGATCCGAGGACCCGGCGTAACTTTATTCAAAATTTTCAATTAAGGTAGAGGATCTGAGGACCCGGCGTAACCTTATTTAAATTTTGGAATAAGATAGAGGATCCGAGGACCCGGCGTAACCTTATTCAAAATTTTCAATTAAGGTAAAGGATCTGAGGACCCAACGTAACCTTATTTAAACTATGGAATAAGGTAGAGGATCCGAGGACCCGGCGTAACTTTATTTAACCTTTGGAATAAGGTAAAGGATTCGAGGACCCGGCTTAACCTTATTTAAATTTTGGAATAAGGTAGAGGATCCGAGGACCCGGCTTAACCTTAAACATAGCAGTACAAGTAGTACAAAAATGATAAGATTAAAATGACAAAAGCGCTTTTTATTAATAATAATATCGTCGCAAATTACTTACATTCCAGGGATGGGGCACAATCTTTTCATCTAAGTCGGCAAGGTAATAAGCTCCTATTCCAGCTATTGCTGTAATGCGATACGGTCCTTCCCAGTTTGGTCCAAGCTTTCCCCATACTGGATTTTTGGTATTACCCACTACTTTCCTCAGCACTAAGTCTCCAAGAGCAAGCGGCCTCGAGTTCACATTCAAGTCATACCCCTGCTTCAGTTTTTGTTGATAGTGAGCCAAATGGATCATGGCAACTTCTCTCCTTTCCTCAACCAGATCTAGGCTCCTTTCTAATAGCATATCATTACTTTCCAGAGCGAAGGAACTTGTTTTCATTGTTAGAAAACCGGTTTCCAAGGGGATAACAGCCTCAGCCCTATAAGTCATTGCGAAGGGCGTCTCTCTCGTTGATCGGCGTGGGGTGGTTCGATATGTCCACAGAAAATGAGGCAATTCCTCTACCCATCTCCCTTTGGCATCATCCAACCTCTTCTTAAGTCCGTTGACTATAACTTTGTTGACCGCCTTGGCCTGCTCATTTCCTTATGGATAAGCTGGGGTGGAATACCTGTTGGTTATGCCGAGGTCACAGCAATATCTCCTGAACACTTTACTATCAAATTGTAGACCATTATCCGAAATAAGAGTACGTGAAACTCCAAATCGAGTGACAATGTTCTTCCATACAAATTTCTTCACATTGACATCCCTGATGTTTGCCAGGGGCTCGGCTTCCACCCATTTGGTAAAATAGTCGGTGCTGACAACTAACCACCTTTTGTTTTCAGGTGCCTTTGGGAAGGGACCCACAATGTCCAGTCCCTATTGTGCAAAAGGCCAGGGGCTCGTCAGAGGATTGAGCACACCCCCAGGCTGATGAATGTTTGGTGCGAACCTTTGACATTGATCACACTTCTGCACATAGTTTTGAGCTTCTCGTTGCATATTGGGCCACCAATATCCTTGTGTTAGAGCTCTGTGGGCTAAGGACCTTCCCCCCGTATGACTTCCACAGATTCCTTCGTGTAATTCTTCCCGAAGCAGCTTTGTCGCCTCAGGATGTATGCACAACAGGTATGGGCTAGAGAAGGATCGTTTATAAAATTGTGATCCTCGGCCAGCCAAAATCGAGAGGCCTTTCTACGTATTTTGTCCGCCTCGACCCTTTCCTCGGGCAGAACATCATCCTTAAGGAAGGATACAATGGGGTCCATCCAACTAGGCCCCACCCTGATCTGGTGAACATGGACAACATTTCCAATCATTCTCGAGGGTTTGGGTAAGTCCTCAACTAGGATAATCCGAGGTAGTCCTTGTGCCAACGACGTGGCAAGAGTTGCTAGGGAGTCAGCATGTGCATTGCTACTCCTAGGGATATGAGATAAAGTAAAGGACTCGAATTTGCTTTGCACAACTTTGACTTGACTCAAGTAGTCCTGCATCCTCGGATCTTTAGCCTACACCTTTCCATCCACTTGACCCACAACAAGTTGCGAGTCCGAGAATACTTGCACTGTCTTTCCCCCCAATTTATGGACCATATCCATCCCTTTTAGCAAAGCCTCATACTCGGCCTCATTATTAGTAGCCGAAAATCCCAGTCTTAAGGACTTTTCCAGTATGAGGCATTCTGGGGTCGTAATTACCAAACCCACCCTGGATCCCCTTTGATTGGCAGCCCCATCAACGTAAACGGTCCACCTCACAAGACCTTTGCATACAACCATACCAACTGATTTTTCATCAATGTCCCTATTGATGACACTATCTTCTATTGTGGGTTCAGCAAATTCCGCGACTAGATCAGCTAATACTTGACTCTTTATTGACGTGTGTGGCAAGTACTTGATATCAAAGGAGCCCAAGATGGTTCCCCATTTTGCAATCCTGCTTGTATAATCTACATTCTGGAGTATAGCTTTGAGTGGAAGCTGAGTCAGGATAACCACCGTATGAGACTAGAAATAATAGGGGAGCTTACGTGTACCATGCACTACGGCCAGGATTGCCTTCTCTAATGGTGGATAACGCACCTCGGCTTCATGCAAGGACTTACTTACATAGTAAACCGGTTTCTGTACATCCCCGTCGACCCTTATCAACACCAAACTAACGGCATGGGTTGCGACTGCAATATATGCAAATAGGACTTCGTCAACTTCGGGCCGAGACATGATAGGAGGATGTGAAAGATATTCTTTAAGCTGCTGAAAGGCAATGGCACACTTCTCTGTCCATTTAAACCCTTTCCACTTGTTTAACAATTGAAAAAATGGCCTGCACCGATCAGCGGATCTTGAGATGAATCGGTTGAGGGCAGCAGTCATTCCAGACAACCTCTGCACCTCCTTGGGATTCCGAGGCGGCTGTAAGTTATTGATGGCCTTGACCTGAGCGGGGTTGACTTCAATTCCTCTATGCGTCACCATGTAACCCAAAAACTTACCAGATCCTACTCCAAAGGAATATTTGAATGCGTTAAGGCGTAACTTATGCTTTCTCAGCGTTTGGAAGGTGTCGTCTAGGTCTGGTATGTGAGCCGAGATAGTCTTACTTTTAACCACCATATCATCTACGTACACCTCAATCGTCTTTCCCATTTGCGGTTCAAACATCCGCGTCATCATTCTTTGATAGGTAGCCCCAGCATTTTTCAAGCCGAAGGGCATCACCTTATAGTGGTAGTTCCCCGTGGGTGTGACAAAGGCTGTCTTCTCCTGGTCTTCTGGAGCTAAGGGTATTTGATGGTATCCTTGGAAAGCATCTAAAAAACTCATCCGAAGATGACCTACAATAGAATCCACCAACTGGTCTATGCGGGGCATTGAAAATGAATCCTTGGGACAATCCTTATTCAAGTTTGTAAAGTCTACGCACACTCTCCATTTCCCATTCTTCTTTTTCACTACCACTGTGTACGCCAACCATTCTGGGTAGAATACCTCTTTGATCGCCCCTGCCTTCTTAAGTTTCTGGACCTCTTCCTTAACTACGTCGGCGTGTTCCTATGACAAACGCCGAGGTGGTTGTCTCCGCGGCATTGCTGCTGGATTAACGTTGAGGTGATGACAAATGAAACTTGGGTCGACTCTTGGAGCCTCGTAGGCATCCCACGCGAATACATCAATGTTTCGTTTTAAAAATATAACCAGTTCTTCTTTTTCTTGGGGAGGCAGTTGACTTCTTACCTGGAAAAATTTCTCCATATCATCTGCAATAATTACCTTCTCTAAATCCTCACATCCAAGCTCTTCAACCTCAACCAACTCTGGTTTGGCCGAGGATGTTAGTTGCTATAGACTTTTCTTGGCTAAAGTTTAGGTTTCTTGCCTCGTCTGACGCATAATTGCTGCGGTTATGCATTGCCTCGCCATGGACTGGCTACCAATTATCTCCTCAACTCCATCCTCATACGGGAACTTCACCTTAACATGTAGAGTTGACAATACTGCCCCTAGGGCGTGCAACCACGGTCTTGCCACTATGGCTGTATAAGGGGAGTAGGCGTCCACTACGATAAAATCCACATCTACCACTACTGGCCCTGACTATACAGGTAGTCGGATCAACCCCTTCGGAATGACAGTCTTCCCTTCAAAGCTTATCAACGGGGAGTCATAGGCTATAAGATCTTCAGGTTTCAAATTAAGCCCCTTAAATAAATCCGGGTACATAATATCAGCCCCACTCCCTTGGTCAACCATCACTCTCTTTACGTCATATCCTCCTATCCTTAGCGTGATGATTAACGCGTCATCATGTGGTTGAATAGTGCCAAGCTTATCCTCCTCGAAAAATCCCAAAATGGACAGAGAGTTCTTCTTAATTCTCTTCGGCTCTGAGCTGAGGTCCTCGACAGAGGGATGCAATACTGACATTACCCTGGTGGGGCAAGACCCCGTCTGACCTGGTGCGGCAAAAATGACATTGTGCCCAATGGGGGCCTCATAGTGTTGCTGCTTTGATTCACAGAACCAGATTGTGTTCCTTGTTCATTAGGCCGATTCATGAATTGCCTTAACTTTCCTTCTTTCACCAGTTGATCCAAGTAAATCCATAAGTTCCTGCAGTTTTCCGTGGTGTGACCCTTATCTTGATGATAATTGCAGTAGAGGTTCTGATTACGTTTCGCAGGGTCTCCTATCATTCTATTGGGCCACCTAAAGTACGGTTCTTGGCAAATCTTCTCCAACACTTGCTGTACTGGCTCATAAAACACAGCGTTTACTGTCTGGGGTGGGGCCGACCTAGTCTAGCTGGTAAAATCCCTCCGTGGCCATTTGCTACTGTATCTCTTTGCCTTGAAATCCCTACTTTCCTGAGGGACAATCTTCATTTTCCCTTTACTCTGCTGTTGATCCTCCTCAACTCGCTTATATTCGTCAATACGATCTATAAGCCGACGAACAGTTTTTACAAGTTTCTTGGTCAAGGATTTTCTTAAGTCATGTTCGACTGGAAGGCCGACTTTAAAAGTATTAACTGCTACCTCATCAAAGTCACCGTCAATCTCATTAAACGCTTCCCAGTATCTATCCGAGTAGGTTTTCAATGTCTCGCCCTCCCTTATGGTCATGGCTAATAACGAATCCAGCAGCCGAGGTACCTTGCTGCATGTAACGAAGCGAGACCCAAACGCCATCGTAAGGTCCATGTAGGAATCAATGGAGTCTGCTTTCAAGCCGTTAAACCATCTCATCGCAACGGGCCCTAAGCTCGAGGGAAACACTTTGCACATCAAAGTTTCATTCTGTGAGTAAACCGCTATGCATTGGTTAAAATGACTCACGTGTTCCACTGGGTCTGTTCTGCCGTTATAAATGGTGAAGTTTGGTTGAGTGAATCGACGAGGAAGCTTCCCTTTCTCAATCCGACGCGTGAAAGGTGATTTAGAAAGCTGGTGCAACGCCTTTCCCATGGCGTCACTGCCCAAGCCCCTGGGGGTCGTCCCTCTGCTCCTCTTGTCATGAATACTTCCCTCTTGGTA
The DNA here is from genome assembly GCA_032878915.1 of Castanopsis chinensis. Lineage (NCBI taxonomy): Eukaryota > Viridiplantae > Streptophyta > Magnoliopsida > Fagales > Fagaceae > Castanopsis > Castanopsis chinensis. The sequence goes on from JAVQMG010000096.1 coordinate 2,231,403, forward strand.
CGAGAAAGTTTCACTAGGAGGAGTTCTAGACCTGGGCTTATAACCACTGCTCTGGGAATCGTCCGAGGAAGGGTCAGACACAGATGGAGTTTGTTTCCGCTTAGCACGGCGCAGCTTTCTTTTCAATTGATTAATCTCTCTCTGCATGGCCTTAATATTTCCTTCATCGAAGCCCCTGCTTCTGCCCTGCGGATGATTACTAGCAGTTCGCCCCGAATGCACACTGCCTTCTCGATCTCCTAACTGCTCTAGCTGTTGAAAAGGATGCTCGTGTTGAGATCCTAGAGATTCTGCATGGTCTGGATTCAAACCCACCATCAAGTTATCTGCGCCAAAACACGAGAATCCCCACAGACGGTGCCAATTGTAAGAGCACAAATCCAACTGGACCAGAGTTGGTCCTTCAGTCCAGCCCAATGAGCCCTAAATAATGAATTTATAGAGAGTGGGCTTCCAATCTAGGTTTTTAAGACAGTAGATAACACAGAGGTTGGGCTGAATTATTCATATGTAGATCTTATACATAGATGTAATAATCCTCTGTTTATATGGATGCCGAGGACAATCCTTGGTATTTCCTTCCAAGTTTTCTCTCCCCCCTCCTCCTTCTTCTTCCTTTACCTTTTATAAGCCTGCATCTGTTTCTCCTTTCTTCCATGTGTAGTCCAGGTGTTCCTTTTTTGGATACTTGTCTCATCATTCCCCCTTACTCAAATCTCTGGCGGTGAGGGTAAGGTTGAATTTCAATGTTCAGGCGTCACTTCCTCATTAATGCGGCCAGAGAGGTAGGTATAATGCCTTCAATGCGGTGGTAGTAGCTTTTTATCTGATATTTGTCTATCAACTTCCTTTATCCCTCATCCTCGTTCTCTTAGTTATTGTATATAAGGTCCTTAGTACAAGAGTCCTTGAATTGCCATATCAGTAACACTGTCCTCGGCAGTATGCCGAGGACAAGATCATTTTCGGACGTCATGTCTCGTGGCGTTTTGCTCATGTATGGTACCTTCCTTTGTCATGTGGCATCGTAGGCTAGAGTTATTATGTCCTCGGACCATTTCATGTTGTTGGTTTGGACTTTCCTCTTTGCGGGAGCCTTTGGGCTGGCCCAATACGTGCTTTGGGCCCATGGGCACTACAGTATCGAAAATGAAACTTTTTAAGAACTTCATTATGAAAATGATAAAAATGAATATTATTTTATGAAAATTGCCATCAAACATAATTTTGATTGAAAATACTAAGTTCTTTTTTAATATGTGAGAAAATGGAGCATTATTTTTCTGAAAATATCTAAAAATTACTCATTAAATACTTAATATACAATCTCTCATTGTTTGTATGGTAAGTCCTGCATTACTAAAGAAGTAAAGAGTTCCTAAGAATATATGAATTTAAAAGTACATTAAGTTACTTTGATTAAAGTATATTTCCCCTTTTGAAGTGGATTTAGAGCTAACGCTTATTTTAAAAAAAGAAAAGAAAAAGATCTAACGCTTATAACATCGGATTTGTCTTTTTTTTTTTTTTAAGGAAGAACAAATCGTAATTTTTTATTAAGCGAAACCAACTATGTCAGCCAATACAACAGGAATTCAAAGTGGTGGAACATCCTCCATCTATACTGATAAATCTGAACCACAAATAGTATGACGAGCTAACTTATGAGCAACAGTATTACCCTCTCTCTTAACGCACTATTGGAAAAGTGTTTCATTCATAAAAAATAAATAAAATACAATAAGTGTTTTAGGAGCCTTAAACACTCTTTTAGTAGAATTTGCCTAATGTTTGGCAATTTCACCCCCCAAAAAAAAAAGGAAAAAAAAAAACTTTAAAGAGCTCCATAAAGGTGAAACCACTTAAACATCAAAGTTGAAATTAGGAACTTTTATGAAAAAAAACTATACAATCCAATATTTATATTGTTACAATTTTTTTTTAGAAACAAACAAACTGCTAAACACACACACTTAATTATATTTTCTTACCAAGTTCAAATACATTACTTAAACCAAAGTACTACTACAAAAGGATCTAACTTTTATAGTGGTAGAGTGGGACTTTAAGATAGTATTTACTGTTGTTAGAACTTTAAAGGAAAACTATTTATTGAAAAACGTCTATTTGGTATTATAGTATGAAATAGAACTTTTGTAACTGGGAATTTAATTGAAAAGTTGTTTCAAGTTTTGAGTGTATTTTAAGTGTTTAAAATACGTCTGTTTGGTGTATTTTAAGTTTTGAGTGTATTTTAAGTAGTTTAACTTGGAAAATTATTTTTTGAAAAACGTCTATTTGATAGTGTATTTTAAACAACAGTTTTTAATATTTAAATAATATTATATGTATTTTCATATGCTTTTTTACTCACATGTATTTTTAAAAAATGCAAACAACATTACTAAAACAACATTGTTACCAAACAGGCAAGGTTATAAGTTATTTAAATTTTATAAAGATTCTTAATAAATTAGGTTAAAAGCCCATTTAGAAAAGCGGTTGTAAAAACACGCATTTTTAAGATACGAATGGCAAAAACGCGCTCTCCGATTAAAAAAATGGGTGAGTGGGTGTCTGTAAAAAAAGCCGTGTGTGACGTATTTGAAATGCAATATTTATAAATTTGTAGTATTTTTTTTTTCTTATATTACAAAAAGTGAGGTGATGAATATTGTAATAATTAAGTGGTAGTGTCAATGTTGATAGTTGCATCTACGAGATCACAAAGCTTGAGACTTCAAGTGCAGCCATTTTTTTACAAATCAGAGTTGTACCCAGACCAATTTAAAGCAACTTTCATAAAATAATCCAAAACTTAAAATTGAAATTTTTAGCATATGATCAATCCCCATCATTGATCTGTTCGATACGAGTGCTAAAAATATAAAAATAGAGGTGACCTATGCAGTTTGTACATTTCAGAATTTTTGGGCAGTTTTAAATTGCTTATTGACTTCACATGAAACCTCAATTTAAGACGCGGAATTCACAAAATTTAAGGAATAGAAAATAGAAATACGTGGAGTTCACAAAAAAATTTCAAAGTATAGAACTAAATATATGATTACAAGTCAAAGTCAGAATCTTTCTTAGCATGCGCTCATAAAAGAGTGAAGCTATAATTAATGCTCTTTCGTCACCCTCCAATAGAGGCATTAATAAATCTAATGAAGCTAAGAAAATGGTGCTTTATTTATCAATTAGTCTAGTCACGATTTAGCCATAAAATGTATATATAATATCTAGTCAAACAACAACTTTCACATTTTTTAATTTATTTTTTACAGTTATTGGAATGCATATTATGATTGATTTACAATCAAATTGATATAATTGTAGAAAGAGTTCGGTTAACAGTTGTTTTTAGGATATTTGTTAATGAATTATTTAAAAAAAAAGGTAAATTACAAATTATACCCCTAAAGTTTAGAGATATTTAAATTTTACACCTTCAAATTTCAGAATTTAGATTTTATCCCTTGAAGTTTGGAGGCGTTTGGATTTTACATACTAACATTTCAGAATTTAGATTTTACCCTTTAAATTTTAGGAGTGTTTAGATTTTATACCCTAAAGTTTTAAAATTTATGGGTGTAAAATCTAAAGACTTCCAAATTTTAAGGGGTAAAATCTAAATTCTAAATGTCAGAGTGTAAAATCTAAACACTCCAAATTTTGGAGTGTAAAATCCAAATACTCCCAAATTTTAAGGGTATAATTTGCAATTTATCCTTAGAAAATTTGTTATGCTACTTTTATGATAAATATAAAAAACTATTAAACAATTAGTTACTTTTTTTTATCCCATAAAAAATTTCTAGAGATATTTACTAAATTAATGTTCTAAAGGCATTTGTTATATAATTTACTAAACCAATGCCATAAGTCCATTCATTATTTACACTTTAAGTTCTTATTAACTTCTATACCAGATTTCTTAGACTATGTTATGTCAAGTGTAAATGCTTCAAGTGTAAATGCTTCTTTAAGATCATTCTTATGTGATTCTCAAAAAAAGATCATTCTTATGTTTGGAATTTTGCTATGTTTCTAAGAACTAAAAGTTTTTTTGGCTCTTAACATTGCTTTTTGAACAGCATTTTGTAATTGAGATGAACCTATATCCATCTATAATCTACCCCATTGGATCTTCTGCCTAAAAGGTAGAAATGGATCTAAGCCTTTTCTCACATTTTTCCTTAATACATTTATTCTTAATTATTTTTTAAAAAAAAGATATAATTGATAATTTTTTTGAGAAGAATATAATTGATAATTGGTATGTAAAAATATTATTGTATTGCTGTTGCTTTTTATTTATTTCCCCTTCCATATGGGGATTACTACCAATGTATAATATTCATTTTCCAATTAATTGGGGTCAACTATAAGTAAGATATATATTCTCTTTCTTTTTTTTTTTTTCTTTTTTTTTTAATTAGAAGACAAATACTAGGATTCAGCTATTCATCTAGTCATGAAAATACTAAACTTCATAAAGGGAAATTTTCACTGTTAATCTTTTATAGATCGATGTAACCATTGGTATATGTTCCTAGGACTATATGTTTGAAGGAATATATTTTTTTAAAATAATAATTAATAGTAACATTCCACATTCATGCATGAGATATATCAAAAGTTATGCGAAAGTCCTAAAATACATCGTTAATCCTCCTTGTTTGGATGAATATTATTCTTATTAACTTAATCTTATCCTCCCATAAAAAATAAAATAAAAACACTTAATCTTATTCCTTCTAGAAATATATCGTAATTCTTTTATTATTGGATGAATATTAACTTAATCTTATCCCTTCTTGACAACTTGGTTGAATTTATCTGTTCAGATTTTTAAGCAACTTGGCACTAAAAAAATTATATCTGTATGGAAGAAACTATGAAATTATGTTTGGCTTAACCATGCATGAAATTGGCGTCAATTTATCAAAAATTTCAGTGAATATATATATATATATAATTTAAGTGTATATGTATTTAAAGTTTCCTCTTGAAGATTTGAATCATAACCCTTACCTCTCCTATCCTACAAGATCTTTATACTTGTAAAGTAATCATCATCCCAAAGGTATGTGGTGGTATTTCAGATATTTATTAGTATTGAAGAAACTAATAAAAAATAGTTATTTATTAATAATAGTTTTATGGGATATGCTTCATGATTACTGTTGTTTATCATAATATAGGGTACAACAAATATTAATGAGATTTTTTTTTTCTTATGAAAAATACTAACGGATGTTCTTAAGGTAATGGTTAACAATCTATTAAAAGAAAGTTTTTATGAAAAAAGAAAAAAAAATGTAATTAATGTTTTAACAGTTTTTTTTTTTTCATTTTTAAAAATGGTATAAATTTTTTTTTTTTAAAATGAATTGTTTTGTTTTTTTTTTTTTTTTTTTTTACACAAGATAGAATTTCTATTCTAACTAAACTTAAGTGTATATGTGTGTGAAACTCCTTCCTGGGACTTGAACCCCAACCCTTACCCCTCACACTCCACAAGCATTTATACTTGTAAAGTGACAACCGCATCAAGGGTTTGCAATGGTCTTAAAATAAATTGTTAACTATTACTGTAAGGCACTCGTTAGAATAGTACTATTTTTTATTTTTTATTTTTTTGGGTTCTAGACAAGATTCAATATTGAATCTTTTATCTGGGCACGAGATACTTCATTGATTGTTGAGTAATTAAAATCTACCATTTAATAACAATATGAAATTTTTTTTAGCAAATCCCTTATTATTCTGAGTAATTCTCTCTCTCTATCTCTCTCTCTCTCTCTCTCTCTCTCTCTCTCATTAACTAAAAAGTTATAAAATGTAAGAAAAAAAAAAAAAAAAAGCAGCTGTCTGGAACGTGAGTGACCAAAATTCTCATCTTTAACAAGCGACTAGTCTCATCCTTGTCATATTATGTTAATGCTTTTATTGTGGACAAAATAATTGCATTTAATATTGGTAAGCATGGTCTTATCTTTGTCAGAAATTATTATTTTAGTCACCTAGAATGATAGATATCCTTCCCAAAATATTATTTAAGGGAAATGCTAACGAATGCCCTTAGGGCATTGGTTAATAATCCATTTAAGGAAAGTTTTTATGGGAAAATGAAATAAAGCAATAAATGTTTTGACAGTTTTTTTCATTTCCCATAAAAGTGATGTAAAAACTTTCTAACAACTTACAGACCCATTATTTAAAGCTGAACAAGCAAATTAGTACTTATCTAACAACTTACAGTTCTACCACTCTTTCCTTCATAATCATGAATTTTTCCCCCGCCTTTTTTGTAACATTTAAATTGTTATTAAATTAATTAATTTCACAAGTAGTTATTATTGATACCATTTTTTATTTGGATTATACTAATATGATAGTAAACCATTTAAAAAAAAATTATGAAAAAATAAAAATATAACTAACTTTTGTGACAGTTTTTAATTCGCCAAAACTATTTTCTTAAAATAGATTATTAATGTATATCCAACCCTTTTTTATTAACACCATCATACTATGTTAACTCAATAATTATATATAAAATAATTGTACAAAATTTTGTGAATCTAATCTTGCTACTTCATTGCATCCCTTTCAAATGTTTTTATAAACACCTTCACACTATGTTACCTCAATAAATATATATAAAAAAAAAATTGTAAAAATATTTTGTGAATCTAAACTTGTTACTTCGTTGCATCCCATTCAAAATAGGCGAAAGGGAACAGTTGACCAAAGTTGGTGCACAAATTTAGCACTGCCTCAAGTATGTTTCATAAGTATTAGTATTAAAAATAAAACAATTCAAATTACCTAAAGGTTCCAACAATTAGTAAAATATATATATTATTTGTTTAATGTTGAAAGGAATCTTCACTACCAAAGAGAATATAAAATTCTTACTCCATTATAAAACCTAAGAAATTAGGCCATGGCTGACAACTAATCTGCATGTCCCATGCGGGGTCTTTTCCTTCTTTTTTTTTTTTTGGATGGATACTTGCCCAAAATTTTAATTATTTGATAATAAATTACTCAAGAGCTTATCCATTAATCTAATAGAGAGCTACACTTTTTAGTTTTTATATTTTTTGGAATATTGTTGTTGTTTTCACTTATTATATTTTAACTGCTTGGGTCTAAATCATCTTACATCGAACAGCTAAAGAGGTGTTTGGTAATGTTGTTTAAACAACATTTTTTATTGTTTAAACATAACACGTATTTCAACAACACTTTTTTACTCACACGTATTTTCACAACACTTAAACAACATTACTAAACTAATATTACTAAACGGATGCTAAGTATCATTATGTTGATGATGTTGTTAGGCACTGAAATTAATTAAGTTAAAAAATTTCAGAAAAATGGGAAACTGTGAGATAAATTGCACCAAAAGACAAAGTTTATAGTAATTGCCATTAAATCTTCCAATAAAAATTGGAAAAATATTTGTTGATTAGATCGACGTTGCCGTCTAGTAGGAGTAGGACTCGTCTTTTTGAGTTTTGAGAGGTGAGTAGGTAACACAACAAGGCTATATTTCTTTTTTCTTTTTTCCAACTATCGTTTATGTTTTCAGTTTTATTGAGCAATGAAGTAGGTAAATACCGTAAATAGCTTGTTTGGTTTTATTTTTTATTTTTTTTTTAAATAGGTTCTAGTTAGTTTAACTGATAAAGTTTTTAATGATTGAATAAAAAATTTGAGGTTCAATCACAGTCTACACCAAAAACTAATTGATATCTTGGTTTTATAATGGAGAGTACAATTATTAAAAACAAACTTCATAGGTTGAAATTCTATCAAATAAATAAATAGATAAAGGTTCTTGGCTCTTTTTTTCTCCCATTTTATTTACAATGAGTGAGGGTGGAAATTTTGGATCAAGGTTCTTCTAATGAAGAATCATATAATAGCTATTCAAATTATTTAAAATTTTGAATCCAAGTTCTTCATGATTAGTCTGTTGTAATATGTGTTTTAATGAAATGACTATTTATGTGGAATATCTATTCAATTATTTGGTTACATCTTGATAGGTGTAATAACGTCAAAAATATAACTTTCTATATATACGTAACAATTACAAAAAAAAAAAAAAAAATCATCAAAAGTTAATATGTTTCTTAAATTTAAAAATATTCTTTTAAAGAAATATAATTATATAATTATAATATTTCATAAACACACATATGGGCTACTTTTTTTTTTATGAGCACATTGACTATTATTTTTAATAAAGATTATCATTTTTATCTTAATCTTCATATGATATAAATGTCCAGGTTGGACTAGAATTTAAATAAAGTTTGCTCGTTAATTTTAAAATAAATAAAATTTAATTCAAATATCTTGTAGGACAGAACACTTATTACCAAGACAGAGAGCATTTGAAATCCATTTGATATAGATGTCAACGTTTTGACTAGATTTTGATACATTCAAAATGTTTTTGATGTAAATGTAGAGCAATTTACTGGAATTTAATACATTTGTCGGTCCTCTCATTTTCTTTTATGATCATTCGACCAAAAATTAGAGAGGGGAGAGGCAAAGTCAAGATATGGTTTTGGGTTCCAAAAAAAAAAGATATGGTTTTGGTTTTAATTAAAAGTAAATTTTCACAATATTTAATTAAATCTACCCAACAAAAAAAAAAAACACTAAAGCTACATTTGGTATATCATCATGGTCGTTACAAATGGAATATGATTCAATATATTACAAAAAATAGAAGAAGTTGTAATTGAATAAGTATTTCCCATATATATGTTTGATGACAATACACGAATAAAATTTTAAAATATTGGAATATTATAAAATTTTAGTCAAATTTCTTAAAACACCCATATTAAAAATATATATTTTACCTTTGTGAGCCTTGCTATTTTTTTCCCTTAATTTATTATTTATTAAAATTTTATAATGGGATACCAGTTTTATATATATATATATATAGAGAGAGAGAGAGAGAGAGAGAGAGAGAGAGAGAGAGAGAGAGAGAGAGAGAGGGTTCAAATTACACTTGATGTAACTCTAAGTACTGTTATATCACTCAATATTTTTTTATTGGATGCGAATTTTGAAAAATCCACTGTTGAACCACATTATTTTCATATATTCTTTATGCTTATAAAATTTTAAGGTGATCAAAGATCAATATATAAGTATTTCTCATATATATGTTTGATGACAATACACGAATAAAATTTTAAAATATTGGAATATTATAAATTTTTAGTCAAATTTCTTAAATCACCCTTATTAAAATTATATATTTCACCTTTGTGAGCCTTGCTATTTTTTTCCCTTAATTTATTATTTATTAAAATTTTATAATGGGATACCAGTTTATATATATATATATATATATATATAGAGAGAGAGAGAGAGAGAGAGAGAGAGAGCGAGAGAGAGAGAGAGAGAGAGAGAGAGAGGTTGGGTTCAAATTACACTTGGTGTAACTCTAAGTAATGTTACATCACTCAATATTTTTTATTGGATGTGAATTTTGAAAAATCCACTGTTGAACCACATTATTTTCATATATTCTTCATATTTGTAAAATTTCAAGGTGATCAAAGATCAATAGTCATGTCATTAGTCAATTGTTTAAATTAAAATTTTTATAGTTTAAAATAATACATAAAAAATGAGCTTATGGGTTGAATAGTAAAAAACATTTGACTATCATAAAAATTGACATGCACGCTAAGAACATATAGAATATATAATTTAACGGTATGATTTTTAGAATATGAATTTAATAACAAGTTATTGGAAAGTATAATATTACATTAAAGTTACTCTTTTTTATTTCATATTATTATAAAAACTATCATTGGGTATGGTTTTTCATTTAAAAAATAATAATAAATCAAATTGTAAAGAAGAAACCCAAGCCATCTAGCATGCAAGTGGTGTCTTCTCCTTGTGATGTTACGGTAATATCTGTCAACGAAGAACCAGAGAGCATTCGCATTTGGTATTACAAATGCTGTATTTAAGAGAATTTTAGCATTAATACACCAAACAAATCTAACATCCGTACTTGCAAATACTGATTATTGTAAAAAAATTTGCAATAGTGCTACAGTGCAATTCTAAAGGTAGAATTGTACTGTAGCTCAATTCTTAAAAAAAAAAAAAAACTAATATTTTATTCACTTTATCAATTCCTCTCTCTCCGGATTTTGGGTTTTTGTTTTTATTTGAGTTTTGAGATATATTATTTTATTGTGTAGAAATATTATTTTAACGTGTTGTATTGTAAAATGATATGGTATAATTAATAAAGTAACTTTTTAGAATGGTAAAATAAAATGAGAATGAATATTGGGACGTAAATACTCTAATATGAACGTGCCAAAAAATAAAAGAATATGCCATAATTTCTATAAGCAAGAGCGTTCCTTCGCAACGAAGTCCGAAAAAATTAGCAGAGAAAGTGAAGCCACAAATATGTGTTGTCCAGAGAGAGCGAAAACTTGAGAATGGCTGTTGTGCGTGCCTTGGGGTTTTCAGGGATTCTCAATTCCATAGCTATTAAGTAGGTGACACTGTGACTGCAAAGTTTCTTTCCGCTTTATATTGGATATGAATTTTTATATTTTTCATCTTTGCAAAATTTTATGAAGATAAAAAATCAATTGTTATGTCTTCAAACAAGTATAAAAATTTCAAATTTTTGGGACATAAAATTGTGTATAAAAATATAGTTTATTGATCGAGTAGCAAATAACATTCGATTTGAACGAAACGGTTAAATTTTTAAAATTCACACATAAAAAATATATATATATATACACAAATATATATATATATATATATAAAAGAAGTTTAAAGAGTTTTTCTTCATATTAGTTCATGATAGAATATTTATTATGACCATTTTAAAGAATAACTTATATAATAAAAACATAACCAAATAATTGAATAATTACATCATAGAGTCTATTAATGTATTATCAAACCTTGAGCTTTAAAAATCTTATTAATTTAAATTGATATAATAAGACTCACGTTTGATTTGAAACTAGTGAAACTATAAAATACATAGATTCAAAACTAATAAAAAAAGACCTAAAAAACTTATTGTAAATTAGCAGTTTTAAATTTCATAATTTAATTTGAAAAAATTGTTAAGACTATAAAATGGTCATTTGAAACCAACCCTAAAATACAAGGTTCAAAAGGCAATTTACCACATACAATACAGGGAAATAGTGGTTATGATTGTCGGATTCAACAAACAAAGGTGCAGACAAACAGAGACGTTAATGTCACACCTTTAGAACCATTATTTACAATAGAAAGTGGAGTTTGTGATAGATTTTGTCAATCTCTAAGCTGTATCTATGCACATCACAGCTAAATCCCACACACTGAAAAGGATCGAATTCCTGTCATTGTAGAAACTACAGAATAAAGATATACATGATAATGTCATAAACTGAGTGGATCATATTTGACCTGGCACTTTTGGAACACCAGGTTGCACATCAAAAGCATAATTCAAGTTGGTATGAACTTTAACACTAGACTTCAACAGTTCAACGTAAGATTCAACTATAAAAGAAAAGATAACTTCGTTAAAAGCAAATCCAATTATTAAACTTTTCTACACAATGATAACATTTTCCTTTTTTCTTTTTTCTTTTTTTCCTTTTTTGCTTTAGTTACTGACATTTGATATTACTTTCCTTCAAAGCATCATTATTTCAAATTTATGGCTAACAATGTAACACAAATAAACAATAAATTATTTCGGAGTTAGAATTTAAGGGGAAAAAAATATCAATAAAACAACCGGTGTTCATTGACTAGAGCAGTCCTGACTCCTGAATTAGAAGACTCCTTTTTTTTTGGTTCTTTTCCGCAATGTCAATAAAACATAGGTGAGCCTAGGCCATCATGTTATGACCATAGTGATGTATAAAGAATTAGGGAAAGAGTTGGAGATTCACATCTTAACCAAAATTTAAGCACTGTCAAGCTACGACTTGATACAAGAATCACCCGCTCTTGCCCCAACCTGCCCCCCGTTTCCAGCCAACCAACAAACTAATATTCTCGTCCTTTGTACTGCATTTCCTGTAAAAATGAATCAATTAGCTTCCTATTATCAATCCTATTTTACAAGGCAAAGAAGTATCCCAGATGTCTATAGAACAAAAAAGCTACTCCAACACTTGTGTTACGCGTGTATGGAAACATTAGACAGAATAGTATATGAATTTAAAATTCTAAAAAACCTGAATAATTCTAGAAGTATCACTCCAAAAGTAAATCAGTATCAGTTTTTCTGTTTTTTTAATTTTTTAGTTAGAGGACAGTTTCATTCTACACTGGTTTGTAAGAGTTACAAATCACTAGGTGGCAAGTTTTTAAGAGTCCGCATGTTCCTGCTAATGTTTTTTTTTTTTTTAATAATTAAATAAGCATTTTAAAAAAAATAAAATTACTTCGTGTTCGTTAGAAGTAAGTGATTAAATAATTAAATATACATTTTTTTTTTTTATAAATAAAATGATTAAATTTACTATATCTCAATACCTTAAGCTTCTCGGATAATCGGTAATTTAACATAATATTAGAGCAACAGGTCCTAAGTTTGATTCATGTCCTCCACTCTACCTTCCATTTAAGTTCCCATAATTTCTCACCTATTAAAAGGGCTCACTGGTGAGGGGGGAGTATTAGAAGTATGTGGTTAAATGATTAAATTTACCATATTCCAATAGTTTAAGTTTTTAGGAAAATCGGTAATTTAATAGTGTAAATGAAAGTGAACACAAAGAAGTCTAAAGAATTACAAAAGATTATGTACAGAAAGATACAACTCTAAAAACTCAGGAATGGAATTACAATCAGCAAAACCCCATGTCAGACACCAATCAAACAATCTAGCAAACAGCTCTATCAATTGTATCCATCAAATTTCCAAATCCTCAAATGTACCACTAATTACGTTCCTGCCATAAAGTCCACATCAAAAATAATGAGACCAAGTTCTAGACATCCAAAGACTGCTTGCCTACCCAATTCCACCTACCAAACAACGTGAACACAACACTACTAAAGTTTAACAGAAGATGCTCCATTATCTCCCTACTATAGCAACACATACAACACCACCCTACCAGCGTGTATCTTCTCTAAATGAGATTATCTCTTAGGTTGTGTTTGGAAACAGATTTGGATTTGAATTTTAAATTAAAATATTTTAAATGCCTTGATTTCAAATCCATTGATTTTAGGAGTTATTTCAAATCCAGGTATTTTAAAGGTTTAAAATCCTTGGTGGATTTGTCAAATCCAAATCCTTGACATTTTTTAAACTTTCCAAACAAGATATTTGAATTTCAATCACCCAAATCCAAAACCAAATGCCCAAATCATGTCATCCAAACACACCATTAATTTTTTTTTTTGATAGGTAATAAAAATATATATTCAAGAACACTACCTTATGTAGAAAAACATAAGGCATAGAGAAAAATACAAAAGGGAAGAGCAAGAGTAAAAAGATCAAGAAAGAAAAAGAAACTAAGTACACAGGAGAGAGCTAAGAAATATAGGGAGAGAATCACTTAAGGTGAGTTCCCAGACCCTAGACTAGTCAAACAAAGTGCCACTAAAAGAGGCCAAAAGTTGGTCATCTGAACTTTCCATGTCTTCGAACGTCCTCCTATTTAGCTCCCTCCAAAGACACCATGTCAAGCATAATGGAGCTAAATTCCAAATGCTAGACCAATGCTTTCCAGGCCAATTCCACCAACCAAACAAAGTATCCGCAACCGAACCAGGCAAGACCCAAGAAAACCCAAAAGATCTAAACACCAAACTCCACAGCCAATGAGCTTTCCCACAATGAAGTAACAAATGATCCGCCGTTTCCCCATTACTATGGCACATGATACACCAGTCTACAAAATCCTAATTAGATGATCACAAGTGAGGATCTTCCCCCATGCCCCCTGTTCAATTGGAGACAGTCATTTTAAAACTCAATATCTATTTAATGTTATTCTAATCTGATGGCCAATTCAATATCTATTTAATGTTATTCTGATCTGCTGACCAATTCATGATGCCCCACTTACAACACTAGCACCCTACTCCCTTTGCTTATCTTTGCAACTCAATTGCTATATTGTCCCTAGTCGTTTTTCCTTTTCTGGAGAAAAAAGTCTACAAAAAACTTAACCAATTTACAACAAAGCCTTAGTCTCAAAATTTTGGGGTTAATTATGGATATTCAACATATTAATTAAGGTATATACAACCACGTGTATTCTTTTCTTTTAATCTGTTCTGTTCTATCTGAAGTTATACTCTTTGTTACCTCCTTAATTGATGTCCTGTTTTTAGTGTCATTAACATAGGGGCTACCCCCATCTTTAAGCAAATTTCCTAATTTAGAATCCTATAATTCTGTGTACTTCCACCTTCAATCTCTCCATCTTTATGAATTATTGATCCAAGATATCGAAAGCTATCACTCTTTAGTATCTCTTGACCATCAAGTCTAATTGTCTCTCTCTCTATTTCTACCTTTACTAAGCTTACATTCCATGTACTCTGTTTTAGTCCTACTTAATCAAAAGCCTATAGATTCTAGAGTGTCTCACCAAAATTCTAAATTGGCATTAACTCCACAAAAACTAAACCAAATTTAGATATAAGAAAATAGGCCAAATTTTCCCTACATACTAAATCTATGATTTATTCAAAATTTTCCAAGGGAATTTCCTTCTAAAACTCCAGGCTCCAATATGCAGCTACACTCTCCTTGGCACAGCGTTGTCTAATGTGATGACTGCATTATCGTCCTCACCTAGGTTTCAAATGGTGACAACCAAAATGATACAAAAATAAAATTGAGAAATAAGAACAAAGGATAGATAAACTAGGAGTTAGCACCTACACTTGCTTGGAGTCAACACCAATCAAGAGAAAACAAAACTAGGAGTCAACTCCAAGCAACAGAGAATAGATCTAGGAGTCAATTAGCAGCACCAGATCATCGGGAAATTCCAAGAGAGATGTTATTAATCAATCAAACTGTAAACGGACTCCATATGAGTACAACATTGCTGCCGAAGTGCAACACAGTTGGGCCCTGTTTACAGAGTTCTCATCTCAGAATTTAATGGGACTTAGCTTATTGACAAATTACCAACTATCCCCAAACCTTAAGCTGTTAATAAATGGGGAAGTTAATCATTTAACCATTATTCTAACACTCCTCCAAACTTGTGGACGTAAGACTCCTTAAATGGGACCCAACACATAGGATTTTTAATTTTTAAATGGAAGGTAACAGGATACAAAATTAAGACCACCTGCACTTATACCATGATAGAATACCAATTCTCCCAAAAGCTGTGTTGGGAAATGGTGATTTCAATCATTTAACGATTAATCTAAAACTTGATCAACATGGGTATTTGGGAAAATATTTTTGGTATCCTGGTAGTGCTTTTGAGAGAGAGAGAGAGAGAGAGGGTGGGTTCAACAAGGAAGTGACATAACTGCTGTAAGTGATGTGAAAAATTATGTGACTTTAAGCATGAGAGATGTAGTCTAATTTAAAACCTAACAGATTATTGGAGCTTTTTACAAACCAATTTCGAGGAAACTTAATTCTTTTTAAAAAAAGGGGAAATCCAGTGCTTCCAATTAGAGAACAAAGAAGGTGGACCGATAATGCATGTTCCTTTATCAAAAGCATTGTTGCTTCAGGAAACAAATAAGAAATAGGAGCAGCTTCTTTATGCGCAAAGAAATATTTAAAATTAGCACTCAAGAAGAAAATATAAATTCTTAAACAATCTAGATTACAATAGTTCAGAATATAATTAGAATGACTTACATGTTGATAGTTTTGCATGTACAAGACTTGCCTAGGGTGACCACCAAGAAGCATCTGCGGATACTGCATATAGATAGATAGATACAGGTCATCAATATCAAGAAGTTACGTTTGTGTACTAATATATAACACACAAACAAGAATCCCTGTGCAGAATCCCACAAGAACTTATAGACAGTGTCGCACCTGAGGGCCATTAGCATGAAAATATGGCTGTGGTGTTGGTGGAACCTGTGGATATATAACAGGCTGGTGTCCAGGAAATGAGGGTCCAATCTGCTAAAGCCATGGTAAGTAACCATAAGAATAAACAAGTGGAACTAAATGTATAGAACAAATTTACAATTAATACCTATCCTAATGTATTTCACAAATCATTCTTTTGTTACACTTACTCCAATGCCCACAGGCATGCCAGGCATATGTGGTACAGCAGAGACATTTGGTGGATAATAGAATGAACCATCAGAGACTGGGGACTGAGGCCTAACAGGCATTTGAGATGGTATGAAACTCTTTGCATTAGGATTGAGTTTGAATTCCTGATATCAAAATTGAAAAAACAGTGGAAAACACCATAATTAGGAAGAGAGCAAAATATATATTAAGAGGAAGAGAGGATCCTAACAATTTTATATATCTCTTAATAATGATGTATGTTTTTACCCTACTGCATTTCCTAATATCAACTGTGCAATAAAAACATACAACGTCTAATCACTAATACCTTAGCATGGGGATTCAAAGTTGACTTTTCAGAGGATAACGAACCCATTGATGAGCTTGGTGATAAACCAGGTCCACTAGAAGCCGAGACACCACCTGCATAATCTGAACTAGATGATGCAGAACTACTAGGTCGTCCACGTGAGTGTAGAGATTGGGGTTCTCCATGCACTTTGCTAGATGCCACACCATCAGATGGTTCACCATAACTTGTCTTCTCATGACTCTTAGATAGAACACCACATGATGTAGCATAAGAGGTGGCATTAGCAGATATTCCCCCTTTATCAGAGCTGTCTTTCTTCTCATTAAGCGATGACTGTGAATCTACATTAGACAATATGCAATAGTAAACAGAATGTTTAAAATTGCATAAGCAACAATTATGCAGTATGCAGAAGAATAATATAGCAGATAGGGGCACAAAGGTCAGTAAGCAAAAGAAATTAATATTAAAGTAGGCTCCCTCTTAAAAAAGCAATTCAGTAAAAGGAAAATCCAGACGGCAAAAGTCATGTAAATAGTAGTTATAAATATCCTGTGGACATTATTTTCATGCTTCAACCATAGATCTACATCATTAAACAATGTACCATAGTTTTTTTGTTTTCATTTTATTTTAGAAGTGAAGAAAATTTTATTCAATGTCATAAAAAGGAGTCACCCAAGTATACACAATAGGGAACCAGAACAATCAAATACACAAATTACAAGCATCCATCAAATCATAAACCAAAAAATTAGAATGACTTCCTATGATAGACATCCAATCTGATAGTGTTTTAAAGAAGAAAAGTTTTAAGTCGCTTATTGTCCTTTCATAATCTTCAAAACACCAATTTTTTCTCTCCTGCCAAATGCACCACATCAAACAATGAGGGACAGCCATCCACATAACTCCATTACGATGGTGACCAAATTATCCTTGCCAACATGCTAGGAGCTCAACCACAGTCTTTGCCATTGCCCAGTATAACAATGTACCATAGTTAACAGGCTGTGTTTGAAACCACAGAAGCCACAATTATGCAGAAGGTATTAGAAGGGAAAGAATTTTAGTAAGTGTAGGACACCCCCCCACCCCACACCTCCCAAAAAAAAAAAAAAAACACAAAAACCAAGTAAAATGGGAATCCATATGGTGAAAGATAGACTAATATGCAAATTAAACCCCGAATGTATGGATATTTTTTATTTTAGTCCCAAATGTTTTAAGATTTTGATTTTAATACAAACTGTTGACACCGTTTCAAATTTCATCCATCCATATATTTATGTTAATGATGTAGCAGTTAAGTTCCACCTATGCTTGCAATGTGCATTACTTGGTCCAATTAAAGTTAAACCATGCCAATTCAACTAACTGAGCCATTTATGATTTCCTATCTTTTTTTTTTTTTAAGGTAATAAGACTTTTATTGAAAAAATTGAACATGATGTTCACAATGGTGAACACTCTAAACAAGAAACAGATACAATATAATCAAGAACTAAAGGAAATAGAGACTAAAAAATCAGATAAAGAAATACAATTCGTACACCCCCAAATACGAGCCTAAAGAAACAGAGTACCAAAGAGGAGAGATTTTAGATGATCTAATGTTCTCTCCTTGTCTTCAAAAGTGCAGGTATTGCATTCCTGCCAAACTAACCACATTAAACATGCCAGGACCATATTCCAAATGGTTGAAAGATGCTTTCCAAACCAGTTGCTCCACATAAAGAAAAAAGAGCTGACTGACCTTAGCATTACCCATTGGATCCCAAACACTACAATAGCTTCACACCATAATGCATGAGAAAACTTACAGTGAAGAAGAAGGTGATCTACTGATTCCCCATCACAGTAGCATAAACAACTCCTATTAACCAGAAACTGACCTCTCTTGACAAGATTGTCAATGGTGAGTATCCCATCATTAGCTACTGTCCATAAGAAGAAAGACACCCGTTTAGGTACCTTTGCACACCAAATGCCCTCCCAAGGAAATTCATCAGTGTTAGGACTAGATAACAGCTTATAAAAAGAGCACACATCAAATACCCTAGACATAGTCAATCTCCAAACCAAGTGATCAACGCCCTCACCCCTCAGCATAGAGGAATAAATAAGCTCAAAAAAGGAATAAACAGTGTCTACCTCCCAATCTTGAGGAACATGACAGAAAAGTAAGTTCCAACTCCTTCTATTTCCTTCAAAATTAGATATTACCAAGTCAGAGACCCATGCTTCTTTAGATAGAGAGCAAGCAAACATAGCAGGATAAAGATCCTTCAAAGGAATAGGCCCACACCAAGGATCATGCCAAAAACCAACACGGCACCCCTCCCCCACATTATACAGAATTTGACTAAAGAACTTCTTTGTGCCTTCCTTAATACTCCCCCACATCCCACACCCATGAGAACCTCTTACCCCTCTAGTGTACCAGCCTCCTCTCCCCTCACCATATTTGGCTGCTATAACCTGACGCCATAATCTGTCACTTTCTTTCCCAAAATGCCACAGCCACTTCCCAATTAAGGCCTTGTTAAACAACCCAATCCTCCGGATCCCCAAACCACCACTCTCAACAGGCAAACAGACCTTATCCCAAGCAACTAAAGGATATTTAAAAACATCCTCTGAGGCCCCCCAAAGGAATTTCCTCTGAATTCTTTCTATTCTAGCTACCACAGCCTGAGGGATAGTAAACAAAGATAAAAAGTAGGTGGGAAGGCTTGAGAGAGTACTTTTTAACAAAGTAAGCCTGCCACCTTTCGACAAATAAAGTCTTTCTCAGCCAGAAAGCTTTTTCTCCATCTTTTCTATAATTGCAGATGATACTTTGATTCTGTCAGGGAATGATCCAAACCAAATTGGATATTTGAAATGTGTTCCAAATTAAAAAAAAAAAAAAAAATACATAAACTGAAGAAAAAACCTAAACTCAATTGATACACACACACACACACACACACACACACACACACGTATACAAGGCAAATGGGAGGGATAAAAAAAGATGAAGACCAAGAGAACAATGAACTCAAAAGAAAATTCACAAAAAAAAGACAATAAACCTAAAAAACAGTTCTCTTCCTCCTCATGTTTCAGAAAACAAAGGCAAACAAAATTTTTCAAAACATAATCTAAGACAATAATTGAAATTTAGAGTTACCTTTACAAAATCCATCACATAATACAATGCCAAATACCCAAACAACAACAAAAAACCCAACAAATGAAAACTCCATAAAGGACAGGAGGAGGTGCAAGGAGAGAGAAGGGAAAATAACTTTGTTTTTAAGAATTTTTTTAGTTTCTCTACCTTTTTGGGTAATTAGTCAATTTTTTTTATTTTAGTGATGTGCATTTCTAAATGAAATGACATGTTTTAATTGGATCAATCATAGAGATTGCAGGCTTATATGACATTTAATAGCCACGTTATTAATGGGAATAAACAGAATGATGAAATTCAAAACAGTGTTACATGTTAGGTACTAAAATCATAAATTTTAATCATTACAGAACTAAAATAAAAACCATCCCAAGCATAGATGGTGCAACTTGCATTTTAGTTGTGTAAGTTATTTAAAAAATAAACATAAATATCTCATGGATATAGTTCCATGTGTAACTATATGCTGGTATTGTCTTCTTAAAGTTAAGTAGCCAGATAAGAATTAACAGTATTTGGAATCAATAGTTGGCATGCATATGAACAAGAAATTTCTCTCACCCTCGGGCTTTGACAATTGAGCATCTTCAGCTAGCTGCATTAGAATAAATAGAAACACAAAACATGTATGTTAAAGGCAATTAATGAGGCACTCTTAAGTTACCATGAGAAAAAACATATTAAGGAATTTCAGTTCACCATCTTCTTCTCTGCCAATTCCTTGGCATTATTATTGAGTCCATGTTGATCACTGATTGAATTTTCCTGGATCCTGCAATTTTTGAATATAGAATTTGATTAATTAAGGAAATGCATTCTAGGAAAAGCAAAGCCACATGCCATTAATTTCTCAAGGAAACAAGTAAATAACAATTAACTAGCAAAATCAACAAAAACCTGTTTTCACTATCTGAAGCAGGGATGCTTTTAAAAAGAAATTCAGATGCCAGCTGTTTAGCATGATCATAAGAACCAGTGCGGCTTAAATCCAAGCCAGTACTTGACTGGGAAGACTGTGCTTGATCCTGCATGCCCAAAACACATTTTCCTTAAAGACGTTATGGGTAGCCAAACACCACAAATACATTTGGTTACTCTTTGAAACAATGACAAAACAGACATATATAAGCTATATAAGCACTGAATTAAGATTTCAAACACCATAATGAAGATTTGAAGATATTGATTTCAAGATAGACTCAAATTACAAGATGATAAAAGCATGTTTCAGGATAAACTATACAATGGTTTGAGAAAAATAAATTGCAATCACTTCTATTAAAAATAAAACCCAACACCAGGCACTACGTATTCCTCAGACTAATGATGATTTATGCAAAATTGTAGTACTACCCAGCCACTAAAGAACCTTCCAAATAGAATAAGCATACAGGATGATAGAAGCATGTTTCAGGGTAAATCACCCCACATTTTCAGCAAATACATTCATTCAATTGCAATCACTTCTATAGGAAACCACATACCAGTCACTATGCATTCCCCAAAGTAATGGTTATTTAAGCAAAATTAAGTACTACCTCGCCATTGTAATTAACTTCCAGATATACAAAAGAGACAGAGCTCATATATTCTCAACAACCCCCCCCCCCCCCCCCCCACCTTTTTTTAATTTTCTATTGGGAAGTTGCATCTCACATCCTGTGAGTCTTGAATTCACAACCTTGCCCTCCACCCTATACCATGAGGAGAGGATGAGCCATTTGTACTAGAGCTCATTGGATGTTCTCCATTACAAGCGTGAGTTGCAGTATGCAGCCAAACACTTGTCTAAACAAAGCAAACTAGAGACCACATGTAGCACAGTGATCAAGATAATATTGAAGAA
This sequence comes from Castanopsis chinensis, assembly GCA_032878915.1. Classification (NCBI taxonomy): domain Eukaryota; kingdom Viridiplantae; phylum Streptophyta; class Magnoliopsida; order Fagales; family Fagaceae; genus Castanopsis; species Castanopsis chinensis. Next base: position 2,253,049 of record JAVQMG010000096.1, read on the forward strand.
CCATCCTCTCTTCACTTGGTATCAACTGCACAAAATCTATCCATAAGTTATGACTTGATCAAGAACGTCAAACCTATCATGCTACCTATCATCCTGCTGCTTCCCTTGTATCCCTTCCGAGGGACATAGATCTGTAAGCTACATGCACAAGACTCCCATTATAGCCATCAAGGCTTCAATTTCACAAAGCACACTTGTCCTTACACTTGATGCCACCAAGAGTCCAAGACTGCTCCAAGCCAATAATATGGCAAGCTTCATAAGAGGATTGGGTATTATCTACAGATTTTTTTTTTTCAAAACTGAATGATGCACCTAAGATTTGAATTTGTTTCAGTACCTAAGATGTAATTCTTTAGGAGCACTTTGCATATGCACCCCATGTACTTGAGGTCTCTCCATTTCGATAACATTTATTATTTATCCCAAGGAAAAAGACAAAATAAGTTTTAAGAGTCTAGGAAATTTTATTACTTTCTAAAACTGCTAGGCATGGGCTATAGTAACCAGTCCTTGAGGCTTCTATCTCTAGTACTCATGTCATTGGGTGTTATATTTGGTCTTTAACAGTTCAACGATCAGGTTTAGGAGTCCAAATCACATTTGAGAGTATATGTTCATGTTTAGTGGAGGTTGAGTTATCATGATATGGATTCTCATACGTCATAAGTCATAACCAGCCCCATAAAATAAACAAGCAGCATATAAGATAAGCAGTTTGATAACATCCTAATGAAATCACCTAACCAACAAGAAGTCCATAGTTGATCTAATCTTATCAGATTAAGCACAAGTGAGCAAAAAACATAGTCATATTACAACAGCAAGCAAAATAGCTTATATTTGACAGAGAATAACAAGGAACCACCTTAGAACAAAAGCTTGATGACAACCGAGCTCCATCATTGTTTTTCTCAATGGATAAACTACCAAAAGTTTCAGTGTTATGTGAATCCGACAATATATCCTCAATATCTCCATATCCACTATCATCAACCCCCTTACCCCTATAGACAGAAGAGAATTTAGTCTCCTCATCGATATCAAAATCTTCATGGAATTGAATGCCTCTCTCCTGTTGGAACAAATCAACATGAAATATTTAAGGAACTTGGAGAGACCAATTAACAAAGGAAAAAGTTTAATAACAAAGAAAATTATACTAGATTAACCTCACCTCCGCTAAATGAAGATCTTGAGTTTCCTCACCCTCAATTTCTCTAGCAATTCTTGAGGCTTTCTTTTCCAACTCTTCCATCTTAGGACCTCTCTCAAGTTTTGTTGTATAAAGTTCCTCATCAAAGGTGCTTTTTACTCCAAATAATGCTTCATTGGTTTCAAACTGGTTCCAGTCCCTAGGAAGAAAATAATACAAAAATTATCAGTCACCGCAAATATAAGTGATAGAAAGATCACACTCAATAATTATATATGTATGTACATCTATAACACACACGCATGCATGTGCACACACATTGGTCCTTGTAGTGCTCAGAGCCTATTGCTACCTCCAACAAGAGCATGGCTAACCAATTAGTTTCATTTTAAACCATTAACAATTTAATATGAGTGATAGGAACAAATGGAGGAAGATGGATAAATGAAAACATGTATGTATTAAGAGTGTGAAAGGTGCTTTTTACTCCAAATAATGTCTCATTGATTTCAAACTGGTCCCAGCCCCTAGGAAAAAAATAATACAAAAATTATCAGTCACACAAACTTAAGTTTTAGAAAGACTACAATCAATATATGTACGTATAATATAATACAATATATATACGCACACACAAATTGGTCCTTGAAGCACCTAGAGCCTATTGCTCCCTCCAACAAGGGCATGGCTAACCAATTAGTTTTGCTTTACATTGTTAACAATTTTATATGAGTGATGGGAACAAATGGCGGAGGATTGATGAATGTTTGTGTGTGTGTGTGTGTGTGTGTGTGTGTGTGTGTGAGAGAGAGAGAGAGAGAGAGAGAGGGAGAGAGAGATCGTGTGAATGTGTGCTGTACGTCTGATATTATTTAAATGGGTGCACTTCATTCCACCAAATGAATGTTTAAAGAATAATATCTAGGTACAATTGTACTTTTGCCCAGCCAAGTTTTAACCAAAATAAGCCAATGCAAATAAGATATACCAAACCAACATTTACAAATTAAATGGAAGAGGTTCAAGGGCCAGAAACAAATGAAGAAATGCGGCTAATAAAAATTTAAAAGTTCTCACAGGTGATCCTACTCAAGTAGAGAAGTTATTAGAACTGTAGAACAATTACCAAGATATTTGGGGAAAGAAATATTTATTATAACAACCTATTCCAATGGCTATCAAATGTATTGTCCAGTTCAGGACACTGCGGATAATTTTCATCAGGAACCCAGGGTTTCAGTTCTCTCTCCAACTCAACATGTCGAGATTGTGATATGCTGGAGTCCAGCATAAGCTCCTGCTGTCTTTCGCGTTGGAACTCTTCCTTGGTTACTGCCACCCCCTGGCCACATCAACAAACAACAATTAAATATTAATGGTAAAAGATGGATACAAACTTAGCCACTAATTCTAACGCAAGACAGTTATTTCTCTCTTACTGCAACAAGATCATATCCTTGCTTTCATTGTAACAAATTATTAAGTATTTTAATAAAAACAACTACACATCAACTTATTGAATCATTTAGTAGAAACCACATTTAAGGCTGCAGAGTTTCAAATACAAGAAATGCAGCAAAACCTTTGCAGAAACTTGTACAAAATCCTTGGAAGGTATAATTAAAGTCTTTATAGGAGCCTTGCTAACAGAGTCTGCAGCAGCCCTCTGTCCCCGTAAAGAACCATCCTTTATCAAGTGTGCCATTTTCAAGGTAATTCCTGAAAGTTACAAGCGAGTAAATGTTAAAGAAGACACTTGCCAAAGCAAATTGCAGTGTTTTAGAAAAGAGTTAATGAAATCTACAAACTACATCTGGTTTACAACACCCCAAGTCAAACACATAATCTCTTTAGCAAAATCAAATCCAAAAAAACATACCATAGTCTTTTTCAGCAGGATTTGTTGAATGAAATATTCCAGAGTATATAGATCCATCTTGCACCTGAACTTCCACATGATGCCCAATGAAACAAGTTGTTACATATACTAACCGGTCACGTGAAGGACTCCCATTACCGCCGATTTTGTAGCCAGCCATTGCCCCTATACCATCCACTATGAGAATGGAGAATGTAATGTACTATTGAATGCAATCCAGGTCTAAAAAGTTCACCTGTATTTGTTGATCTGCTGGGATTTGATTTTCCAGACTGCGACTTACTCTCTGTCCTAGTCCCTACTTCTCTCTCACCTCTTCGACGGCCAAATCCATTAGCAGATAATTTAGGCTGTACAGCTTGTTGCAGATTCATTTCCAGCAACAACCTTTGACCTAGACACACACGCACAAAAAGAGGGTCTGAAATCAGTTAAAGTCCTTCTACTGCAATATCAATTAAAAATTGTGCACAAAAAGAAACAGAATAATAGTGGAACATGTGGTTAGCTGTTTCCTGAAAAATAGATGAACGAGGACTGCCACACCAAATTGATGTGATTAAAATACGGGGAAAAATACAATAAGTAAACTCTGCAACTAAGGAATCCTAAATCACAAAATCTGAGAAAATATCTTTCAACTAAATAATACTGGCCAAAAGGGAATTCTCCTATAAAATTCCCTTATCATAGACCAATGTACATCCCTGTATGTTATCTAAGATCATTAAGACACAAAAAAAAGACACCTTATAGATCTTGTTAACACCTATTTCATGATACCAGTTCCCATCACCAGTTTAATTTAAGCCCAAACTCTTATTACCAAAACTTTAAATCTTCGGTTGAATATAAATTCCTACTTCTGGGACGTCTGACTCATTCAAGCAAAAACATCCTGCTTCTGTCAAACCTGACTGCATGAATTACGTCACTGAGCAAAGCTTTTGGCTTGAATGGCTTCATGATTCTGTATGCACGTGACATGGTTAAGCCTAAACTGGTTGTTTATGTAGCTCAGCCATCCTTCAATGTCTGTTGTGGGAGCCTTGGTTTAAGTTTTTATTGTTAATGACACTGTCTTGTCCTGCCTTATTTGGTTCAATACCTTGAAATTGTACCCTTATATATATATATATATATATATATATATATATATATTCGAATGTGGCATAGATGATTTTGTCTCATATAAAACATCTCCAACCTACACCTTGAAAACAAAAATTTCCAAAATAAAATGCAATAAATGGTGAAACACTCCAGCCTGTATCCAAGAGTTCGGATTTTCACCAAAAATAGTTTCTATTGGCTCAAAACCTGCAGGAAAGTTATCATAAACAACCATTACTTTGCTGATCTTCAATGAAACATCCTCATTAAAACCAGGACTTCTCCTCTACCATTCTCCCCACCCCAACCCCATCTCTCTTTATTCTCACATACTCAAAGATTCTCACACCAACTAAGCTTTTCTTCAACTGCTCATATGTTTGAACATACACTTGCTTCTACAAGTTTCAAACTTGTATGTATGTATAGGAAAGCCCCTGCACACACCCAGGCACCCTCTCACACACACAGATAGAGTAGAATGATGTCTGGCCAAAGCCAAAGCAGAACCACTTATTGTATAACAACATCATATCCAACGATTAAAAAATCACCACTCCTCAATGTCCTTCTCTACACCTGCTAGCTAACTTTTTTTTTTTATAAGTAAAATAGTGACATAAACCTCCTACCTAAACTTCAAAAACTCAAAAACATACAACATTATAGTTTGCTAAAGAATACAAGACATTCCCTTTCTATGATGGGAGCTACCCACAAAGAGACCCTTCAAAGTTCCAATAAAAACTTACATCATGAAGAGAAACAAACAAACCATTACCAGTCAAACAAAACCACAAACCCTCCAAATTCTCCAAATTATTACAAAGGTAAATATCACATGCCATGGCAAGTGATTTGTGGGTTCAAGCCTGGAAGTTAGACTCTCCAAAAATGGTATTACAGGTAAGATTGCCTACCAATCACCTCTCCAAACCCTGCAAAAGTGAGAGCTTTGTACAGTAGGTTCAACCTTTTCGGTTTCAGCACAAGCATTATCACTAAGACCCTAACAACCAACAATTACGTAAACAAAGGGAAACCTAAAAGCAATTCACACAGTCACAGTCAATGTACAGCAAAAGGCAACGCACTCAAAAGAAAAACACATCGAATATGACCTCCTAACCACAAATGATCACAACATAATTATAGAATCTCCAACACACTATAAGCAATTAAAAATCAAATGCACAGCAAAAGCAAAATAGTTCTACAATAAATAAACAAAAAAACCTAAATTTGTATATATGCATGATACATTTTTCCGGATTTAGCAGATGAATAGCCGAAAATGGAAACTGAAATCAGTAATTAAAGCAAGTGAAGTGAAATTGTGTTTACTACTTAATTGCTCGGCCGAAACCAAACAGGTTTGATTTTCCTTCAGATTTTCTCGGGAACCAAACAGAGAGCAAAGTTAAAAATTAAACAAATTGTAATTCGGATCGCGAAGACTATTGAGAAGTAATGAAAACAAAAAACAAAAAAAGAGCGTGAATTCAAAGTACGATCTTATCGTCACCTTAAAAAGCTGAAAGGTTGAAGCTCAATGAATCTGTGAAATTCTCTCTCTTTACTTCGATTTTCGGCGGCGGTGGTGGTGGTGCTTCTCCGAGTTGAGAGACTCAGTGAGTTAGGGTTAGGAATATAGGGAGAGCGAAGAGAGAGAGTTAGAGAAGATCGGAGATGGGAACGAATCGCCGAAACGAGACGAAATTTTTTAGAGAGAGAGAGAGAGAGTCTGAGTCTGAGACTGAGTCTGTGTCTCGTTGTGATCGATGTACAGAGATAGAGAGAGAGAGAGAGAGAGAGAAATTTGAAGAATAGCAAAAGAGGAAATAGAAACGGGAGTTGTGGGCGTTTTGAAGGTTGTGAAAAGCAACGAGCGAGGAGTGGAGGGATTTGGTGCGGTGGGCTGTAGGATAAAGTTCAATTCATGTATTTTTTTTTTTTTGTTTTGGAGAAACAATGCATGTTGTATATTGTTTGATTGACTTTTGCTACTACTTTTTTTTTTGTTCACTTGTTCTTATCTTTTCTATTAATGGGTGGAATTTTGATTGATCTTTATTGCTTCTTTCTTTTTCTTTTTTCCTCTTATGGAAATAAGAAATAGCAAGGATGATGATGAAGTTCTATTATTGGGTGGAAATTTGATTGATCTTTATTGCTTCTTTCTTTTTCTTTTTTCCTCTTATGGAAATGGGAAATAACAAGGAAGACGGTGAAGAAATTTGGTGGAAATTGCTATGTCCTTGCTAGTTGCTACTAGGATTCCTATGGGTTTCTTTTTTTTTTTTTTTTTAATGAAACAAGTTTAAATGGGTAATTTTATAACTTTATGTTGATTTTAGAATTGTGTGTATCTGAATTATTTATATATTTTTTTTGTTTTAAGATACATTTTGGGGGACTTAATTTGAATTTTTTTTCCAATTTAATTTACCCATTGAATAAAATAATCTTGTACACTTTTATAGCTTGTTTGGATGTTTAAAAATGGAGGGGGAGTAGAGTAGAGAGAGGGAAAGTAATTTAATACCCTTATTTAGAAGTTTTTTAAGAAATGAGGAGGGGGGATTTGAAGGGGTTTCAACTTCCTCTAATCCTTCATTTTTAATTCCTTCAAATTGGAGAGATTTGGAGGGAGAGTGAAGAATAAAAATACTTGACCAAATGAATTACCAAATTTGCCCTTATTATATTAACAAAATTACAAATAAAAAGACTAATTACGTCCATCCCCCTTACTTAATTTTAAAAACATCCAAACAAGTAGAGGATAATCATTCCCCTCTATTCTCCTTCCCACTACTCTTCCCCCCTCTACTCCCCTCTACTCTCCTCCCTCTCTAAACTTCCAAACATGCCATTATTTAAGCTAAGTTTATAAGGATATTATCTACCTTTTTTAGAATTAATTCAATCTCGATTTTGATTCACTTGTTACCAAGAAATTCAAAATTTGTATCATTTTATATATAATTAAAAAATTGATGTAATAACTGTCGATTTGATAGCATTAATAGTGTGACAGTTTCAAAATCAATTGACCAAGCATTATTTCCTTAAGTCTACTTAGTATGATTTGCGTTTCATCGATTCAATAACAAGTGTTTACTTGATGTTGTTTCTTGCATACATGTTGCATTACCCAAATTATTTATATTCTTTGTTTTGAGATATTTTTTGGGAACTTAATTTGAAAATTTTCCAATTTAACTCAACTATTGAGTATGATAAACTTGCACAATTTTATTTAAGTCAGGTTTTTAAATCTAATTTTTCAAAATAAGTCACCTAGAAAATACAAATTGTATCATTTATATAATTAAAAAATTGAGATGGGGTGACACTTTTCACTATTTTATTAGTCAACCATGTGTAATTTCCACATGTCTTCTTGTTTGACTTGCATAAATAATTGGTATGTATCAAATGTTATTTTCTTGCAAAAATGTTGTGTTATCCAAATTATTTATATTCTTCATTTTGAGATAATTTTTAGGAACTTAATTTAAAATTTTCCAATTTAGTTTTGCTATTTAGTAGAATAAAGTTGCATAATTCTATTTTTAAGCCAAGTTTCTAAGGATATTATCTAACTTTTTATAATATATTTAATCTCAATTTTGAAATTCACTCGTCATCTCAAAAACTAGAATTGTATCATTATATATAATTACAAAAATGATATAATAACTGCCAACTTATATTATTTTCTTGCATATTGTGTTATCTAAATTATTTATATTCTTCATTTTAAGATGATTTTCCGAACTTAACTTAAAATTTTTAAACTTGTTCATTTTTAATTATGTTAATTTTAGAAGGATATTTTCTACTTTTTTTAGAAAAAATTCAATCTCGATTTTGATTCACTCGTGATATCAAAAATTAGAATTGTATCATTATATAATTAAAAAAATTGATGTAATGATGTCACAATTTCAAGATTTTATTAATTGACCAAGTGTTCGTTTCACATGTCTTCTTAGTATGGCTCGTGTCTTGTGATTAAATAACAAGTGTATACCAAATGTTGTTTCTTACATAAATGTTGTGTTATCCAAATTATTTATATTATTCATTTTTTAGATTATTTTTGGGGACTTAATTTGAAAATTTTCCAATTTAATTCAGCTATTTACTATAATAAACTTTTTCATTTTTAATTCAGTTAATTTTAGGATATTATAAATTTTTTTAAGAATAAATTTAATCTTGATTATGATTCACTCATCATCTCAAAAATCAAAATTTTATTATTCTATATAATTAAAAAAATATGTAGTAATAGCTCAATTTGATAGTATTAATAGTGTGACAGTTTCAAGATTTTAACATTTGCCCAAGTGTTATTAATTTCTACATGTCTTCTTAGTATGATTCATGTCTCGTCAATTCAATAAGAAGTATGTACCGGATGTTGTTTATTGCATAAATGTCGTTATCCAAATTATTTATATTCTTTGCTTTGAGATTATTTTTGGAGACTTAATTTGAAAATTTTCTAGTCTAATTCAACGATTTAGTAGCATAGACTTGTACAATTTTATTTAAGTTAGGTTTTTAAGTATATTATCTAAATTTTCAAAATAAGTCACCTCGAAAATCATAATTGTATCATTTTATATAATTAAAAAATTGATGCAATAATTGTCGATCCGATAGCATTAATGCTGTGATAATTTCAAGATTTTATTAGTTTACTAGACATTACTTCGATGGGTCTTCTTAGGGTCCGTTTGGATAGAGCTTATTTTTACTGAACTGAAAACTGAAACTGAAAACACTGTAGCGAAAATAATTTTTTAATGTGTGAATAGTACTGCGGGACCCATTTTTATTAAAAAATTGCAAAAAAAGTACATGAACAGTGCATGAACAGTGCATGAACAGTGCGTGAACAGTGCATAAACAGTGCCAAACAGTAGTTTTTGTCTCCTGCACAGTGTTGCTACAGTGAAAAAACGTGCATGAACAGTACCGGTTACTGTTCATGCACGTTGAAAAAAAAAGAAAAAAACGCATGTACTAGATGTTTTTCTCTTCAATAAAAAACATGTACTAGATGTTTTTATTTATTTATTTATTTATGGGAAGTGTGTGCTAGATGTTGTTTCTTGTATAATGTTATGTTACCCAAAGTATTTATATTCTTCATTTGGGGGACTTAATTTGAAATTTTCCAATTTAATTCACCTATTTAATATAATAAACTAGTACAATTTTATTTAAGTCGGGTTTTTTAGTTCAATTTTAATTAAATAAGTTACCTCGAAAATCAAAATTGTATTTTTTACATAATAAAAAAATTGATGTAATAATTGTTGATCTGATAGCATTAATAGTGTGATAGTTTCAAGATTTTACCAGTTGACCACACGTTACTTCGATAGATCTTCTTAGTATGACTCACATTTCGTCAATTCAAAAACAAGTGTGTATCAGATGTTGTTTCCTACGTAAATATTATGCTATCCAATTTTTTTTGAGAGTTTCAACCTATAGTGTCCGCTCCTGATAATAGCTCTTTATCATCAGACCAAGACACCAATCAGTTTTTGGTGTAGACGAAAATTGAATCCCAGATCTCTTATACAACCATCAAAGATTTATCAGTTGAGCTAACTGGAACTTACTCCAATTTATTTATGTCTTCATTTCGAGATGATTTTTGGAAATTTAATTTGAAAATTTTTCGATTTAATTAAGCTATTGAGTAGAATAAACTTGTACATTTTTATTCAAGTCAAGTTTCTAAGCTATTTAATTTTTTAGAATAAAATTTATTCTCGATTTTGATTCACTTGTCATTTCAAAAATTAGAATTGTATCATTTAATATAATTAAAAAGTATGTAATAAACTACCAATTTGATCGCATTAATAGTGTGACAGTTTCAAGATTTTATCAGTTGACTAAGCATTATTTTTACATGTCTTCTTAAAATGCCTCATGTTTTGTCAATTCAATAAAAAGTGTTTACCAAATATTGTGTCTTGGAGAGATGTCATGACACATATTAGTCAATATCTTAATGAGTTCATTTTAAAAAATGTGTAAGGTTTTCTTTATGATATACTTTTAAGAGCCATGTCCAGTTGTCCTCTTAGTGTGACTTTCCTCTCATCAATTCAATAACAAGTGTGTACTAAATGTTACATTTTTTAGACTTACCAAAACACTTACTAGAATAGATGCACCTATATCAAATATATCCATAGATTTTTATATATATATATAAAAAAAAAAAAGTTTGGCTCATAATTATATGTCAAATTTGAGTTTCATTCCATAATTAGGGGTCTTTAGTTGAAATTTTGCAAATTTAATTTAATATTAAATTGGAAAAAAAAAAACTTATAGATTTCTTTGAGCCAAATTTAAAAATATTCTCTAAAACTTCAAACTAAATTTAACATCAATTTTAAGTCATTTTTTCACTTGATGAAGAAAATTAATGGAAAATGCAATGCCCTTACTACTAGGATTCCTAGTGTTCTTTTATTGCTATAAAGTTTGAATGGGTTTATAACTCTAAGCTTGATTTCATGCTATGTTTTCCAAATTATTTATATTCTTTTTTTATAGATATATTTCGGGGACTTAGTTTGAAAAGTTTCCAATTGAATTCAGCTATTGGGTAGAATAAACTTGTACAAATTTACTTAAGCCAAGCTTATGAGGATGATATATAAATTTTCAGAATAAATTTAACCTCTAATTTGATTCACTTGCCACCTTGAAAACAAAATTGTATAATTTTATATCATTAAAAAAATTATGTAATAACTGTCGATCTGATAGCATTAACAGTGTGACAATTTCAAGATTTTATTTGTTGACCAAACGTTTTTTCCATATGTCCTTAGTATAACTCTCGTCTTGTCAATTCAATAACAAGTATGTATCAAATGTTTTTTCTTGCATAAATGTTATGATGCATATTATAAAATATTTTATTGTGTTTATTTAAAAAATAATATGCTACTTTTTTATATCAAAATATGAATAGTTCTAAGAGTTAAGACCGTGCGTGTTCTTAGTGTGACTCGCATCTCATCAACTCAATAACAAGTGCGTACCATAAGTTACTTTCTTGAGACTTGCCATGGCAAATATTATAAAATACATTGATGTGTCCATTTCCAAATATCCATACTTTTTTGTTGGGGACAAAATATGAGTTTGGCTCCTAAATTATATGAAAAAAATTTGAGTTTCATCCCATGATTTAGGGGTCTTCAATTGAATTGTACAATATTTTTTCAATTATTAAATATAAAAATTATAGATTTCTTTAAGCCAAGTTTAAAACATTCAATCTAAAACTTCAAAGTAATTTATCTTCAATCTTAACTAATCATTCCATTGACAAAAAAGAATTGGTGGAAATTGTAATGTCCTTGATACTAGGATTCATAAGGTTTTTTATTACTATAAAGTTTAACCGAGTTTTATAACTCAAGCTTGATTTCAATGTTGTGTTATCGTAATTATTCTATTCTTTGTCTTGAGATAAATTTTAAGGACTTGATTTCAAAATTTGTCAAGTTAATTCAACTATTGAATAGAGTAAACATGTAAAGTTTTATTTGAGTTGAATTTTTAAGGAAATTATCTAAACTTTCGAAGTAAATTTAACCTCAATTTTAGTTTACTCGTCATCCCATAACGACAATTGTATCGTTTTATATAACAAAACAACTTCTTTTTTTTTGAGGAAGACAAAAAAACTTATTTTTACTTACTGTGAATTTCTTACTTCCTCTCTATCAATCTTACTCTTTCCTCCTTTCTATCCATCTTTTTTTTCTCTCAATCAGCCCTATCTCTTTATCCCTTTCTCCTTGCACTCTCCATGGATGACGTTACTAAGAAGTGGGAAAAGCTCTCTCTGACTGATGTTGAGGGTAATGAGTGTGCTCTTATAGATGGTGTGATAGACGATTCCTTCGCGTTAGTGGCCAAATTCCTTACAAAAAGGAAGATTAACCTTGAAGCAGTAGCACGGACTTTTCGAAGTGTTTGGAAGTCTGATGGCGATTTTGAAATTAGGGACTTGGGAAATAACAAGGCCCTTATTGTTTTCACAGATGAAGTTGACATGAATAGGGTCTTATTGCAGAGCCCGTGGACTTTTGATAAGTATCTATTGGTTCTTCATAGGTTGGGTGAGAATGAATGTGTTGGCTCTGTTCGCTGTGACAATGCTTTTTTCTGGGTTCAGATCTCAAATCTACCAAGCCGACTCATGACGAAGGCAAATGGAGAACTCATTGGGAGCTCTTTGGGTGAGGTTGTCTCGGTGGATGCTCCTGAGGGTGGTCGGGCTTGGGGAACTTGTATGCGTGTGCGAGTGAAAATGGACATTACTAAGCCATTATGTCGGGGCAGAATGGTCCGGTTGAGTGCTTCAGATAGGCGTTGGGTGTCTTTTCAGTACGAGCGTCTTCCAATCTTTTGCTACTGGTGTGGCAAACTTGACCATGATGAAAAAGACTGTCGTTTGTGGATTCAGAACAATGGTTCTTTAAACTGTGATGCACAGCCATATGGTCCGTGGCTCCGAGCTGGTCCTGATCGTTTACAAAAACTGCAGGTTGTTCGGGTTAGTGGTCAAGAGGCTCACCATGGCAACCAGGGTACCATAAGGAATCCACGCCGGACCACGGCAGAGCAGGTGGGGAGTACAGGGGATACGGTGCAGCATAAGGTACTCTCAAATCCCATTACTTCTAGAACTAGTTCTCCACCTGTACATTGTGTCCCTGAAGTTCTGGAGTTCCCTTCAATTCAAAAAAGTTCAACCATTCCAATTGATTTTGAGGCGCATCAAAGGGAGATTGATGGGCCGCAGGAGTGCAAACTATTGGAGACGGTTGAAAAAGATAATGAAATTTCTGATTCCATATCTCCTCTTTCTAATGCTGTTGACTCTAAGTCTAATGGGACTGACATCACCCCTCTTCAGGGGCTTGCTCTTGATGGGCCTCAAGGTGGGGTTAATAAGGTCCCTACTGCTTTCGTTATGGGCCCTGGTGGTAACTTTACTCAGGTGGTTAATTCAAGAGGTGGGATTGTTCATGTGCCGCCAAAAAAATCTGGGCAATATTCTATAGCCAATGGTGGTTGTAAGAGTAAAAAAGGAACTGGTCCGAGACAAAAAAAAAAAACAGAGGCATCTAAGGATGTGGGGATGGAAATTCAAAAAGATGAGCCTAAGAGGAAATTTGAAGGATTGTTCTCTACGACATCAGGGGCAGAAAAGAAAATTAAGTTGGATGATGCTGTGTCTTTAGGAAAGGTGTTTGAGGATCAATTTGGATCGGCGGAGGTTGCTGAGCAACCCCGCCGGGCACAATGAATACTCTGAGTTGGAACTGTCGGGGGCTTGGGAACCCCCGTACAGTTAATGCACTAAAGAAATTAGTGCAAGCTGAAGCTCCCAGTTTGGTCTTCCTCATGGAAACCAAACTTCCTCTGAAATCCATGAGAAGAATGTCCAACATTAAACACTCCCTTGGATTGACACAAGGTTTGGTAGTCCCAAGTGAAGGTAAGAGTGGTGGAATTGCACTGCTGTGGAAGCCAGAGATTAATGTTCATATTCAATCTTTCTCTCGGTGGCATATTGATGCTGTCATTGATTCTGGAAGTTGTAATGGGAGGTGGCGTTTGACAGGTTTCTACGGCAACCCCAATACAAGTGGTAGGCCAGAGTCATGGGCGCGTCTTTCTCAACTTGCTACAGTTAATAATCTCCCTTGGATGTGTGTGGGGGACTTCAATGAGATCCTCAGTGTTACGGAAAAGCAGGGTGGGTCAGATAGGCCAAGTAGACAGATTGAAAATTTTTGGCGTTGTATCGATACTTGTGGGCTGAAAGATATTGGATATGTCGGATCATGGTTTACGTGGAGTATGTTTAGAAATGATTTGGGTTGGATACGAGAAAGAATTGATCGTGTGTTTGCAACAATAGAGTGGCTAAATTTGTTTCCAAATGCTAGACTACATCACTTGGCTTCCTCTGCTTCTGACCACTGTGTTTTAATGTTGAGGTTTAGTTCTCAGGGGGTACACCGAAAGAAGCCAAAAAAGCTCTTTAGATTCGAATCCATGTGGCTTAAAGATGATAGGTGTGGAGTGATAATGGAAGAAGCTTGGGCTGAAGGCTCTCTTAGGGGTGTAGAAAATAATTTTGCAGCTTGTTTGGATTCATGCCGTATAGCTCTGACCAGTTGGAATAATCGGGAGTTTGGACATATTGGGAAAAAATTGGCAAAGGCTCAAGACTTACTCCAAGCTTTAGAGGAGAGAGCAGTGGGGCTGTCAAACACACTGGAGGTATGTCAGCAAAGAGCAGAAGTGAATCGCTTGCTTGATCTAGAGGAAAGAATGTGGAAACAGAGGTCTGGTAACCCTTGGCTGAAGGAGGGTGATAAAAATACAAGGTTTTTTCATGCAAAGGCCTCTAGTCGAAAGCAACGTAACACAATTATGGGTGTCATGGACAAAACCAACATATGGCAGGAAAACGAGGACAAGATTTCTGAGGTGATCATTGATTACTACCAGGAGTTGTTTACCACCTCCCAACCAGATATTACTTCAGAATTTCTTGATGCCATAAATCCGAGTGTGACCCCTCAAATGAACCACATGCTTACCAGTGATTTCAATGCTACGGAGGTGAAAACAGCCCTTGATCAGATGTACCCGCTAAAATCTCTGGGCCCGGATGGTATGCCCCCTCTCTTTTATCAGCATTTTTGGCATGTTGTTTGGGAATAGTGTTGTTAATTGTGTTATAAATTTTTTAAACACTGGTGTGGCACCCCCTAATTTTCATGATACACATATTGTTCTTATTCCTAAGGTTAAGAGCCCTACAAAAGTGTCAGAATATAGGCCCATTAGCCTATCTAATGTCATCTATAAACTGGCATCAAAGGTTCTTGCTAATAGGCTTAAGACTCTTATTCCATCTCTTATCACTGAAAATCAAAGTGCTTTCCTCTCAGAGAGGCTTATTACGGATAATGTGCTTGTTGCTTTTGAAATTATGAATTTCATTAGTCAAAAGAGAAGTGGGAAAATAGGTGCTATGGCTTTAAAGCTTGATATGAGTAAGGCTTTTGATAGGGTTGAATGGAGTTGTTTGGAAAAAATCATGACTAAGATGGGCTTTCATCCTAGGTGGGTATCTATGGTTATGAGTTGCATCACCTCTGTCATATATTCTATTCGTATTAATGGAGTCCCTCAAGGGCGTATTACCCCATCTAGGGGTTTATGTCAAGGAGACCCTCTCTCTCCCTATTTGTTTCTCTTGTGTGCAGAAAGTCTTTCAGCCTTGTTACATAGAGCTTCTGAGGCCGGCACCCTTAGAGGTCTCCAAGTTTGCAAGAGAAGCCCTCGCATCACTCATCTTTTCTTTGCCGATGACAGCCTTCTCTTCTGTAATGCCACCATTGCGGATTGTGAAGAAATCCAAAGATTGCTGCTGGTCTATGAAAGAGCAACAGGGCAGCAAGTGAATAGACAAAAAACCTCATTGTTTTTTAGCCCCAATACAGCTGTGGAAATTCAGGACGATATTAAGCAAAGATTTGGGGCAGATATCATCCGTCAACATGAGAAGTACCTGGGTTTGCCATCTTTAGTGGGTAAAAACAAGCGTAATACATTCCAGCAATTAAAGGAACGAGTGGCCAACAAACTAGCTGGTTGGAAGGAAAAATTTTTGTCTATGGCAGGAAGGGAGGTGTTGATTAAGGCTGTTGTGCAAGCAATCCCAACACATACTATGAGTTGCTTTCTACTACCGAAGTCCCTTTGTGATGACTTGAATAGTATGGTAAGTAAATTCTGGTGGGGGCAGAAAAATGATGAGCGTAAATTGGCTTGGATGAGATGGGAAAAGTTGTGTTCTCCAAAAGCTTGTGGTGGTATGGGTTTCAGGGATTTAAGATCATTCAATCTTGCCCTTTTAGCTAAGCAAGGGTGGCGGCTACAACAACAATCAAACTCACTTTTCTATCGAGTTTTCAAGAGTAAGTACTTCCCTGACACCTCCTTTCTACAAGCTCAACAAGGTAGGAATCCGTCCTATGTTTGGCGGAGCATTCTAGCAGCGCAACCAATAATTAAACAGGGAATGAGATGGCAAGTTGGAAATGGGGAGAACATCTGTATTTGGAAAGATAAATGGATCCCAAATCCATCCACCTATCAAGTTATCTCTCCTAGAACCTTGCTACCGGAGGATGCAACAGTAAGTGTTCTGATTGATGCAGACCATGGCACTTGGAGATCTGATCTAGTAAGGGAGCTGTTCCTAAACTTTGAAGCGGATATTATCCTCAGTATTCCTCTGAGCACACGTATGCCTAGGGATAAATTGGTCTGGGCAGCAACACCAAACAGTAAGTTCACGGTGAAAAGTGCTTATTGGTTGGCTTTGGATATGAAAAGAGCAGAAAATGGAAGTACCTCAGGCCCTGGCGGACAGCAGCAACTATGGAAGTCCATTTGGAGTGTTAATGTGCCAAATAAAATAAAGAATTTTGCTTGGAGGGCTTGTCAGAATATTCTCCCTACAAAAGCTAACCTATTCCATAGGAAAGTGATCAGTTCTGAGGTTTGTGAGAGTTGTGACCAGGATAGGGAGACAATAAGCCATGTTCTTCTGCACTGTGCTTTTGCTTTATCAGTATGGGAAGCTTGCGGTCTGGTGGTGGATAAAAATTGTACTTTTGAGGATATGATTTGGAAATGCAGAAATGGCTCTGGTCCAGCAGCCTTAGAACTTGCTCACCTCATGGCCATCTCGTGGAATTTGTGGAACAACAGGAACGGGATTCGACATGGTGATGCGCCAAAATCTGTGTTAAACATTGTTCTTGAAGCTTCCCGGCTGATTGCAGAGTATCAGGCTGTTCAAGATCGCCCAAAGCTGCCAGCAATCCCTCTTCATACTAGGTGGTATCCACCCATGCCTGGAGTGTACAAGGCAAACGTTGATGGAGCTGTTTTCAAGGAGAAACTTACAGCTGGCTTGGGTGTGATTATTCGAGATGCTGATGGTCAGGTTGTTGGTGCCTTAAGTCAGCAGATATATGCTCCACTAGGCGCTCTTGAAGTTGAAGCTAAGGCTATGGAAGCTGCTGTGTTGTTTGCAAGGGATGTTGGAATTCAAGAGATCATTTTCGAAGGGGACTCTCTACAAGTATATAATTTTCTTAAAGGAGGCTCCTTAGTCCCACCTGCTGTTGCTAACGTGTTGGAAGGACTGCTCTATCATCTTCAAGCTTTTCGTTATTTTGATTTTTCTCACATTAAAAGGGGAGGCAATAGGCCAGCCCATCTTCTAGCTCATCATGCTAGGTCTGTAGTTGATTTTGAGGCATGGGTTGAAGAAACCCCCAGCTTTTTACAAGCTGCTTTGGCCTCTGATGTAGCTGCTTGCAGCACTTAAGTCTTATTTTAATGCAGTAATATTCCCAATCAAAAAAAAAAAAAAAAAAAAAAAACTGCAAATTTATTGGCATTGATCGTGTGATACACTTTTATGATATCACTAGTTGAATAAGCGTTGCTTTCCCATGTTTAGCATGAGTCGTTTCTTGTTAATTCAATCGTAGTGTATAGGATAACACTCCATACATTGATTGACTTTACTTTTTTGTCTTTTTATATTGGTGGGCAAATTTTGATTAATTTTATTAATTATTTATTTTTCTTTTACCGTTTTTGGAAAAACAAAATAATAAGTACGATGAAGAAAGATGGCGGATGTCCCCACTACATGGATTCTTATTTTTGTTTGTTTGATTGCTTTGTCTGTTTTTTTTTAATGGGGAATTTTATAACATTGATATTAATTTTCTTCTAAAAAAATACCGAGTATTAATTTTGTGCTATCTGAATTATTTATATTCTTCTCTGTCATGAAATAATTTTGGAAAATTTGTTGATATAATTCAACTATATTGTAGATTCCAGTTAATTCAATTCGTAAAATCTCTTATGGTTGAATAAGAGATATGTGGTTAAATCCCCATCTACACCAAAAACCTATTGGTATCTTGGTTTGATAGAACTATCATCACTCATAAGAAGCAGAAGTTATAGGTTAAAACTCTCTAAAAAAAAAAAATCAACTTTAAAATAAATATGTAGAGTTTTATTTAGGTTAAAATTTTAAGGATGTTATCTAATTTTTCATAATAGACTTAACTTTAGTTTTAAACTTTAAATTAACATCTCGCCTTAAAAACCACAAACTATATTTTTTATATAATAAAAAATAGATGTAATAATGACTGATCCAATAACATTAATAGCGTTACACTTTCAATTTTATTAGTTAAATGAATTTTATCCCCACAACAAAAAAATTTTATGTTCACAACATTTTTATAATATTTTAACAACAAATTTTAAGTTGCAAGTTGTTATTGGTAAGTAACAAAGTAATTTTAGTAATGAGTTTAAATTATAACTAGTTACAACTTACTATCTGTGATTTGTTGTGAAAATATTATGAACGCAGCGCTTCTCTATTCCCACCTGCTATCATTTTAGTATGACCCACGTCTCCTCAAATCAATAGCAAATGTGTATATAAATGCTATTAGAAAATATCTTATGATTTCATTTTTAAAAATAAAATATGTAATGATTTTTTATATTAAAATATGATATAATTTAAAAACCTGGGCGTCTTCTTTTTTTTTTTTTTTTTTTTTTGAGAATCAATACGGTGCTTTATATTAAAGAAGGCCAAAAAGATTAGCCTGTAAAACAGTTGAAATATTTGGTGGTACATCTTCCATCCAGACTTGATATTGGGAGAAACTCTTTGCTCGCCTTGCTAAAGAGTGAGTTAGAGCGTTACATTGCCTCCTAACATGAGTATAATTAATCGATGATAAATAAGAGGCTATGAACTAAATATCCTTAACTAAGTGGTTGAAACTTGCTAAAGAGTAAAAGTCTTCCCGAAGTACTGTGATAGGGATCTGAGATTCGCTTTCCAGTACAATATTCCTCCCCGTTTCCACTGCTAGCTCTAGTCCTCGTCGAGTTGCCAGCGCTTCAACCTCTGTCACTGTTAAGGGCAGAGGGATGTGCTCAGATAAAGAGGCCATTACCTGACCATGCTCATTCCTAATGACCACGCCCAAACCAGTTGTATTATCTTTATCAAAAAGGGCCCCATCAACGTTCACTTTGTGCAAACCTGGACCTGGAGGTTGCCAACCTGCTGGTGGACGTCCCACTAGCGCTACTGGTGTTGTGTTCTACTATAAAAAGTCACTCACCATTTCTTTGGCTCGCTACAACAAATGAACCAAAGTTTCTACATTTTTTCCCATTCTAAGATTGTTTCTTTGAGTCCACAAGGCCCATACCATCGTGGCAAACATCATTGGCTCTCTGTTTTTTGTGAAGACAGTTTCGATGAGGTCAACAAAATTCACAGCTCTTTTTAAATTCTCGTGGTTCCATTAAGGCACTTTTTTCCAAAGTTCATCAACTTTGGACAGCTGTACAAGGCGTGCTTCACATCTTCAGTGTACTCTCGGCATGCATCACAACAGCCATCTTGAATGATCTTCCTTCGAACCAGGTTGTCCTTGGATGGCAAAGAATTTTTGGTTGCTCTCCAAATCAAATTCTTCACTTTGCTCGGCATAGGTAGGTTCCAAATGGCTTGCACAAAGGTTTCAACCTTGACCAATCAAATTGTCCAGGTTGTGTATTCTGAAATTCTCTTTGTAGAAATTGATACCAAAATTTAACCATGTATTCTCCTTTAGGATTGTAGGGACATGTGAGGACATCTGGTTGGTTGGTGCGACACAGGGGAATTGTTCTTATGATTTCCACTTAACCTTAGCATCCTGTTTTCCAAAACCTCTGTTTTCAACTGTTTCTGCTCCGCATCTATCAATGAAAACACTTTGGCACCTATCGTTGCCACAGGCCAAGGGGATAATACTCTAGGAGAGTATTTTCTAAGCAACCAACTATCTGCCCATATATCAACAAATTGTCCATCCCCAATCCTCCATATTGCTCCTTTTTTAATGACTTCTCTACCTCTAATTATGCTATGCTATGCAAATGAAGCTGAGCTCGAGTTGGCTGCCTCCATAATTGTACCATTTGGGAAGAATTTTGACTTAAACACCCTATAAAACAATGATGTTTTGTCATGTAGGACCCGCCATGTTTGTTTTGCCAATAATACATCATTGAACATTGATAAGTCCTTAAAACCCATTCCCCTTTGGGACTTGGGTTTGCAAAGCTCTTCCCATTTAATCCAAGGGACCTTTCGGCCCTCTCCCTTTTGGCCCTAAAAGAATTTTTTGATGAGGGCCTCAATCTCATGACATAGTCCGATTGGCAATTTGAAAACATGATATTATGTAGGTAGGAAGTGCTTGAGCTACCGCCTTAATTAAAACCTCTCTTCCCGCTTGTGAGAGCAACTTCCCTTCCCATTCTTGTAGCTTTTTCCACACCCTTTGCTTGATATTGTCAAAACTCTAATTTTCTTCCTTCCAATAAAGGATGGCAACCCCAAATACTTCTCATGTTGTTGGACTACTGAAACTCCTAAAGCTTGCATTATAGATTCTTGCATGGTTGAGGAAGTGGACTTGCTGAAGAAGAGAGTGGTCTTATCCCGATTAATCTGCTACCCAGAAGCTCTCTCATATGTATTTAGAATCTTCAGCAATTTTCGACAATCATTATCTTGTGCGCTGCAGAAAATAAGACTATCATCTGCAAGAAAAAGATGGGTTAGTTTTGGACCATTACGGGAAATAAAGACTCCTTTAATTTCTCCCATATCTTTGGCTTTCTTCAACAGCCCATGAAAGCCTTCGATACATAGAAGAAAAAAATATGGGGAGAGAGGGTTTCTTTGGCAAAGCCCTCTAGTTGGTACAATGTTTCCTTGTGGCTTCCCATTATCAAGATTGAATAAGTGGCTGTGGAGATGCATCCCATCATTAGCTTCACCCAAGCCTCACAAAACTCCATTTTCTTCATCAGTTTCTCCATGTACAACCATTCGACCCTATCATAGGCTTTACTCATATCCAGTTTTAGTGCCATAAAACATGTACTCCTTGTGTTATGATTTCTCATATAATGCAAAGTTTCAAAAGCAATTATGATATTATCAGAAATCAAGCGATCTGTCATAAAAGCACTTTGATGTTCAGACACAATATTTGGCAGAATCTGTCACGGCCCAAACCTGATATTTGGATTTGTGACCATGACCGGCATGCTAATATCAAGTTTAAAACTGATATTAACAAGAACCAACGTAACTTTTACAAAAACTTTTCCAAAAGCTTTCCTCTTTCTTTTCATTTTTATTTCTTTACTTAAATGATATAACTTTTCACTGGACATTCAGAGCATCTACATTGTACTTCAAATAATAACATAATCCACTAGTTACTCAAATTCTGAATTTCACATAATACATCTCTTAATACTTTAAGGTACACAACTTTTATTAAATCCTAAAATATACAATATTGTAATACTAAAAATCAAATTACTAGTTTGGGTTCTATACTTTTAAAACTAAAAACAACTTCTTCCAAAACTTGACTAAGGCTCCCTCTGCTCCAAAATAAAACCTGTTAACTGAATAGGTGGAAGGGGTGACCTACACAGCTCAGTAAGGGTAAGATACATAAGAATTTAATAAGAATGCATGTAAATCCACTCATTTTATTTTACGATCATTCAGATAGGAGAACATCTTTTCATGCATAGTATTTTATACTATTTATAATAATAACTTATATGTTCTTCATAGGAAATAATTGTTCTTCTTTTTCTTATTAGAATAATATTATCAAACCTTTTAGGCTGCATTTCTTTTATTTTTTACAAAGTCACCAAATATAATATTGATTGTTTAAAAATTCATATACATGCATACATATATATATGTACACACACACACACACACACACACACACACACACACACACACATATATTCTTGTTACAAAATAATAATTTTCACTTAAATCAGATAATTGATAACTTTGTCTTAAACTAGAAACATTTTAACAAATAAGAAGTCTTTTCTTTATAAACTTCTTATCGTAAAATATTTTAACTTTCATAGTCATAAAACTTAACGTTTCATAAAGAACAGGTATCGGATAAATTTTTAACGTAAACTTGTGCTTTCATCAAAAGCTTTATCTTTACAGAACATTAATACCTTTTCATCAGATTCTTTTTTTTTAAAGCATAACAAAACTTCGGAAACTATTATCTTTAAAGAACAGCTTTCATTTTCATCAGAAACTTCTTTTCATAAGAGCTTTTAACTTTTTATAATGCATTTAAACAAAATCATTCTCTCATGATCATTAAAATAATATAGCTGTTCATACCATATTGGTTAGTCCATATCTAATAAATCTGTACTTATTTGGGAGGCTTCTAGCACCACTGTGCTAGGCATCCAACATTCCCCACAATGCCAGGTATTCCCGGGATCACATTATGATACATATCTTTCAACTATGGGGGTAGGTTGACTTCCTCCACAAGTTGGCCGTAACCAACAAGGGCGGGTACAGCAGAGCCAGTCCCACTTTTAATGGCCAATCAAATAACATTTTCCATGGAAAGCTAGTAATTAACCCCTACTGGCAAAGTTCAGATAATCAGAGAGCATAACCTGAAAACATTTCTTACTTATACATCATACTAAAATTCATAGTTTGGATAACATTTCATAATAAAAGTATTTCCATTATTTTCTTTAAACATCATATTCGTGAAATTAGTAATGGCATCAATATGCTTAAATCATATATATAAGGTTTCGAAAGTTCTAGAACACATCTTTGTCTGAAACATGATTATATGTCATATCTCTAATCAAAAACCTTTTAATGCATTATATACTTTAAAATAACCTCATGACTTACCAAATGCCCATATAAATTATCTCTTGCTTGAAAGTAGTGGAATCGAGAGCCTACAGTTGAAGGAGCTTAGACTTGGGTACTGGTAACATCTAAATCAAATATCAAAACTTATTGCTATCAATTACTCCTTGTAATAAACTTACATATTCATCTCAAAGCCTGTCTCTTAAAATCAAGGAAAACCTAATCTCACCTCAACGAGGTTCCCACAAACGTATTATGCACACATCAACAATTGATGTACCAAGCTAAAGAAAAACCATCATTCTCATATGGCAACACATTGAAGAAGACAGTTTCATAAAAATAACAATCGGATGGTTTAGAACCCCTCCTTTGAGTACCAAACCTTGAACCAAGTTGAACAAAATTTATCTATGATCTAGGCATAGTAAATGATGAGCATAATAAATTACAGCTCAAATCATTCACCCTCACTTTAGAGTTAAATCCTCAAAGTTAGGCATGTCCCTTACTGTTCACTGTTTTATTCCAGCAGCATATGCCTCATTTGTAAAATACAAATGGGCTATCTATTTACATCGAAACTTCATGAAAATTTTATAGAGCAACTCCTCTGGATGTCTAGTAAATACCATATGAATTTCAGAGTCAAAGCATAAAACCATAATTTACTAAAAATCATACAATACAGCATACTCGAATCTGTCCTGACAGAATTTTATGCAGCTTAGAAATTTATCCATTATTTTTATATTGATCCAATGGATGTGAGACCACTTCCATTAGAACCGTATGTGTCTTAGGTTTCAAAAGAAATATCCCTAGCATCCAAATTCACTGTATACAATTTAATACATAATTTATCATGTGTAAACACAGAATTTGTCACAGTGATAGCTTTGCAACATTTTCTTGTAAATTCACAAACAATTATCAAACGATGGTATTTTCCTATGAAATTTAATACACACATACTAGACATATTATATAATAATCTCCGATAAACCTTTTACCCATAGCTGTCCTAGAAAAATACAGAATTTATAATAACCAAACAGGTTAAGAGTGAGTGCAATTCTTAACAAGTTCATGAAGTAACACTCAACCAACTTCAATTACTAAATCAACTACACATTCAGCACCTCAAATAGAAATTCCATAAAGTTTATCTAGCTATTTTAATCCTTTAACACTTACCCATAATAGATTTTATATTAATCTATCATCTAGAAGCAAATGCAAGCATAACAATGATACAAATCATATTTGGGCAATCAACAATCTCTAGAATCCAACACACCCATATACAAAATCATATAACCATCACTCAAATTTAAAATGGAAAATAGACTAAAAGAATTAGATTTTTCCCTTACCCTAAGCATGGTTCTTGGAGTGATAGAGCTACAGTCACTCTAGCTTTAAATTTGGGAACGAGAGCTTGGGAAGAATGGAGAGAACCTCTTGTTGCTGCTGGACCGTAGGTGTGAAAGGGAGAGGAGAGTTGAGAGCTTTTCTTTTTTTTAGTGTTGATCTGTGGGTATGAAAGAGGAGAGAGTTTTTGACTCTTGTAGTTGCTTTGAAAGAGTCAAAGAAGAGATAAGACGGAGACTTATCTTTCTTTTGGTGTGTGAACCCGTGGACTCAAGAGAGCTTCTAGCTCTTTCCTTAAGAGAAAAAAGTAGGGTTGTCCACGGGTCGACTCGACTGAATCCGGTTTTTGGAAAACTCACCCGCCGTCGACTGCCAAAGTAAACGGGTCAGGCAGATTAGATCTTCAACGGGTGGTGGACGGTTCGGTCGGCGTCAAAGATCTGAGAAAATGGCGAGAAAGGGTGAGAAAATGATGCGAAAAGGTGAGAAAAACCCAGATCTGGTGAAAATCTCATTGGAATCTATGAGATTTTGCTAGATCCGGCAATAATCTCACCAGATTCGATGAGATTTCGCTAGATCTGGTTAAAATCTCGCTAGATCTGGTTAAAATCTCGTCGGATCTACGTGAAATAGTGCCTAAATCCAGGTTTTTTCGCCGAGATCTGGGTTTTTATGGCCGGAATCTGGAATTTTCTCGCCGGAATCTGGGTTTCTCGCTGAAATCTAGGTTTTTTGCCGGATTATAGGTTTTCGCCAGTCAGTTTGGGTTTTTGGGGGAGAAACCGAAATCAACCCGCTGGAGTTGGTTTCTGGTGGAGAAAATCCGTCACCGACACCCGGAGTAGGTTGGGTCGGCCGGTTTCGGATCGGTTCTGGTCGGGTCTTCGGGTGGGTTGGGTCACCGGATATGTTTGGACAGCCCTAGAAAAAAGAGAAAAGTGAAGTTAAAATTCTGATTCATTAGACTCGTGAGAAATGAGAAGAAAAGAGTTTCTTAGATATTCTAATTGTCTTGAAAAGTCAAAGAAGGGATGAGGTATCAACAAGGGAAGTAGAAAGAGAAAAGAACAAGGAAAAGGGAATATAGAAAGAGGAATACGGGCTGAACCTTCAGCCAAAGAAGTCAAGGAAAATCAACTTTGTGGGACACATATTTGCTAAGGAAAAAGTGAGTCCACCTTTTGCAACTTTTTTTTTTTTTAAATCACTATCCACCCTCTCACAAGCTTATATTCTATAAAGGCCCAAACTATAAAATAACTTTGCATATTAACCCTTACCTTAAACACTTAATTAAACACCAACAACAATATATATTTAATAACTTAACAACTTAATATAGTTTTTGTACATACTTAGTATATATTTATAATACAAATAGCCATTTCAATTATTTATAATCTTTACAATTCTTATCCAAAAGCATTATAAAGTAATATATTTATCAAATACTCTTCTATTAATTATAAAAGAAAGTGACTTAAAATAATAATTAACCATTCGAGCACATAGTTTAATTATAAAGTTAGGTCGGAGTGTTACAGAATCTTTTTCAACCTATTTGCTAGAACCTTAGAATATACCCTATACAAGACATTACTAAGGGAAATAGGTCGATATTGAGAAATGTATTCTGGGTTTTTCACTTTGGGGATTAAAGTAATAAAAGAGTGGCCAAGTGAGGGTGGAAAAGTGTCTGTATTCAAATACATAAGAATAGCATTTGATACATCATTACCAACCAAAGACCAATAATTTTAATAAAAAATTGGAGGCATACCGTCTGGCCCAGGCGACTTTAAAGGTGCCATTTGTTTGAGTGCAACCTCTACCTCTAGTGTCGTGAATTCCCCCATCAATTCTAAGTTCATCTCTTCTGTAACAACATGTGCGATTTGCTCCAAAATCATATCAAAGCTGGTCGGATTTGAAAAGGTAAATAACTCTTGATAAAAATCCACCACCGTGTCCACCATATTTCTTTGATCCGTGCACCATCTTCCCTCTCTATTACATAATCCCTTAATGTAATTTCACCGTCGCCTTTCAGAAGCTTTGCCATGAAAATGCCGAGTGTTTTAGTCTCCATCTCTGAGCCACTGAATTTTAGATCGTTGGGACCATATTTGAGCTTCACGGTCCAAAAGCGAATTAATTTCTTGTTCAAGCCTTCTCACCCGTGTCACATCTCCTCCTCTGCTTGCTGCCCGTTCAGCCTTGGACAAGAGTTTTCGCTTTTCCTATAGTTCACCCCTTACACTCCCAAAACTTGTCTTACTCCACTTCGAAAGTGCTTCCCCACAGCTCTGAATTTTTTTAATCACCGTATTGCAAGCCGTAGCCTCAATATCCTTCTTCCACACTACTTCAATGGTTGCACCACACCCTTGCTCGGCCATCCACATCTGCTCAAACCGGAAAGGTTTTTGTAGATTACACTCCATGCCCTCAGTCCGAATTAGTAAGGCTTTATGATCAGAAGCCGTGGCATCCAAATGGTACACTTTTGTATCCGGAAACATTGAGAACCAATCATTGGTTGTGACAACCCGGTCCAACCTCTCCCATACTATATAGTTCTCAAAGTGCTTGTGCCAAGTGAACATAGGTCCTGCAAAACCCAAGTCCATAAATCCGCATTCATCCAATACATCTCTAAGCCCTTGCATCTGTCCATACGGCCGTGCTCTACCCTTAATTTTTTCTGATTGCTTAGTTACTTCATTAAAGTCACCTACACACAACCAAGGCATCTTCCCTCTTGCTTTCAAACTTCTCAACCTTCCCCGAGCTTCATGCCTTTTTTGAGTGTCTGGTTCCTCATAAAATCCAGTAAAGCGCCACTCCTTCTCCTTATTCTTGTTAATTGTATTATCTATGTGGTACTCCGAGAAAGTCTCCACTGTTAGACCAAAATCCTCCTTCCAAAAAATCACCAAACACCCCATTTTATTTCTCCTAAGAGCCACAAATTTATTCTTCATCTTCAAACGTTCTTTCACAAACATCAACCTTGCTTCATTTGTCCATGTTTGGGCTACAAACCCAACGGAGGGATCTTTTGCCCACACCATCTCTGCAAGCTGATTTTTTGTTCGTTGGTTTCCAAGCCTCCAACAATTCCAACATAAAATACTTATTGGTTCTAGCAGGGCTGGGAACTAGCCTCCACCAATATCAATTTGTTTTTCTTACCCACCTGAGAAACCTTTCTCTTCTTAAGTAACTCAGATTGGTCATCCTTACTATCCCCCCCCCCCTCATTTTTTCCCCTACAATGTCTTCCATAACAACATCTGTCCCCATCTCTATTCTGTTTAACCTTTTCCAAGTTGCACCTCTTTCTATTTTCTGCACTGTGTTTTCATCAATAACTGACAGTGGTGCGCGTGGTAGTGGCATTGAAAATTGAGGTTGCTGTGCAGGTGAGGTTTGAGTGGCCACAGGGTGGTCATCAGTGAGTGATAAGGAAGCGAATAGATTTTCCTTACCCTTGTCAGCTATATTATTGGTAGCAGTAGTTATTGTTGGATCAAACCTTTTTAGTTCCTTATCAATCTCCTCAATCATTTCCTTAAATATCTCATTAGCTGATCGGTTCTCTTCCGAATCCATTGACTTCAAATTCAAATTCCTTGGTATCCTCAAATTATAAATGTTTTGACGTGAATCTTGCAAAATATTTTCCTAAGAATCTGTGTCATTATTGCTCTGCTGCCCATTGGCTATGCTTTCATTTTCTGCCCTAATTACCTCTAGCGACGGCTTCCCTGTACAAACCACAACCACCGACAACTTCCCCGTTGCTTGTAGTGGTGTAGCAGATGGTTCTTTTCCCTGTCGAGTGTAAAAGCTAGGGACCTTAATGACATTTTTCCTAGATGGAAAAAAAGGTGGAGCATGAATCCATGGTCCGAACTGTTGAGATTCAGTTGACAAACTTCCTTCTGATTCAACCCATTGTTCATAATCCCTGTCATCATGTGTAAGGCAGCTACACCAATAACATATATTAGGGAGTCGTTCATATTTAAAAGACACCCATAATTCTTCACCACTGTCCAGAGAGATCACCCGTCCATGGCACAGAGGTTCTGAAATATCAAGGGTGACTCTAATTCTAATAAAACCATCCCTTTCAGATTTGTTATCATCAAGCATCACATTCACCTTACTAATGGCCTTGCAAATCCTCTTAGCCACTCGCCTGTTTCTGAAACGGATTGGTATATCGTGTACCTGCACCCAAAACATAACCCACTTGAACTCCATCGCAGTCAGGTCTACCTCCTTATCATAGCTTTGCAACACCATTATGTGCTTATCAAAACTCCAAAGCTCTGTTGCTACGATTTTCTCCATCTCGCTTTTATCATCAAAAGTAAAGAGAACAACGTGGTCCCCTTCTTTCTGTATCTTAAAACTGTTTTTTGCTCTCCATAACGATGTGAAGGTTTCCGCAATAGCATCTATATTAAGAGCACGCTTGGTTAAAAATTTCATAGCCAAAACGTGTTCTAACTCTGCCTGTTCTTTCGTCAAACAAAGACCAAAACCTTCGTTTTTTGATAATGTAAGGCAGCTCCTGGATTTTGTTAGGTCTTCCATTGTTTCAAAATAGAAAAAACTAAAACACTATTTCCCTGTAACCCACGAAAAAAGAACCCACAAAGCCTCACAGGTAAACTTGTTACCAAAAGGGACTACGACACCTTCAAAGGAAGGGACTGCACATTCTACACCCTAGTAGAAAAGGGAAGAACCACATTCGCTGGCAGAGAGAAACTTACCTGGGCGTCTTCTTAGTATGACTCATGTCTCATCAATTAATTAATAAGTGTGTACTATATGTTATTTGTTGAGACATGTCATAACAAATATTAGAAACTACATTAATGCGTCCATTTCTTAAAATTCATATTTTTCTTTTTTGTCAAAATATGAGTTCGAATCCTAAATTATATGACAAATTTGAGTTTCATCCCATAATTTTGGGGTCTTCAGTTGCAATTTAACAAAATTAATTTAATTATTAAATAGAGAAGAAATCATTTTTTTAAAGCCAAGTTTAAAAACATTATCTCAAATTCAACTTAAATTTAACATCAATTTTAACTCATCGTTCATCTGATGAAGAAATTTAATGGAAATTGTAATCTATATATCTATATATATATAATAATAATAGGTAAAGCAGAGAGAAAAATCAATTAAATTTCAAATTAGAATTCAATCAGAGTCTAATTTTGCGTCATGTGTCTTATTTAATCTAAATTTTAAAATTTTATGCCAAGTGAGTTAATCTATATATATATATATATATAATAGGTGAAGCAGAGAGAAACTCCCTTTGCAATTCTAAATTAGAATTCTAATATATATTGTGCCACGTGTCAATGTAAATATAAAATTGGAGTCTAATTTCTTTCCATCTATTGTAATTCCGATGTGCTTTTTTTTTTCTTTTTTCTTTTTCTCCACACTTACGTATTTTCAGGTTCACCTCCATTTTTCACACCTACGTATTTTCAGGTTCACTTTCAGATTCACCTCCTTTTTCCACACTCACGTATTTTTAAGTTCACCTCCGTTTTCCACACTCATGTATTTTTAGGTTCACCTCCCTTTTCCACACCGATTTAGGTACCTTAATATATAGCTCCCCTCTTCTTCAATCAATGCTATGGAATTTCAAAAGAATCTCTCGGTATCAATGATGCATGTATTTGGGTATTTCTGTATCTTATATAAGAAGAGGTTCTCCAGATATTCCGATTGTATTTGTCTTTATAATTTTCATAGTCTTGGTTTATGCTCTGCAAAATGAATTCCAACCATTTCTAAGATTTGATTACTATTTTATTTCATCTGCCTATACTGTTGTTCCTTTTTGTGTAAATTTTTTATTGTTTAATTATATAATTTTGTGGTTTTCGTATGATTGATATTGCATGCTTATTTTCTTTCATCCGCCTATACTTTCTTTCATTTTTGTCAATAATTTTTATTATTTAATTATAAAATTGTTTTGTTTTCTTATCATTGATGTTACATTTTTCTTTTCTTTTTCATAGCTCGTTATCTGTACGAGTTTCTACCCAATTTCGAAAGGAAGTTGTAATCCCATTATTCTTCAAATATCAAAGATTATTTGTGTAGTTTTCTCAACTCACTGTAAGTATTCTTTAGGGAATTAACACTTATCCTATTTGTTTGTCTTTACATTTTATGCTCATAATTTTAGTGATTTTTAATTGATTAAAATTTTTTATGAGATTTACGTTATTTTATTGTTATATGTTGTTATAAAATGCACGTTATGAGATTCACATTTAATTGATTAAAATATTTTGCTAAAAATGATTTGTGATAAAGCAACTTAATCATAGTTATATGTACCGTGTATGAATCAACCTTGAATATATATGTCTATGTAGCATTTTTTTATTAGAATTTTGTATGATAAAAATATTTGCTAAAAAATTACATAATCCTATGTTTTATTAAACATGAATAAACTAAATCTTTTAAATATGACTAAACTCATGATTAATAAAAAAAAAAAAAAACCAATAGTATCACTTAAATAATAAAATGCAATATATTTATTTCTATTGTTTTATTAAATTATATCCATTCCCGTACGGTAGCATGGTTACATATTAGTTTAGTATAAAAATTGAATTTTAATTAGAGTTTAATTTTGTGCTATGTGTCTCATCTATTCTAAATTTTTGTGCCAAATTAGTTTATTTTATGTAGAAATCGAGGAGTCCAATATAATAAATCATAAAAAACATAATCATATAACTAAAAAGAAATTCAAATTTGTAAGTCATATATATATATATATTAATAGGTAAAATTTAGAGAAAATTGAATTAGAATTAGAAATAATAATCCAATTTTGCTCCATGTGTCCAAATTTATGTAAGAACTATACTATAATTATTTACTTAAACTTGTGCTATGTGTCTACTTAAATTTTTTAATCTTTGTGTCAAGTGAGTTAATGAGTGCAAAATACTAAGAATCTAATATTAATGAACTATAAAATTAAAAAAAAAAATCACATATACTCAATAAAAATCACTACATGTTTCTCAATAAATAAATAAAATAAAAATCACCACGTAACAAAAATCACTACACGTTCTATCTTATTAAAAATTAGAAAAAAAATGATTGTAAGTAGTATTAAATTTAGGTAAGAATTTTAATATGTGACTAATTACGTTTATTTTAAAAAAAATAATTTGACTAATTATCTATATTTTATGATAAAAATTATGTTTAATTTTAAATGTATCTAGTATGCATGAATGCTTGTGTTACATGTTTTAAAAAAAATTAATTTGACTAATTATTTATATTTTTATAATAAAAATTTTGTTTAATTTTAGATGCATCCATGTGTTTGCATAGAGTTATATGCTAGTGTCCTTAATACTAGAATTCCTAAGGTGTTTTAGTACGATAAAGTTTAAAGAGATTAAATTTTGTAAAGATGTAATATAAAACTTATGTTTTATCCTTTCAATTTTAATATGTTACATCATCTTATCACATATTTAAGAATAAGCATAGCTACACCCAATCAATTTTAATACTAATATATAAATCCAACCAAATTGGGAGTTTATTGAGATGTTATTAGGTGTGGTAGGATGTATTGAATTTTAAGTAAAATCTGATGTGGAAATCACTTATTGGATGATGTAAAACATGGGTTTTACACCACATCCTTACCAAATTCAAACTCAAGTTTAAATGTGTTTTACAATTTCAATGTAATGTTATCCTAATTAATTATTTTCTTTGTCTTGAGATAAATTTTGAGGACTTGATTTGAAAGAGTAAAACAAGACATCTAAAGTAATAATTGCAAATTTGATGGCATTATTAGTGCCACACATATCTTTTTAGATGTTATTAGTTAACTAAGAGCAGTCGCATTAGGGATTTTAAATATTTTAGCATTTAGAATCTAAAAAACCAACTTTATAGCATTTAACATATTACTTTACAATATATCTAACATCAGAACTTCTATTTTTTTTTACACTTTATTTGGATAATCTTTATTATTTTTATTCTTCCTCTCTCTCTCTCTGTCTCTCTCTTTTTTCAACCCAACTGTTCTAAGCACTGCTAGCCATCAAAATACCAACAGCCACCACAATACCAACAGCCACCACAAAACCCACCACCCAACAACCTACCAAAAATCCACCACCCATACCATAACCACCACAAGCCTACCATCGCCTCCACCAGCCACATCCACCCACCACCACAAACCACAGGCAAAAAAAAAAAAAAAAAACCTCCACCATCGCTCCCATCAGCCACATCCACCCACCACCACAAACCACAACAGAAAAAAAAACCTCCATCATCGCCCCCACCAGCTAGATGCACCCACAACCAAAAACAACAATAGAAAAAAAAAAAAATCAAAACCATCAACGACCATCGGACCCACGAGCCATGACCCAACCACTAAAATTGGATCAACAAACCACCGCACTATGACCCAGGAACTAATCATTCCACCAAAATTCACTAAAAACTAGATTGGAACCCACGGAAAGAGAGGAGAGATTGAGAGTTAGTCCATAAGAGAGAGGGAGAGTGAGAAAGAGGACAGAGAATGAGAAGGAGAGTCTGAGAAAGAGAAAGATGAGAGAGAATGAGAGTGAGAGTTTGATGAGAGAGAATTAAAAACATTAAAAAATGATAACATGTTGCTACAGTGAGCTCACATTTTTGAGAGCTCACTGTAACAATATGTCAATTTTTTTAGCATATAGCATCTTTGATGAAGTAAATTTTTGTGGTTTCAATTGCTAAAAATAGCATTTTAGCATTTATACCACCCTTAATGTGAATGCTCTAAGCTTTTTTTTCATATGTTTATTATGACTAGCGTCTCGTCAATTTAATTACATGTGTGTATTAGATATTGTACATTGCAGAAATGTAATTACGCATATTAAAAAAATAGCTTAATGTTTTTTTTTTAAAATTTGCACATTTAAAAAAAATTAAAATATGGCAATGTTTTATTTTTTATTTTTTATAAGAAGACTTGAATTTCATTAAAATAAATAAACGAAATAAATTACATGATTTGATAGAGCATGTTTAAAAAATAATGTTTTAAGAATAATGTCAGTTTATTTTCTTAGCATGACTTATGTCTCATCAATTCAATAGCAGTCTTGAATCCAGTGTTACTTTTTGTAGACCTGCCATGACCTAACTTGCTGGATAAACATATATGGTTAATAACATGCAACACATGGGCGCTTTACTGTCTATAGTGCATAATTGCATATAGATTAGCAATGGAGGACAACGTTGCAGGAAGAAGGATCCAGGGGGATAAATAAAGCACAAATGTGAAAAGCTTTCTGTGGAGTGTGGAGAACAGGTTTAACACCTTATGTGTGCAATCGTTGGGGTGGAGAGCTCTTAATGGAGCACTACCAACCTTGTACAATTTCAAAAAAGAAAAAAAAAAAAAGGAAAAACAAGTGGATGTGGTAGATGAAGAAATTCTCAATGACCAGAATTTCTAATGAAGCAAGAAATAGATACAAAGATCACCAGTGACATAAACAAGATTACACAGAATATATTGAAAAGAGAAAGTCCAAGAAAATGAGAGAAAGTGAGAGAAAGATTGAGAGAAGGAAACCCACCTATCTTACTTCAAAGTTACGTTTAGAACGCCACAGAGGCGGAAAGTCCTGGCCATTGCCTCTATGTTAATCGATCTCCGAGTGAAGAACTTCGAGGCAAGGACGTATTCTGTAGACTTTTTGTCCTTTGAGAGATCAAGTTTCTTACCCTCTGCCTCCAACAGAGAAAGCTTCTTCCATCTCAACACAAGTTTCTCCATACCAGCCAACACTAATCCCACCTAGTAAAAAATTAACTAGGGAGAACGGCACGACCTTCTCAAGGAGAAGGGAGAAAATATGCTACAGTGAGAGGAGAGGGTGACCACTCGCCTCACAAAGAACTAACTGGGCAAACTTAAAGTGTGCATTCTATAACTTATGAGTTTTGAGTATTAGAAACTTTTTCTATTTCCTCATAAAAAGTTTTTAAAAATATTTCATAAACTAATATCTATTGTTATTTTTAATAATATTGATGACTATTTTCCTAAAAAACAAAAAAATCAATCAAGAACAATGGTGCCCCTTGCACCAACGCCTCCTCCCCTCTTATTTTTTGACAAATATATATTTAAACATTGACCACCTTCACTAAGTTAAATTGCTCCAAAGAAACTTAAAAAAAATGTGTATGTGGTGTAAAACTCTGTTGTACCACATAAGATAACGGAAAGATGCCCTAATGGACAAGGCAAAATATGTCCAAATGATAACTCTATTTGGTCCTTGTTGGGGAAAGAACATGAAACCGAGTTCCAAATCATAAAAAAGAGAGAAATTAGATGTGCATATAACTCATAATCTTTACTTAGCGATTAGGAAAACAACTGAGAACCATTTCACCAAAAGAGGTGACCGATCCATGTTGATTTAGATTTCTATAAAAATATATCCACATCCACATCTTTAATTAGTGAGCTTAAAATGGAAGATTTGGTTTTTGAGGACCAAATCAATTTCCCCTATGAAAACTTCCCAAACTGGTCAGCAGAAAGAAAAAGGCCCCTATCCAAACTATTATTCACAAATAATTATAAACCTTAGCAAGTTTTGGAGGAAAAAGTAAAACAGGGCACATGAATACAAAAAACATCGGAAATACAACAGTTCAAATTTTCATATAATCTCTCCTTCAACAAGTATAGGATATATTTATTCATAGAGGACTAAAAAATACAACAGATCCACACAACATATACTCTGGAAAATATATAAAAATAGTCAAAATCACAACTAATACAATATCGACAACATTTTCACGGTAATTTCACAAGACTCTGTTTAAACATTATTTAAATTGGAGGCTCCAAATGATGTGTAGCCCACATGGTAGAAGTACTAGCTCAGACAAGGTTGACGTTCAGAGCTATCATTTGGATATTCTCTTAGCTGCTGCTGGTAATACCATCGCTGGCGGCAACCCGTTTGGGTAGCAGTACTAGTGTTGTCAGTTGTAAACTTGCGAAGAGCAAGAAGGAGCGTGATGATGAGGATGACCAGGCCAAGTATTTGAGCAGCAAGTTTAAGGTCCGAAAGCAATGACATTTGTTCCTGCATGCAGTAACAAGGAGGTGATTAGTACTATATGGAATTCTGAACCAACAAGAATAAAATTATAAAAATTGTTAACGAAATATATATGCTATTCTCACTCGTTTGGAGTAATAAGGGGAAACTTATTTTGGGTTTGTGTGGGGGGTTTTGTAGGCTCATGTATATTAATATTAATATCAACACTGTAATATATTCAGTTTATTTTTGTTATTATTTATGAGTCTTATTATATTTTTTTTAGTACTATTTATAGCTTCATTATACTATTTCAATTAACTTTTACTTTTATTTACATTACTTTTAATAATAAATTTTTAAGTTCAGCAAAATAAGTAGTATCCAAACAGATTTTTTATGTTATGTTTGTGGCGTAATAAAACGGCATTGGAAAACTTGTGACTTTTTTTTTTTTTTTTTTTGGGCCTTGTTTGTGTTTTGAGGTTTAATTAAACGGCGTTGGAGAGGAAAGACAAAAAGAAAATTACTAAAAAAGGTCCCACTTGTGACTGCCTTTGAACCCCGCCGAATAATAATTTGATGATCTTTAGCTTTCATTCGGATATAGACTTTCTTCCTTGACCTGCGTACGTCTGTTTCACATTGCTGCACAACTTTTCTTGTTGGGAAACTTTCTCGTCTTCACCAAGCTGTTGTTGGATTTTTTTTTTTTTTTTTAAATTTTAATTGGTGATTGTGTCACCGAGTCAGTTTATGCAGTTTTAATAATTTATTTATCTTTTTGTTGAAAAGTGTGTTAAAGTATTCTTATACTTTTAAAAAAAAGAAAAAGAAAATGTGAGAATTTAAAAAACTGTACATAAAAACTGAATTTATAAACCGACCATTTACCATGCATTTACCTTATTATTGCAATCCTATGTGAAACTGAATCATTTAACTAATTAGTAACTTACATGTGAATATATATTGTATACTAATGTATCTATTGCATATCATGCTTAATATTTTAAATTAATTTAGGAGTATGCTCTATTTTAAGGTTGGGTAGTAAGGGTGGAGAAGGGCAATCACTCGTTGTTAAAACTAACATTCTTAAGACCAAATAGTTGGGAGCAAAAGGGAGGGAGTTTCTGTTCCTAGTTCTCCAGTAGCATTACGATGGTATTTGTTGGTCACTGCTCTTATTTATCAGTGACCAAACAACTGAAACCTACTAACTTCTAATGACTAACTGCAACCATTTACGAGCCTCCCTATCCTTTAAAACCAAAAAAAAAAAAAGAATAAAGATCTTAATCATTCCAAGCTTGTGATTCAAGTGCAGCACATCCTATGCCTCCATTAGTGAACCTCTCCCTTCTATCGTTGCCTATTTAAGTTAAGACTTTAATGACACTTCCAGTTTCTCGTTCGACCCTTCTCTCTGTGGGTTAGGTAGGCATATCCTCCCGGAGGCC
The DNA here is from genome assembly GCA_032878915.1 of Castanopsis chinensis. Taxonomy (NCBI): domain Eukaryota; kingdom Viridiplantae; phylum Streptophyta; class Magnoliopsida; order Fagales; family Fagaceae; genus Castanopsis; species Castanopsis chinensis. The sequence continues at coordinate 2,290,205 of JAVQMG010000096.1, forward strand.
TACTTAACCACATGCATATGATGTCTATAATGTCCTAAAACAAGAGTTACAAGACCCCCAAGTAGGACTCCCTATGTGTCTTCAAGTACAATTTCTGACAAAAAAAAAAGTTTCAAGTACAATTTCCATGTGTCTTCGAGTCTCACCAAATAATAATATCTGGGAAATTCTCCAATTATCAATGGTCTAGATTGCAGATATCATCACAATTTAGGGGGAAGAAAATGTCGGGTACACTTCACTGGGTAGTAACCCGAGATATCATACTGGGGGTTGTTACAAAATAGGGGAAAAAAATTATAATCAAGATCACAGAATGTGATATTAATTTACATGCGTATAAGATGTATAGGTTTGATTTTTTTTTTTTTTAATAATCATTGAAAGGCTAAGAGTATACACTAGTTGCAATTACAGTTGCAAGTTGATCTTCTCAGACCACTTGAAGATGTCAGAGTAAACCTGATCACCCCCCAAGTCTTCCCCTGTAGCTCCAGCAGCCACCCTTATAATGTCCTCAGTCAAAGCAAAATTTCCCATTATATCAACATGAGCTCCACTTTGGGTGCCCCTGCCCTCTAACAGATTGGCTGGAGGAGAATGATCATACTCCCTAATGTATGTTCGGCTTCCTGAAGGATTAAATCTTGTTTTCCCACGCCATCCTTTTGCGCACATGAAGCCTGCACTTAAAACAGGCACAGTCTCATCACCATCCACATGATAGACTCCATCTTTCAGACAGCCATCTTCATCTTCACTATCAGCCGAAGAATCAATCTGAAATGGAATGTTGCATTCAGCAGTGGGGGATAACTTGTAAACATAAGATCTTTCAGTTGGTAAGCCAACTCCATACATAGAATATATTTCCATGTCAGGAGCATTGGGCAATCTGCAAAACCAATGGGGGAGATTAAACATTAGCAGAAATTACTTTTAACGGTCGGTGAATACTAATTGGACAACCGTTAAGAACTTTTTTTTCCCTATGAGCAGCCAGAGTTGGCTAAATCGATCAAGCAAGCAAAAAATGATCAGCCAGGGAACAAAGTACTCCTAAATATGAATAATGTCATAGCTGTATGGAAAGGGAAAGAGAACAAGAATATGCAAGTACAATTAACTATTAATAACATCAGGGCACATTTCATTGTGATTACAACATGCCTGTATCATTTTCCTAGGACAGCATGTAGAAGGGTTGTACATCCAGAGTCCAGACCATTAGCTATAAAAACTTAAAAACTTTCTTTTCAAAACATAATAGCATATTAGAATATGCAATTAATAAAGAATCAATCTTGTGTAGGAACTACTATAGTAACTTTAACTTTGAATTCTTCAAATCCATTTATATAAGATCTATTTCTCTCTAGAACCAAGTGCTCTCAAAATCCTTTTAGTTAATTAACAAAGAAATAGATGAACCAGTATTACTCATGGTTTATATAAGATTTAAGCTACTTTATTACATCACCAACTTCAAACTTTTAGCTACTAAATAAGCATGCAATCAAAAGCGTATTTATGCACCAAATAATTCAGGCTATTCAGCATACAATTGACAACTATATTCTGAAATATTTACCAATGAAATCATTTAAATATGAGGTGACAAGAAAAAATTGAAATAGAGTACAAAGATTCTCACCTTGTCTCCAAGGGATTTGACCAATATTTATAGTGTTTGTACTTTGGATCATCCAAATTGTCAGCAATTCCATAAGAGAAATGAGCGCTGCCACGTGCCATCATTTTTGGAGCAACAAAATTAAGCAAATCTAAAATTGATCCTGCAGTGTAAACTTTATGTTCCGCAACAGCTCTGATACCCTCAATTCCCATGTCATGGTATTCAGTCCACACATCATGACAGGTAGTATTTGCAACATTATTACCCTTAATGGCATCCTGCACATTTACAAATAAGCTTAGAACACAAAGATACCATTTGTGTCCCTGTCTGTACACGAACAAACCAGCAAAGATACATGACGAGTTATTTCACCATCTTCTTTGAGTATTCATCTCATACACAGTTTTTTGATATATCCACGTATATGCTATTAACATAACCCATAAATCATCAAACTGCTTGTTGATATCAATTTTGTAGTACCTTTTAAAATCTAATTACTCATAATCAATTTAAAAGCCTTCCAATCTCCAGTTTCCAACCCACAGTACGTCATACATCATTATGCACTGATGAATTAAAATGGAAAAGAAAAAGAATATGGGATTTCACTGGATTCTAGTGGAATATATAGTCTTACCAGAAAGTCAATCCTCTCAATCTCAGATAAGGGTGCCTCTGCCACATCTTTCCCAAATGATATAATCCTTCCATATTTAACACTTTTAGCTTGAGAACCCAGATTTCCGTTTGCACTATGCCTTCCTGATTGCGTATCATTATCTCTTTGCCTTCTCTTGCTAGTAACATAGCCTTCCTCTGGCGACCAGTCAAGATCACCCCATATAGTGTCCCCACCTTTTGGTATCATTGACATTGTTGAGTCCCATGAGCGACTCATCCTCATTACATGTTGCAATGTTTGAAAACGAAACAGATCACTGTCCAAGAAACCTGGTGCAATGGCCCTACATTTTTGAAATACAAACAGATTAATTATTTATTTAAAAAAGAAAACAAAGAAATGAGAAGAAGCAAAACAAATTAATATCCTTAGGAAAGTAACCCAAGTAGATTCATTGTTACAATATACTGTAATATCAGGAAAATAATCAAACAAATAAATTACATGAGGCAGAGAAATTTCCTACTCACTATGCAAAGATTGTAATGCTGTCAAACTAAACTTGTATCAACAGGCCATCAAAAAGCACATTCCAAGTATATACACTACTAAGGAGGGAAACCAGAGAAAAAAACCTGGCAACTGCAATATCCTTAGCTTCAGCAGAGAAAAGCCCAGAAACAGCTTTTGGAACACCCAAAAATGGTCCACCAATGTTCATCACCGCCTTTATATGCTTAGAACACCAGTCTGGCCCTCCCCCTCCACCCATTGGAGCTGGCTCCTCAACCCACTTCATAAAATGCAGAAAATACAGTACACCCATTGAATGTGGAATTATAACTGCCTTTTCCCCACTGGTAGCAACCATCAATTCTATATTACTTTTTATCCGGCTTAAAGTTTGGTCCCGCACCTGATAAATTGAGTTTCACAAAAATGTCAAAATCAGTGCAAGTTATTTAAAGAAGATTGGAACAAAAAGAAAGGTGCATGATCAATAAAACTCTGCACCAAAACACCAAACAACAGCTAGTTCAAGTTTAAGTACCTCAGTATTCTGAAATGAGATTCTCCAATCATATGCAGCCATATACATGTTCTTCTCTTCATAACCAATGCGAGCCAAGTTAGCAATTAAAACTGCCCACACAAAATAGCCTGGAGCAAAGTAATCAGCAGCCACAAGTCCAGTAACAGGTCGGATCCTTATGCCAGGAGGATCCAATCCAGTTTCATTGTCCAGTGATATGTGCTCTACCCAGCATAGAGGTCTGAGGCAGGCCCAACAGAACAATGAGATTTCATTTGCCAATTATCATGGAAGTTCACAAGTTAAATGAATGACAAACTCTGAGAAAGCTGGATATGATATCCAGTGGGAACTAGCAGTTCCTATAGCCCCCATTTTCAGTTTAAGAGCAATTAGCGTTGGAAATGTTTATTGCAAACCTACCAACCTACCAAACAAGCTGAGATTTTTGTTTACTTTCTCTTCTAAATGGTCACAGCTAAACCCATGACATTGTGAATTTTACCCAAATAATCATGCCTAAATAGGAGGTGATATTAATCCTCTAAATGATTTTAATTTTAGGCATCACCAAGTGCACAACATTCTACTAAAAAGTTCACTAAGGTAACAAGCTCCCAACCAAAGTCGGTCAGAAAAAGTTTTTCTTTTTGCCTTTTTAATAATAAACTGAAGTACAAGCATCTCAGCTCTAATGACTTATTGCTTCAAAGAAATGATTTGTGAACATCGCTTACATGTAATGGCATTTGAATATTTCCTCCCATCCTCAGCATCAACCAGACACCATTACCAGACCAAGCAAGTTGTTAATAATCAACTATTTGTTTTGACTAAACTGGATGCCAAAAAAGGAAAACAATCCAAAATAACAATACTAAAGAAAGAAACAGATGAATCAAAAAGGTGGAAAACAATCACAACCAAAGCCGACTGACCAGCCATATTCAAACAATTCTACACGCCATTACTAAACAAGGCAACTTCCTTATTAATTCTCAACCTGTCAATCACTTATACTAACAAGAAGTCATTCAGTCACTGGCAAGAATAAACCAGTTGACTCACCTAATTATAAATAATTAAGACTATCGCATACCCCATTAATCACTACACAAATACACTCCGATCCACACCAATCGCATTCCTTCCCAGTCCCCCCAACCACACTCAACCTATGAACAATAAAAAATAATTCAATACTCCAACTTCTCCCACTTGAATGGCACATCTTAGCCCAAATTTTATCCATGGAATCCCTTACTCTATACAAGTGAAATCCCATAGTACAGAGTAATTACTCCTAAATATCCAATCACACATAACCATTAATACCCTCAAAATTAACACCTTATATACTTCTAATAAAAAAAAAAAAAGGTTTTGTTAATGAGAACCCTAATGACACATGTTCAAAACTGTTAATCAAATAAAATCTATTTGAATTTATCTTAAAAATATAAAATATTATTAAGTACACTTTACTCCATGCCTAGCAGACTTGTTAGCATAAGTTCAATACAATGTCTATGCACATTGCATCAAGGAAAAATTCTAAAATAACCATATATTTTCAATTGTTTCAATCTCCAACATTGATTCATGACACTATATATACATATATGGCAAATTAAACAAACATATATGGGGAAGATTAAAAGATCAGAGATGGTACTAATGAATTAGTACATTCTAGAGTTATTAAATAACTCCACCATAAAGTTTCTAAAATCCTATCTGTCATTTTGAAATGATAATAGTCTCAATATTTAGATGTCGATGACATGCCAAAATCTACAATCAAATCATTTTAAAAACAGAGATTTTAAAATTAATAGATAAGGTTTTTTAATAATTCCACAATCAAATTATCCTAAAAAAATGATAAAAGATGCTAATCTTGAGCTACCATATAAAAGTATTCTTGCATCAAACACAATGTCACACTCCACCATTTACTTTCACGTAACCCCAAAAAACTCACACGCACAACCAATTACTATGACAGCACATTGTGGTATTGACCATATAAACTTCTTACACACTTCTCCAGCAATTATTATTTATATATGCAAAATTCAACAAACATATAAGAGTAAGATTGAAACATAGAGGGTATTAATAAATAAGGATATTCTAGAGTAACACCAATATGAGGGAAATAAAATCCCCATTCAAATTGTCTTTAAAAAAGTCAAAACTACAAAATATGCTAACCTAGAGCTACCATAAAAAGAATTCTTGCATCAAACACAATGTCACATTCCACCCTTCACTTTCAAATAACCCCAAAAAACTCACAAACTCACACACATACACAACCAAATACTATGATATTACATAGTGGCATAGTCCTCCATACCTCTTACACACTTCGCCAAAGGTACCACCTCACAACTCAAATTATATGCTAATCTTGAGCTACCACATAAAAGTATTCTTGCATCAAACACAATGTCACATTCCACCATTCACTTTCAAATAACCCCAAAAAACTCACACACCTACACAAACAAATACTATGATAGCACATAGTGGCATTGTCCATACCTTTTATACAATTCTCCAAAGGTACCACCCCACAACCTTTTCCTGAATAACCCTTCAGCACACTGATGCCCCTCCCACAATTCAAGCCCGCCGGTCACAATTCCCGGCACGAAAACCACCGGGTGCTTTGCTATCAGCCCTTCCTTCTTCAGCTTCAAACCCGGGGGGTCCGGCATCGGCCCGGTGATCTTCTCAGTCACATATTGAGGCAATGATGAAGGCATAGCATTGTAAAGCAACACCACCACCCACCATACTGTGCACACAAACCCTATCAACCAATAACAGCTGTCCACGCAAGACCACCCCCCCTTCTTCTTCCTAATATTTTCCTTCACTCTTCCATTCGTCTTGTCAATGGTTTCTTCCTCTCTTTCCTTTTCGGGCTTTATGTGTTGGTTTATATTGGACTCGGATTCCGACCCAGAATTCTTCTCTGTTTCGGCAGGCTTTTTTCTCCGAACTAGAGGCATTTTGGATTGTAATAGTAATTAACGTGGACTGTTTGGTTCACAAGAAAAGCATATGGAGCTGAAATTTTCTCGAGAAAATTTCAGTTTTTTTTCTTCTAAATGTTTCTATTAAAAGAAACGGAACTCTAAGCTATAGGTCACTGAATATATCAACTGAAAGAAGACGAAATTTCAATTTTTTTTAATATAATTTTCATTAAGAGTGAAAATTTAAATTTTCAAAAAATTGAAACAAAAATAAAGGAGAGAAAATTCAGTTTTTCAACATGGGCTTAGTGCAAAGAGAATAGAATAATTCATAAATAGTTAAATTTTCAAATAAAAAATTAATAAAAAATTAAATATACTAAATTTGGAAAGAAGAAAAAAAAATGCTAGACGTAACTGAAGAAACAAAAAGGAAAGAGCTACAATTCTAGAAGCAGAGAGAGAGATTCGCTTTGGAGGAGTAGAGAATTTTCCAGCGAACAAACAAGGGCTTAATGGAGATTTTACTATTTCTTTTTGACTATTTGGTGGCATTGGATTGGTTGTTGAAGCCCAGAGACGCGTGTTTTTTTGATAGGTCCCAGTTTAAGATAATTGGTTGATTACATGGCATAGTTTTGTTGGTGTGTCTGATTTTAAGATCTTTCTCAAAGGAACAGAGTTTAAGTTTATGTCGGATTGCACTGGAACTCAGTTCAGTTCTGACGAGGCAAGTAGTAGGAGTGGGATCTAGTTTGAGATTGATTGATCAATATATCATCACTAGATTCTGCATACGTGGCTGAAGTCTATTGGTTCCTTTCTGTCGTATGAGAGATGAAAACACAAGGAAAAAGTTTTTCCTGAATTTATATGAAAAAACACGCGGTTAGGTACCGTGTATACAGTGTAATGGACACATTAAAATGGTGACATATGTTTAAAAATAAATATGTATTATGATCTTAATAGATCTAGTGTAACTAAATACTAGACTAAAACCTCACTCTATCTGCAAACGTATGAGTTTTGCTAAAGTTAGTAAATTATTGTAGGATACCAGTGTAAGCATACCTATTATTATTAGTAGGGCTCACTTCATTTATGGATTTAATTAGTAAGACACGCTATTAACAGCCTTGTAATTCAATTGAGTGACTTTTATAACGTTCAAATTCAAATCTCTCATTCTTGTTTCTCAAAAAAAAAAAAAAAAAAAAATCTCTCATAAGGAAATTAGAAAGACAAGTAAAGCGGTTAGACCCAAGTGAAAAAATACAACGAATTTTTTTTTGATACAATATAGAATTTCTTCTCTAACCTAATTTAAGTATATGTGTGTGAAACTCCTTCCTGAAGAGCACTTCACACCCCATAAACACTTATATTTATGGAGTGACTATCGTACACCCTCTTGTTAATACAACAAAATTTTAACAAATAAAGATATCTATTTATTTGTGAAAAAATTACTTTTCATTTATTAATAAATGAAAAGTAATTTTTTTTGTCAAAAAAAAAAGTCCCTCGTGAAAAAAAAAAGACCCTGAATTCTAGTCAATAGAGATATTTTTTTGCTTGTGAAAATATTAATTATGTCTCAAATATTAACGTATAAATAAAAAATATTTTTTTGTTAAAGAAAAAATAAAAATTTTCATTGAATGTGTACGACTAACCGTAACTATTCTATTTGGGAGTTCTAAAGTGCAGTAATGATTAATCTTCCACACAGAGAAGCTGAAATCTCTCTCTCTCTCGCAATCTCAGCGAAACAAAACGAAAATCAAAATACAAAATTTTTTTAACCTTATACCTCAATCTTCTCTGTATAGATGGATGGATGGAAATCATGGAATCATGGGAAGTGCTTCTTTATATAAAAAAAACACTTTCTCTGAGCTTTTTCTTTGTACTTGCTTTGCGGTAAAGTACTCCTCATATTCTTTTTTTTTTTGGTTAACTGGAACTTTCATAAAACAACAACTAAGTTACAGTAGGTAGAGTATTGACAACCCGTCTTAAGTACAACCCATTAATATCGGAGTTAACAAAACATACAAAATCATGGGAAGGGGGTTCAAAGAAGATAACAAAGTCTATTTGTTGAGTGCAGCCCCTCTTTGCAAGCCCATCAGCGCACTGGTTTGCTTCCCTAAAAACGTGATCCACCTTGACTTGACGAAACCTGCTTAGGAGGCACTTGCAATCATTCAAGAGGGAGGAGTAAGCTCCTAAAGCATTTGAAGCAGCAGTCACAAGGTCAACAACAATCTTGGCGTCAAGTTCAACTTCAAGATAGCTAATTCCCATCTGCAATGCCATCAAAAGCCCATCTCTCAAGGCCCAAAATTCAGCTATGACACTTGTAGCTAGACCTATATTCCGAGTAAATCCTCTTAACCATTTTCCATGGTGGTCTCTGATTACCCCACCTCCCCCTGCCCTGCCTGGATTCCCTAAAGCAGCCCCATCAGTATTAAGTTTGCACCATCCTTCCCTAGGCTTCTTCCATCTCACTTGAACTACTACTTGACGTTTAAAGCTGAAGGACTTCTCAACACAGAAAAAATAATCCATAGATTGTTTGATGCAATTAGTGTGGAGGTTAGAGTTTAGGGTGGTATTTTCAAAGACCACACCATTCCTATGTTTCCATAGGGACCATACAGCGAAGTTGAACAAAGTTCTCCAAGGTTGTCCATGTGCCGTAATAAGTGGATCACATAAACAATTCTTTTCTAACCAGCCAAGGAAATCAAGGTTGAAGGAGGCTAAAAGGGAATAGGGCACTTTAAGTTTCCTCCAAAATTCCGAGGCAAAGGGGCAGTCTCTCAACACATGTATAATAGATTCATTAGCATTCCTACATATGGGACATTCGGAGTTACAAACCACACCTCTTGCTGCAATCACTTCTCTAACTGGCACACTATTGTGATGACATAGCCAAAGAAAACTGCATATCTTTGGCAAAACATCCAGTTTCCAAATCCACTGACCAGTGAACTTACTACTTTGTTCTTCTTCTTGTCTAGCTAGGTTGTATGCGGATGCTGAATTAAATTCCCCATCCATAGAAAACCTCCAGCTGATCGAATCCTCCTTGTCTCCAAAAAGTTGGATAGGAATAGCATTAATCTTTTCCTTTATACCACTAGGCAGATCGAAAGAGAGAGTATCCCACAACCAGCCACCATCTTGTACCATATCCTCCACTGTGAGATTGATTTCGGAGAGCAACAGAGGACCTTCAATTAATTCTCTCAGAGTGTTGCCCCTAACCCATTTATCTGACCAGAAATTCAGCTTAGATCTGTTGCCAATGTTCCAACATATTCCTTTGGCGAAAATTGGAAATCCTTGCTTAATTGCTCTCCAGTTAGGGGAGCAAGACAATTTATCAGGGTCTAGAGAGGATCTTCTAGCCTGGGAGCAATATTTATTTAAAATTACCTTTGCCCACAAGGACTCCTTTTCATGATATAATCTCCAATTTAACTTAGCTAACAAAGCTAGATTCCTTGCTTTTGCCGCTTGTATGCCTAGACCTCCTTCATCTTTTGGCCTTACCACTTTGCTCCACCCCACTAAATGCAACTTTTTCTTCTCTGGTGTGGTACCCCAAAGGAAATCTCTACTGATTTTGTCTAGCTTTTCACAAAGGTGTGAAGGGAGGGCTGCCCCTTGCATGACATAGTTGGGTATGGTAGACATAACAGATTTCACCAAAACTGTTCTTCCAGCAAAGGAGAGGAATTTGGCCTTCCACCCGGAGAGCTTGCTGATGACCCTCTCAACCACAAAATTGAATTGTCTTCTATCTGACCCTTTATGTTTCAAGGGGAATCCCAAATACTTCCCTATGTTATTAGTGGCTTGAATGTTCAGGTTGCTACAGATGGTTGCTTTCAGGTCTATTCCCACATTTTGCGAGAAATAGATACGAGACTTATCAACACTCACTTTTTCTCTAGACTCCCCACAGAAGTTATCAAGCACTTCCTTAATTGCTTCACTATCTTGTTCACTAGCCTTTGCAAATAGGATTAAGTCATCCGTGAAAAACAGATGTGAAATGCCTAAATTATTTCGGGATGCTTTCACTGGGGTCCAGTCACCATCTATGCATTGTTTCTCAATGAGGCTGCCTAAGTATTCCATGCATAAGATAAACAAATACGGGGACAATGGGTCACCTTGACGGATACCTCTCGTGGGATAAAAAGGCTGAAGGGGACCACCATTGAAGAGGATTGATATGCTCGTCGACGTCACACAGCTCATTATGAGCGTCACCAAATGCTCCGGAAAATGGTATGCTAATAGGACTTTATGAATAAAACTCCATTCAAGCCTATCATACGCCTTTTCCAAGTCCACTTTAATGGCCATACAACCCTCCCTCCCTAACTTCTTATCAACTGAGTGGATTAGCTCTTGAGCTATTAGAATGTTATCTAACCCTCGTCTTCCTTGAACAAAAGCTGTTTGCATTGGGGATACAAGTTTACCAAGGAGGGGACGTATGCGTCGAATAATAATTTTGATGACTATCTTGTAGATTGAGTTACATAGACTTATAGGTCTATAATTTCCAAGCAGCTCCGGGTTTGGGCATTTGGGAATGAGAGAGATCAAGGTCTGATTAAGATATTCTGGCATAACCCCAGACTGGAAAATATCCCTCACTTCTTTACAAACAGTGTGTTTAACTTCATGCCAGAAGTATTGGAAGAAACCAGCATGTAGTCCATCTGCTCCAGGTGCCTTAAAGGGTTTTAAAGCCCACAAACCAGCTCTGATATCCTCGTCAGACACCTCCACACAGATATTCTCCCGATCTTCCTCTGTGAGTTGGCAGCAGGAGAAACGCTCAACTTCGGAATTGCGATTTGATAAAACCATATTAGTCGAGAAAAGATTTTTAAATCCTGAAAGAATATAATTCTTAACTTCCTCTTCATTAGTGATCCACTCTCCCAGCGTGTTTTTAATGCTTCTAATCTTGTTTCTGTGTCTTCTAACAACCGTGGAAGTATGAAAGAACGCAGTATTGCGATCTCCAAAGGTCGCCCAATTAAGCCGGGATTTAAGGGCCCAATATTCCTCTTCCTGCAAACCAATCATCTTGTATTCTTCAATAAGATCCTTTTCCAGTTGCACCAGGAAATCATTTGGGTTGTTTGCTAAGGCTTTTTGCACCCCATTCAGTCTAGCCAGAACTCTCATTTTTCTGTTAAAAAGATTACCAAACACTTCCACATTCCATTGTTTAGCTTTCCTAGTAAATCTTGAAATAGCTTCAAGGAGGGGTTGTTCATGCTCCCAGCTATCTTTTACAATCACGGGGAATTCAGGGTGAAGTAACCACATGGTATGGAACCTGAAGGGTTTATTACTAGTTGAAGGAGGGGGGCCGGATAGCTCCAGTAAAACTGGACAATGGTCCGAGAATACCCGAGGCAGATGAGTAACAGAAGCCTCAGGATATGTCAATCTCCATTCAGGATTAGCAAAACATCTATCAATTCTTTCTAATATCAAATCAGATATTTGTCTAAGATTAGACCAGGTAAATTTTGGACCAGAGAACCCCAAATCCAGGAGGTTGCAGGTGTCCAAGCACTCTTTCAATTCTAGAGCTCTATTAATATTAACATTTCTGCCCCCAAACTTGTCATCACCACACAACACTTCATTGAAATCTCCCAACACTAACCAGGGAAAATTATGCAATTGAGCCACTTTAATTAAATTGGACCATAATATTCTTCTCTCAGCTAAACAGGGACTTGCATATACAGGTGAAATTAACCAAGAAAGGTTAGAGTCACGTACCTTCACAGTGGCATGGATTTCTTGCTCAGTGGATGATAAAATAAAAACGTCCACTTCCTCCTTCTTCCAGAGAAGCCATAGACCTCCAGCGTAACCTATCGTGTCTGTGGCAAAATAACCATCAAAAGGCAGGTCCTCTATAATTTTCCTCGCTCTGTCTCCACCAACCCTTGTTTCTGTGATCACCATGATAGACGGTTGATGATTCACTAGCATTTCAAGCACTCTTCTCTTGAAATCAGCATTGAGAGCCCCTCTACAATTCCATAAGAGGATATTCATTGCTACGTAATTACCGCACGGAATTTCCATCTGATTAGGCGTCATTAAAGCATTCTCCATCATGCTCCATCCCAACCTCCTCAGTAAATCCTTGGATGTCGTCCAACCTGGCATCCAGACCGTCATGTACTTCAGAATCCCTACAATGTCCTCCCTGCAGCAGATCAAGAGGTCGCAATTCCGGATTGTCGTGAGGAATTGAAACATTTTCATTGTGGGAATGTTCCCCATATGTGTTGAAACTGACCCTCTTGAGTCGATCACTTTCCTTTCTTGAACCAACCAGCCCGATTCGTCCAAGTGCGGTACTACCAAAGGTCTTCTTAGCTTGTTCAAAGTCGCAGCCTCCTCCCCTGTTATCACCGGAGTGTCCGTGAGAAACTTCCACCATGGGTTGGGTGTTAACCCCCATGCTGGATGGTCCAGAGCGAGGTTCCCATTTCTGATGCTGTCTGGGGTGATTGGGAACAGATGTTTCCATGCTATCTGAAGGTCCTCCATGAACCATCCCATTGTTTCTGTGGGAGCTGCTCGGATTTGTGCTATCACTTCGTTTGGGATTGCTATTATCTGATTCCTGTGCCATATTGCCCACCCCTTGCGAGGAAGAGTTGAAGGAGTTTGTGGGTGAGGTTCCATTACTTGAGCTTTTCTCTGTCTCATGCAGGAGGTTAGAGGTTTTGGTTGCAGCCACTGAGCTGGACTTCTTGAAAGCCTTAGTAATTATTTTCCTAGCAAGCTTATTGCTTCGAGAAAGCTTGGGCAAACGGCTAGTGGTCATCTCATTGCCAGTATTTACACTGTTCGAGGGACGAGAGTTGGTATCCATCAAGTTTTTGGGATTTTCTACAGACCTTCCTTGCGTGTGAATCTCACCTCCATTAATTAAATCAGCATTTTGTCTATTATCTAGCTCCACCGAGTGCTTCTTCCTAGGTGAGTCTTGTGAATTGTCAACATAACTAGGGCCTACATCTTTATTCAAGGAGCCTAAGAGGTCAGAATTCCCCTTGGCTAACCGGTCCCTGTTTGGAATGACTTGGTTGGTGCCATGCCCTCGTCCATTTCGAACCAAATTTTTTTTCCTCGTGACCAACATCCATGCACCATACTTCGACTCATCTTCTTCTACCGCTTGACTAATATTTGGAATGGGACTAGATTTTTCACTTCCAATCTTTTCTTCCTCCGCTGTTTTAATCTTGTAAGAGCAATGCTCTTGTTTATGACCAAGACGTCCACAACAAAAGCATAGAGAACCAACACCTTCATACATAATTTTTTGTTTCAGACGTCCCACTTTAACGAAGTTGATAAGTGGCTCTTCCAAATTAACTTGAATGCACAATCTAGCATAACTTCCTCTTGATCCAGTGGCTGTGTAAGAATCTATTCTCAAGACTGTACCAATAGCACTACCAATCTGCCTTAAGACTATAGTGTCATAGAATTCAATAGGGAGCTCTGGGAGTCTCACCCAAACAGCCACCGAAGTGAAGTTGGCCTCTGAAGCTTTGAAGTAGGGCTCCCATGGCTTAATGGCTAAGAAGTGTTCACCGATAAACCACGGTCCACCCCTTAGAACCTTATCATAATCACCATCATCACTAAATTTAATTAGAAAAAAATCTTTTCCCAAATCTACACAGTCCATCCTTGCCGTAGGTTTCCATAATGCATTGATTTTGAAAGTAAGGTAGTTAAAACCAACCGTTCTGCCATACACTTTCACGATCAAAGCCTTGGACCAAGGAGCTCTGATTCTGGATTTCGTTTCTTTAGACAACTTAATAACAGCCATACCTTCAGTTAAATCATCCAGCTTAGTGTCAGATTCTTCATCCACCACTCTATCATCTTCAAGCCTGAACGCTTGTGCATAAGCTCCTGGAATGTCCCCCACCAAGCTATCTTTATAACTGACCTGTTGACGAGGCTGAGAGAAAGGCTTTCCTCCATTGCTATCTTTAAACTTTTTAACACTCCTGTACAGTTCTGCATCTTCTTCACTAGAACGCTGTGTTTCCTGTGAGTATTCCGCCTCCATATTTTCAGGAGAGATTAAGTACTCAGTCTGATTTAAATAGATCGAGCGCAGTGCCTATCGACTTTGGTCAGAATAAAGAGATTTGAAGATTTCTAGGATTCTATTTCTCTCATCCTCTCCTCTAACCAGTATTACTCCTCATATTCTTACATTTCATACTTATCTATTACATTTTTTTATTTTTAAGATAAAATTCCAACTTCAATTTCTTTGTTTCTTTATGAGATGATCCACGTCCAAAAATTCTATAGATATGGGTCTGTTTGGGATCTGCTTATTTTGTTGAATTTAAAATTTTTTTACTGAAAGTACTTTAAATAAAGGTAAAAATTAGTTGAAATAGTACAGTGGGACCTATGAATAGTATCAAAAAGTGCAGTAGGGTTCATGAATAGTAGCAAAAATAAGCTAATTAGTAAAATAAGCTGGCAAAAAATAAGTTATCCCAACGGACACTATTTTTAAATAATAATTTTCAAATGATAATTTCCATTAAAATTTTCAGTCACATCATTTTTAGTAGATTAGCCATAAAATTAATTGAAAAGGAAATGTGATTGAAACTTGAAAACATTTAGAAGAAAAAAATAAAGTAGATGAAAGAATTAGTTGATTAGCCATAAAAATAATTGAAAAGAAAATGTTAGTGAAACTTGAAAACAAAACTTAATTAGTAGTTTTAGTGTTTTACATCTCTAGAAGTAAGAGAAATAGAAATAAATGAAAAAAATTATATCAAAATTTAAATAAATTTTTTAATTAATAAGTGGATAAAGTAAAGTTTTTATTTTATATATATAATTTTTATTTTGAGAATCTAACTTATAAGTGGATAAAGTAATTTGAAAATTAATAAGAAAGTGACCTTATGTTTTAGGCAATGTTTTAGTGAGAGTTAGAATTGTATTTTTACTGTATTGTCCTTTAATTTTGTCTCTACTTAAATACAGGAGTGTGGAGGCATTTTTGAACAAAAAAAAAAAAAAAATGAAGATCTCAAATAAGGAAAACCCTTAAATAGTAATATAGATATAAAAAAAAAAAAAGTGTCCCACTTAGTGTTATTGCCTAAGGTCCTCTAAGACATTGAGCCAGCCCTTGGTATTAAACTTAGATATAGCATTAGATGTTTGAATTCAATTAAGAAACTTAAAGTATATAATTAATCCATTGTATAACTTAATGTATCTGAGTTTTATCCATTGTATCTAGCTAAAATGTCTCGTATTAAAGATGTGAACTTTTTTATTATTTTTTCTTAATACAAAATAGAAATTTTACTCTAAGAGCAACTGCATTAGTGCTTGTATAAGTTTGCAAAATAGAAAAAGAGGTTAGTTTTACATATTTTAACCAAAAAAATACCCACGTCAGTGGATGCATAAGTTTGTATATATCAAAAATTGCTATAGTAACTTTGCATATATCACAGTTACTGTTCATTTGCAAATATTTTTTAATTCTTTTTTATCTCTTACTTCATTATTGACCTTCTTTTTCAATTTTCTCTTTCCCTTAACCTCAAAGGAAATTCTCTCTCCGGCCAAATCCTAGAAGTCATTGGCCTTCTCAATCTCAAATCTCTCTTCCTCTCCGGTCTCCACCGCTTAAAAATCGCCTTCCTCGCTGGAAACCAAATCTTTGGTCAGATCCTAACCTCACTCCTTAGACTCTAGTGACTGTACACACTATATTTGCAAGACAATAACTTGACAGGTTCACTTTGTCTTATAGAAGAAGAAGAAGAAGATTTGGGTATGATTTGTGTTATTTTGCTGGGTAGTTTATAGAAGAAGAAGAAGATGATGATGATGATGATGATGTGGTTTTGGTTTGGGATAAGAGGAGAAGAAGAAGCAGTAGTGGCATTGTCGGCGAAGAGCAGCAACGACGGCTAAGAGAGAGGTTTGAGAGAAGAGAGAGGTGAGAGGATCAGTGTGAAAAGTGAGAATTATCTGAGAGTGAAATAATTAAAAAAAAAGAATAAAATGATTATTTAAATAAAGTTGGGTGTATAATAAATAATCTGTGTTTATTTTTGTAAAAGTAACGATGTAAAATAGAAAAAAAGTGGGTTTTTATGTTAAAATAGATAGAAATTTTGCAAAGACTGATGCATTGTTTTAGCCTAATTTTAGTATATATGTGAATGAAACTTCCTTTTAGAGATTTGAACATCAGTCCTTAACTTTTCACATTCTACACTTTACAAACACTTATACTTATGAAATGACTATCACACCAAATATATGCGATAGTGTGAATTTTTTATTGGTGAAAACTCCATGGTTATAACAACGGGTTAAAGATATAATTTGACTTTTTTTTTTATGGTATTAAATTTGGATTTTCTTCTCCTCTTGCCAGTAGTGATTTTTCTCATCTAGGGTGAGACTTTCCTCTACTTTTGTGTCCGTAGATCTACTTAGTGCAAATTTAGTGCAGTGTGAGGCCATAATTTTGTTTTTGACTTTGTTCTTTTCTCTTACCTTGCCAATTTGTCTCAGAGTTTCTTTTGTCCTTAGTGCTTTTCCTTCATCTTTGTCCTTAAGTGTTTTTTTCCTTGTCCATCATGAACCTGGATTTCATTGAGAGATTACAACACATTAATTTAATCTCTGAGGAGGGAGAGGTTATTACAGTTCCTTCAGATCACCGTGAGAAGATTCTCGAGGAGTGCAACCTTACTCTTATTGGCCATTTCTTTACAGCAAAACCCATTAATCTTTGTGCGGCAAAGAACCTTTTAAGATTTGTTTGGAAGTTTGGTCAGAATCTGAAGATTACTGATGTTGAAGATGGGCTTATTCAGTTTAAGTTTGCTATGGAGAGCCAATTATTATGGGTTATCAACAACGGACCATGGAGTTTTGACAATCACATACTGCTTCTTAGATGCTAGGAAAAAGGGATGACGACGTTTCAGTCCAGTTTCTTAGAGCAAGCCCGTTTTCTTCGAATACGAGTTGAGATGCCAATAGACAAACCTATTCAAAGAGGGGCTCTTGTTATTAGTCCAGAGGGGGATAAAGTATGGGTAGCTTTTCAATATGATCGTTTTCTTGGACTTTGTTTCAATTGTGGTCTTTTGGGGCATGAAGCAAAGGTTTGTATGTGCCCAGAATTGGGGAGGGCAATGAAAGTCCATATGGTGATTGGCTGCGAGCAAGTTTTCGTCGGCAAAAGGAAGTAAGGGGACAAAGGACACCTAGCCCTCCCAGGAGGAATATGGTGGAGCATATTCGCTAGGATAAAGATCCGCCACAATCAAATTCAAAATCTGGAGTTCTACACGACAATTCCTTAACTGTTGCAACGGTTACTAAATTGGGGACCTTAAATGGTAATTCTTCAACTGCTATCACGGTTATAGAAATAGTGGATAATGAACTTGCAATTATTCTGGGATTGGATGGATATGGTTTTCAGCTTCCGTGTACTTCGGAGATTAACGAAAGAAATCCTGAAATCATGGTACACATTGATGCTAAAGGGATAAAGCATAATACCTAAAAAAAATGATGCTAGTTGGATTAGTGTACCAATTGCGTATGAGGATAATTTGGTGGATCATTAAAAATCCTCTCTGAGGTATTGGAAACGCATTCTTAGGAGTTCCAATAAAAAAGCCCCAACTGAAGTTACTCTTACACTTCCAAGTTTATCAACATGGGCTTAGTGCAAAGAGAATAGCATAATTCATAAATAGTTAAATTTTCAAATAAAAAATTAATAAAAAATTAAATATACTAAATTTGGAAAGAAGAAAAAAAAATGCTAGACGTAACTGAAGAAACAAAAAGGAAAGAGCTACAATTCTAGAAGCAGAGAGAGAGATTCGCTTTGGAGGAGTAGAGAATTTTCCAGCGAAACAAACAAGGGCTTAATGGAGATTTTACTATTTCTTTTTGACTATTTGGTGGCATTGGATTGGTTGTTGAAGCCCAGAGACGCGTGTTTTTTTGATAGGTCCCAGTTTAAGATAATTGGTTGATTACATGGCATAGTTTTGTTGGTGTGTCTGATTTTAAGATCTTTCTCAAAGGAACAGAGTTTAAGTTTATGTCGGATTGCACTGGAACTCAGTTCAGGTGTGACGAGGCAAGTAATAGGAGTGGGATCTAGTTTGAGATTGATTGTTCAATATCTCATCACTAGATTCTGCATACGTGGCTGAAGTCTATTGGTTTCTTTCTGTCTAATGAGAGATGAAAACATAAGGAAAAAGTTTTTCCTGAATTTATTGGAAAAAACAGCGGTAAGGTCCCGTGCATACAGTGTATTGGATCCATTAAGACGGTGAGATGTGTTTAAAAATAAATACGTATTATGATCTTAATAAATTCAGTGCAATTAGATACTGGACTAAAACCTCACTTCATCTGCAAACATATGAGTTTTGCTAAAGTTAGTAAATTATTGTAGGATACCAGTGTAAGCATACCTATTATTATTAGTAGGTCTCATTTCATTTACGGATTTAATTAGTAAGACACGCTATTAACAGCCTTGTAATCCAACTGGGTGACTTCTACAACATTCAGATTCAAATCTCTCATTCTTGTTTCTCAAAAAAAAAAAAAAAAAAATCTCTCATAAGGAAAATAGAAAGACAAGTAGGGCAGCTAGACCCAAGTCAAAAAATACAACGAATTTTTTTTTTGATACAATATAGAATTTCTTCTCTAACCTAATCTAAGTGTATATGTGTGTGAATATCTCTCCTGGAGAACACTCCACATCTCATAAACACTTACATTTATGGAGTGACTATCACACACTCTGTTGTTAATACAACAAAATTTTAACAAATAAAGATATCTATTTATTTGTGAAAAAATTACTTTTCATTTATTAATAAATGAAAAGTAATTTTTTTTTGTCAAAAAGAAAGTCCCTCCTGAAAAAAAAAGACCCTGAATTCTAGTCAATAGAGATATTTTTTTGCTTGTGAAAATATTAATTATGTCTCAAATATCAACGTATAAACAAAAAATATTTTTTTGTTAAAGAAAAAATAAAAATTTTCATTGAATGTGTACGACCAACCGTTACTATTCTATTTGGGAGTATTAAAGTGCAGTAATCATTAATCTTCCACACATAGAAGCTGAAATCTCTCTCTGTCTCTCAACGAAACAAAACGAAAATCAAAATACAATTTTTTTTTTAACCTTATTCCTCAATCTTCTCTGTATAGATGGATGGATGGAATCATGGAAAGTGCTTCTTTATATAAAAAAAACACTTTCTCTGAGCTTTTTCTTTGTACTTGCTTTGCGGTAAAGTTCTCTTCATATTCTTACATTTCATACTTATCTATTACATTTTTTTATTTTTTTATTTTTTTATTTTTAAGATAAAATTCCAACTTCAATTTCTTTGTTTCTTTATGAGATGATCCACGTCCAAAAATTCTATAGAATATGGGTTTGTTTGGGATCTGTTTCTTTTGCTGAAACTGAAAATTTTTTGTCGAAAGTACTATAAATAAAGGTAAAAGTTAGCTGAAATAGTACAGTGAGACCCATGAATAGTATCAAAAAGTGCAGTGAGGTCTATGAATAGTAGTAAAAATAAGCTAAATAGTAAAATAAGCTGGCAAAAAATAAGCTATCCAAACAGACACTATTTTTAAATAATTATAATTTTCAAATTATAATTTTCATTAAAATTTTCAATCACATCATTTTTAGTAGATTAGCCATAAAATTAATTGAAAAGGAAATGTTAGTGAAACTTGAAAACATTTAGAAGAAAATAATAAAGTAGATGAAAGAATTAGTTGATTAGCCATAAAAATAATTGAAAAGAAAATGTTAGTGAAACTTGAACACAAAACTTAATTAGTAGTTTTAGTGTTTTACATCTCTAGAAGTAAGAAAAATAGATATAAATGAAAAAAATTATATCAAAATTTAAATAAAATTTTTAATTAATATTTAAATATATTAGCCTTATCACACGTGCTTCGTGCATGTGATGAGGCCTTTTAAAAAAAATTTATTATGTCATAATATTACGCATTTAGAATTACTAATACAACTAGGAGTCTCATGAGATTAGCTTTAAAAAATGAACAAATATTACACGTTTATTTTGTAGCAAAAAAAAAAAAAAAAACCTGTATTTTTTATTTCATATATATAATTTTTATTTTGAGACTCTAAGTTATAAGTGGATAAAGTAATTTGAAAATTAATAGTTGTATTTTTATTTTAAGAGAGTGACCCTATTTTTAGGCAATATTTTAGTGAGAATTAGAGTTGTGTTTTTACTGTATTGTCCTTTAGTTTTTTCTCTACTTAAACATAGGAGTGTAGAAGCATTTTTGAAAAAAAAAAATGAGGATCTCAAATAAGGAAAGCCCTTAAATAGTAGTATAGATATAGGAAAAAAAAAAAGAAAAAGTCCCACTTAGTTTTATTGCCTAAGGTCCTTTAAGACATTGAGCCAGCCCATTGGTATTAAACTTAGATATAGAATTAGCTGTTTGAATTCAATTAAGAAACTTAAAGTATATAATTTATCCATTGTATAACTTAATGTATCTGAGTTTTATCCATTGTATCTAGCTAAAATTATACATGGAGGTAGTTTCAAGGTTATGACTCGTTTTAAAGATGTGAAATTTTTATTATTTTTTCTTGAAACAAAATAGAAATTTTACTCTAAGAGCAACTACATTAGTGCTTGCATAAGTTTGCAAAATAAAAAAAGAGGTTAGTTTTACACATTTTAACCAAAAAAATACCCACATTAGTGGGGGCATAAGTTTGTATATATCAAAAATTACTATAGTAACTCTGCATATATCCACAGTTACTATTCATTTGCAAATATTTTTTTAATTCTTTTTTATCTCTCACTTCATTATTGACCTTCTTTTTCAATTTTCTCTTTCCCTTAACCTCAAAGGAAATTCTCTCTCAGGCCATATCCTAAAACTCATTGGCCTTCTCAACCTCAAATCTCTATTCCTTTCCAGTCTCCACCTCTTAAAAATCGTCGTCTTTGCTGGAAACCAAATCTTTGGTCAGATCCTAACCTCACTCCTCAGACTCCAGTGACTGTACACACTATATTTGCAAGACAATAACTTGACAGGTTCACTTTGTCTTATAGAAGAAGAAGAAGAAGAAGAAGAAGAAGATGATGATGATGATGATGTGGTTTTCGTTTGGGATAAGAGAAGAAGAAGAAGCAGCAATGGCATTGTCGGTAAAGAGGAACAACGGCGGCTAAGAGAGAGGTTTGAGAGGAGAGAGAGGTGAGAGGATCAATGTGAGAAGTGAGAATTATCTGAGAGTGAAATAATAAAAAAAAATGAATAAAATGATTATTTATATATAATAGAGTGTATAATAAATAATTTGATGTGTGTGTTTTGTAAAAGTAACCGTGCAAAATAGAAAAAAGTGGGTTTTTATGCTAAAATAGACAGAAATTTTGCAAAGACTGATGCGGTTGCTCTAACCTAATTATAGTGTATATATGTGAAAAACTCCCTCTTGGAGACTTGAACATCGATTCTTGCCTTTTCACACTCTATATCTTACAAGTACTTATACTTGTGAGATGACTATCACACCAAGTGTGTGCCGTGGTGTGAATTTTTTATTATTGAAAACTCCATGGTTATAATAACGGGTTAAAAATATGATTTGACTTCATTTTTTAATGGTATTAAATTTGGATTTTCTTCTCCTCTTGCTAGGAGTGCTTTTTCTCATCTAGGGTGAAACTTCCGTCTACTTTTGTGTCCATAGATCTACTTAGTGCAAATTTAGTGTAGTGTGAGGCCATAACTTTGTTTTTGACTTTGTTCTTTTCTCTTACCTTGCCTATTTGTCTCAGAGTTTCTTTTGTCCTTAGTGCTTTTCCTGTATCTTTGTCCTTAGTGTTTTTTTCCTTGTCCATCATGAACCCCGGATTTCATTGAGAGATTACCACACATTACTTTAATCTCTGAGGAGGGAGAGGTTAATACAGTTCGTTTAGATCACCGTGAGAAGATTCTTGAGGAGTGCAACCTTAGTCTTATTGGCCGTTTCTTTATAGCAAAACCCATTAATCTTCGTGCGGCAAAGAACCTTTTAAGGTCCGTTTGGAAGTTTGGTCAGGATTTGAAGATTATTGATGTTGGAGATGAGCTTATTCAGTTTAAGTTTGCTATGGAGAGCCAATTATTATGGGTTATCAACAATGGGCCATGGAGTTTTGACAATCACATACTGCTTCTTAGATGCTCGGAAAAAGGGATGACGACGTTTTCAGTCCAGTTTCTGCACATCCCCATATGGGTTCAGGTATGGGGACTATCTTTTGATTTAATTAATGTAGAGGCGTGTAGGGATATTGATAGTGGTATTGGCTGTGTTGTTGACATAGATTGTAAAGCTATTTCATTTGAACAAGCCTGTTTTCTTTAAATACGAGTTGAGATGCCAATAGTCAAACCTATTCAAAGAGGGGATCCTGTTATTAGTCCAGAGGGGGATAAAGTATGGGTGGCTTTTCAATATGAACGTCTTCTTGGACTCTGTTTCAATTATGGTCTTTTGGGGCATGAAGCAAAGGTTTGTTTTGTGCCCAGAATTGGGGAGGGCAACGAAAGTCCATATGGTGATTGGCTGCAAGCAAGTTTTCGTCAGCAAAAGGAAGTAAGGGGACGAAGGACACCTAGCCCTCCCAGGAGGAATATGGAGGAGCATATTCGTCGGGATAAAGATCCGCCACAATCAAATTCAAAATCTGGAGTTTTACACGGCAATTCCTTAACTATTGCAATGGTTACTGAACTGGGGACCTCTAATGGTAATTCTTCAATTGCTATCACTGTCACGCCCCAAACCCTAAAGGGTCTAAAGCGTGAGAAAGACGCCTCAAGTACCTGTAAATTTTTACTTTCTGACAATTCAATCCACATAAAATCCTATCAAGTACCAACATCAAGAATTATCATAATAATTCCATTGAATATACTCTTAAAGTAAGTCAGAGCTATAAGCATTAATTACAAGGACCATTGACCACAAAAGAATAGAGGTCTGAATAAATAATTACATAACAACAGCTTGTTCCATAAGTGGAAATACAGTCACAACCACTATAATAAACAAAAGAATGAGTCAAGCCTATTCTAAGATGTACATCATCTAATAACTCCATTACAAAAGTTCAACCTCCATCAGTAGTTAATCTAACTACTATTAGCCACCAAAAAGCTGTCTCAAAAAGTTGTTGCCTACTCTGAAAAGTTTATAAAAATAATGGGATGAGATAGAGCCTAGTAAGTAGCATAATTAATGGGGTGGAGGAAATGCAAGTTTCATCTTCAATAATAATAATATGACAAGAATGATTAAATAATGAAATACAAAATTTCTCTAAGTAACTACCTTGAAACTATATACTATAATCCGTGAGTATCAACAATACAATTTCCAAAGCCATAATATCTAACAAAAGATAAATTATCACAAATATACTACACTACTACATAGACCGGTCAGGGGATCCACCTATTCACAACTGGCATGATATTGTCCTCTCTGGTATGCAGACTCTTGGCTCCATGGACAACAGCCTCACCCATACCCTCAAGGTTTTTCTCTCCCCCCATGGGCAGCAGAGAGAGCGCGTCAAATAGGCCCTCTCTTGCATGTGGTCTCTTGGCCCCATGGACAGCAGCCTCACCCACACACAATCAAGGAACCTCTTCCCCCCATGGGCAGCAGGGAAGAACGCGTCATCCAAAGTGAAAAGGCACTGATCTGAATTTGATTCCGTTGTTACAAAGACTACGAAAACTAAATTGAGTGATTATTGGGAAATCACACATGATTTGGTGTTAAAACTACATAAAGCTCACAGTATACATTTCCTTTAAAATACAGTTTATATCCAGATAGTTTCAGAAAACCTTAAATAATCTAACTTCCACAAGGTTTGTAAGGTTTTCAACTCCATTCTTGTCATAAAGATTTTCTATCAATTTCCCAATAACAAGACAAGATAAACATCTTTAGATTTTCTAATAAACTATAGAATTCATTATTTCCTTATCAAAGATTAAATAAAAGATGCTCATATTTTTTATGTCAACACTTCATGCATTTCTCCAAATGCAATATCAAATATGATGCA
This sequence comes from Castanopsis chinensis, assembly GCA_032878915.1. Lineage (NCBI taxonomy): Eukaryota > Viridiplantae > Streptophyta > Magnoliopsida > Fagales > Fagaceae > Castanopsis > Castanopsis chinensis. The sequence continues at coordinate 2,314,811 of JAVQMG010000096.1, forward strand.
TTTTCATATATATAATCATATATATATTAAGGTTACGACACATTAGATTTTAGGAAAATATAATTTCCATAGGTAGTTTCCGAAAGTGTGTCTAATCGAAAAACAACATTTATGCAATGTAATTATTTTCAAAAAATCCCATTAAAAAGCTACTTACCTCGCAACCCGCAAAATCCTAAATTCTCCAAGCTCCAAGGAGATTAGCTAAAACCTCAACAATATCAAGCAAACCTAACGCAATAAGCATAAAGCTTAAAATTGTATCTAGTTACAATTTAGGAATTGCCAAATAATTAGGTAAGCCTAGTATTTAACCTCATCAATAATAATATATACCACTTCCGAAGTTTCTCAACAAATTGATTCACAAGGCATCAACTCCAATCTATAAATTTAACCCATTTAATATCATCTCCAAAATTATGACTAACTTCCATAAAATTTACACTACAATATTAAGAGACCCATAAAAGCAAAATCAAAATATCCTTGTAGTGCCAATGGGCCCAAGATATGTATTGGACCGGCCCAAAGGTTCTCACAAGGAGGAAAGCCCAACCCAATATCATGAATGGTAAGAAGACATGATGAATCCCGCCTACGAAGTCACGTGACAAAGAAAAGTGCCATGCATGAATAGAACACCACGAAACATGGCGTCCGAGGATGACCGTGTCCTCGGCAGCATACTGCCGAGGACGATGCGAGTGATCTGGCGACTCAAGGGCATCCATATTGAAGACCTTGGATGCAGAAACTGAGAAGACGAGAATAAGGGGTAAATGGAAGTGACAGACAAATATCAAAGAAAAAGCTGCTATCACCGCATTGAAGGTTCTACACCTGCCTCTCTGGCTGCATTAATGAGGAAGTGACGCCTGAACATTGAAATTCAACCTTATGCTTACCGCTAGAGACTTTAGTAAGGGGGAATGATGGGACAAGTATCCAAAAGGAGCATCTAGACTACACGTGGAAGAAAGGAGAAAAGGATGCAGGCCTATAAGTCGAAGAAAAAAGAAACAAAGGGGGGGGGGGGAGAAACACACACACATACACAGCAGAGAGAACTTGTAAGGAAACACCAAAGGTTGTCCTCGGTATCAATATATAAAGCCATATTTCATCCATGTATGAGGAGTACGCATGTGTTCTGTGATTTAATCTAACTTTTGTATTATCTACCATCCAAAAACCTAGATTAGAAGCCTACTCTCTATAAATTCATTATTTAGGGCTCATTGGGCTGGTCTGAAAGTCCAACTTTGGTCCAGCGTGATTTGTGTCCTTACAATTGGCGCCGTCTGTGGGGATTCTTATGTTAGAGCGTAGATAACGTGATGGCGGGTTCAGATCCAGACCATGTTGAATCTTGGAGATCTCAGCATGAAGATCCTTTTCAACATTTAGAACAGATGGGAGATCGAGAAGGCAGCGTACATCTAGGACGAGCAGCCAGCAATCACATGCAGGGCGGAAGCAGAATCCCCCATGAAGGTGGCACTAGAGCTATGTAGAGGGAAATTAACCAGCTGAAGAGAAAGCTGCGTCGCGCCAAGCGAAAACGGACACCTTCTGTATCTGATCCTTCCTCAGACGACTCCCAAAGCAGTGGCTATAAGCCGAGATCGAGAACTCCTCCTAGTGAAACTTTCTCATATCAATAGGGAAGTCTTCATGACAGAGCGAGCAAGAAGCCTCTTCCCAGGGGCTTAGGCAGCGACGCCATGGGAAAGGCACTGCACCAGCTCTCCAAGTCACCTTTCACACGTCGTATCAAGAAAGGAAAACTTCCTCGTCGTTTCACGCAATCAAACTTCACCATTTATAATGGCTAAACAGACCCGGTGGAGCACGTGAGCCATTTTAACCAACGCATGGCGGTCTATTCGCATAACGAAACCTTGATGTGCAAAGTATTCCCCTCAAGCTTGAGACCAGTTGCGATGAGATGGTTTAATGGCTTGAAAGCAGATTCCATTGATTCCTACATGGAACTTACGGTGGCCTTTGGGTCTCGCTTTATTACATGCAGCAGAGTTCTACGGCCTCTGGACTCGTTATTATCCATGATCATGAGAGAAGGCAAAACCTTGAAAACTTACTCGGACAGATACTGGGAAGCGTTCAATGAGATTGACGGTGACTTTGATGAGGTGGCAGTTAACACTTTTAAGGTCGGCCTTCCAGTTGAACACGATTTAAGAAAGTCTTTGACCAAGAAACCTGTAAAAACTGTTTGCCGGCTCATGGATCGTATTGATGAGTATAAGCGAGTGGAGGAGGATCAGCAGCAGAGCAAGGGAAAAATGAAAGTTATCCCTCAGGAGAGCAGGGATTTCAAGACAGACAGATACAACAACAAATGGCCACGGAGGGATTTTGCTGGCTAGTCTAGATCGGCTCCTCCTCAGACAGTAAACGCTGTGTTTTGTGAGCCAATATAGCAGGTGTTGGAGAAGATTTGTCGTGAACCATATTTTAGGTGGCCCAATAGAATGATAGGGGATCCTATAAAATGTAATCAGAACCTCTATTGCAATTATCATCAGGATAAGGGTCACACTACTGAAAACTACAGGAATTTATGGAATTATCTGGAGCAGCTGGTCAAAGAAGGGAAGTTAAGGCAATTTATGAATCGGCCTAATGAACAAGGCACACAATCTGGTTCCGTGAATCAAAGTAGTAATATTTCAAGACCTCCATTGGGCACGATCAATGTCATTTTTGCTGCGTCAGGTCGGACTGGGTCTTGCCCTACCAAAGTAATGTCAGTATTGCATCACCCTGCTGAGGACCCTAGCTCCGAGCCGAAGAGGATCAAAAGGAATCCTCCGCCCATTTTGGGATTTTCTGAGGAGGATAAGGTTGGCATATCCAGCCGCATGATGACGCTCTAGTCATCATGCTGAGGATAGAGGGTTATGACGTAAAGAGAGTGATGGTCGACCAAGGGAGTAGGGCTGACATTATGTACCTGAACTTGTTTAAGGGCCTTAATTTGAAGTCTGAGGATCTCACGGCTTACAACTCCCCGTTGATAAGCTTTGAAGGGAAGGCTGTTATTCCGAAGGGGTTGATCCGACTACCTGTGCAGTCAGGGCCAGTGGTGGTGGATGTGGATTTTATTATAGTAGACGCCCATTCCCCTTACATGGCCATAGTAGCAAGACCATGGCTACACACCTTAGGTGCCATATCATCAACTCTACATGTTAAGGTGAAGTTCCCGTACGAGGATGGAGTTGAAGAAATAATTGGCAGCCAGTCCATGGCGAGACAATGCATCACGACAGCAATTACGCATCAGGCAAGACAAGAGTCCCAGGCCTTAGCCGAAAGTAGTTTATAGCAGCTAACGTCCTCGGCCAAGCCAAGTGTAGCCGAGACTGAAGTGCTTGCTTATGAGGAGTTAGAGAAGGTGCTTATCGTTGATGATATGGAGAAGTTCTTCCAGGTGGGAAGTCAGTTACCACTCCAAGAAAAAGGGGAACTGGTTACATTTTTGAAACGGAATATCGATGTGTTTGCATGGGACGCTTACGAACTTCATTTGGCATCACCTTAGCGTCAATCCAGCAGCAGTGCCGCGAAGGCAACCACCTCGGCGCTCGTTCCAAGAGCATGCCGAGGCCGTTAAAGAAAAGGTACTGAAGCTTAAAAGGGCAGGCGCCATCAAGTAGGTGTTTTATCCAGAATGGTTGGCGCATACAGTGGTGGTGAAGAAGAAGAATGGGAAGTGGAGAGTGTGTGTGGACTTTACAGATTTGAATAAGGCTTGCCCTAAAGATTCGTTTCCGATGCCCCGCATAGATCAGTTGGTGGATGCTACTGTAGGACATCCTTGGATGAGTTTTCTAGATGCTTTTCAAGGGTACCACCAAATACCGTTATCTCTAGAGGACCAGGAGAAGACTGCCTTTGTCACACCCACGGGAAACTACCACTATAAGGTGATGCCTTTCGGCTTGAAGAATGCTGGGGCTACCTATCAGAGAATGATAACGCGAATGTTTGAACCGCAATTGGGAAAAACAATTGAGGTGTTTGTAGACGATATGGTGATTAAAAGTAAAATTATCTCGGCTCATATACCAGACCTGGATAACACCTTCCAAATGCTGAGAAAGCATAAGTTACACCTCAACGCATCTAAATGTTCCTTTGGAGTAGGATCTGGTAAATTTTTAGGTTACATGGTGACATACAGAGGAATTGAGGTCAATCTCGCTCAGGTCAAGGTCATCAATAGCTTACAGCCACCTCGAAATCCAAAGGAGGTGCAGAGGTTGACCGGGATGACCGCTGCCCTCAACAGATTTATTTCACGATCTGCTAATCGGTGTAGGCCGTTTTTCCAATTATTGAACAAATGGAAAGGGATTGAGTGGACAGAGGAATGCGCCGTCGCCTTTCAGCAACTCAAGGAATACCTTTCACATCCTCCTATCATGTCTCGGCCCGAAGCTGATGAAGTTCTATTTGCATATATTGCAGTGGCAAGCCACGCTGTTAGTTTGGTGCTGATAAGGGTCGACGGGAATGTACAGAAGCTGGTTTACTACGTCAATAAGTCCTTACAGGAAGCCGAGGTATGTTATCCACCATTGGGAAAGGCAATCCTAGCCGTAGTGCATGGGACACGTAAGCTCCCACATTATTTTCAATCTCACACGATGGTGATTCTGACTCAACTTCCCCTCAAAGCCATACTCCAAAGTGCAGATTATACAAGCAGGATTGCTAAGTGGGGAACCATTTTGGGCTCTTTTGACATTAAGTACATGCCCCGCACATCAATGAAGGGTCAAGTGTTAGCTGATCTAGTTGCGGAGTTTGCTGAGCCCACAATAGAAGATAGTGCCATTAACATGGACATTAATGAAAAATCAGTTGGTATGGTTGCGTGCAAAGGTCCCCCAGTGTGGATTGTTTATGTTGATGGGGTTGCCAATCAAAGGGGATCCGGTGTAGGTTTGGTAATTATGACCCCAGAGGGCCCTGCACTGGAAAAGTCATTGAGATTGGGATTCTAGGCTACTAACAACGAGTTCGAGTATGAGGTTTTGCTAAAAGGGATGGATATGGTTCAGAAATTGGGGGGAAAGGCCATGCAGATGTTCTCGGACTCGCAACTAGTTATGGGCCAAGTGGAAGAAAAGGTGGAGGCTAGGGATCCGAGAATGCAGGACTATTTAAATCAAGTCAAGGTTTTGCAATGCAAATTTGAATCCTTTACTTTGTCACATGTCCCTAGGAGTAACAATACACATGCCGACTCTTTAGCAACTCTTGCCACGTCGTCGGCACAAGGTCTAGCACGGATCATCCTTGTTGAAGACTTATCCAAACCCTCGAGAATGAATGGAAGTATTAACCAGGTTCATCAGATCAGAGTGGGGCCTAGTTGGATGGACCCCATTGTATCCTTCCTTAAAGATGATGTTCTACCAGAGGAAAAGGTCGAGGCGGACAAGGTGCGTAGGAAGGCATCTCGTTTTTGGTTGGCTGAGGATCACAAACTCTACAAACGATCCTTCTCTGGGCCATACCTGTTATGTATACATCCTGAAGCGACGGAGCTGCTTTTGGAAGAGTTACACGAAGGAATTTGTGGAAGTCATACAGGGGAAGGTCTTTAGCTCACAGAGCTCTAACACAAGAATATTGGTGGCCTAATATACAGCGAGAAGCTCAAAGCTATGTGAAGAAGTGTGATCAATGTCAGAGGTTCGCACCAAACATTCATCAACCTGGGGGTGTGCTTAATCCCCTAACAAGTCCTTGGCCTTTCGCACAGTGGGGTCTGGACATTGTGGGACCCTTCCCAAAGGCGCCTAGAAACAGAAGGTGGTTGGTTGTGGGCACTGATTACTTTACTAAGTGAGTAGAGGCCGAGCCCCTAGCAAACATTAGGGATGTCGATGTGAAGAAATTTGTGTGGAAAAATATCGTAACTCGATTTGGAATTCCCCATACTCTCATTTCAGATAATAGTTTGCAGTTTGACTGTAAAGCGTTCAGGCGATATTGCTGTGACCTCGGCATAACCAACAGATACTCCACCCCTGCTTATCCGTAAGGGAATGAGCAGGCTGAGGCGGTTAACAAATTTATAGTCAATGGGCTTAAGAAGAGGCTGGATGATGCCAAAGGGAGATGGGTAGAGGAATTGCCTCATGTTCTGTGGACGTATCGGACCACACCCTACCGGTCAACGGGAGAGACATCATTCTCAATGACTTATGGCGCCGAGGCTGTTATTCCTTTGGAAACCGGTTTTTCGACAATGAGAACAAGTTCCTTCGCTCCGGACAGTAATGATAGGTTACTAGAAAGGAGCCTAGATCTGGTTGAAGAGCTGAGAGAGATAGCCATGATCCAGTTGGCTTACTATCAACAAAAATTGAAGCAGGGGTATGATTCGCATGTAAACTCAGGGCCACTTGCTCCGGGAGACTTAGTATTGAGGAAGGTCGTGGGTAATACTAAGAATCCAGCATGGGGAAAGTTGGGACCAAACTGGGAAGGACCGTATCGCATTACTGCAATACGCCGGGTCCTCAGATCCTCTACCTTGTTCTAAAAATAAAAGTAAGGTTACGCAGGGTCCTCAGATCCTCTACCTTAGTCAAAAATAAGAATAAGGTTACGCCGAGTTCTCGGATCCTCTACCTTAGTAAAAAATAAGAATAAGGTTATGCCGGGTCCTCAGATCCTCTACCTTGTTCTAAAAATAAAAGTAAGGTTACGCCGGGTCCTCGGATCCTCTACCTTAGCCAAAAATAAGAATAAGGTTACGCCGGGTCCTCAGATCCTCTACTTTGTTCTAAAAATAAAAACAAGGTTACGCCGGGTCCTCGGATCCTCTACCTTAATCTGAAAATAAGAGTAAGATTACGACAGGTTCTCAGATCCTCTATCTTGTTCTAAAAATAAAAATAAGGTTGCGCCGGGTCCTCGGATCCTCTACCTTAGTCTAAAACAAAAATGAGGTTACGTCGGAGCCCCAAAGGCAATTACAAAGTCAAAGATTGGATTGCATAGACTCCTTGGAGTACATGTGCGCGTCCTATAGAGACAGGTATGTACTCGCAATAAGTACCTCAAGTATGGGTTCCATACAACTTCTTTTGTTACTAAACATTAAGTACAACGTTTGAACCACTCCTAGTCTAAGTGTGGAACATGTCAAAAACGTTGGTGTTTCTTGTCTTGACCTTTTGTTATGAAGATGGTTCTTAAGCGGGTCTCAGTTGAATTGGTTTTACATGAATATCTTGCCTTTTAATGTGTTAGTCATCACTGGAATTAAGTAGAAACTTGTGATCATCACTTAAAGTATTTGCAAGTATGTAACTTACTCAAATTTCCTTTATCCTTATTTGGTTATTGATATGGAATTATTAATGCGTACAATGAATTCAAATTGTTATTTTGTCAGATTAAATCAATAGTGATAGAAAAATCTGCTAACAGTTAATATAACACTAGGTAGCAATTCAAACCAAAGTTCTTCTCATTGAATGAAATATTCTTTAAATACATCCACAACCAAAAGGGTGAATTACAAGAAAGAGAAAGTAAAAGAAGAAGAAAAAACAAAACGAAACTAAAGCTAATTAACTACAACAGAAAAGAAAGAAAGAAAAAAAAACTGCAACAAAATCTAAGGACCGTCAAGGCTTGGGCTGGACTTGGTCTTTAGGGTCAGCAGGAGCCACTACCGAGGCCGAGGATCCCCCAACCACTTCCTTATCTTTGGGACCCCCTTTGGCATTATAGGCAGGGTCGCCAAAACTAACTCTATCATCCCGCTGACCTTAGGGTTGGGGGCCAGCTCCTTTGGGGCAAGTGGAGGCTGTGCGTCTTTAGGTTGAGCCTCAGCAGCAGCATTACCAGCAGCAGCTTCTTCCATTTGTATCCCAGCTGCAGAAGAATTGGTATCATCCTCGGCTGTGTTAGAGGTGGCCACTCGGATGGCAGGAGGGATGTAGGCATTCTCTACCTTCCATAAGGGAGAGGAAGCATCAACCCCGGCCTGGGAGAGGGCTTCCTTCCACACATGGAGGCAGTAATCCCTACAAACCTCCTGCACTTGGGCTTTGAAGGTGTCAGTAGTCTCTGCCACCCCTACCTCATAGCCACTCCGTTCAGTCTGGTCAACCATCTCCTCGGCTTCCCGTGCCTTAATGAGTGCCTCCTTTTTGGCCTTAAGAGCCTCCTGCCTAGCTTCCTCGGACTTTGTAAGATCCTTTTTGAGATCTTCTATTAATTTCTTGGTCGAGGCAAGGTTTTCATCGGCATGCTTAAGATGCAGCCTCTGATCCTCGACTTGCCTAGTAGTAGTCCTCAGCTGGGCCTCCAAACCTGACCTCTCGCTTTCTACTTTGCCCAGGCTGGTTGTCACCTCCTGTAACTTCTTCTCCTTTAGCTTCAGGATCTTTTGGGTGTGATCTAGCCTAGCCTTACCTCTCCGGCTCTTAGCGATTTGTAGGAGTTAGCTGCAATCTCCTCCGCCCTATGCACAGATTGAACAGCCTACTCACAAATTGTTGATAGTTAATAGCATGCAGAAACAGTGAATGTCAAACAAGAAATAATAACAAGTACGATAAAAAAAAAAAAATATATATATATATATATGATGAAATGAAATGGGTAATAAGGAATATTTGATTAAAACCCTTACCATGGCAAGCTCCTTCTTGAGGATTATGAAGACATTTTGATCCTTTATCCTTCGCAGCTCGCCCATGTCCTTGGGCAGCAGAAGCGCTTGCTCCAGTTCATCGACAATGCATGCTGCTGTGCCCTCATCGGATCTCCTAATAGAGGCATCAGCAGTGACTACCTGGTCATCTACGTTCATTTGGGAAGCCCAAATGGGTGCACGGACGACGGCAGGGGGATCAACCCGTCTCTCCGACCTCGTTTGAATGTGACGAGCGTGCTTCCCTCCCCTCTCTTGGTCCATCTCTTTGGCGAGGAGGTCTTTGCCTCCTTCAATTATCTCCTTTCCCTTAGGTTGATCCCTCTTCCTTTTATGGTCAGCTGGGTCGGGATGTTGAGTTTGGGTTGAAGGGAGAAAAGTGAGTTTCACTGAAGGAACTTTCTCGGTGCCCTTATCCTTAGTCTTCACTAGGGGCACTTTAGGAAGCTCCTGCCCTCCAACTTGAGCTTCTAACACGTCTTTGAGACTGGGCTTGGATCTGCGTTGAATACCCATTCTCACTTATGGCTGGTCGTCGTCCGAGGATATAATGGAAGGCGAGCCGACAACAGGAGTTGGGTTTATAGGTGATGGAAGCCGGTCAAAAGCTTCAAACTCCTCTTCGGAATCTGAGAGTTCGACGATCTCTTCTTCTTTTTCTTCTTCTTCTTCTTCTTCTTCTTCTTCTTTCTCTTCCTTTGTAATTGGCCGAGAAGAGGAGCTTTCACCCAACGTAGGTCGAGCCGAGAACGCGGTGAGAGGGAGAGCCTCTGGGACGATTCTCATGGGCTCTGTGATGAGAGTCCCTCGGGGAACAGGAGTACCCGCAGGGAGCAAAAAACCTTCAACCGTGACACTGATCCTAGGCAGCTGAGGATCCTTCTCTTTAATCACGCACTTCGGCGCTTGGAAGGCAGACGAGATTGGAGTGTACCCAAGGATCAAATGCACCGCGCGAAGTTGACCGTCCGAGTGAACAAACACCTCGGCCTTCAGAATTTTATCCAGGCGAGCAAAATTAACCAGATGGGCATGGCGTGCGAGTGTGCGGCGATCTGCATAGTCATCCAAAGTAGAGGTTAGCGAAAGAAATAGATGAACGATATAAAACTTATTACAATAACAAGAAAAAAAAAAAAAAAAAAAAAAAAAAACAAACATATATACATATATACATATACAATCAAGCAATGTGCAGGTATTCACCTAGTTCCCCCTCTCTCGTCGGACAGGGGAGACCGTCGTGCCAATCCCTAGACAGTATGAGGAAGTCTTTATTCAGACCCTTGTTGGAATTAGGGAGACATTGAATTAGCCTCACCTCAGGGTGCCTAAATTTCAGATAGTACCCTTGTCCCGTTAAGTGGTGAAGGTTGTAAACCTAGTTCACCTCGTGGTGGGTAAGTCCTAATCCTAATTTTTCATTTAGAACGTCTACGGCACCCAGAATCCTAAACATGTTTACGGCACATTGTGTGGGAGATAATCTTGCCGCTTTGAGGTAATTCCTAGTGATCGGTCTCATCGGGATTCTCATTCCACCCTCTATAAAGGCTATCATGGGAATCGCTACCTCACCGGCTTTTCTCTCGGTGTGCCACTCTCCCATCTTGCAATACTTAACGGACACTCCGGGGGGGATTTCGTACTTAGCCTTAAACTCCTCTATTTTTTCAGGGGTATCTACTAAGGGTGCGAATCTACCCATTTTCTAAAAGTTGAGAAAGAATGTTATGGTGGGGTTGGGAAATCTATATGGCCAAGGACGAAGAAACCGAGAATAACGAAAGAAATTGAGAAGCAGTAATGAAAGTAGAAAGTTGGAAGACTTACTTTGGAGTAATAAGGTCACTTCGGCTTAGAATTGAGAAGGTGTAAGGACGCGTGTAGAGTGCAGGAATGGATAGGCTCATTGTACAATTTCTGAAATGAATAAAGAGCCTTTGAACTGACAATATTTATACCATTAAAAATTGTAAAGTGGGCAATCTCCCGCCTAGTTCCTCACGCAGCGCTCATCCGTTGGATAGGCATCGTGCGGTTGAACATCGGAAACAGGGAGCCGCCAACATTTAATTGAAGCATGTTCTGCAGACCGAAACTTCAGAAGTGAATTGCCCAGGGTGCATGTATTGAAATCCTCATTCCTCTCAGTAAAGTAGAAATAAGGATTTCGAGGGGCTATTGTAGTGCCAATGGGCCCAAGATACGTGTTGGACCGGCCCAAAGGTTCTCATAAGGAGGAAAGCCCAACCCAATATCATGAATGGTCCGAGGACATGATGAATCTCACCTATGAAGTCACGTGACAAAGAAAAGTGCTATGCATGAACAGAACACCACGAAACATGACGTCCGAGGATGACCGTGCTGCCGAGGACGATGCGAGTGATCTGGCGACTCAAGGGCATCCATATTGAAGACCTTGGATGCAGAAATTGAGAAAACGAGAATAAAGGGTAAAGGGAAGTGACAGACAAATATCAGGAAAAAGCTGCTGCCACCGCATTGAAGGCTCTACACCTATCTCTCTGGCCGCATTAATGAGGAAGTGACGCCTGAACATTGAAATTCAACCTTATGCTTACCGCCAGAGACTTTAGTAAGGGGGAATGATGGGACAAGTATCCAAAAGGAGCATCTGGACTACACGTGGAAGAAAGGAGAAAAGGATGCAGGCCTATAAAAGTCGAAGAAAGAAGAAACAAAGGGGGGGGGAGAAACACACACACACACTGCGGAGAGAACTTGTAAGGAAACACCAAAGATTGTCCTCGGTATTAATATATAAAGCCATATTTCATCCATGTATGAGGAGTACGTATGTGTTTTGTGATTTAATCTAACTTTTGTGTTATTTACCGTCCAAAAACCTAGATTAGAAGCCCACTCTCTATAAATTCATTGTTTAGGGCTCATTGGGCTGGTCTGAAAGTCCAACTTTGGTCCAGCGTGATTTGTGTCCTTACAATCCTCATAGACAAGAAATTTAGGGTTTTCAACTAACTCCAATTAAACCCCATAGCAATGGAAAAATTAGATTTACCAACCATCACATGTTATAACTCAAAACCCCTAAATTTTCTATCATACATAAACCTTAAATAGCCATTTTTAGCACAAATTATATATCCACTCATCAAATAATTCCACCAATACAAAATTCATACATAAAAACACATAAATATCACTTCTAATGTTCATAAATCACACGGATATCATTATTCAAGCTTAGATAAAAAAACCTCAAGCAAAAGTGTAAAACCCACCAAAAAGATTAGAAATTTGTATCTCAAATAAAAGATGTGAAGGTGCTTCTGGGTTCACAAGAATTTTCAGGTAATCTTGCCCGAAAATGATGGTGGAAATAGTGGTGGTGATGGTGTAGTAGTACCGGTGAGAGAGTAAAAGAGTAGAGAGGATTGTATGAGAGAAAAGGGGAATCTTGGGACTTATTGAGGCAACTTCTTGCCTCTTTTTCACTCCCCTAGCTGCTGGTAGACGATTTTAATGAAATATTATTTCCTGATGAGTATTGGCGTCATGGCAGTAGGCCATAAAATCAGATTGCTGAATTCACAAGGGTAGTAGAGGATTGTTTACTGATGGATTTGGGTTTCAAAGGGCCAAAATTCACATGGTGTAACAGGCGTTTCGAAGGGAATTTAGTATATGCACGATTGGATCGTAGACTGCATAGTTAAGAGTGGCTTCAGTTTTTTTCACAGCCAAGCCTATCTCATATCTCATTTGGGTTCTCAGATCACATGGCACTTACGGTGAAAGTTCAAGCTACTCCTGAAATTAAACCTACCAAAAAACATAGGTTTTTTCATTTTGAAGCATTCTAGATGAGAGATCCTAATTGTGAAGATATCATCAGATTGAGTTGGGATTTATTTTTCTGGGGCACTCCTATGTTCAAGCTAACTCAAAAAATCAAAACCTTTAGAATGGCCTTGCTGCAATGGGGTGGTGGAAATGCCAGAAGTCTCATAAAGTCTATCGAAATGAAACGATACTTATTGGCCAATCTTGAAATGGAATGCCAAGCACAACCGTCCAATCAACAACTCTCTCAAAGACAGAATTCTACAAAAGCTGAACTTAATGAACTCATTGCACAGGAGAATATTTACTGGCATCAACGGGCAAAAGTCTCTTGGCTTTAGGAGGGTGACAGAAATTCGAAATTTTTTTCATGCAGTGGCCTCTCAGAGAAGAAGACATAATGAGATCACTAAATTAAAGGACTCTTCTGGGAAATTCTTTTCTAACCAAACAGATTTGGAGAGGATTGTCGTTGATTATTTCCAAGAGATGTTTACAAGTGTTTCCCCAGAATCCTATTCTCAAGTTATTCACCATGTTCATGAAGTGGTCACTTCGGGAATGAATAAAATGCTGTTGGAAGAATTTACTCAAGAAGAGGTGAAGAAGGCGCTGTTTTAGATGAATCTGACAAAAGTTCCTGGTCCCGACGGTATGAACCCTTTATTTTTCCAAAAATATTGGCATATTGTTGGAACTGATGTTTCTGATGCTATTCTTGATTGCATAAATTCTGAAAAATTCTTACAAAGCATCAATTTCTCACATATCACCTTGATCCCAAAAAAGAAAAATCTGGAACTTATATCTCATTTTTGCCCCATCAGTTTATGTAATGTCATTTTTAAGCTTGTCTCAAAAGTTTTGGCTAACAGACTGAAAAGAATTATGGGAAGAATTATCTCTGACTGTCAAAGTGCGTTTGTAGCTGAGAGAGTGATTACAGATAATATCCTTATTTCTTTTGAGATCTTGCATTATATGAAGTCAAAACGCCAAGGAAACACAGTACACATGGCTCTAAGTTAGATACGAGTAAAGCTTACGATAAGGTGGAGTGGGATTACTTAAAAGGCATTATGTTAAAAATAGGATTTCATCATAGGTGGGTGGACTTGATTATGGCGGGGATATCATCTGTCTCATATTCTGTTTTGGTAAATGGGGTTCCCTCGGGATTTATCAAACCTTCTAGGGGCATAAGGCAGGGAGACCCTCTCTCTCCCCATCTATTTTTATTATGTTCTGAAGGTTTTTCCTGCTCTTCTCAAAAATGCACTTCAACAAAGACTTCTACATGGAGTAAGTATCTCTCCTAATGGACCTCGGATTACACACCTTTTATTTGCAGACTATTATTTTCAAAGCTTCCTTATTTGAGTGTCGCATAATCAAGGAGATCTTGCAGATTTATGAAGTAGCTTCAGGTCAGAAAATTAATTGTGAGAAGAGTTCAATTTTTTTCAGCACCAACACTCCTTCGTCGACCAGAGATGAGAACAAAATGCTACTCAATACTACATTTACAGAACGCTTTGAAAAATACCTTGGTTTGCCCCCAATCATTGGTAGAGGTAAGAAACATGCTTTTGCTGAAATCAAACTTCGTATCCAATCCAAACTCAGTGGGTGGAAAACTAAATTATTATCTCAGGCAGGGAGAGAAGTCCTAATCAAGTTCGTAGCCCAAGCGATACCTGTATATGCCATGAATTGTTTCTTATTGCCAGCAGGTTTTTGTGATGAAATTAATTCAATGATGGGGCAATTCTGGTGGGGGCAGAAAAATGATGAGAAGAAAATGCATTGGTTGAGTTGGAAGCATATGTGCTTAGCAAAGAAGGATGGAGGCCTTGGCTTGCGTGATTTAAAGAGTTTTAATATAGCTTTACTTGCCAAACAGGGATGGAGGTTAATGCAGTGTCAGGACTCGCTCCTTTTCAAAGTCTATAAAGCTAAATATTTTCAACATACATCTTTTCTTGAAGCTTCAGTCTCGAATCACTCTTCTTTTGCATGGAGAAGAATAACTCGTGGGAGGGATTTGATCATTCAAGGCAGCAGATGGAGGGTGGGTAATGGTTCTTTGATCAATATATGGACTGATAGATGGTTGCCTTCGGAGGCAAATTAGAAAATATGTTCGCCTAGAACAATTTTATTAGCTGAAGCCACAGTAGCTGATCTCATGGATTTCTCAGCCCCACAACCGAGATGGAAGAATTTCCTCATTGATTCTATTTTCTTATCCTTTGAAGCTTCAATCATTAAGGCTATCCCTCTCAGTATCCGAAGACCTGAAAATACTCTTATTTGGACCAAAAATAGATCGGGGAAGTTTCCTGTTAGGAGTGCTTACTTTCGGTATTTGGAAATTGAAAAACAATCCAATGTTTCTTCGGCTACCACATCAGATCCGACTAAGATTCATTCCTTTTGGAAAGGCATTTGGTCTTCTATGATTCCTCCAAAAATTAAATCTTTTATTGGGAGAGCTTGCAATGATAGCCTTCCCACTAGGACAAAGCCTTTTGATAGAAAGATCTCCAACTCTTTCTCATGTGCCCTCTGCAATGATGAAGCTGAGACAAATAGCCACCTGTTTTGGAATGCTCTTTTGCACAATCTGTTTGGATGCAAACTCATTTCTGGAAAGGTCTTCGACTACCACAACAAATCAGTTTTATTGATGCAATGGAGGCTGCCTTAAAGAAATTGAGTTCTTTGGATTTTGACACTCTTTGTATCGCATGTTGGATGATTTGGACCTGCAGAAACAAGCTGATATTTGAGAATAAAACTCCCTCATCCAAAGATTTATGGGCTCGGGCTGAAACTTACCGGTTAGAATTTACGGAAGTGCAACACAGGCATAATCATATTGTTGAAGTGCGGACAACAAAGTGGCAGCCCCCAATTTCTGATTCAATCCATAAACTTAATCTAGCAATTTCCCAAGCAAAGAAGAACACCTCTGTGGGTTTTGGTTTTCTTATAAGGAACAATAAATGTGAAGTTTTAGCAGCATCATGTCATCGTCTGCAGAAGAATTTAAACCCCCTCTACACAGCAGCTACAGTGATGAGATTGGCTCTTTTGTTTTGTCAAAATACCAGTTTCTATAAGGTGATGGTGGAATGCAACTTTGCTGAACTTGTGAACCTCTTGAATTCGGATAGAATTTGTTGTTTAGAAGCTGCCTGGATCGTTAAAGACATTAGTTTAATTAGAGATAGTTTTTCTTTTATTTCTTTTCATAGTATATCTTTACGATGTAATTGTGCTGCATTGGCTTTAGCTAGTGCTGCAAAAGAGAATGAGGATATCATTGCTTGGTTAGAAGAATGCTCGTCTTCTCTCTTTCCCATTGTACAAAGTGATTTAATTGAATAAAGTTTACTATCGTTTTCTCTCAAAGAAAAAAAAAAAATAAAAAAAGTATGAGGTGGGTTCTATTATAGAACTTGTACACAAAATTTCACTTATGAGGACATGGCTCTCATTGGGCACAAAAAATTCGAAGTCCTAGCCTCCACAATGTCCACATAGTCTATCGAAGATCTCTAATAATAAAACAAAGACTAATATTATTATTATTATTATTATCTGTGGCAATGATATATAGGAGGTAACTTAGTCGATTAAAATCATTGACTTTCTCAAAAAAAAAAAAAAAATCATTTACTTACCTCAAAAATAAATTATCAAATAAAAAAAAGTTGAATCTTTTAATTAAACATAAAATTTTATATATTTTATAATTGACCATTTATCTGGATCTGGGTATTTGAGATTAAAATGGTTTCTTAAATTGTTTTTCACTCATTGTTGCAGGGTAAAATATTTTAAAATAAAATTCTGTTTGGACTTTGGGCAAGTAACTATCTTGCCCATACTATTGTAAGCACAAAATATTGGCCCAAACCTCTGAAAACGATTAGCCGCATGGTATTCTTTTTACGCTGGAACTTTTCCCCTCTCAAACTGTGTACAGTGGTTCTCAGACAAATAGCAATGAGGTTTTGTACCAGTGCCAGCAAAGTCGATCACGGCTAAGTAGGTAGCACTGTGAAGGCGTGAAGCCGAGAAACAAGAATATAACCTACCTCCATTGAACACCTCTACGGTTCTATGACTCACTTTAATTTGATAGAAATCCTCAAAAACTTGGTTGGCCCTCTCTGATATCTAACCTTACTTCGTTATTTGTTATGTACGACTATGACAACGAAACCAATATACGTTGCTTGTTTGTAAATTTAAATTCCTCTTGCCCTATGCCTTTCTTTCTTTGCCATAATTCAACAAACTTTCTGGACTCTCATTTCACACAATATAGGAAAAATTTACAATGGACTTCACATATTTCGAATCGCTTCATAAACCCTGGATATTCTCTTAGTTTCCTCCCTTGTTTCCGACCCTTAAGAGAAGCAGCCAGTTATTGTTGTAGCCTTGTTCAATGGCTTCCTTTTGTGCTGTGATAGCAAGCTGTATCAATGTGTTTAGTACATATGCAATCCACTTGACCAAGTGTAATGCCCCGAATTATATATTTGGATTGGATAAGCGTGTGTTTTGCAAACATGAGTGGAGTCCTAGACTGGTATATACATGGTAGAACTAGACAATATAGATGATCACAACGAACACCCAATTATAACTTATTTAGTGGAACTATTCGTTCCTCATGTCATGATTCTTGAGTCCTCTTACCCCTACTTGTTACAAAGAGAGTTTCATGTTGGGTTTGTAACTTTGTATGCGAGCCCTACTATGGAGAGGATGAGAGAAATCCTAGAATTAACCTACCAAGAAAGCTAGCAACAAGCGGCTCAGGAAAAGGTGTAAGATTTACTGTCAATGATAATTGATCAATGAAAAACATTATAAAAAGTACACCAACATTGAATTTTTGGAGGTCCATAACCTAGCCTCTAAATAAGCCTCTTTTCCATCAAATGTTTTCTAAAAGTGTAGGCTTTACTACCAAAAGTTAGAAGATCTGTCTCTCCTTTTAGGTTTTTCTCTACACAATACTTTTTTTTTCTTTGATAAACTTTATTTGCAAAATAATAGAATAAGAATAGTAGAAGGTATGCATTCTATTCCATTTCATTCCCTTATGAATCCTCAAACGAAGCCTTAAAGTCTTTTATAGTTTAAATTTCCTTAATTGTTGGGTAAAATATTATTTTGGTCCCTAAATTTTACTAAAAGTTTGTTTTTTATCCCTAAATTTTAAGAAGTTCATTTTTCATCCCTAAATTATTGAAAAATTAATTTTTCATTCCTAAACTATTAAAAACATTTTATTTATGTGCTTTAACTTTACTAAAAGTTTGTTTTTCTTCTCTGAACTATTGAAAAAAGTTCTTTTTTTTTTTTTTTTTATCCCTATTTTTGTCTTTAAATTATTGAAAAAACTCTTTATAAAGTTTAGAGATGAAAAACAAGCCTTTATTAAAGTTTAGAGACCAAAATAGTATTTTATCCTTAATTGTTTTATTTGAATCATAAAGGATTGATTCATTTGGATTTTAATATTATGCATATAAAAGGGCTAAATTAACACTACAAACGTTAAGATGACAATGTCATAATTTTTAAATTTTTTTTTTTTAGAGAGAGTTTCAACCTATGTCGTCCACTCTTGATGATAGTTTAATTTAATTATCAGACCAAGAGGCTAATCGGTTTTTGGTGTAGGTGAGGATTGAACTCTAAATCGCTTATTCAACCATCAAGGACTTTACTAGTTGAGTTAACTGAAACCCACTTAAAATTTTACTTCATTGGCAACATTACTCATCCCTTTGCAACTATAATGTGTTATGTATATAATTGGATGTGTTTTTATGGAATCGTTCTATTAACATTAATTTTCCATGCTTTATGTGAGTTTTTTTGGGAAACCTTGACCTCAAGCCTTGAGGCCTAGGGTGACTGGGTAGACAGTAAATAAATTGTTTCTAAAAAAAAATCGTTCAACTACCGATATTGTTCCTCATGCCTTGAGGCCTAGGGTGATTGGGTAGACAGTAAATAAATTGTTTCTCAAAAAAAATCGTTCAACTACTGATATTGTTCCTCATGCCTTGAGGCCTAGGGTGATTGGGTAGACAGTAAATAAATTATATCTCAAAAAAATTCGTTCAACTACCGATATTGTTCCTCATAAATTAAATGTTTTCTATAAGGGTTGACAAGTATCTATAATAATAATAATAATAATAATAATAATAATAATAATAATAGGTAAAACAAAGAGAAATTCCAATTAATTTTCAAATTGAAATTCAATTAGAGTCTAATTTTGCATCACGTGTCTCATCTAATCTAAATTTAGAATTTTGTGCCAAGTAAGTTAATTTAGTATAAAAATTGAATTTCAATTAGAGTTTAATTTTGTGCCACGTGTCTGATTTAATCTAAATTTTAAAATTTTTGTGCCAAATTAGTTAATTTAGTGTAGAAAATGAAGAGTCCAATATAATAAACCATAAAAAAACATAATCATATAACTAAAAAAAATTCAAATTTATAATCCAATTTTGCATGTGTCTAAATTTATGTGGGAACTACACATAATTATCCACTTAAGCATGTGCCATGTGTCTACTTAAGTTTTTTTAATTTTTGTGTCAAGTGAGTTAATGAATAAAAAATACTAAGAATCTAATATTAATGAATTATAAAAAAAAATTACATATACTCAATAAAAATCACCACATGTTTCTTAAAAAATAAATAAAATTAAAATCACTACACGTTCTATCTTATTAAAAATTAGAAAAAAAAAAGATCATCAGTAGTATTAAATTTAGGTAAGAATTTTAATATGTGACTAATTATATTTACTTTAAAAAAAGTTTGATTAATTATTTATATTTTATGATAAAAATTGTGTTTAATTTTAAATATATTTATACGTACGCATGAATGCATGTATTACATGTTTTTTTTAAAATAATAACTTGACTAATTATTTATATTTTATAATAAAATTTTTGTTTAATTTTAAATGCATCCATGCGTTTGCATGGAGTTACATGCTAGTAATAATAATAAATGAAGCTGAGAGAAACTCAAATTAGAATTCCAAATTAGACGTTCAATTTTATGTCATTTGTCCTAAATTATTTATTTTTAAAGAGTTTTATTTTTTAATTTTAGAATCAAATGTGAGACGACATCATAAATATTCATCCAAATAAATTATTAAATACAAAAATCAAAGAGTCTAGAATAAATGAATCGAAAAAAAAGTACTTCACAATAATTAAAAAAAATAGACAATTTACATTTTATACCTAATAATATCCTTATAAATTTTTTTAAAGAGTTAACAAAATATAAAAATGACGATCAATAGCATTTAAATTATATATATAGGAATTATATTATGCACCTTATTATATATCTTTTAGTGTATCTATGTTTATGCATGAGGTTATTACCAGCTAGTTTTATTAATGCATAACAACAAGAAAATTGGAAAAAAAAAATGAAATGCATTGTTTATTTTATAGAAAAATTTAAATTTACATCACGATAGAAAGTAAACAAATTTATAAAAAATTGTTTCCTGGGTATTGTCTCGAGGAAAAAAAATGTGTATAGCTTTAATTTTTAGTTATTATTAAAAAAAAAAAAAAAGAAGTAAAATTATACGGATAAACACTGTTTAGAAAAAAGGGTCATCATTCCACATGCAGTGAGTTCACAATTCACACTGATAACTATCCTTTATGCTGCATGCACTCCATATGAATCACTTCTTTAGCGTTGCCATTATTAGAAGACAAACTACTCCATAAGAAATATTAATCTTATTGTTGTAATTCTTCTTTTTTCCTTCTTTGGGTCTTCCTCTTTATCAAAACTAGTTTCATAATGAAATGAAACCAACTCAAATGTATTGCAATGAAAAAGAGAAACAAGCACTTCTAACCTTCAAACAAGGTCTCACTAATCCTTGTAAAATTGAAGTCACTCTAATCTTGGTCTGACCAAGAAGGCTGCTGTAGATGGGTAAGAGTTGGATGTGACAAACAAAACTGGTCGAGTCACAAAGCTATCCCTACAGATGTTAGGCAGCGATTGAGATAAGTGCTCGAATGATGGTTTTTGAATTACTTGGAATTCAGTGAGAATAACTTTAATTGTACTCCTCTTCCAAGTTTCCTTGGTTCGATAGGCAGAGTAAGACATCTTCACATCTCTGGTTCACTCATGACAAAAGATATATATTTATTTCAGTGCATAGCGAGGGACACACCAGTTATTATGGACCAAGTTCAGCTAAACTCAAACCATGTCTGAAAACTAGGTCAATAATAACTGGTGTGCCCCTCACTTTCTATGTCATCAGTGAACAAAAGAGGTGAAGATGTCTTAAACTGCCTATTTAGAAGTGTTTGTATATCTTTTTCATTGCTGTCTTCATAATTGATGGCGTGCTTATGGCATTTGGTTTTGAAAATGTCATTTTTTGCAACTAATAATGAGAAAAAGGAGAATAGAAGCCAAAAAGAGAAGCGTAGTTTCCTCTATTTGATAATATGAATAACATATTTCTTTTAGTAAATGAAATGGTTTTCCTAAAGAAGGTTAGTTTCGTGGGGAAGAGCTTCTGATCTGGGCACTAGATCCAAAATCATAATTTAACTTCCCATCTTCTACGAGGACAATGAAGGCTATAACGAAAGTTGAGATTGCCCTAATAGCTGAAAAGTTGAAATTTGTGGCTACTCTCGATCGTTTCTACAATCAAATAAAGCAAATACAAAGGAAATACACAGTTGTGAAATTCTTATGAAATGTGGATACATTTTGAATTTCATTTGACAATTTTATTAATTTTGATGAAATTTAAGGATGAAATGAGTTTTTTTTTTTTGGGTTATATTGGGGGCTTTGTGCAAAATTTTGAAAGTTTAAGGGTCAAAGTGTAATATTGGGTGGATTTGGGGCTTTTGTCTAGTTTTGTGAAAATTTTGGAAGTTCTAGGGGTCTTTATGTAGTTTATGAAGCTTTAGGGGTCATTATTAATTTTTTAGAAGTTTTAGGGATCAAAGTATAATATTGAAAAAGTTTTGAGGTCAAGACGTGATTTGAAAAATTTGAGGTCAAAATTTAATATTGGAAAATATTTGGGGTTAAAATGTAATTTTGGGAAGCCTTCGTAGGTAAAATTTGGGGAAAGTTTTGAGGTCTAAAGGACATTTTGGATGAATTTGATGACATTGTCATAATTTTGGAAAAGTTTGGTGGCACTTTTCGTAATTATAATTGGGTTGATACATACATATATATATATATATATATATATATATATATATAGTTGGGTTCAAGTTACACCTGGTGTAACTCTAAGCAATATTACACCACTCAATATTTTTTAATTGGATGCGAATATTGACAAATCCACCGTTAGATTACATTATCTTTGTATATTCTTTATACTTGCAAAATTTTAAGGTAATCAAAAATTAATATCCATGTCATCAATTAATTGTTAAAATTTAAATTTTTGTAATTTAAAATAATGCATAAAATATAAGTTTATGGATTAAATGGTAAATAGCATCCAATTGATATGAAAATTGGCATGCATGTCAAGAACATATAGAACATGTAATTCAACGGTTGGATTTTCAAAATATTAATTCAATAAGAAGTTATTAAGTGGTGTAATATTACTTAGAATTACACCAGGTATAACTTGAACCCAACTCATATATATATATATATATATATATATGTATATATATATTGAGAATCAAGGGTTTGATATGTTTGTCTAATAAGTGTGAATTCAGTATTTGTACCGTTTATTAAAAAAGTGAATAAGTGCAAATTTAGTTTGGGCTTTGCTGTGGGATGGATTTGATTTTATGCTTGGACTTGTGAAGATTTCTTGTGTTTGTTCGACTTTTTTATATTCTATATAAAAAAGGACAGTTGAGCTGTTTGTGTTTGGCAAAACGACACTAAAAAACTTAAAACGGTAAAGACTTAACAAATTGGTAAAATTATATTGTTGCTCTTAAAGATATATGTGAGCTGGAAAAAATGTTGGAGCTTGGGGCCCTTTTTGGTTTTAATCATATAATTTTCTGCTAACATATTTGGTTGAAATTATTTTGTTGCTCATAATTTCATTTGTTAGCTAAAGAAAAATTGAGGTTTTTTTTTTGTCTTTTTCTTATCAATTTTATGATGCTGTCAGACATTCAATTTTATAGTGTTACCAAACATGTATAGGCTCAAGAGGACTTGAATTACTTTGTTGCTCCTAAAGGTATTTGTGACCTAAAAAAAAAAAAATTGGGAGCTCTTTTTGGTCATTTCCTCTTCAATTCTAGAGTTTTCTTACCTTTATTATCAGAAAAATCCCAGCTACTTTTGACTTTATCTTCTTTCTATTGATAAACACAAACACAGGAGACGGTGAGGGTGATAAAGTAAGAAAACGAAAGAAAAAATTACTAGAGTCAGTCCCTATTTCGGCAACCTCTCTTAGTCACTCACTGTATGATAATGATGATAAAGATCTTTGTAAAAGAGACAGGAATATATACATTTAGAGTTCAAGGACAGGTTTATCATTACATTAACGAATTGATACCATCAGATGGTCATCCTTCTAATTTGCAGCTCTATTTCTACAATACTCATCATGAGATTGATAATAGAATCCATATTTCAGATAGGTTGAACCTAGAAATACTTAGTCATCTCATTGATCTATTAGAGATTTATCCATATTTTTCCTTCTTCCATAGTCTTAAGAATATATCTAACGTGAATCAAGTTGTTACACGATATATAATGCTCCATCATCTTCACAAGTGGCTGCAATATGGCTTGAGAATGACCAAACTGGTGAATGTACAGAGCGTGATATCGTTGATTATAGTCATTCGGGATTTAGTCATAAAGTTTAGCATTATATCACAAAATATTTATTCGAAGTTTTTTTTTTTTTTAGAATACTAAGTATTTTTAACAAGAAGGGTGAAGGTTTTTTAATATTTATTTGAAGTTAGTGTTTTTGGGCCGAGCTGGCGGACTTGGATAGTGATGGACCTATGCTGACAGTCAGCGCGTGAGTAACACTTGCATCTGTTCTGCTCTGTGCAGTGTGAGTGATCTTTGCATTGGTTAAGATTTTTTGCATGTATTTTTGATTAAATGATCATTTAAACCAAAATTATAATTAATTGTGTAGCTGTTTTGTGATGCTTTGCTTTGAGTGTTATGAATGTCTGATGACTCTGATTGGTGTGTGTGTATACAGATTTTAAATCCTACTAGAACATAGTGAACGTGAATTTTGTTAGCAGTGGATACAAATCAGTATGTATGTATGTTAATCTTTGGAATATTTTTACCAAAAAATTTAATATTGATTAAATGATCATTTAAATCAGAAATATATACATATATTTTTCATAAAAATATTCCAACAATGTATTTATTAGGATGCACGTACTAAGCAGGAATAGAATTATCTTCTAGCTATAGCAAGTAGCAACACATGAAATGGAATTAAAGGGAAGTGATATTTACCACGTTTCTGGCTCCCATTGTTTGGCTGAAAAGAATATATGGAGCTCAAGTTAGTCAACATAAAAAAGAGACGAGTAAAAGAAAACAGAGAGAGAGATCCCTTTTGGTTTTTCTTGGGTGCTGAGATATTGTTGCCTTGGTTTTGTTGAAGTTACTATAGCTAATCTATTGTTGTTTAGGGGCGTGCCTTTTGCTCTGAGTGTTGTGGGTGATAGTGTCGTGGTCATATGATGTTTTGTGAGTTGGATGTGAAGGGTTACGGGGTCGGTGGTGCTGGCTTTTATAGGGGGCAGTGTTTATTATACAATGCCTATTTTAGTTTTTAAACTAAAATTATGATTTGAAATCACGATTTTAGTTAAAAATATATATTGTGTGTATGTTGTGTGCATTAATAATAGGTGAGATTGCTCATTAAATAAAGGAATTATTCATAGGTTTAGTAACCAATAACGTAGTGCTACGTGTTAGTAATTATTATACCCAACATTGAATTTGATTCCCTCTCCACGGCCAACTATTTCTACACATTTAAAAAAAAAAAATGTAAAAAGTAAAAGACAAATTGATCTCCTACTCTACAAGATTTTTCTTAAAATGTAAAAAGTAGAAGACAATTCCAAAGGAGTAAAATGGGGTTTAGAATATGCTCCTATATTGTATTGGCATTTAATGGGCTTGGGATTGTGTTAATATTATTAATTTTTTTTTTTGAGACTATCGGGCAATGCAATTGGTTATATTATATTAACACTATTTATAATTGAGAAATGATATGTCCACAACATTTTCACAATATTGTTACAACAAATCTTAAATGACAAGTTGTTATTAGTTGTTATTGTTGAGGCAAAAAAGTAATCTTAGTATTAAGTTCAAATTTGAACCAATAACAACTAACCACCTATGATTTGTTGTGAAAATGTTGTAGACGTAACATCTCTCTTTATAATTTTACACCAATCCACTAATTAGTGGGTTTGATGGGTCTCGATGATTGCAAGTGGGTTTGGGTTTGACTTTGCAACTTATATGTACAAATTCAAAAGGGATAAAATTAGAGACTAATAATTGGGTTTGAATTTTGATTTTTGTGGGTTCAAGTGTTTAATTGATAATTCATTACATACGTGGAAGAAGATTAGAAGAATATATTGCAAGTGGCATGAAGAGCATGTCTAGAAGGCAAAGTAGCTTATATTGTCGTAGGATAATTATGAAGTGTTATTCAAGGTAATGAGAGTGGCATGAGATGGGATTGGGAGAGAGAAAAAAGAAGATAAGATGGTGATATGTAATGTAGAATAGGGAAGAGAGAGAGAGGGAAGAAAATGGTGATAAAGACTTTTTTTTTTTTTTGAGAAATAATTAGTGTGTTATATGTTATAAATATATGTTTTAAGATGGTAAATGCTAAATTTTTTCTAGTCTTGAAACCCTCGAAGTGTTATTGTACATGAGAGTGGCATGAGATGGGATTGGGAGAGAGCTACAAGAAGATTTGGCGTAATAAAAACTTTGATCATGCATTCCAACACAACTCTTTGATCATGCATTCCAACACAATTTTTATTTTAGGAAGTGTTTATTACACACTTGTGTAGATTCACATAAATGTAATAGGTTATATATATATTTATATATATATATATATATTAAATTAAAAAAACATAAAAAGGGAAGACAACTTGATATCTCACTAAACACGATTTTTCTATAAATGTAAAAACTGGGAGATAGCCATGTTAAATGAGGAAGATGGGGTTGGAATACTTTTATATCTTTTAACTTTTGTTTCTTCTTTTATTATTGTTTTTGACTTAATTTATTGGTAATTGAAGGGATTCATGCTTTGAGAGAGTGAGTGAGTATGCTTTCTATTATGTGATGCTTGGTGAAATGCAATTAGGGACAATCACATGATCCAAAAATGTATACTATTTTAGTTTATTTGAATTAATAATATTGAATAGGCAAAAAAAAAAAAAAAAAAAAAAAATCCCCACAAATTATAAGAGAACGAATACTCATCCCCACAAGTAATTTTTATCTAAGTACCTTAATTACTAGTTTAGATAACTAATACATATATATTTTACATGCATGTACATCCACATGAGAAGACATATGATAGATTCCATCAACATACCACATATATCTCAAGAAAAGTGAAAGTTTTAGCATTGATGCTGGACATGGATTGAAGTGAAAGAGAGATGAAAATGGAGTCATCGATCTATATAGCTACAAAAAGTATATGCTATACTTTTAAAGGAAATATACACGTCATTACAGCTGGACTTCCAAAAGAAATTATTGCACCTAAGAAAATGATTCAAAAATTGTCCACAAGTCACCGAAAAAAAATAAGTATTGAAGTTTTTTTATTTTTGGTTTGATATGAACAATTACCATATAGGTTTACGTGAAATATTATTTTTGTGCTACAATAAGTTTAGAGACAATATATTTTACGACAAATTCAACAATTATTGATGTTATAAGAATAAATAATTATCTACTAACTCAGTAGTTGTAAACTCTGTTATAAAAAATATTGTCTCTTTTACTATTGTTTTTTGTGCAATACATGATAAAAAAGACAAAAAAAAAGGGGTGACACTATCAACCATAGAAGATGAATTATAGGCGGTTCCCACATATTAATGTCCCATTACAACTTTTATCATAGTTTGATGAAATAATGAGAGATGGAAATGGAGGATAATTTTGAACCTACCAACAATACACTACCTTTTATGTATCTAAATTTATCGTATACTCAAATCTAATATATCTTTCATGGAAAATTATCAGTCTTATCTCCTAAAAAAAAAAAAAATCAGCCTTACGTTACACAAGCAATTATTGTGTTCCTAGGATTAGGAGTTTTTGGCTTTTCTTTGCAAAGCATGGGGCAACATGTAGGCCATTATTCCTACAAAGACTAGTGAAATTAATTGACTTATCTAAGCTAAAGACTTTGCAATTTACATCATCGATCAAATTCCCTTCAAATTCAACTTCATTATTGACTCCCAAGTTAAAAGCACATGCAATCAATGGCAGGGGGATAAATTGAGAAGATTCTGGCACTATGAGTGTGGAATAGGTAGCTAGACTTAATGAAGACTTGCAATAATTTGTGCGAAGATGGCAAACTTGGTGGGGGGGGGGGGGGGGGGGGGGCGGGGGGGCGGGAGGGTATAGTGATTAATTCTATTTCTAAGAAAACATAATTAAAGAGAGAGGAATTCCTCGTTTAGAAAGTAAAGGAATAGATAAATGTTCTAATGAGTCATGTCACAGGAATCTTCCGATAAACTAAAAGAAACAAGGAGAAGAAAACAAAAATCTCATTGTTGAATTATGGGAGGCCACACCTATAGGGGTGTTTGGTTTGCTGTGACGTGTCTTTAATGTGATGCATATTATGATGATGTGACATTAACTGCATGATTAATAGATTGTAATCGGTATCGTTATATAATAGTTATTCTTATGTTTTAATTATTTTTAGTTTGGTAATATTTTTATTATAAGGAATAGACATTTTTTATGAATAACTATTCTTCAAAATAAGAAATAATGATTACTCTCTAATAAGGTTGTAAAGGCTATTTTTTAGTAGGTGCAATAATTTCGAAAATTAATGTATTTCCAAATAAACAAACTTTCCATATATATTTAATAATTATAAAAATAAAAAATCATAAAAAATAATTCATCTTTCTCTCAATTAAAAAAATATTTTTAAGGAAATATAATTATATGAGTAAGATATTTCCTCAAATAAATCTTAAATTTTATTCCAATGTTACAACTCACAACCAAACTTTTGAATAAGTTTAGTTATTCCGTTACAACTCATTTTATTCTTAGTAATAAAGATCACGATTCCTGTTGTGATCTTCATTTAGTGTACCAAATGTGCCCTAAGATTTTTGGTTTATTTTATTTTTTCAAACATTACCATAATTTAAAATTACAAAATATATCACATCACCTTAATCTCATCACATTCTTAAAAAAATGTAATGTTGTATTTTTGTATTGAGATTACATTAATGTAAGATTACAATATTGTAATATTACAGTGTAATGTAATATCACGGTGAATCAAACGCCCCCTTTGAAACTCTCACCATTTTCCACATCAACACAATATTTAAATAAAATTATTTTTGTTTAGTCCAAACTTGATAAAGAGTGAAACTCAATCTCTCTAACAAGTTCAACTTAAACTCAAACTCATTATTATCATTTTTTTTAAATAAAATTATATATATATATATATATACACACACACACACACGTATATTGTAAGGACTGGGTTTGGAATGTAAGCCCACTTAGAACAGTGGAAGCTAGCCTAACGAGCCCAAAGCAATAAATATGTTAGAGAGTGGATCTTACAATCAAGCTACTAAACTAAGTAAGTACAAGCCCATTCAAGATAGTTGGGTTTAACATATAAATGGTTCAAAATACCCTTTCTCGGTTTAGACTGAGGATGTAGTGTTCTTATATTTGATCAAGTATTTCTGGTTATAATGTATTTTTCTCATTGTTCTTTCTCTCCTTTGTTCACTGCATGCCTCCTTTTTGTGAAAGCCATTTCCTTATATAGTCCTTTCTCAATGCATCTCAGCCTTCCACCTGTTCAATTTCTAGGAAATCCCCTAGATGCTTATCCCATCAAGGCCCTTCTGGAGGTAATAAGAAAGGCTTGTGAGCTTGGATGACACTGTTTAGGTGTTATTTCTTCATAAATGCAGCCAAATCAGTTGGTGTAGTGCATTTAATGTGGTGGTGACAGTCTCTTTCCCAGATATTTCCTTTTTTCGTTGTTGGTACTGCTCTGCTACTTCTCCTGAAGCTTATCTTTCCAAAATGGTTGACTTCCTAAAGCACTCCTGAGGTGGCCTTGCTTCTCAGGATCCTCGGTTGCTTCGTCAATTTCCTCTTTTCTCCTCGACCTACTGGCTTAGGCTTCCACGGACCCTTCAACCATCCTCGGGTACCTACTCGTCCTCGGGTAAAACGTGCTCGATTTGCCTGTCCTCGCACGCGCGCACACACACACACATATAAAACTAAAACCTTTGACTTTTGGTTGATCTCTTCACAATTTTAAACATCAACATTATTTAAATAAATAAAAAACAAAAATTCTGATAAAACTTAATAAAAAAGAAAAAAAGAGACCCATGTTGAAAATATGACTAAAAAAAAAAAGACTCACGTTAGATTAAGTAAAAGAGAGAAAGAGAAAGAGACTCCTGTTAGGACTCTCTCTCCCCTCCTCAAAGTCCTAACAATTACCACCTCAAAACCCTAAACTTAACTTCAATTTAGGATTCAAAAAAGAAAAAGAGACTCATGTAACAAAAAAAAAGTTAGGATTAAGAAAAAAAAGAGTTAGCAGGACTCCTGTTAGGAGTCTCTTTTCCCTCCTTAAAACCTTAGCAATTACCACCTCAAAATCCTAAACTTAACTTCACTTTAGGATTCAAAAAAAAGAAAAGAAAAGAGAGACTAACGTAAAAAACACACATACACATACACACACACACACACACACACGCAAGCAATCTGATTCAACTTTCTTCTTTGATTAATGAATTTCATGTTGAATTTGTTTATATTGTTATTATTAATAAAATTTCAATTCAATATATGTGGACATTTGTTTATATTGTTATTAATTAATTTTATCTTTTATGTCGAACTCTTTATTTGCTTTCATATGTGCCTAAGATTTTCTTTCAATCTTATTCTTTTGTTATGTTTAGAATTGATTTTCTTTTGAGTATTTGGGTTAATCTCTATATATATATTGACATTGTTTTCATGGGTTTGATTTTTGGGTTGAAATTTCTACTAATTATTTTTTTTATATTGTACATGGCAGATAAAACATCTATATTTTTTTGGAGAAAAATCAAAACTGCAACCTATATCCTCTGGCCTAGGGAACGATAAATTTTTATTTGGTATGTTATACATAAATTTGTTGCATTTGTTTTGGTTTTGAAGTAGAATTTGGGGATTCTATCAATTTTGAAATTTTAAGTCTTCGGGTTTTTGGTATTTGCACCTCAGTAGATTGATCTTAATTCTTCACCTTAAATATATGATTTTTATTTAGGTTCATGTGATTTTTTGCTTTCTTATTAAAAACTATGATTTTTGGTTGATTAATTATTTGTTTGGATTAATTTCAATTAATTATTTGTTTGGGTTCAATATAAAAGATAATGGGATTAGGTATTATAATTTTGATATTGTTCTATGTTTTGAATTATCTATATTGTTATTACTATGAGAAATTCATAGTACTACTTCAATTTGAAATGTGGTGCGTCTTTCTTGTATCATGGTCTTTGTTTATATATTTGCAATTTATATTAGTTTTGAGTGTGTGTGTGTGTGTATAACTATTGTGAGTTTTGCTTTATTAATTTAAGAATTGTAAATTACTTTATAGGTTTCGGTAACTATGCACTTGCAACTCAATAACGTTTAATGTTAGACAATACTTCTAAACTATGGAAAAGAATAGAAGTGAAATATTTCTTCATTTAAAAAAAAAAAATACTAACAAGCAAAATGTCTATTTACTCATTGTTAGTTTTTTTATTTTTTTTTAGAGTCAATAGCTTTTTCGTGCATCGCACGAGTTAGCGACTAGTTTAATTATATATTGCACAAATTTAATAATATTTCGTGTAAACATTAGTTTTTAAAATGGACATTTTCCTGACTCTTGTTGTGTAATTTGTGTCAAGTCGGCTTTAAAAAAAATGTCAAGTCAAAACTCATCAATGGCATAGTAAAAACAATTAATTATTGCTAATTGTGAAGTCTAAAACATATAAAATTCTGCAATTCATACGACTCTCCTATAATTTTATACTATAGATACATAATAAATTGAAAATGATTTGACCAAGGAGTCTAGCAACTGCTACATTTCTAATAGAATGTAGACAAACATTTGACCATCTAGTTGCTTCATCTATTAAAACCATAAAATATCTAAATGGCCCAGAAGGTGGATGTATAGGCCCACAAATATCACTTTGAATTATTTCTAAGAAAGATGGAGATTCAAAACAATTTTTGATAGTGATGGTTTGGCAATTAATTTTCCTTGAGAATAGGGACTGCATGTATGGTCACTTGGTGAAAGAATTTTCTAGTTTATTAAGAGGTGTTCATGAGAGTTTTCAATAATTCTACACATCATAATTGATCCTGAATATCCAAGAAGATCATGCCAAAGCATAAAGATCTTTGGATCAGAGCACTTCTGGTGCATTGCAACATTTGCTTCAATTGTTCTCATTGTGATATAATATAAACCAGAAGAGAAAACAATTAGTTTTTCTAATATGAGCTTCTGGCTCAAAACCATTAAAGTAATATAAATATATTCTTTACTGCCTTCATTATTGGTTTCAATATGATAACCATTACCACGTATATCCTTAAAGCTGAGCAAATTTCTTCTAGCTTTAAAAGAATACAAAGCATCGTTAATTCAAAATCTTGTGCCGTTTAATATTTGCTCTTCCAGAGCCCTCAATTATGTTTGATGAACCAGATATGGTATTGACCTTTGCTTTGATCAATGTTAACCTTTGAAAGTATTTCTTATCCTTAAGGATTGTATGTGTTGTTGCACTGTCTGCTAAACTGAAAATTTCCCCAATCATCTTGGAATTATACTCATTAGTAGGATCCGTGGTTCTTCGAAATATACAAAATGTCTGCATTGAATTTTATAGCTTAGAAATGAAATAAACACATAATGAAGAATACTTAAAACTATCATAGATAATAGTCAGAATACAATGCAGAGCAATATTTTTGCACTGCTAACATGTAAAGAACCAAAAAGATCATAAGAAGAATACAAAGGAAAAATAGTAGAACCATATTGCTGATATGAAATATATGTATCTTTTCTTTGTTTTTGGTGTGTTTTGCAGTGGTGATAAACACACATATATATAGAAGGAATGGGGGGAGGCTTAGAAGCTAAAAGTTTGCTTCTTGTGGAACAAAATCCCTTAAATCTAGAGCAAATGATCCTTTAGGATATTGCTCTTGGATTTCTGTCCCCCTAGTGCGATGTGTGTATGGCTGACAAGTCATTACCTTGAACAGTGAACAGGTTTTTGGATGTATTCATGAGATTTCCTGAATCGCGAGGTCTTCCTAGACTACTTTGATTAATCAGTGAGATTATATATATAGAATGTACATTGAACTTTATTAATTTAAGCACACACATAATTTACATGGCATAATGTTATAATACAATGAGAGGAAATATTTAATTGGTACCAACATTTTGATCACCAATTAAATTCTCAACTTCTCTGTCTAAATCTTTAAAAAAGTCAGAAGCTTCAAGATGAGTAACATTTGCTTCATTTAAGATATCAAGTTAATTCATTGAATCTTATGGATCACTGAGATCGGCAAGGTTCACTTCAACTCCTTTTCCCTTGTCTTTCAAGGAGGCTTGGTACAAGTTTGCCAAATGTATATGTGCACAACATGTACATGACCAATGCCTTTTTATGCCACACCTATAACATATACTTTCATGGCCCTTTGGAGGTTTATTCTTCAAACTTCTGCCACTTTCTTGTGGTTTTATCCCACTTTTATACCACTTTTTGTTATAAGGTGAGTTATTTCCTTCTGAGAGACTAACAGTGTGTTTTCCCTTGTATTGATTATTTTTTACCATGACCATGACCACGCCCTTGACCTTTATTCCCTCCATTTCTTTTAAATGACATTCTATTCACTTCAATAAATGGTATGGAGCTTGTCGATTGAGACTGGTGATGTTTTTAATAAAAGCTCATTATTTTTCTAGGCTACTAGAAGACATGATATAAGTTCAGAATATTTCTGGAACTTGTGCTCTTGATATTGTTGCTGCAGAAGCATATTCGAGGCATGAAACATAGAAAATGTTTTCTCTAACATGTCTTCTTCAGTGACTTTTTCACTGCATAATTTCAACTAAGAGGTTATTTTAAATAGTGCTGAATTGTACTCACACTTTTGAAATCTTGCAGCCTTAAGTGTAACCAGTCATAACGAGCATTTTGGAGAATTACACTCTTATGGTGTTCATATCTCTCCTTTAACTTTTTCAATAGAACAAGAGGACCTTTTTCCATGAGATACTCAGTTTTCAGTTCCTCATTGCGATGATGGCGAATAAAGATCAGTGCTTTTGCTTTATCCTGCTGGGATGTTTTAATGCCATCTTTTATTGTATCTCTAAGTGTCATTGCTTCTAAGGGTGTGTTTGGATACCGTTTATTTTGCTGAAAAATGAAAGCAATAAAAAAAATTCCTAATTACTATTCATAAATGAAAATACTGTTCATTTGTCTATTTGCATTGTTCATGTCCCATGAACAGTGCAAGAGGCGCTAGTCCAGAAAAAAAAAAAAAACGCAAACGTAAAACGCTGAAATGCATCACCTATCCAAACGCTTACTAAATGGATCTCAGCATCCAAAATCCATGATAGATAGTTTGTACTCGATTGATCAAGGGCAACAAACTCAAGTTTTGCCAAGTTTGACATGATCTATCTATATATATATATATAATAGAGATGTTGCAATATTAATATTTAAAGTAGATAAGTATTTACGACATGTAAAATTTAATTAAGCAGTACAATATTTAGTCTGTCATTCATATGTAAACACATGCGAGTTAAGTGAAAGCGTCAAAGAAATAAGCTTTCCCTTCAACAGGCAAAATGATGATGACTCCTTTTCTGAATCTGGCTAAAATTTCGTGTTGATAACGTTACAAAATAAAAAGGGGGTAGTAAATATAGAGTAACTGTATGTAGGATTTTATATGTATGTAAGTGGTCATCCACCTTATTGTTGGGAAAAAATTCTAATCCCCTCTATGTCTACGTGTGAATTAAAATATATGTCTTCCAAGAATAGCAATATTATGGAAACAAAAAAAAAAATCTAGCAAGCACCACATAAACACATCCACAAAAGAACACCAAATTTTATGTGGAAAACCATCCGAGAGAAAAACCACGGGACAGCTCTGAAAAATATTCACTATGAAATAGAGATTACAACTATCAAGTTTATGCTAAACACATAAATTTGAGTCTACAAAAAATTAGATATACAACAAATAAATTTCAGGGAGTAAATACAATCTCACCACAAATTTAGTAGCAAAATCTTCCTCTGAATACTCTAACTCTCCATGGTTATAGCACTAAAAAATTCCTCGATAATTTCACCAATTCATCTTCCTTGTGTGTAACTTGAACAAAGAAAAATGTCTAACTTTTTCTTTTTCACTCTCTCATTCTCACTGTGTTTCTCTCTATCTTTTCGGACTACTGTGTCTCTCTATCTTTTCGGAGGCTCTCAAGCTGAAGCTCTCTCTTTTCTGTGTCTTGCGCTCTCTGGAACTCACACGAAAATGGCCGAATATGGCTCTCTTGCTTCAGCTCTCCTCACTAGGCCGAATGGCCTCAGTTTTCTTTCTTTTTCAGCTTCGGCGTGTCCCGCATGCCTAAGTCACTGCCCAAGGAATGACATACTAACTTTGGAAGATAGAGGAAGCAAGCTCATTTAATGAGCTTTGGCCCATGCATCATGCATGTGTGCTGGACCCACACGGTGCTTGCACCCAATACTTATATTGTTAATTGTTATTGGTGAAGTACAGGTGATTTTTTTCCTTTTGATACAACCTGTAAAGTCGGTTGGTCTGAAGAGCAAGAATAAGTAAAGTAGTATATTATGATTGGAAGCTATTGTGATAATGGAAGGCCGAATTACACTGCTGCTAAAGGCCGCAATTTATCAAAATCCAGCTAGCAAGCTGATCACCACAGTAAAATCTAGCCAGCATACTTATCTCAGTTTTCACACACATATATATATATATATATATATATATAGATACATACAGGGTTAAAATCGAAGTATTATGTAAGGTTTGATTTTTTTTACCCATGCATACTGATGCTCTTGTTTCCCTTTTGCTCTGTTGTCAATCATGGTTATTTGTTGTTCCTGCTTGCATCTCCGTTATCTTGTGGCTTCTTGTAATCACGTGAGTTCATGTAAATAATTAAACACAGGAATTGTTAGGAGTAGATTAGATTTTATGCAAGAAGAAATTTGTAAAAAAAAAAAAAAAAAATACAGCAAAAGGAGAGGTAGGTACGTAATACTTTTTCTTGTGATGACTGTACTAGTTCTTGTTGCTTCCTCTTTTTTTGACTTTTTTTTTTTTTTGGTTGGTGTTTAAGGCCTATTTAGTAATGTTATTTTAGCAACCCTATTTAAGTATTATAGAAATATGTGTGAGTGAAAAAATGTTGTGAAAATATGAGTTGTGATTGTGGAGGACTAAATTTCTCGGTTCGAAATAAGTCAAACGAGTAAAATAGTTTCACAAATGCGAATTTGTATTTGATGAATGTGTGGTACAATTCTCTGTGATTACAAAAGAGTGATCCTCTGATTCGATCTCCTTAAAAGATTTGTGATGCGATTTTGATTCGAACACAAGATATTCTTCAATTTGGCTGAAGGATGGATCGAAGACCTTTGAAATGGAATTACAATGAATTTCTGACTATGAGCTTATTAGAAATTCTTTGTTCTTTGCGTTCTTCGTGTTCTTCGTGTGTTCTTCGTCTTTGAAGGTTTGTGGTGGAAGTTCTTCGGGGCTTTAGAGGCTTGAATCCTTAGAACTTCACTGATTTGTAGTTTATGAAGTTTCTGGAGGCTTTTGAGCTTGATTCCAGTGACCTTAGAGATCTAGGAGGATGATTTGGATGATTTAGCTTTGAATGTTCTTCATATTTGAAGGTTTGTGGTCGAAGTTCTTCGGGGCTTTGGAGGCTTGAATTCGTAGAGTTTCTCTGATTTGTGGTTTATGAGGTTTCTGGAGATTTTTGAGCTTGATTTCAGTGATCTTCGAGATCTAGGAGGATGATTTAGATGATTTAGGTTCGAATGTTCTTTGTATTTGAAGGTTTGTAGTCGAAGTTCTTCGGGGCTTTGGAGGCTTGAATCCGTAGAGCTTCGCTGATTTGTGGTTTATGAGGTTTCTGGAGGCTTTTGAGCTTGATTCCAGTGATCTTCGAGATCTAAGAGGATGATTTGGATGATTTAGGTTCGAATGTTCTTTGTATTCGAAGTTGAAGTTCTTGAAGTTCCTGGAGGCTTCAGGGCTTGATTCTAGCAGAGCTTCAATATTTCTGAACTCAAGATTTCTTCTTGGTTCTTCCCCAGATGTCTTGGTATCCTCCTCCCTAGATGTCTTTGTCTCCTCCTCAGATGTCTTCGTATCCTCCTTTCTCCAAATGCCTTAGGAAGGCTTCTATTTATAGGAGTTTGGTCGTAGGTGAGCGACACATGGCAGAGTCTGATTGGTGATACATGTCACAGCTTGATTGGCCTGCTTGTGTCATCGCTTACACAGCCGGATTGTTTGGGTCATCGCTTACACAGCCGGATTCGCTTGCATCATCGCTTACACGCGCCTCCATGTGATTAGTATTTTGCATGTTTTTCATGTTTTTACCTTAATGGAATTTGGCAAATTTTCAGTAGCAGTAAATGGCGCTTTGTAATTAGCCATACTTTGTAGACTTAGTGGCATGACGTGTCAGCTTGTGATAGGCCGGGAATTTTCCCTCTCTACAGTGATGTTTAAATAATGAAAAATGTTGTTTAAACGACACAACCAAAATCCCCCCTAATTTTCTGTGTTTTGAGGGAAGTAGGCGTTGGACGAGTTTCTGTATATTTTCTGGGTCTTTTGGCTGGGCTTACAAAGGAATTTTTGGGATTATTTTGCTATGTTTCTTAGGGTTGATTTTTGTGTGTTTAGAGGAGAAAGTAGTGAGGTTGGCAGAGAGACGTGCGTGGGAATGAAACTTTGCGAGGTTAGATCTGTGCTTTTTATATTTTTTGCTATCCTAAGTTCATCTGAGTTTTCGTTGGTTCTAGGAGAAGAAGAAATGATGAAAGAATAGAGGTTAATATTGAGAGGATGAGACACTCTGATTACTTTTTACTTTTTCCTTTTTTGAATAAAAGATATAAAAAAAAAAAAAAATGAATCGTGTACGAGTACAATACAAGAATGATAAAAGATTTGAAGACCCAAACACTTGCAGTTGCAGGAAACCATCAATAAGACTGTTTGTTACACCATATTGTTTTTGTTTTTTGAGTTACTAAGTAAAATTATTAATTATGTAAAACAGTCTGTGTTCAACAAGTATTATGCGCCCATACACGTCCCTTCAACACGTTAACATAGTTTGGAATAGTTTTTTTTTTTCTCTTTTACAACTTTTTATTAGTTTACATACATTTTATTTGTTTATATCAAATTTTTTAAAATTTCGTTTTTCCTATGGTAAGTATTGTGTTTTGAGTCTTGACAACTTTACACTTGTGTTGATGTTATTCAAACATGTAAGGAGCTGTCAAACTTTTAATATAAAGAAATTTTTTGGAGTAGGAAACGACAATAATTCAATCCAATAATAGACACACAAATAAATGAAGAATGAAGTGTAAATCTGTTTGAAATAAAGGAAATTAAATATTGAAATGACAATGTAAATATTGAGGAAGCTTAATTACTAAGAGTCTTGCAGCTGGCTCCTCTATATGCTAGGGCTGTGTATTCTAGAAGAGGTCCTCTCTTGACAAAACTTTGTTCCTTTTAATTTCTTATTTGTTCCCAAATTTTTACTGCGAATTAGTATATTGTCCATTTTAATTGAAGTATATTTCAAAACTAAGATTCTATTTTAAAATTTTAATAGAATATAAAATATAAAATGTTACTTCATTTAAATTTTAAATAGCAGGAAATTATATAAATATTTATATTTATATTATTTAATCTAAATTATGAAATATATATTTCAAATGGAGATAATTATTTTCCAAAATCTTTAAGTCGTGCCATTGTCATTTTCTGATTATACAATTAAGAAAATCCATCTAGATAATGTAGGTGAATTTAAATCTCAAGCATTTAATGATTATTGCATGTCAATTGGAATTGATGTTGAATACCTTGTTGTGCACACACATAAACGCTCAAAATGGTTTAGCTAAAGTGCTTATTAAAGACTTCAAATAATTGCTCATCCTTTACTAATGAAAACTAACTTACTTGTTTATGCTTGGAGAACATGCTGCATTATTAGTTCAGATTAGACCAACAACTAATCATAAACACTCACCAATACAACTTGTTTGTGGTCAACAACTAAATATTTTTCACCTTTGTATTTTTGTTTATGTTCCTATTGCACCCCTACAACGCACTAAAATGGGTCTTCAATGTAGGCTTGAAATTTATGTTGCTTTTGATTCTCTATCAATTACTAGATATCTTGAACCTTTAACTGGTGATGTTTTCGCAGCATATTTTAATGATTGTCATCAAACATATTTTAATGATTGTCATTTTGATGAAACTATTTTCCCATCATTAAGGGGATAAAAGTTGTTGCCTGAAGCATGACGAGAGATAACTTGGAATGATTTGGCATTATGCCATCTTGATCCTTGTACAAATCAATGTGAATATGAAGTTTAGAGGATCATTCATTTGCAAGGTATTGCAAATCAATTATAGGATGTATTCACTAATAATAAGAAAATTGTGAAATGTCATATTCCAGCTACTAATACTCCGGCAAGGATTGAAATCCCAAAAGAACAATCAATTAAAATAGCAGCAAATGAATGTAAACTATACCTGAAGCATGGGAGACCTGTTAGTTCTAAAGATAAAATTCCTCAAAAGAGGAAAATACAAGAAAATCAAGTTGCAGCCCCTAAAGAGGCTATACCTATGAAGTAGGCAACAGAAAAAATTGATCTATCTGAAATTCTTAAACAAAAATCTCATGAAAATGAACATTCTAAAAAGGATCCTCCTGAAGAGGAGTCCACTGAAAGATTATCCTCTAAAGAAAATGAGGTGCTTGAAAATAAAAAGATCTCAATATATTATGTGATTACAGAAGATATATGGATAGAAATAAAATAGTTGTCAACAACATATTTTCATTTAAAATTGTCCTTGACATTATTGGAAGCGATGATCATGAAATAGAACCACAATTGATTGAAGAATATCGATGTAGAAATGATTGGCCAAAGTGGTTAGAGGCAATTCAGGTAGAATTAAATTCACTTGTAAAATGTGAAGTGTTTGGGCCTGTAGTCCAAACACCTGAGGATGTAATGCCTGTAGGATATAAATGGGTATTTATATACAAACGTAATGAGAAAAATGAAATTGCAAGGTACAAAGCGCG
Organism: Castanopsis chinensis; assembly: GCA_032878915.1. Lineage (NCBI taxonomy): Eukaryota > Viridiplantae > Streptophyta > Magnoliopsida > Fagales > Fagaceae > Castanopsis > Castanopsis chinensis. Next base: position 2,354,332 of record JAVQMG010000096.1, read on the forward strand.
ACTTGTAGCACAAGGTTTCTCATAGAGACCTGGCATTGATTATGATGAAACATATGCTCTTGTAGTGGATGCAATCACATTCAGATTTCTGATTAGCTTGGTAGTAGCAGAAAATTTATATATGCGTTTAATAGATGTGGTCATAGCATATCTATATGGATCATTAGATAATGATATATACATGAAAATCCTTGAAGGATATAAAGTGCCTAAGCATATAATCCCACATCCCAAAATGTATATTTTATCAAGCTACAGGGTCTCTATATGGGTTAAAGTAATCCAGACGCATGTGGTACAATCGCCTCAGTGAATATTTATTGAAAAAATGATTTGAGAATAATCCAATTTGTCCATGCATTTTAATTGAGAGATCAAAATCTGAATTTGCTATTATTGCGGTTTATGTTGATTATTTAAATCTTGTGGGGATTCTAGAAGAGCTCACAAAAACCGAAAATTATTTAAAGAATGAGTTTGAGATGATAGAACTCAGTAAGACAATTTTTTCTTGGACTACAAATTGAAAATCTTCCAAATGAAATTCTTGTTCACCAAACAAAATACACAAAAAATGTCCTAAAGCAATTTCTCATGGATAATGCTCATCCTTTATGCACTCCAATGGTGAACAGGTCACTTGATGTCCAAAAGGACCCTTTTCATCCTCAAGAAGATGATGAAGAAATTCTAGGGCCTTAAGTACCATACCTTAGTGCAATTGATGCCCTGATGTATCTTGTAAATTACACATGACTTGCATAGCATTTTCAGTCAATTTACTAGCAAGATATAGTTCTACACCTACTCGAAGATATTAGAATGGAATCGAGCATATCTTATGCTACCTATGTGGAACTACTGACTTGAGATTATTTTACCCCATGGGATCAAATCCACAATTGATTGGGTATGCAAATGCAAGATATCTTTCTGATCCACATAAAGATTGATTATAGATAGGATATTTATTCACCTGTGGCAACATTGCTTTATCATGGAGATCTGTCAAACAAACATTATCCGCTACCTCCTAAATCACTCAAAATTATTTGCAATCCATGAAGCAGGTCGTGAATGCATTTGGCTGAAATCATTAATCCCACATATACAAGAAAATTGTGGCTTATCATCAATTAAAGATTGTCCCACAATTCTATATGAAGATAATGCTGCTTGTATCACATAGATTAGAAGTGGTTATATCAGGGTGACACAACCAAACATGTTTCACCAAAATTCTTTTATACACATGAGCTTCAGAAGAAAATGAAATTGATATCAAGCAAATACGATCAAGTGAAAATTTGGCAAATATATTCACCAAGTTTTTACTGTTAGGACATATGTGAGAATTATTAGAGACATATGTTATATAAATTGGTTAATGCTTTGATAAAACACGTTTTACTTATAATTGAGCAGATTTAGGATGTGTTTAGTACTTCAAGAAACAAGTGTTTAAGTTTAGTATTGAAGCCATGCAAGTCTGACCAAGAAACAAGTGAAGAAGTGTTGTTCATTAAAACTCGACAAATGTCTCGATAGAAGCATTTCTATAGAGGTTTAATGTTGAAGCTCGACAGAAGCTGAATCTGTCGAGAATTACAAAATTAGAATTTTCAGATTTGATTTCACGTATATCCATGAGTATTTGTGTAGGGTTTTTTTCTCTCACAACCCTAGAAATATAAGGATTATTTTAAAGGCCGTCATAGGTGATGCAACTTGATGCAAAGTTATTATTCAAACATATTGTGACCGGAGACAGAATTTGCCCTAGTTCATCATATTCTTTCTAGAAGCTACTGCGTCTTTGTGCCAAGGGTTTTGTGACCAAAGAGCTTCCTAATCTTCATTGTTAGATGTATTGAAGAACTTTGCAGTCAATATCTTCCTCAAGTTAGTGTGTTAGTCACGTACTGTGATTCGTGCATCATTGATTAGTCACATACTAAGATTTGTGCATTGAATAGAGAGATTGCCACTACATCACAAGTCGAATTGGGCATTGGGGTAAGGGTTCAACTGTAGGTTGGTATTAGGTATTGAGATTCCTTTTACTTGTAATTGCTTGTTTTGATAATAATGAATTCTCGAGCGTGGTGACGTTAAATTCACTCGGTGGGGTTTTGTCTCTGTGGTTTTCCTCATTCGTAAACAAATCACCTGTGTTAAATTATTCTCTGATGCATTTAACTTAGTTGGTGATTTGTTTGTGCTACCACGCTTATTGTAAGTAATTGAACTTAATTAATTCACTCAGATAATTAATTAATTATTTTGCCAGAGGGGTCAATACATTTTGGCCTATCACTTACCAACTGCAACATTTAAGAAAATGGTGAACGGTATTTGCATGCATCGACCAAAAGATCTTCCATGACCTTATGAGGGGAAGTAAAAGTTTAACATGACATGTGCTGATTTTACTCTTTTTCCTTTGCTTAGGTTTTTTCTCACTGGGTTTTCCTTTTCAAGGTTTTAGTGAGGCCATTCAAAGGCACTTAAAGGTTCACAAGAATACTGTACTCTTTTTTCTTTGCCATTGGTTTTTTCCCATTGGGTTTTTCCTTCGCAAGATTTTGACAAGATATATTCTTAGCAAGTGGTCATCTAAGGGGGAGTGTTGAAAATTGAGATAAGTTTGCTGGCTGGATTTTACTGTGGTGATAAGCTTGTTAGTTGGATTTTTGATAAGTTGCAGCCTTTAGCAGTTGTGTAATTCGGCCTTCAATTACTGCAATAGCTTCCAATCAAAATATACTACTTTACCTATTCTCTTCAGACCAACTGACTTTACATTACCATATGTATATAGTATGTAGTTGCAAAGAATAGGTACAGGTTGTATCAAAAGGAAAAGAGTCACTTGTACTTCAGCAATAACAATATAAGGTAGATGACCACTTATATATAAAATCCTATATATAGTTACTTTAGTTTTACCACCTCTCTTTTTATTTTATAACATATAATTATTTAATCTCTAAATTAATGTACACTAGGCCTTGTTTGTTTCTCTTTCTGGTCTTCCAAAACCACTTTTCTCTTCTTAGACCTCTTTATAAAAAAGGAAATGACTCTTACACATATAAACGTACACAAGTAGATTTTAAATTGAAATCATGACTTTAATCACAAATTTCATTGAAGTCACGATTTCGGTTTAAAATTCGCGTGTATATGTTTGTGTGTACTAAAAACACCTTTTATAATATCTCTTTTTGATTTTGAAGTATTTTTTGGTGAGTTTTCTATGGGATTTATATACTTTCCAGATACATATCTTTGGTGTGATTTTGTGATTTTTTTTATAATTTATTTATTTATGGGAAGATGGATGGGTTCCAGAGAGTTGAGAAGCCAAAAGGATGAGCAACTATATCCTGTAAGTTGTAACCTATGAGCCTCCTTCACATTTCTCTCTCTCTCCCCCTTTGGTTCAATTTTTTGTTTTGCATGGTTTGGTTTTTTTGTTGTTAATTTTGGCGATCGGTTTATGCTATATAAGTTATGATGAATAGTTTGCTTCTTTTACTAGATTTTTTGATTTGGTACTTATTTGACTCTGGAGTGCTAGAAAATGGTTTGGCTTGGGTTTGTGCTTTTGTTTTGTGGTAGGGAAATTTTAGAACGGGTATAACGGTCAAAACAATGTTCAGAGGCTTTTAAAAGTGTACAAAATTGTGGTAACTCGTAGGGTTAAATCTTATATTTTGTAGGTTGAAGTGAGATTTTTTATTTAGAAAAAGAGAGAAAATCACAGAGCTTATCCCGGGGGTGGGGGTTGAGAATATGTCCTTAAGATGGATTAATTTAAATCTATGTATGTGATTATGTTCTATTTGGGTTTTATATCTTATTATTCCGTATTTATTTTGGCAATACGTCAGCCTTCAATTTTTTAGCTTAGCTTTAATTTTTATTTTTCGTATACAGTTTTTTTTTAAATTTTTTTTTCTTCTTCAAAATATAAGTATATTTTAGCACATCCTAGGAAAAAAAAAAAAAAATTCAAAACGTAAATAAGGTGATATCAGGGATTGGATTAGAACATAATTTTTAGCAATTAGTAATTTTACGTCAAACAATCATTTTGATGAAGTTTTGTTTGCAGGTGGGTATGCACCAAAAATACATACCCATCTGCCAAATACACACTCACATCGAAAAGAGGGGAGAGGGGCTTGGCTTAGAGAGAGAGTTTTCATTTTTGAGACAGAGAGGGAGAGATGTTTTAGAATAGGGTGGGTGCATGGGTGAGACTGGTTAGAGAAATAGGAGTATGGGCCGAGTTTGCTCGACCCAATGAGGAAACCCGATTCTTTAGACCTTGAGGTCCAACTCAAAATCTCTTACGCTTAAAATATTACACTAGCCCTCATTTAAATCCTAGTCCAAACTCAAAAGCCATTAGATTTTGTAGCCAAAGCACAATCTGAATCAAACCCTCAATCACATAACCTACACATGTGAGGCCCAATCTAAATTTACCAACCAGCCACCTAAAGATCAGATTCGGACCTTCACTTGCACCAGCCCAATCTGAAATATACCCAGCTCAAGCCCATCTAATTTTAGACCAGAAACGCTCGGCCCATTATACCGAAACTCAACCCAAAGCAAACCCACTCAAGGAATAAAAGGGCCCAAATCCATTCAAATATAAATCCTCCAGTCCAATTAGTCCAACCCAGAATACACTTGAATCCACATCATTCAAAGTCTTGGCCTAACTAGAAACTCTCCCATACCTGCTCTGTTTATATTTAAACAAAAAAAAAAAAAAATTATAGGTTTTTTTTTTTATTTTTTTTATTAGGCCTATATAAGTGCTTTTAGCTTTCAAACTTTAAATTTATGATTTTTTTAATGTTGTATTATTGAATTTATATTTTTTATGTTTTAAGAATTAAATTATTTATATTTTTTAATTGTTGCATTGCTATGTTTGAATTGCTTGTGTTTCTTAATACCTGAATTGTTGTATTGTTATACTTTAAAAGTGTTTTGTAATGCTGGAAGTTTTTTTTTTTTTTTAATAAATGTTTTATGAGTTTTAATTTAATGTATCATAAATAAACTTTTAATAAATTATATGTATAGAAAACTTGAGTTTGGTTGGATGGATACCCATGAGTATCCGGTAAAATGGGGTGGGTTTTTTGAAACCTCTCACATACCCGTCCCGTTGCCATTTTTAATAAAAAGTTCACATGCACATAAAATTTTCTAGAATTACATTTTGAACCAAAAGTTTTTTAAAAATTACAAAATAACCATAAAACCTGCAGACACCCCATTTTGTTCCAACTTATACCTTACCCCCTTGATTCCAATGACAAGAAAATCAATCGTTACCAATATATTAGCATTGTATGTGAAGTACAACCAGGATACAAATCTAAAAGTGGCCCAATATAGGTAATTTAAGTTGGAGTTGTTAAAAGCACATATTCACTATTATCATGCTGGTTGTTGAAGCTGTTATATAGGTCATTTAAGTTGACTTAGTTATGAGAGGACTTCCCTTACTGAAACAAAGAGGTTCATTTCAAATTAATGGGTTTAGTGCACCTTCTTTTCAATAGGCCAGAGATAAATCTCATTGTGTTGTTCTTGTGCTTCCCCAGTATATATTTAAAATCTCATATTTTTATTGGCTGCTACATTTGGACCACAGGACCCTGTTTCCAGTTTCATTGTGTCCTATATACCCGAGAATTTTGTAAATATTTTGAGTTAAATAGAGATAATTGCTGTATTATATTTATGGCAGCAGGCTGGGTTGCTTCTTCAAGAACTTTGATTAAATCACATATGAAGTAGGCATTGGCAATATCTTGTGTTGATCCAATTATAGCAGTAGATGCATCAAAGTTAAATGCAAGATCCCAGGATCCCAACTATAGCTGTTGTCTCCAAAACAGATAGCAAAACAGCCCCTGTTATTTTAGGAAGAACACAGCTCCAAAAAAACCAAGTCATTGTTCAATGGCTCCACTCATTTAGCAGGTTTTAAAGCAAACACCACTTTAAAAGAGGAGGGTGACTAAAACGTAGGGGACAGATTACCATCAACTCCAAAAGAGAAACTTCAAACTCACACAGGCTTAAGTACTGAACCCACTTGAAACCTCTTGGTTACCATACATGCACCCTAGAACACTTGGTTAGATTCAGCATGTGTTTAGGATGCTCAAATGAGTTCTAAAATACCAAAATAGGATTACCTCTTTCAGTTTTCTCCTTAATTCTTTCCTTATTATTTCCCTTGTTTTCTTGAAGTTGTGGTAGATATTTTTGCAACCTTTTATAGTTGCTGTCCTTTCACACTTGCTGCTAGATACAAGTTGCTTGCAACCAAGATAAGTTTCTATATATCTTAAAAAAAAAAAAAGATAAGTTTCTATATATCTTTATATATATTGCTTCACATCTTATACAATTATTGCCTAATACATTTATTGACGTACGTTAACTTTGAATATAGAAACTTGGGCATTGACGAATATTTTTTGTTTTTGTTTTGAAAAGGACGAAATTTATTAAATCTCACTAAATATATTTGTTTAGCCTTACTAAATGTATTTAATTACCTCAAATTTTTTTTTGCATCATTTAATTACCTCAATTTCAAATGCCTCATAACCTAATATATTTCCTATCATGTATTTCCTATCATGTATTTATGCTTCATATCTTAAATTAATTACTCATGCTTTAGAAAACTTTGATCCACACCAATTCATTATTTTGATCACTCATCATATTATCCTTTTGTCAAGGAGGAATTGTCATAGTAGAAGCCAACGTACAATCCATTGGCATGAGTACTGGACTCAACTATCTCAAACAACCTAGGTCTAGCCTTTAACCTATTGAACTACGACGAATGTCATGGCCACAAAAAAACCCCAAACACTGCCAAAATAATCATGCCAAAATTATCTAATTTATACAATATGGGACTTTATTTTTATATAGCAGTCTAAAAGTTTCTTGCTCTTTTGCAGTAATTTCTATCTTTGTTAGAATTTGTATAGAATTAAGGTAAATTGATTAAACTCACAATTTTCAAATAGCTTAAACTTTAAACATGGTATCGAAACAGAAGATGCTAAGTTCAATCATTGTTTTCACTTTACCTACCATTTAAAATGTTAAATTCCCACTTGCTGGCTCCTACTTATTAAGGAGAAGTTTAAACTCACAAGTGAGGAGGAGTGGTAAAATTATAGTTAAGTGATTAAATTTTTAATTTCTTAATAATTTAAGTTTTGGGACAATCGGTAATTTAACAATCTTAATGTTTTCATCTTCCTTTTTGGGAGTGAAGTGGGGTGATATATATAACAGAGTGTGAGAAGGCCCTTATTTACTCTATAGAAATTTGCGATTCTTCAAAATTCAGACTGTTAACCATCTTGTTAAAAAGTAGCACCTTCTTAATCTTAGGAATCGCCCTGTGCTTAATTCTTTAAGTGGAAGTGCAACAAACATCTTGCTGCCCTTACAAATTATTCAATATTTGTAAAGTAGGGATCTATGAAGTAATTTTATATTCTTTTTCTCCCTATTTTTTTTTTAATTTCTTTTTTCTTTTTACCTTCCTTGTCTTAATGATTCTTAATTTTGGTAGGAAAGGTTCTCCCCTTTTAACAATCAGATGCTATTTCGTTATGATATCTTCACTTTTAAGGTATAGATGCAAAAGAATCATATCAAACTGAGGTTATATTAAACAACCTGCAATTCTTTTTTCAATAAGTTGAGGATAAAAAAGTGAAAAGTTTTGATGGATGTCATGCAACATTGCTTGTGTGGTTCAAGTTTATAGCTCATACTTAAGTTTCTCAAAAAAAAAAAAAAAGGTTTGTAGCTCATAATTAAATATTTATTATAATTATTTTATTATATGTCATAAAGGCACTCAATATATTAAAGGAGTAGGACCTTGCTTTTATAATGCATTTACAGTACACTAATGCACTCACTTGAATATTTTAGGACTAGATCTTTAAATTCAAATTGGACTAAGTAATTGATATAGGAAACGGAGATAGGATACTTAAAGTGGTTCTCATCTTCAATTGCTGATTGTAATATTTGCATCTCCTGGGGTTTTGAATTGAAATATCTAGGGTTAAAATCGCCACTCTATTCATTGTAACCAATAAATTATTAAAAAAAAAAAAAATTAGCGCCGCTACTTACTTTTTATCATTTTGTCTATTGTAAGCCAATCTGACTCTTTGTAAGCTTCCTCAACATTCACATGGTCATTTTTTATATATAATTTCCTTTGGTTCAAACAGATTCTCACTTAATTCTTCATTTATTTGAGTATCTATTCTTGGCTTGAGATATTATTGTTTCGTGCTCTCTAAAATTTTTTTTATAATGAAAAAGTTTGACATACCAAACAATTAATATATCTAAAATGTGAAATTTATAAATTGGTTCTTGGTTTGAAATTGACTGGCTATGAACCGTTTAATTCCTAGTTATATGGTCATCCTCCTCACATGTTTAGATAGCATCAACAAAGTGTAAAGTTAGCAAAAATATGATACTCACCTAAAGAAAAATTGTTGGGTATACATGTGAGTTAAGTCTTATATTGAATAATAATGACAATAATTAATCTTTAACATAATATAATTGAGTTTAAACTCATAAATTTAAACTTTTGGGTTAAATGGTGTCTCACATATTATGTTATATTGAAAGTCTCTGAAAGGAGTTCTCTCTCCCCAACAAATAAACGGTACACAAACTAATGACAAATTAAAAATAATTAAGAGACAACTAATCCAATTCATAAACTAATATATGAATTGTGTGCAACTGTTGAATGCAGGAAGAGCCAAACACTTACATAGGAAACAAACAACCAAAATAAGTGCACAGCAAGCCATGTCACTGTCACGCGTAAATTGTAGTTCCACATTGGTCCAAAAGGTTGCGTTACAACTTACAACCAATCTCATTGCTCCCTCTCTTTTTCTTTATATATTTATTTATTTTTATACAAAATAGAAATTCTATTCTATTTTAGTATAATTTAAGTGTATATATGTGTTAAATTTCTTTCTGGAGATTTGAACCTCGATCCTTATTCTTCACATCTACAAGCACTTATACTTGGAGTGACCATTGTATCAAGGGTGTGCGGTGGTATTGTTCACTCTCTAAAGCTACTTGCTAATGAATGCCTTTTACACTTTCTAAAAAACAGGTATTAATGTGCATTTAATACTTTACTAAAAGTATTTTTATACATTTTTCTAAAAATAAAATCATAATTATACACAAATATCTAAAAAAAAAACATACAATATTTACAATTAATATGTATGTATAAGCCAATAAAATATTTAAAATTATATATATTTTTTTCTAAAAGAAAAAGAAATACAATTTACAACTTATAAACTTATATTAATGATTTTTTAACATATGTCCTAAGGACACTCATTTATAGGAGCCAACTTTTATAATGCATATACACTACACCAATGCCCTCACTTATATTCTATACACCTAGGCAAACACTTTAACTCACCCACTCGTGCTTAGACACCTATGCACTCACACAAAATAGCTCTTCTGCCTCACATGGAATGGGAGAACTCTCTTCCTATCTATGCATCATTTAAGTCGGATTATAAAAAAAAGTCGGTTCAGCTAGCCTCTTTTTGTTTTTCAGTAGTGTTTCTAGAAATTTAGATGAAAGTATTAGCAAATGTAGGAAATGATGTGAGGGAAATATAAAATTCTAGAGAGAAAGAGAGGTGGTGCTTGATTTTTAACAAGTTCTTTCATTTCATATCGAAGATTTGAAAATTTTGAACAAACATATTGCATTGCACGTATTAATTAATTTGAAGCTTTTAAGAAAAATTTGTAATTATTTTCAAACTCCCTAGTGGAGGTAATTAATAGGCTATCACACGAATAACATTTGTGTAATAAACCTTTAACCACGATCAAACTATTTAAGTTTCTTTGAATATTTTTATTCTACAAGCCTAAATTTTGTTGAATTATTTAATTTATTGTTAGCACATAAAGTTTTGAACATCATCCTAACATTCATTTGTTAGTACAATATATTATTGTAATAAAACTTGTATGGTAAAAAAATAATTTCTTATATTTTTTTTAGAAACAAAATAATTTCTTATTGATATAGCATAGGTAGATGTTTTTTTTTATAGGTCACCAAATCAACTTTATTTCTAATAACAATTCATAGATTGTACTTTTTGAACCATAGCACAAATAAATTAAAAAATGAAAATAAAAATCTAAGCGGGACCATTAACTGTGTGGATAAAAGACTAGCAGTCTAGCCTCCCCTAATTCATCTTTGTTTTTATTTTTGTTTTTTTTCCATGAAAAAGTGATGGAATCATTTATCATTGTCAATTCCTCCCCCAAGTTTTAGTTATGCTTTCTTAAAATGGAACGTTTCATTCTCCCACTCTTACTAATGCTTTCTTAATAAGAATGAGCTCTGCCAAACTTTAAAGACTGGGCCCGATGACTATGGACGAGCTTGGTTATTGAGCTTATTGGCTATGAGCTAGACTTATAAATTCAATTCAATCAAATGGACCCAAACCTAAGTCACAGTGCTCTTTCTAAAAAAAAAAATGGACCCAAACCTAATGCATACGTTGAAGGATATGAAAAAAAGTCACTTCACTTTCTGTGATTTGGTATTGGTCTGGCGGTATCGTTTAGTTCCCTTTTCACTTCGCTAGATACAAAATATATAGTACTATAGCCATGAATTACATGGACCATTCTTGTTTGTTCTCTGATCACCAGAAAACACTTTCACAAGAAATCCAAAAGTTTGTGTATATAGTTCCCACTTATCCTCTTACCTTTGAGAATAGGTTTGCCCCTCTAATTCCAAAAAAAAAATCAATTGCCTTTAATCAGAAGACAAAATGGCCCTAAGCAAAAAGAAGTCAAGAATTTTTATTGGATGCTTATTATTCATCTCATGCGTTCAATTAGTCCTGTCAAGCTGGGTTATGGAAAGCTTTTCCACATTAGAACATGAAGGTTCCAAGCTCTCAAAGCGCCGCATGCAAGACCCAATAGTTCATAGTAAGAAACTTGCTGCATGGTCCATAATAGAACTATAAATAAATGACTTTTTATTTGTTTATTTATTTATTTTTTATAATGTGTGTGTCTATATATATATATATATATATATATATATATATATATCCTTTTAATTTTAACATTCTATATATATATATATATATATATATCCGATTTTCTACAGCAAGAGTTGATGGTGTAAATGGGACAGTTGGTTTGCATGGAGACTGTGATGACAAAGGTTGCATTCGAAAGCAAGAAATATTTGAGTCGGGAAAGTTAGGTGGAGGCAAGGGAGGTTCTGACGGTGGTGCAAGTACTGCTCGTCGACCACACCCCACGAAAAAAAGTGCAGCATCTTTGTTAGCAAAACCTCCATTTTTCATTTCAACCTTTATGTGCTATTTAAGCTTTGGTATGTGAAATTTGAGATATAGGTTGCTACCGATTCTCTTTCGTTTCCCTTATAAAATAATTAAAAAAAAAAAAAAAAAGACAGAAAATTAAACATGTGTTACTTTCTATGTTTTGGCCTTTATTCAAATTATGTTATGGTGTGGCCAATTTTTTTATTGTGCACCCTTGAACTTTGTGGATAATTATTACTGCCTAAAATATTATACGTACTACACGTAGATTTATTGTGTTCTATATAATGTGTGCAGCTTAATAGAGTTCATACACTTCTCCGTATTAAAATAGAATAAATGAAAGAAAACAAATGATGTAGAGAGAGAAAAAGCTAAGAAAGCAGTAACAGGAGTTTTAATGTGGTTACATAATGTTGTAATAAATCTAATAAAATTTATTGCAGGATCAATTTAAAATCCTAAAACTACAATAACTTATTCTATAAAAAAAAAAATTGTTATGTCCACAATATTTTCCACAATACTTTCACAACAAATTTTAAATGGTAAGTTGTTATTGTTTGTGATGAGTGGACAAAAAAGTAATCTAAACTGTAAATTCAAATTAGAACCAATAACAACTTACTACTTATAATTTTTTTTTTTTGAGAGACTACTACTTATAATTTGCTATGAAAAATGTTATAAATATAACATTAATATTCTTCATAAAAAAAAGGATAGTAATTTATGATATTTCAACAGAGTTATGACCTACAGAATTGTGGTAATATGCCAATGTATTAATTCCAACATATATTGAGCTTCACACACCATTTTAAAAACCGTACTAGACCGGCCAGTTTAATTGGAAATCGAGCACCGGTTCGATTTGGTAAAATGCCCCAAACTGGTAAAAATTGGTCAGAACTAGTAACAATTGGTTAAAAACCTAGTTGAATCGAGGCACAAACTGGTTCTTTGATTGTATTGATTTTTTAAATTGTAGCTTCATAAGATTCACCTAATTAATGTAATAAAGAAAAAAAAATTGTGCGCATTTTAGTTGTCATTTTTGTCTCTTTTGCATGAGTATGAGCCATATGTATTGCAAAGTGGGCTAGAGACACATGTAGCACCTAAATCTCAAGGAAAAGGTTTGGTACCAAAATGTTTTACCCAAATAGTGGCTTCTAACTCCTACTGTATGTGGCTGAAACCTTCAGATGAACCATTTTTAGCCCTTAAAAACAAGCTGACTTCTTAGGCCAACTTTGACTACATGCTAACACTTAGGGCAGCTTCTCAAGGGGCTGAATTGGTTGGGGAAGAGCACCTAATCCCATTTGGTCAATTTGTTCCCTTTTGATGTAAAAAGCAAGCCAACCCTTTGCCAAAACGAAGGTGAACTGAGCACAAACATCAAATTAGCACCAAAGAGGTCCATGGTGTCATCCATTATGCATGGACTAGTCCTGAAGGACGTCCAAAGCTTGCTATAATGCCTCACAATCAGATATAAACCAACGAAATCACATTTTTCCTCTAAAACCACAACTTCAAAGTAAAAACCATCTCAGTCAATTCAGAATTACAGCATTATGAAATTTAGAGGTGAAAATAGTGGTACCAAGGAGTCTTCTCTCTCCCTCACCACTTCTCAAATTCTTCTTCTAATTGCTATATATGTGCAAAACAATTGCAAATTTAACGAATTATGCATATTTTCCATTTTTTTTGTTGTTTTGCACTTTGATTCCACTCTTGTGATGCACCATTAGTCTTTATTCACTAAATATTAGAATTTAGCTAGGGCTTGACTTTCTCAAATTAATCACAATTTCAATAAACCCAAGGGGAGTTTTGGGTTCGTTCTAGTATTTCAGCCATTGTTGCAAAATGTCCCCAACACTATGACACGTTAGTCTTGTTTTATGTTAGAATATTTTAATTTGTTGGCTTGAACGATATTATAAACTATGAACTATTATTAAAGAAGAGTCAAAGAGAAAATAGTAAGACTTGGTAGAAATATTAAACCTCTTTTAGAAAATTTTTACTTTGGTTGGTTTGGTTCGGTGAAAAAAGGGAAAGATGGAAACTGAAAGTTTTTCAAAAGCTTCTTCATTTTTGGTCTGAATGTAGTAATGATGTAATTTTAAATTTGTTCAAATAACTTTTCCATCATCCCTATCAAACATATATGAAGAGAAAACTAAGATATTTTCTATCATTCTTAAATATTATATTTTCTCACTTTTCTATCCTCCCAACCAAACCGATTGTATTTTTGAAAGAAAGTAAAACGTGTTTCTATCACAAGATTTGTTTCTTTCTCTGTTTCCTTTTAAAGTTGTCCTAGTGGTGAATAATGAAGAACTGGTCCATGCATTTTTGCTATCGTGTTTTAAAGGCAGATAGCGGTTTGTAACTTTTTGGCGTGATTCTCAGAACTCGATTAATTTGTGAGTTCACTAGTTATGTTGACAAGTTTTTGGGCAGACCAATTCTGAGAGTAGGCTTAGCTCATCTTGATTTTACCAAGTTGAGTAGATGACTTGAAATAAGTATTGACTAAACTCGCATCAATCAACATTATAAATGAAATCAATTATTCACACACCCAAAAAAAAAAAAATTGGGCCACTAGTTATAAAAATTTTACATACAAAAAAAGTACATATGACACAGATTGACTCTTTAGACTTCATAAAAACAATCTCTTGTTTTTATACTTCTGAATATCCTAAGCTGTGGAGTTTCTTGTAGCGAAATAAAATCTCTAACATATTCGGATTAGCCTAGTTTTGATAATTTATTTGGTTTAAAAAATAAATAATATAAAAATATTGTGGGGGTTGGGCCCAAAAGGCACATGCTAGCCTATCTAATCAGAACCCAAAATGGGATGCAAGGCCCATTAGAGGAGCTAAGTATGGTATGTATGAGGGAGTTAACTCCGAGCCCTATGACAATGGGCCCAACCCAAAGGTCGGGATAACGGATCAAAGGGACAGCCACCTGAGGAAGTCTTTAAGTGGTTGGCTTAACATTGACCACTGATAAGGGAAGTCAAGATAAAATGCGAACATAGCGAGGTTGGTAGCCAAGGACTAGCAGTGCTATTAGGGAAATTCACTGCTGAACATTATTTGGCATTTGGAACAAGTTCCAAAGGAATCCTATAAAGTTGAGAGAATCCCCTAGGATTCTAACAAACGTGAGAATATGGGTGAAATGGGAGAATAATGATGATTACCCCACTAACATGAGACTATAAAAGGTGAAAGTGGGTAAATAGATGGAGGTTGGAAAAATTGAGGACTGAGAGACAGAGGGAAAAATACAAGGAAACACGGGAGAGTTGAGGGAAACGAGAGGGGAAAACTTGCAAGAAAGGTCTTGTTGAGATAAAAACCAAGTGAAACTTGGGGCCAAACTAGTAGGATTAAGATATAGCCCACATACAAATTAATTGAGACCTAAATACTATTACTCAAAGGGTATTTGGTTGCCACAAATATAATTGTATCTTCAAAGAAATAAGTATACAAAGTCTAACAATAAAATAAAATGACATTTTAAGCTAAAACAAACATACCTAGGTCCCAAGCTCACATAATATACTACAACGGTTTCACTACTCCTTATTTCTCACAAACATCTCATAATTATCAGTAATCCTTAATTTTGATTTTGACTAGAGACTCGCAAACTAGTAAAAGTAAAACAAGTGGAGAGAGTATTTGCACTTCAAGCTTTAAACAATACTTGTGTTATACATGTTTTGTGTAAACCTTTCTTAGGACCACATTTTTAGGCCAAAATGGGCAAATGCCCTTTACGTGCAAAAAAAAAAATAGCATTATGCCTCATTTCCCAAACTAATTAGGAAATGCCCCTCTTTTAAAATTCGATTTCTTCAAAATTGAGTTAAACCCTATAGCAACGTTTTAAAGAGCCTATAGTGACATTTTTATCACCTATAGAGGCGTTTTGTAACTCAAGCAGGTCGAGTTACAAAACACCGCTATAGGTCTTTAAAACTTCACTATGGGCTCCTTAAAACGTCGTTATAGGGTTTCAGAATTTTTTTTTTTTTTTGGAAACTTGATTTTGAGAAAATCGAGTTTCAAAAGAAGGATATTTCCCTAATTAGTTTAGAAAATGGGGCATTTGCCCATTTTTTTGTGCGAAATGGGCATTGCCCATTTTCGCCCACATTTTTACTTTAATATGGTAGCTCCAAGATGCGTATGTTTCCCACTTTTATATTCTTTTCTACCCCCTTAACTAGACTATTTCTGTGCCCTTGTGAATACATATTTACATGTCAAAAGGAAGTGCTCAATTGCTTCGCATTTTTTGCAGTCAATCTCATCTCCATGAACGTTGGAAAACGAAAATCAATCAAATAATTACTATAAAAGGGACTTTGTATCTCTTAACCATTTGATCTACAGCATTATATTGAAAAATCCAAATTTAAGAACACTTATCAACTCCTAAGAAATCCTTAAACAAAAACAGTCATTAATTCATTCCAAACACCTATATTACATTATATCATCTATGAACACCCCAAGGCATGGTTCTTGAATTAATGCCACTATGGTTACTATGCAAATGACTATCTTAATAGTAGTCCAATGTGGATTCGTCTTTGACATAGATTTGGGAGTGCTTGCTCACTCCCAAGTGCAGGAAATCGTAGTAATATAATTCTCAGAGTACCAGGTCAAACCACAAGGAGCAAGGTAAATTTAAAGGCAATATAATTAAACAACAATTTGGATGAAGAAGAAAAGTACTTTTGCTAGGTGAATGTTAACAAGAATAATAATAAAAACTTATTTAAATCAATAATGTAAATATTAGGGCATTGGGGTGTTTCCCTATATTGATATGAAACTCTTTTTGATCTAAGAAAATATATATTTCATAATTGATTGTTTTTATACTATTAAATACTTATGATTCGGTTGAACTGAGACAATTTAAGAACGCACGATTACCTAGATTAATAATGCGGTTAGAAAAGTTTATAAAAATATTCATTCACTTTAAAACCTAATTTCTATTTGAAACTATTAGAAATTCATCTAAACAAAAAGAAAAACATGATTGAAAGGAAAATACAAGGTTTTTTTCCTCCAAAATTCATTCAGCTCAGCCTCCCTTCAAAACCCTAACATCCAAGTCTCCAAAGAAAAAATAACTTTTACTATTTTAATTTTCGTTACGGCAATAAATTGTGAGTTAATTTCGGCCTTCAAAAATTAAGAATTTCGAAAAACTCAAAATAGGAAAGTTGTAGATATTTAAGTCATGGTTCCAACCCATCCAGCTTTGTGTCAATTGGATTTTTGAGGAGATAAATACACCCAAAATATTGATCAGTGCTCAAATCTGATTTTTCCTTTTCAGATTCTGCCTCTTTGACTTCTTTCCTTATTTGAAGCTTCCAAACATGGTAGCCGACCCAAGCACTCCATCTACCCCTCCTTAGACATTTAAGCATGGTCTTTTAGCTCCTCTTTAATTCTAGTTTGGCCTGCATTCTCTCACAGACTCTTATAAACTCATTTTTTTCACATGATTTCTTGAAAGTAAAAAATTACACGTAATGAATGACATCTTATTCATGAAATCATGTAAAGATAAATAATAGAGACTAATGCAAATCATGACTTAATTATACAAATTAAGCATAATAATAAGGAGATGATCCTCACATAAATATATAACAAGTATACATTTTAAGGCGTTATTAGGAAGCACACAACTAACTCGTGATTAGGGTGGAGATGGTTGTCGTCATTTGGTTTTGGTCCAAGAACTGCTCTTTTGACGGATATACAAAGGTCTAATTCAACCATACTTTAAGTCTAAACTTAGGATACAAGTTTAGGAGGGTGTTAGACACCAAATCCGGCTTGATTTGATGGATTAGACTCCATTTGTACTACCTAGACATTTTAAGCATGCAAGATTTTATTAAGACAATTCAATTTAGACAAAGGTCAAGAGTCAATCAACTAAATGTGACGGACGGACCTGTATTGTAAGCATAACATATTACAGATTACATATTACAACTAAAGGTCAAGAGTCAACCACTTTTATTATAGATGATATAATGTAATTCAAGAACCATGCCTTGTTAGTTGATTGAATTTAACATACGTGTATAAATTTGACGGACGGACATGTATTGTAAGCATAACATACGTGTATTAACTAACTAGGATCACATCAAACTTACCTTAAACCTTAACACTAATTAAATGTGTCCCTTTTAAAAAAACAAATTAAATGAAATAAAAAATGATTGGCTACTATTTTTAGGAATTGATATAATTATTACAAGTACAACAAATAGTTTCTACAATTTATACTCCATATAATTTAAACTATAACAAGTAACATCAAACTATATAAGTACCTAATTTCCTAGAGCCAAAAATATGCATATATGAGGTGAATGTAAATAATTATTAATTTCTTTCATTTGCATGAAAAATAAATTTACGTTTAAGTTTATGTACACGTTTGTGTTTTTTTTTTTGAAGCTCATTTTCATTTTTTTTTTTTTTTTTTTGTATACAAAATGCTCTACCCATTAGAGACTTTTATCCCTAACACTCACTAAATATCTCTCCTTATTGGAAAAAACAAAAATATTCAACTAAAAGAAAAATCATTGACTACCTTTTTTTGTTGTTGAAATTCATGCTAATATTTTGGTTTTAGCATAAAAAGTTTCCATATTCTCTTTTATGTGTATAGAATCATACAAAAAACACAAGCACATATAGAAAGAATTATAAAAGTTATCTAATTTTTTTCATATGTTTAAAATTCAGGTTTATGTTTAAGTACAAATTAATGTTAAAAAAAGTTTGTTAAATTCATTAGGAACAAAAAAAGCTTTTCGTCCTCTATGTTTAGGGTAGTTCATAATTCCCCCAATTACTTGTGGAAAGAATCAATTTCCCCCTATATCAAATTTTCCAAAATGAGCAAATAAACTCAATCCCTTACCCCCTCTTAAGTCTAATGAAATCTTTTGATTCCTAGAATATTATTTTGTTTAAAGTCTAAAATACTCTTATTAAATATTAAAATTACTTCAAATAACCTAACCTGGGTAAACTTAACCCAACATGTAACTAAAAAATAAAACACTAAAATTAACCCAAATAACCTAATATGGGTAAACTTAACCAAACCTATAAATGAATACTATAATTTAATTTTAGTAATCAAAATTGATTTTTTTAATTTCTTTTTATTTATAGTAAAGTTGCTGACACCATCCGAAAAATATAAAACAGATATGACTGAATTAAGTCAAACTACTAGAATCAATCATAACCAGAAACATCAGCTAGGTGTTAAGACCCTACGAAGAGGGCACTAAGTGCAACAATATAATTATTTTGAAGCTGTAAGAGACACATTTTACAATTGATTTCCACTTATTTCCATTACTTGAAATTTATTTATATTTATATATATTTGGAGAAACAAAATATGGTAGTAAATTAAATATGTTATGTTTAATTTTTTGGTTGAGTGAAGTTTGTTTAATTTACTCAAATTAGGTTATTTGGGGTAATTTGGCATTTTATTTTTAATTAAAGGTCTATTAGATTTGTTTCACCAAAAAAAAAAAAAAAATTTCATGAATCAAAAGATTCTATTGGATTTAACTAAGGGAGTCATAAAACTTGAGTATTTGCTCATTTTGGAAACATAGAACGAGAAATTGGTTGATTTAGAAGATAGGGAGGAGAATTGCAAATGACCATAAACATAGGGAGGATAAAAATGACTTTTCCCCTAATGATTTTATCAAACATTTTAAACATATATTTGTACCTAAACATAAACTTAAATTTTAAACATATGAAAGAAAATAGACACTTTTAAAATTCAGTACATACGTGCTTGTGTAAGAAGATGAAAAGAAAATAAAAGGAAATAAAACTTTACATATTTCTTTAAATCTGACTTTTGTATAAAACACAATGAGACTTTCCGTATTTATAGACCACTAAATACAATGATATTTTTTGTATTTATAGACAACCAAATTGTTTGTAAATATTTTTCTTTGGAAAATCTTAAGATATTTTTGGGGATTTAAGTTTAGACATTATAATCCAAAGATATATTACTTTATGAATTTCAACATATTTTCTATCAAAAAAATGTATCAATAAATCTTAACTCTAATAAAAGATTTACAATTCTTTCTCATGTACCCTCTGTAATGATGAAGGTGAGACGAATAGCCACTTGTTTTGGGAATGTTCTTTTGCACACTTCGTTTGGATGCAAACTCATTTCTGGAATGGTCTTAGGCAACTATATCAGATTAGTTTTATTGATGCAATGGAGGTTGCCTTAAAAAATATGACTTCAGATTTTGACACTCTTTGTATTGCATGTTGGATGATTTGGAACTACAGGAACAAGCTGATCTTTGAGAATAAAATTCCTTCGTCCAAGGATTTGTGGGCTCGGGTTGATACTTATCGACTTGAATTTGTGGAAGTGCAGCACAAGCAGATTCAGGTAGCTGAGCTTCATCCAGCAAAGTGGCAGCCCCTAGTTTCTGATTCAATCCATAAACTAAGGGTCATCAAATAGCCCACGGCCCATAGCCCGACCCAGAAACCCGATGGCCCACCGGGCTAATGGGCGGCCCGGCCCATTGTTATTAAGGCTCATGGGTAGCCCACTAGCCCAGTGGGTCAGGCCGTGGGCTAGTTTTTATGCCCATGGGTACCTGGTGGGCTAGCCCAGTAGCCCAACCCGTTGCCCAGCCCATTGGCCCAACCCAATAACTTATAATTCATAACAAAAATATATAAGAAGTGTATGAAGGATTGATCTTGAGATATTATAGAGCAATTTCTTAAGCCCTCAACCACTAAGATACTCAAAGTAATTATGCTAAACTTAGTTTGCTAAATATATATTTTTCTAGTAGTCTAGCAAATTTGAATTAGCCATTTGACATTTTTATTATTGAAGATAAAATAAAAAACTATTTAAAGCCTTAATAAAAAAAAATTAAATAGGTTTCCATCAACAAAATAAAAAATTAAATAGATTTAAATGTAAAAAAATTTGTAATTAAGTATTAAATTCTTTAATTCTTTCCTTAAAAAAAATAGATTGATTATTCCCTTATAAAAAATTAATTCTTTCCTTATAAAAATAATAAAAAAAGAATCAATTTTATAAAAATAGATAGATTATTCCCTTAGCACAAGCCCATGGGTAGCCCACTAGGCCCAACCCGATAGCCCAGCTCGCTAAAGACAAAATGGGCATTGCCCATGGGCAGGGTCATGGACTAAGGTTTTTTCTTTCGGCCCAGCCCGTTAAGTAGTTAATAGCCCATTATGCCCAGCCCATTGTGCCCATGGGCCAAGTGAAAATGGGCCGGGCTGGCCCGACCCGGCCCATTGACGACCTTTACCATAAACTCAACCTAGCAATCTCTCAATCTAAGAAGAGCACCTCTATGGGTTTTGGTTTTGAAAGCTCAATAGTAAAACTACTATTGCTTGTTTAGACCCCCCCCTCCCCCCAAATTTTAAATTTATGGCTAAATTGCTTTTACTCTACTTATTTAAGTCCAGAACAAAAGTAAATGAAACGCAATAAACCAGAACTACTCTAGTGCATAAATATAGGTATTAAACAATAAATGTAAAGTTCAAAGAGTAAGGGAAGAGAAATGCAAATACAAGATAACACTGAGACATGTTATTGAAGAGGAAACCGAAGTATTTGGCAAAAAACCTCTTTGCGGCCCTCCAAACCGAAATGATCCACTAGTGAATAAAGTTAGAGTACAAGGATATCAAAAAGACCCTCCAAGCATAATCTACATACTGTACTTGAACCCCCCGAGTCCCAGCTCCCAACGAACTTCACCGAGTCTTGTCTTCACTAGTTATCCAGATTCCATAATTAGCTCCAAATTGCATCCACCAATCAACGGATTCTTCTAATATTTCCCACATGCACCAAAATTTCTCTCAACACTTAGATTGGGTAAGGTAAGTGTTTGGGTTAAGAACTTCTTAAGAATTTGTAATTCGAGAGGTAGGAGTGGAAAAAAAAATAAAGAGAAATTGTGTAGATGATTGTGGGTTTATAATCTCTAACTCTTAAGTGTATTGCTAGGATTTTCTTTCTGAAAGTCTCCTTACAATTTTGTGGGTAATGTGGGCTTATAGTGTGTGTAGATAAATGAGGAAAGCACTTTTTAAAATCATCCAGGTAGAGAGTTTCGTGAGTCACTCGTGGGTTGGCAAAGTTGCGAAGTGACTTGCAAAATACAGCATAGCAAAAGACTGTTCAGATTCTAGCATGTGCTTCTCACGTGGTCTTTCATAGGTTGTCCGCTCATGAGCCAATCTTGAGCTAGTCGCGAACTTCTCTTTTTTTCACAAATCTTCACTAAACTCTCACACTCAACCCTTACATTAAATCCCACAAACATACAGAAAAAAGATTGATAGAATACAATCAAATTTGATACAAAATTAATACTAACAAAGCATAGTTGAAAATCACAACTTTATAGGTTTTCCTATGAGGAACAATAAAGGTGAAGTTCTAGCAGCATCAAGTCAACGTTTGCATAAACATTTAAATCCCCTCTGCAGAGTAGCTTCAGTGATGAGATTGAGAGTTTTGTTCTGCCAAAATACCAGTTTCTTAAAGGTGATGGTGGAATGTAACTTTGCTGAGCTTGTGGATCTCTTGAATTCGAAGAGAGCTTGCTGTTTAGAAGTCGCCTAGATCATTGAGGACATTAGTTTAATTAGAGATAGCTTTTCTTTTGATAGTATACTTTTATGATGTAATCGTGCTGTCTTAGCTTTGATTAGTGTTACAAAGAGGATGAGGAGGCCATTGTTTGGTTAGAAGAATGCCCCACTTTCCTCTTCTCCATTGTACAACGTGATTTTAATGAATAAAGTTTACTATCGTTTCCTCTTAAAAAAAAAAAAACTTTAAGGTACCCAAATTATAAAATTAAATTACAATAAATCTTAATAATATACCATTTTAATTATTTGTTTTATTAGTAAGATATAAAAATAAAAGATTTACCATATCATGAATTTTTGTTTACAATGTGGAAGTTGTGAAATTATTTTGAATGAAATCAAATAGGAATGGAAATGAAGAATTTTTTTTTTTTTTTTTCCTTTTAGTAAATGAAATATCAATTAAAAATTTAGCAATAAGTAAAACTAAAAAAATTTAGGAAAAAGAAAAGTGTAATTGGGAAGAAGCTTAAATATTCGTATCATGACATGGTATGAGAGAATGGTATTGTGGCATGAAAGACGTGCAGCAAGACTTTTCCACTGGTCACAATGTACCAATGTGAAGTCTTAAAGAGAAACGAATTAACCATCTCATCTTAGTTTCCTAAATACAATGGAGAATTTTAAAAACGAAAATTGGTTGAGCTATGCGGTAACTATGTCAAATTAGTCTTGTTTTATGCTAGTAATTTAATTTGTTGGTTGGAACTACATTATGAACTATGGACTATTATAAGAGAAGAGTCAAAAAGATAATTGATGATGCACAAAAATCGTCAGTGAGTTGGTAGTCCTCACACACACCAATCGAAGACCTGAAGAACAAGAAAACAAAGAACCAACAGAGAGCACTGGAGTGGTTTCGGCCAAAAACTCTCCAATGGTTAAGTTAGTGGCTGAAGAATCTCCAAGAGCTCAAGGATGCTAGAATGAGAAGAATTTTCACATATCCCAAGGAAGTAAGGGTTTGGTCTTTTTATAGTGGCGTAGAGCTGATTGAGATCCCTTGAATATAGGGACTTTCCTTGTAGAGGAGATTGTGGAGTTAAGGCCCCAAGATCCCAGGATTTTTGGGAGTGGTGCGTCAGTTATTTCCATATAGGGGTTTTTGAGTGGATATCATGTAAGAGCTTCGTGGGGCCCAACATGTTCAATTGTTGGCACGTGTAGTCCTTCTTTGGACACAAGCTTCATTTGTCGGGATCCCCCAACTCCCATGTCACGTACGTCACACCCCCATGCATGAGCCAACCATTGGTCCAAACAGGTGGTGCCCAACGAGTCTCTTATGAGGTGGACAGTTGTTGGGAAGTCCGCACCATCAAGTTTGGTAGAATGAGGCATTCACAGACGAGTCATCAATTGAAGCATTTCCCCTGTCGGGTTGAAGAGTTAGACGATTCTTTATGTCAAAAAGTATCCCTTTCAATAATTGTGATAAATGTGGTAGAAATATTAAACATTTATCTAGAAAAGAATTATGTATTCTTGGAGTATAGATAATGTGATACTTCAAAATCAAAATCAATAAAAGTAAAAAAATTAATACAAAAATCTAAGTGGGCATGACTCCCTGTTGTTAGTGGCTTGTGACAAATCTACTTCAAAATCAACTATTGCTAATGCTCTTGTAAGTTTTGTTTTTGGGAATTCTGTTTGTAGATCATTGTAGAGTAGTTCATTGCACCTAATTATATATATATATATATATAATCAAAACCTCTGAAACTCTCACAATATATATATAACCGAAACCTCTAAAACTCTCACAATATTCTACATCAGCACAATATTTAAATAAAATTATTTTTTGTGTAATTTAAACTTAACAAGGAGTGAAACTCTATCTTTCTAATAAGTCTAACTTACACTCAAACCCATCGTTATCATTTTTTTAAAATAAAATTATTTTTGTTTAATCCAAACTTAACAAGGAGTGAAACTCTATCTCTCTAATAAATCTAACTTAAACTCAAACTCAAACATTGATAATTTATCTTCACACTTGTGAGGTTATTCATGAACACTATAAACGTAAAGCAAACCCCAATATTTTTTTTAAAGCCGAGTAGAAGTATGAGCTCTTCTTATGCTATTTTCTTCTCCTCTACTTTGTTAAAATATATATATATATATATATATATATATATATATATATATATATATTTTATGATTTTTCATGTATTTTTTAAAAAGTAATTTTCATGCATGAACTACCAAACTCTCTTTGGCCATTTTTTACAAAATAAAAAATTTTGTAATAATTGAGATGATTCTTTTGTTTCAATAATATTTCTAAGTAGTGAATCATCTGATTCTTTAATATTTTTTGGTCTTTCAGAAGGTTTGATATCTGAATTTTTGAGTTATTTTTTTGTAATATCTAAAACTGTCTGACAAATTTTTTGTAAGCCATTGCCCGTTCAAACAATAGTTTTTTCATCAAATTGTAATACAAATTAAAATTATACAACATAAAATCATGTAATGGTATGGTTTCTTAAATTTTCTATAAAATTATTTTAATCTAGCTCACAAATAGGTAAGTTCCCGTGCATAGCATGAGTTAGCAACTAGTTGTAAGAATAATGAATCTTCAAAAATTTATGTAACAAAATTTAATTTATAAAGAATAATGAATATTTAATCATTTAACCGTCTATGGAATAAAAATATATTAATTAATTAATTAATTATTTATTTACTTGTATATAACCCATTGCATAGCTTAGCGCAACATCCATAGAGCATTGAGAAACTTTAGCTAAACTTTTTTTTTTTTTTTTTTTTTTTTGCCTTTATAAAAAAAAATCAATTAAAAATTTAGCAATAAGTAAATTATAAAAAATTAGGAAAAAGAAAAGTGTAATTGGGAACTAGCTAACATATTCTTATCCTAACATGATATGAGAAAGTGGTATTGCGGCATGAAAGATGTGCAACAAGACTTTTCTAAAAGAGAGAATATACTATCTCGTCTTAGTTTCCTAAGTACAATGGAAAAAAAAAAAAAATCTATAATTTTTTTGGTTGAGTCATGAGGTAACTATGTCACATTAGTCTTGTTTTTTTGTTAATAATTTAATTTGTTGGTTGGAACAATATTATGGACTATTATTAGAGAAGAGTCAAAAAGATAAGGAGCTGTTTGGATTTTGTGTTTCCATTACCCATAACTCTGTTTCTATCACCCACAACTCAAAATATGTAGGTCCTACGGCTGAGAAGTGTGTTAGGCATTGTTTCCAGTTTTTGTTTCTATCACTCAATTCACCGATTTTTGAGTGATGAGTTATGAGTACTAGGTATTGTGCTCTGCAATTTTTTTGTGGGTACTAGGTATTGTG
Organism: Castanopsis chinensis; assembly: GCA_032878915.1. NCBI lineage: Eukaryota > Viridiplantae > Streptophyta > Magnoliopsida > Fagales > Fagaceae > Castanopsis > Castanopsis chinensis. The sequence goes on from JAVQMG010000096.1 coordinate 2,380,024, forward strand.
CTCTGCAATTTCTTTTCACGGCCTTACATCTCCGATCCCTCCTTCACCTTCCCATAGCGACCCATCTGACGAAGAAGATCTCAAACGCCGCTCAACCTTGAGCACTGTGAACTCCAGCGATGACGGGATCAACGAGTTTGGATCTTCACAAAAGTTATTGGTGGGTCTGTTTGACTTGGAGGACGGAGGAAGCATGGTGAATATCGGAGTCGCATGTGACGTAGAGTGCCGCCACGTTAGCCTTGCAAGTGACGGACGCCAGATCTTGCTCACAGACCTTGCACATCCACACGCCGGCACTTTGTTCTCTGCTTTAATTTTTTGAGCTTTGATTCTTTTGGAGCTAATAAGAGAGGAAGAGAATGGATGGGTGGAGAGGAAGAGAGAACTGTGTCTGGGTATTGGAAATATCTGAGTGAGGAGTCAAGTATGGGTTCCAAAAAAAGGTTGAAATATTTGAGTGATGTGAACCGAAAAAATGTGCCAAACGGGTGGGTATAGGAAATTGGGGTATTTTAAGTGATAAGTAATAAGTGACGAGTGACGAGTGACGAGTGACGAGTGACGAGTGACGAAAATTGAGTGGAGAGTGATGAAAAAAAAAAGAAAAAACCAAACAGCCCCTAAATTTTGGTGAAACGTGTAATAGAAATATTAAACTTTTTTTTAGAAAATAATTAGGCATTCTTGGAGTATATATGTTGTGACACTCCAAAATCAAAACCAGTAAAAGTAAACCAACTAATACAAAAATCTAATTGGACATGCCTCCATGTTATTAGTGGTCTATCACAAATCTACTTCAAAATCAACTGGTGCTAATGCTTCTATAAGTTTCGTTTTTTGGGAGTTTTTTTTACAGGTCATCGTATGGTAGTTCACCCTATTGTGAGAATAATGAATCTATTAAAAATCTATGTAATAAAATTTAATCTATTTAGAATAATGAATATTTAACCATTTAACCATAATGTAATAAAAATATATTAATTAATTAATTAATTACCTATATATAAACCATTGCATTGCTTAGCGCAACATGCCAAAAGCATTGAGAAGCTTAACCTAAAGTTGAAGATCAAGCTGCTCTTCTAGCCATCTCTACTACTGCCTCTCATAATTGTAGGCCTTCCATTTTTGAAGGAGATGCAAAAAATAGTGATTGAAGCTCTCAATAATCTAGCTACTCCCTTGGGGTGGGATTGCCAATCTATTATCACCAATGCTCTTTCGTTAGCCTCTTTTTATTTGAGAATCTTATTTTCTATTTTGTCCCAAATCTCTTAATAGTTTGACCTACTTGATCGTTGGCTTTTTTGTATATGTCTTAGGGACCCTAACCTATCAACTCTATTCTAGTATGAGTTTTTGCTAGTGGCTTTTTTTTTTTATTTTTTTTTATTTTTTATTTTTTTAACTACTCTAGCATCCCTTTTATTTTTCTATTTTATTTAAAGATAGACAATTAGTGAGATTGATTGTGCTCTTAATATCCATGCAAAAGACTTAGCTGAATTGGTGGAAAGCTAGCTAATCTAAGGTAGGGTTGTCGTTGGGTGACAATAAGCTAACAATGGCTGGGAGCTAAATTCATTATGGCCTTCGTGGAAACACAAAAGCATATATTGGGTGATAAATATTAGTAACCTCGAACATAGGCCCATGAAGCCTCTCAAGGAACATGGAAATTGGGCCAAAATTAGCCGAAAGACAGAGAAGAACTTAAGCCCACCTTTGGACCACGTACCAGCAAAACGACATGCTTCGGGAATTATCATAAAGCACCTACTCTGATTATTATTATTTCTTTGTTTTTTTTTTTGGTAAAAAATTCTAGTCAGTGATAATATTCGTTATTGTTTGGACATACGATCCAAGACGTGAAAATACTTGCACAATACTTTTACTTGTTATAGCTTATAGTTAGAACATAACAAGGCACTTCAAATTCTATCATATTTATAAAATAGAATAATAAAAAAAAGTTTTATAGTTTTTAAAATGATAATTGCATTTGAGAGTGTTTCTCCCTCAAAAAAGAGAAAAAAAAAGTTTGAGAATATTTAGATTTTACTTCTTGCAGTTTCAGAATTTAAATTTTACTTCTTAAAGTTTGGAAATGTTTGAAATTTACACTTTAACCTTTTAAATTTTGGATTTTACTCTCTAAATTTTAGAGGTATTTAGATTTTACTCCCTAAAGTTTGAGGATGTTTGGATTTATATCTTGAAATTTCAAAAATTGGAGGTTTAAAATTCAAACACTCCCAAAATTTAAGAGGTAAAATCAAAATTTAAAAACGTCAGGATGTAAAATCTAAATACTCTCAAACTTTAGAGGAAAAAATTTAAATTTTGAAATTTCAAGATGTAAAATTAAAACATTTCTAAATTTTAAGGGTGTAATTTACAATTTACCCTTCTTAAAACATTAAAATCCACGTGAACGCAATATGGAATAGCATCAATATGACGGTCACATGGGTATAATTGTGGTTAGTCATAAAAACAACAATCAATTCACAATAGAGAACACATAATCCTGTGTCTCCCTTTTAGCTTTTCGGCACAGCCCCATGCACTGTCTACTACTCACTGAATCCATATGTCCTATGTAAAATAATTGGAGGCAACTGTTCCCCCATCTCTTAACAGCTAGACTGTGCTGCTAAATTCTAGTACGGAGGGGCTTTGATAAGTAACACTAATCTCTTGGCGCATGTTACCAACAAATGACCTTGTGGTCCATTGGTACGGTATCATTACCTTGCAGGCTTTTCATCTCTTCGTTAATGCACGTTTACAGTAGTTTTAATGCATGAAATTCTGATTCATTTTGGTTCAATAAGCTCATGAAGAATGGTTTTCTATTGCCTATAGGCTGTATGGGTCAAAGCCGAATTTGGCATGTAGAAAAAAAGAAAAAAAAAGTTTTGTTGCTTTGGGTTTGGGGACTGTTTTTGAGGCTTTACAAAAACAGAAGATTGGCTTTTCATAACCCATATGGGGCAAAACTAAAATTTGGCCATTACTTGACAAAGTGACAAGTTAACCAATGAAGTTTAGAGGGGATTCTAGTTATTAACTTAATTAATAAAGTTGCCGAGCCAGTAATGTAGGCTTGTCACTATGTGAGACATTAAAGTGGTTGAATTTATGCGTGGCTTTCCAAGATAGCCCAAATGTTGAAGGCCCCTGGTTTAGAGTCCAAATCTCCTGTTCTACTTTTTCGGTTCCACTTTTTATTGGTGGAGTATGGAGTGAAGCAGGAAAAATGGGACAGAAGATTTGGACTCCCTGGCCTATGGGTTTAATGACCAACCTTGTACTACATGGGCGGGTAGTAATTACAAACAATTAAATATTAAATAGATTATCAAAAAAACTTATTTAATAAAGTTATTATTAACAACTAAGATATTTGAATTGGAGTTTCACCTTAAAGGAAAAATATTTTAATGAATTAGCTAGTCTAACGATAAAAACAATCATTATACTATAAGTTGTACAATTCTATTGAATCTTTTATTTATAAATAAAAAAGCCAGGCTTCTAGGTTTTTTTTTTTTGGCAATCACCACTATTTGCTTTTTTTGGTTAACAAAGTTTGACTACAAACTTTATTGTAGCCTAAGGTTACAACCAACAATAAAAAGATAACATGTGTTTCTATCATGTGCATTACATATGACACACTTAAAATTATGTACAATTATAAAATTTATAATTATTTAAGCGTAGTTTAATAAGTTATGCGCAATGCATATGACAGGGACACATTATCTTTTTCTGGTTGGTTGAGGTAAAAATAAAACTTAGTTTTTTTTTTTTTTAGTTTTTTTTTTTAAAGAAGAAATAAAGACCAAGACCTTTTTCAGTTTTTATTTTTTTTAACTATAAAATATTTGGATATGGGTTCTGAGTTGGAGGTAGAATAAACTATAATGGGCCCAATCAGAAATATGTTTTCTTCGTTTTTGGTGAACATAAGTACAATAATCACTAGCATAGTTGGGGTGCAGGGAAACATGCACTTTGTGGCAGGGTCCAATTACATCATAACTTCCAAGGCTGCTGCATTCTCCATGTGGCCTACCTCCTAATCAAGGTCAAGAATTGCGTTTTTCTTGGCTGAGAATGCATCGAGAAAGTCTAAAGATGTCAATATATATATATATATATATATATATATATATATACACACACACATATATATATATATATATATATATATATTCTTTATAGTTGTTGGTGTGGTAAATTGCTAATGAAAAGCAAAAAAAATAATGTTTATATTGAGCACAGATAAAAATCAGTAAAAATTTACCAACTCAACTAATTTAAAAAAATTGTCCAAGTTATTGTGGATGCAGCATTGTTCGAATGAATTTCCTTATACAACTGCATAGCATCACACTTCTTAATCAAAAAGTCATATGATATGACCTAATATTGTATCAATTTGGGTCTTCATTAGTGTAAGGGTAGATTCCTGCCTTATATTGTATTTTTTATTGTTTTTAGTTGTAAGATTCATGCAATTCCAAATAAATTGCAAAGAATTTAATTCCAGCATGATTAGGGATCTCACACTCATGTGACAAGATGATTAACAAGGATGGCAATGCCACAAGATGGGACCAGATATATGGTGGGTACTTTGTCCCATCCTTTGTTCTGTTCTCTCCTCACAAGAAGACATCACCCCATATATTAAGATAAACAGAACATACTATTCAATAAAATAAACCAAAGCTTTTATCAAATTTTCACAAACTTTTTCTATATAAGAATATTTTTATAACTAATAAAAATCAATGTGAGTTTTCTAATAAAATAATATAATTGTGGTGAGATAGACAAAAAGCCCGTACATGTCCTACGTACCCCGAAGGTTGGAGCAAAAACTACACCCTATCCTCACTCCATTCTCTCTTTGGGCAGGAAAGCCTACACATGACAAATTGAGTTGGAGTGAGGAGTGGGAAAGGTCAGGTTGCTATATATATATATATATATATATATAAACAAGCGTTAGAATTTGAAATTTATGATGTTAGCTTTATATGATAATTATTCTTTAAAATTAAACTAAGACACTAATAAAATTATTTTTAGTGTAAGTGGGATTTGAACCAAAATTTGGTATTCGATGATAATAAATTAAATCATTTGAGCTCACTAATAAATACATCTATAGATGGGGAGTTAACTCTAGAAGCTCTTTGGCCAGGATATAACTTTCAAGGAAGTCTACCTTGTGGAAAAGGTGGGAATAGTAGAGGAAGAAGATTTGTTTGCACCCTGGCTTTCGGCGAATGTGAATGTATTTTGGTCATTTTAGAGGTATTGACAAACTTATTTTAGATTTTGAACTAGTAATTTAGAACCTAGAAAATATTTTCCAATCATGTGGATGATAGTTATTTTGGCACTTTGTGGCTAATTAAACATTTGGTGAATTTTTTGATACATTGTGTTAAAATTTAAATATATTTGTTTAATTAAGATAAAGTATATGTATAGCTGTAACCACGGAATTTAGAACTTGGAAAATATTTTCCAATTGGTTTGACGATAGTTATTTTGGCACTTAGTGGCTAATTAAACATTTGATGAATTTTTTGGATACATTGTGTTAAAATTTAAATATATTTGTTTCATTACTATAAAGCATTGGTATAACCGTAACTACAGAACTTAGAACTTGGAAAATATTTTCTAATAATGTTGATAATAGTTATTTTGGCACTTGATGGCTAATTGATCATTTGGTGAACTTTTTGGATATATTGTGTTAAATTTTAAATATTTTTGTTTCATTAGTATATAGTATAGGTATAGTCATAGTCACGGAGATTACATGACAATTCATGGTATAAATATGGCATCATATTGATGCAAATATTTGTTTTTATTTTTTATTTTTATATATGAATTCGTACTCATTCACTTTAAAACCTAATTTCTATTTGAAGCTATTAGAAATTCATCTAAACAACAAGAAAAACATGATTGAAAAGAAAATACAAGGTTTTTTTTCTCCAAAATTCATTCGGCACGGCCTCCCTTCAAAACCCTAACGTCCAAGTCTCCAAAGAAAAAATAACTTTTACTATTTTAATTTTTGTCTGGGTTTACGGTAGTAACTTATGAGTTAATTTCAGCCTTCAAAAATTAAGAATTTTGAAAAACTCAAAACTGGAAAGTTGTAGATATTTAAGTCATGGTTCCAACCCATCTAGCTTTGTGTCAATTGGATTTTTGAGGAGAGAAATACATCGAAAATATTGATTTGTGCTCAAATCTGATTTTTTTCTTTTCAGATTCTGCCTCTTTGAGTTCTTTCCTTATTTGAAGCTTCCAAACATGGTAACCGACCCAAGCACTCCATCTACCCCTCCTTAGACATTTAAGCATGGTCCTTTAGCTCCTCTTTAATTCTAGTTGGGCCTACATTCTCTCACAAGCTCTTATAAACTCATCTTTTTCACATGATTTCTTGAAAGTAAAAAATTTCACGCAATGAATGATATCTTATTTAAGAAATCATGTAAAGATAAATAATAGGGACTAATGCAAATCATGACTTAATTATACAAATTAAGCATAATAATAAGGAGATGACGCTCACATAAATATAAAACAAGTATACATTTTAAGACGTTATCAGGAAGCACACAACTAACTTGTGATTAGGGTGGAGATGGCTGTTGTCATTTGGTTTTGGTCCAAGAACTGCTCTTTTGACTGATATACAATGGTCTAATTTAACCATACTTTAAGTCTAAACTTAGGATACAAGTTTAGGAGGGTATTAGACCCCAAATCCAACTTGATTTGATGGATTAGACTCCATTTGTACTACCTAGACATTTTAAGCATGCAAGATTTTATTAAGACAATTCAATTTAGACAAAGGTCAAGAGTCAATCATTTAAAATAGTAGATTACCTAAATATAGGAAGCAAACATGCCTAATTAAAATAAAAGGAATACCTTGCATTATATGAGCACATTTATTGAGAGAAAGCAAAGGACAACTAGGGTTTTTATTCTTTGTTTGGCAATTGCATGTGTAGGGTCTCAAGTTGCATATTCATTTCTTTATGATTCATATGCACTTTGAGGCAAAAAGCCTAATTATTCATATTCATTGATGACTTAAATAAGAAGAAATCCTAATTAAAAAAACTGAAAGGTAGACAAACAAATGTAGGAAAGAAAAGGAACCATATAGAATGTGGAAGTTAAAAAGAGGGAAACTTACCAAGTGTGAAGAATTACTGCACTACCTTAATCACACCATACTTAGTAAAATACAGTGCGTGTACAATATGGTAAGTATATAGATGGATATAATTTGGCATCTTTTTAAAAAGTACGTTTCAAAAATTCAACAGAAAATTATGAAAACAAAAAAATAACAGTACATGCATGGTACGTGTATAACACATTTATTATTTAAAAAATCACCACTACAAATATGGATTCATTTGCAAATAGAATAATATAATAAACTCTTTTTATAGTATATTATAAACTAATTTCATATTATTTTATTTTATTTCCATTAAACATATTCATATTATAATTAAATCATGAACAAGAAAAAATTTATTAAATTATAATAAATAGGAGTAGGTAGTAGACACAAATCTATTAAGGGTCATATTAATGAATGCCTTTAGAGTAATTGTTAATAAACTATAATAAGAAAGTTTTAACATAACTTTTATGGAAAATATAAAAAGCTGTGAATTGTTTTATCATTCTCCTAATAGAATGTTTCTAAAAATAGTTCTTAAATCTATACTCTTAGGGCACTAGTTAACATTAATTTGTCATCTATTAATATATATACGTCCATTCCAATTTTTAAGGAACAATAGAGTAGAGTGTCATTAGTTTTCGTGTATTTTTGGAATTTTTTAAAAACTTTTATCTATACTATTTTTATCTCTTTCAACATTTATCTATACCCTATTTTATCAATTGATATTGAACATTATGTAGAAAAATTATTGTGTACTTCTGGAGTACCTAATAATTTTCCCATTATGTATTGTGAAACTAATGTGAATGTTACTTTCCATCTAATATAAATGCTATATATCTGTATAATTGAGAATGGAACGGGAGACGTGAGTTTTTTTATAAATTTGAGGGACAGACATGTATTGTAAGCATAACATACGCGTATTAACTAACTAGGATCGCATCAAACTTGCCTTAAACCTTAACACTCATTAAATGTGTCCCTTTAAAAAAAATAGATTAAATGCAATAAAAAATGATTGGCTACTATTTTTAGGAATTGATATAATTATTACAAGTACAACAAATAGTTTCTACAACTTATACTCCATATAATTTAAACTATTACAAGTAACATCAAACTATATAAGTACTAGGGATGAAAATTTTTGCCCGACCCGCAGGTATCTGGCCCGGCCCGACCCGACCCTAATGGGCCGGATTTTACCCGATCCGATAAGGAATACGGTCGGGTTTGGGTCTTAGAAAAAAAACCTGTACCGAGTCCGGGTCGGGTCCGAGTTTTTACAAAAACTCGGTTCGAACCCGGACCTGGGCTTGACCCAGTTATATATATTACTAATATACCCTTATATATATATTGTTATAAACCCTAACATTTCTCTTCTTCATTTCATTTCAACTCACTTGCAGCCCACCTCTAATCTGTACCACTCTCACTCACATGATCTCACTCACTCACTCGCAAATCACAATCTCACTCACTCGTAAATCACAATCTCACTCACTCTCAATCTCACCTTCGGCAAACTACCCAACCTCTCACCGTCGGTCCAACTCTCGTCGCCATCCCAAGCTCTGTCAGTGTCACCGTTCACCGCCAGTCTCGGTTTGTTTTGTTTGGGTTCATTACGGTTTGAGATCATTAGGGAGTTTGGGTTCGTTTTTTTTTTTTTGAGAATCTAGGTTAGGTTTGTGATTTCTGTGTTAGGATTTGTGTTTGCGTATGTGTTTGTGATTTTGAAAGGGAAAATAAAAAATTTGAAATTTTTGTGTTTGATTTTGGGTTTTTAGATGCTTCTCTGTTCCGATTGAAGAATATGATCTCGGGTTTTTGTTTTTAGGTTTCTAATCTAGGTTATCGAAGATGACCTTGGTGTCTTGGAATTTTTTTTTTTTTTTTTTTTTTTTTTTTTTTTTTTTTGGGCTTGTTGATCTAGATTGATGAACATGATCTTGGGGTTTTTTTTTTTTTTTTTTGGGATTTTTGATCTAGGTTTGTGGAGGTTTAGGGCTTCAGCCAACTTTTTTATTTTTATTTTTATTGGGCCACGGATTAGACCTTGAAGGTGGCATGGGCTGGGTGGGCCTCGTGGGGCTTGACGGGGCTGGTCTGGGGCGTAGAAAAAATCCGTTTATTAAACGAGACGGGTTCGGGTTTTTGGAGCAGATCCGTGGGTCAGGTTCGGTCATTAAAAAACCTGGCCTGAACTCGACCCGTTGCCATTCCTAATAAGTACATAATTTCCTAGAGCATAAAATATGCATATATGAGGTGAATGTAAATAATTATTAATTTCTTTCATTTGCATGAAAAATAAATTTACGTTTAAGTTTATGTACATGTTTGTGTTTTTTTTTTTTTTGAAGCTCATTTTCAATTTTTTTTTTTTTTTTTGTATACAAAATGCTCTCCCCATTAGAGACTTTTATTCCCTAACACTCACTAAATATCTCTCCTTATTGGAAAAAACAAAAATATTCAACTAAAAGAAAAATCATTGACTACCTTTTTTTTGTTGAAATTCATGCTAATATTTTGGTTTTAGCATAAAAAGTTTCCATATTCTCTTTTATGTGTATAGAATCATACAAAAAACACAAGCACATATAGAAAGAATTATAAACGTTATCTAATTTTTTTTTTCATATTTTTAAAATTCAGGTTTATGTTTAAGTACAAATTAATGTTAAAAAAAGTTTGTTAAATTCATTAGGAACAAAAAAAGCTTTTCCTCCTCTATATTTAGGGTAGTTCATAATTCCCCCAACTATTTGTGGAAAGAATCAATTTCCCCCTATATCAATTTTTCCAAAATGAGCAAATAAACTCAATCCCTTACCCCCTCAGTTAAGTCTAACGAAATCTTTTTGATTCCTAGAATATTATTTTGTTTAAAGTCTAAATACTCTTATTAAATATTAAAATTACTTCAAATAACCTAACCTGGGTAAACTTAACCCAACATGTGACTAAAAAATAAAACACTAAAATTAACCCAAATAACCTAATATGGGTAAACTTAACCAAACCTATAAATGAATACTATAATTTAATTTTAGTACTCAAAATTGATTTTTTTAATTTCTTTTTATTTATAGTAAAGTTGTTGACACCATCCGAAAAATATAAAACATATATGACTGAATTAAGTCAAACTACTAGAATCAATCATAATCAAAAACATCTGCTAGGTGTCAAGACCCTACAAAGAGGGCACTAAGTGCAACAATATAATTATTTTGAAGCTGTAAGAGACACATTTTACAATTGATTTCCACTTATTTCTATTACTTGAAATTTATTTATATTTATATATATTTGGAGAAAAAAATGGAGTAGTAAATTAAATATGTTATGTTTAATTTATTGGTATGAGTGAAGTTTGTTTAATTTACTCAAATTAGGTTATTTGGGGTAATTTGGCATTTTATTTTTAATTAAAGGTCTATTAGATTTGTTTCACCAAAAAAAAAAAAAATCATGAATAAAAAGATTCTATTGGATTTAACTAAGGGAGTCATAAAACTTAAGTATTTGCTCATTTTGGAAACATAGAACGAGAAATTGGTTGATTTAGAAGATAAGGAGGAGAATTGCAAATGACCATAAACATAGAGAGGATAAAAATGTCTTTTCCCCTAATGACTTTATCAAACATTTTAAACATAAATTTGTACCTAAACATAAACTTAAATTTTAAACATATGAAAGAAATTAAATAGATACTTTTAAAATTCAGTACATATGTGCTTGTGTAAGAAGATGAAAAGAAAATAAAAGGAAATAAAACTTTACATATTTCTTTAAATCTGACTTTTGTACAAAACACAATGAGACTTTCCGTATTTATAGACCACTAAATACAATGATATTTTTTGTATTTATAGACAACCAAATTGTTTGTGAATATCTTTCTTTGGAAAATCTTAAGATATTTTTGGGGATTTAAGTTTAAACATTATAATCCAAAGATATATTACTTTATGAATTTCAACATATTTTCTATCAAAAAAATGTATCAATAAATCTTAACTCTAATAGAAAGATTTCCAATTCTTTCTCATGTGCCCTCTGTAATGATGAAGTTGAGACGAATAGCCACTTGTTTGGGAATGTTCTTTTGCACACTTCGTTTGGATGCAAACTCATTTCTGGAATGGTCTTAGGCAACTATATCAGATTAGTTTTATTGATGCAATGGAGGTTGCCTTAAAAAATATGACTTCTTCAGATTTTGACACTCTTTGTATTGCATGTTGGATGATTTGGAACTACAGGAACAAGCTGATCTTTGAGAATAAAATTCCTTCATCCAAGGATTTGTGGGCTCGGGTTGATACTTACCGACTTGAATTTGTGGAAGTGCAGCACAAGCAGATTCAGGTAGCTGAGCTTCATGCAGCAAAGTGGCAGCCCCTAGTTTCTGGTTCAATCCATAAACTCAACCTAGCAATCTCTCAATCTAAGAAGAGCACCTCTGTGGGTTTTGGTTTTGAAAGCTCAATAGTAAAACTACTATTGCTTGTTTAGACCCCCCCCCCCCCCTCTTCCCTCTCAAATTCTAAACTTATGGCTAAATTACTTTTACTCTACTTATTTAAGTCCAGAACAAGAGTAAATGAAACATAATAAACCGGAACTACTCTAGTGCATAAATATAAGTATTAAACAACAAATGTAAAGCTCAAAGAATAAGGGAAAAAAAATGCAAATACAAGATAACACCAAAACATGTTATTGAAGAGGAAACCGAAGTATTCGGCAAAAAACCTTTTTGCGGCCCTCCAAACCGAAATGATCAACTAGTGAATAAAGTTAGAGTACAAGGATATCAAAAGGACCATCCAAGCATAATCTATCCACTGTACTTGAACCCCCCGAGTCCCAGCTCCTAGCGAACTTCACCGAGTCTTGTCTTCATTAATTATCCAAATTCCATAATTAGCTCCAAATTGCATCTGCCAATAATCAATGGCTTCTTCTAATACTTCCCACATGCACCAAAATTTCTCTCAACACTCAGATTGGATAAGGTAAGTATTTGAGTTAAGAACTTCTTAATAATTTGTAATTAGAGAGGTAGGAGTGGAGGAAAATTAAGAGAAATTGTGTAGGTGATTGTGGGTTTACAATCTCTAACTCTTAAGTGTATTGTCAGGATTTTCTTTCTGAAAGTCTTCTTACAATTTCGTGGATAATGTGGGCTTATATAGTGTGTGTAAATAAATGAGGAAAGCACTTTTTAAAATCATCCAGGTAGAGAGTTTCCCGAGTCACTCGCGGGTTGGCAAAGTTGCGAAGTGACTTGCAAAATACAGCGTAGCAAAAGACTGTTCAGATTCTAGCATGTGCTTTTCATGTGGTCTTTCATGGGTTGTCCGCTTGTGAGCCAATCGTGAGCTAGTCCCGAACTTCTCTTTTCTTCAAAAATCTTCACTAAACTCTCACACTCAACCCTTACATTAAATCTCACAAACATACAGAAAAAAGATTGACAGAATACAATCAAATTTGATATAGAATTAAAACCAACAAAGCATAGTTGAAAATCACAACTTTATAGGTTTTCCTATGAGGAACAATAAAGGTGAAGTTCTAGCAGCATCAAGTCATCGTTTGCATAGACATTTAAATCCCCTCTACAGAGTAGCTTTAGTGATGAGATTGAGAGTTTTGTTCTGCCAAAATACCAGCTTCTTAAAGGTGATGGTGGAATGTAACTTTGCCGAGCTTGTGGATCTCTTGAATTCGGAGAGAGCCTGCTGTTTAGAAGTCACCTAGATCATTAAGGACATTAGTTTAATTAGAGATAGCTTTTCTTTTGATAGTATACTTTTATGATGTAATTGTGCTGCCTTAGCTTTGGCTAGTGTTACAAAGAGGATGAGGAGGCCATTGTTTGGTTAGAAAAATGCCCCACTTTCCTATTCCCCATTGTACAACGTGATTTTAATGAATAAAGTTTATTATCGTTTCCTCTTAAAAAAAAAAAACTTTAAGGTACCCAAATTATAAAATCAAATTACAATAAATCTTAATAATACACCATTTTAATTATTTGTTTTATTAGTAAGATATAAAAATATAAGATTTACCATATCATGAATTTTTGTTTACAATGTGGAAGTTGTGAAATTATTTTAAATGAAATCAAATAGGAATGGAAATTAAGAATTTTTTTTTTTCCTTTTAGTAAATGAAATATCAATTAAAAATTTAGCAATAAGTAAAACTAAAAAAATTTAGGAAAAAGGAAAGTGTAATTGGGAAGAAGCTTAAATATTCGTATCATGACATGGAATGAGAGAATGGTATTGTGGCATGAAAGACGTGCAGCAAGACTTTTCCACTGGTCACAATGTACCAATGTGAAGTCTAAAAGAGAAACGAATTAACCATCTCATCTTAGTTTCCTAAATACAATTGAGAATTTTAAAAAAGAAAATTGGTTGAGCTATACGGTAACTATGTCACATTAGTCTTGTTTTATGCTAGTAATTTAATTTGTTGGTTGGAACTACATTATGAAAGATGGACTATTATAAGAGAAGAGTCAAAAAGATAATTGATGATGTACAAAAATTGTCAGTGAGTTGGTAGTCCTCACACGCACCAATCGAAGACCTGAAGAACAAGAAAACAAAGAATCAATAGAGAGCACCGGAGTGGTTTCGGCCAAAAACTCTCCAATGGTTAAGTTAGTGGCCGAAGAATCTCCTAGAACTCAAGGATACTAGAATGAGGAGAATTTTCACATATCTCAAGGAAGTAAGGGTTTGGTCTTTTTATAGTGGCGCATAGCTGATTGAGATCCCTTGAATATAGGGACTTTCCTTGTAGAAGAGATCGTGGAGTTAAGGCCCCAAGATCCTAGGATTTTTGGGAGTGGTGCGCAAGTTATTTTCATATAGGGTTTTTAAGTGGATATCACGTAAGAGCTTCGTGGGGCCTAACATGTTCAATTGTTGGCACGCGTAGTCCTTCTTTGGACACGAGCTTCATTTGTAGGGAACCCCCAACTCCCATGTCACGTACATCACACCCCCATGCATTAGACAACCATTGGTCCAAATAGGTGGTGCCCAATGGGTCTCTTATGAGGTGGATAGTTGCTGGGAAGTCCGCACCATCAAATTTTGGCAGAATGAAGCATTCACAGATGAGTCATCAGTTGAAGCATTTCCCCTGTCGGGTTGAAGAGTTAGATGATTCTTTATGTCAAAAAGTATCCCTTTCAATAATTGTGATAAATGTGGTAGAAATATTAAACATTTATCTAGAAAATAATTAGGTATTCTTGGAGTCCAGATAATGTGATACTTCAAAATCAAAATCAATAAAAGTAAAAAAATTAATACAAAAATCTAAGTGGGCATGACTCCCTGTTGTTAGTGGCCTGTGACAAATCTACTTTAAAATCAACTATTGCTAATGCTCTTATAAGTTTTGTTTTTGGGAATTCTATTTGTAGATCATTGTAGAGTAGTTCATTGCACCTAATTATATATATATATATATATATATATATATATATATAACCGAAACCTCTGAAGCTCTCACAATATTCTACATCAGCACAATATTTAAATAAAATTATTTTCGTTTAATTTAAACTTAACAATGAGTGAAATTCTATCTCTATAATAAGTCCAACTTAAACTCAAACTCATCATTATCATTTTTTTTAAATAAAATTATTTTTGTTTAATCCAAACTTAACAAAGAGTGAAACTCTATTTCTCTAACAAGTCTAACTTAAACTCAAACTCAAACATTGATAATTTATCTCTAAACTTGTGAGGTTAATCATGAACACTATAAAAGTAAAGCAAACCCCAATATTTTTTTTTAAAGCCGAGTAGAGGTATAAACTCTTCTTATGCTATTTTCTTCTCCTCTACTTTGTTAAAAAAAAAAAAAAATTATTTTATGATTTTTCATGTATTTTTTAAAAAGTAATTTTCATGCATGAACTACCAAACTCTCTTTAGCCATTTTTTACAAAATAAAAAAGTTTGTAATAATTGAGATGATTCTTTTGTTTCAATAATATTTCTAAGTAGTGAATCATCTGATTCTTTAATATTTTTTGGTCTTTCAGAAGTTTTGATATCTGAATTTCTGAGTTATTTTTTTTGTAATATTTAAAACTGTCTGACAAATTTTTTGTAAGCCATTGCACATTCAAGCAATGGTTTTTTCATCAAATCGTAATACAAATTGAAGTTATACAACATAAAATCATGTAATGGTATAGTTTCTCAAATTTTCTATAAAACTATTTTAATCTACCTCACAAATAGGTAGGTTCCCGTGCATAGCATGAATTAGCGACTAGTTGTAAGAATAATGAATCTTTAAAAATTTATGTAATAAAATTTAATTTATTTAGAATAATGAGTATTTAATCATTTAACCGTCTATGGAATAAAAATATATTAATTAATTATTTACTTGTATATAACACATTGCATAGCTTAGCGCAACATCCAAAGAGCATTGAGAAGCTTTAGCTAAACCTTTTTTTTTTTTTTTTTTGCCTTTATAAAAAAAATTCAATTAAAAATTTAGCAATAAGTAAATTAAAAAAATTTAGGAAAAAGAAAAGTGTAATTGGGAACTAGCTAACATATTCTTATCCTAACATGATATGAGAAAGTGGTATTGCGGCATGAAAGATGTGCAACAAGACTTTTCTAAAACAGAGAATATACCATCTCGTCTTAGTTTCCTAAGTACAATGGAAAAAAAAAATTTTATAATTTTTTTGGTTGAGTCATGAGGTAACTATGTCACATTAGTCTTGTTTTTTTGTTAATAATTTAATTTGTTGGTTGGAACAATATTATGGACTATTATTAGAGAAGAGTCAAAAAGATAAGGAGCTGTTTGGATTTTGTGTTTCCATCACCCATAACTCTGTTTCTATCACCCATAACTCAAGATATGTGGGTCCCACGGTTGAGAAGTGTGTTAGGCATTGTTTCCAGTTTTTGTTTCCATCACTCAATTTTCTGATTTTTGAGTGATGAGTTATGAGTACTAGGTATTGTGCTCTGCAATTTTTTTGTGGGTACTAGGTATTGTGCTCTGCAATTTTTTTTCACGGCCTTACATCTTCGATCCCTTCTTCACCCTTCCCACGGCGATCCATTTGATGAAGAAGATCTCAAACGCCGCTCAACCTCGAGCACTGTGAACTCCGGCGATGACGAGATCAACGAGTTTGGATCTTCACGAAAGTTACTGGTGGGTCGGTTCGACTTGGAGGACGGAGGAAGCACGGCGGATATTGGAGTCGCACGTGACGCAGAGCGCCGCCACGTCAGCCTTGCACGTGACGGACACCGGATCTTGCTCGTAGACCTTGCACATCCACACGCCAGCGCTTTGTTCTCTACTTTAATTTTTTGAGCTTTGATTTTTTTGGAGCTAATAAGAGAGGAAGAGAATGGATGGGTGGAGAGGAAGAGAGAACTGTGTCTGGGTATTGGAAATATCTGAGTGAGGAGTCAAGTATGGGTTCCAAAAAAAGGTTGAAATATTTGAGGGATGTGAACTAAAAAAATGTGTCAAACCAGTGGGTATAGGAAATTGAGGTATTTTAAGTGATGAGTAATGAGTGATGAGTAATGAGGGACGAGTGACGAGTGACAAAAATTGAGTGAAAAGTGATGAAAAAAGAAAAGAAAAACCAAACAACCCCTAAATTTTCATGAAACGTGTAATAGAAATATTAAACTTTTTTTTAGAAAATAATTAGGCATTCTTGGAGTATATATGTTGTTATACTCCAAAATCAAAATCAGTAAAAGTAAACCAACTAATACAAAAATCTAATTGGACATGCCTCCATGTTATTAGTGGTCTATCACAAATCTACTTCAAAATCAACTGGTGCTAATGCTTTTATAAGTTTCGTTTTTTTGGGAGTTTTTTTTTTTAGGTCATCGTATGGTAGTTCACCCAATTGTGAGAATAATGAATCTATTAAAAATCTATGTAATAAAATTTAATCTATTTAGAATAATGAATATTTAACCATTTATCCATTTATGTAATAAAAATATATTAATTAATTAATTAATTACCTATATATAAACCATTGCATTGCTTAGCGCAACATGCCTAAAGCATTGAGAAGCTTAAGCTAAAGTTGAAGATCAAGCTGCTCTTCTAGCCATCTCTACTACTGCCTCTAATAATTGTAGGCCTTCCATTTTTGAAGGAGATGCAAAAGTAGTGATTGAAGCTCTCAATAATTAGTTTTTAAAAGGATAATTGCATTTGAGTGTGTTTCCCCCTCAAAAAAAAGAAAAAAAAAAGTTTGAGAGTATTTAGATTTTATATCTTGAAGTTTCAGAATTTAAATTTTACTTCTTAAAGTTTGAAAATGTTTGAAATTTACACTTTAACATTTCAAAATTTAGATTTTACTCTCTAAATTTTAGGAGTATTTGGATTTTACTCCCTAAAGTTTGAGGATGTTTGGATTTTACACTTTGAAGTTTCAGAAATTGGAGATGTAAAATTCAAACACCCCCAAAATTTAGGGGGTAAAATTAAAATTCTAAAACGTCAAGATGTAAAATCTAAATACTCCCAAACTTCAGGGAGAAAATTTTAAAATTTAAAATTTTAAGGTGTAAAATTCAAACACCTCCAAATTTTAAGGGTATAATTTACAATTTACCCTTCTTAAACCATTAAAATCCACGTGAACGCAATATGGAATAGCATCAATATGACGGTCACATGGGTATAATTGTGGTTAGTCATAAAAATAACAATCAATTCACAATTGAGAACACATAATCCTGTGTCTCCCTTTTAGCTTTTCGGCACAGCCCCATGCACTGTCTACTACTCACTGAATCCATATGTCCTATGTAAAATAATTGGAGGCAACTGTTCCCCCATCTCTTAACAGCTGGACTGTGCTGCCAAATTCTAGTCCAGAAGGGCTTTGATAAGTAACACTAATCCCTTGGCGCATGTTACCAACAAATGACCTTGTGGTCCACTGGTATGGTTTCATTACCTTGCAGGCTTTTCATCTCTTCGTTAATGCACGTTTACAGTAGTATTAATGCATGAAATTCTGAATTATTTTGGTTCAATAAGCTCATGAATAATGGTTTTCTATTGCCTATATGGGTCAAAGCCAAATTTGGCATGTAGAAATAAAGAAAAGAAGTTTTGTTGCTTTGGCTTTGGGGACTGTTTTTGAGGCTCTACAAAAACAGAAGAAGATTGGCTTTTCATAACCCATATGGGGCAAAACTAAAATTTGGTCATTACTTGACAAAGTGACAAGTTAACCAATGAAGTTTAGAGGGGACTCTAGTTATTAACTTTAATAAAGTTGCCGATCTGGTAATGTAATGTAGGCTTGTCACTATGTGAGATATTAAAGTAGTTGAATTTATGCGTGGCTTTCCAAGATAGCCAAATGTTGAAGGCCCCTGGTCTAAAGTCCAAATTTTCTGTCCCACTTTTTCTGCTCTACTTATTATTGGTAGAGTATAAAGTGGAGCAGGAAAAGTGGGACAGAAAATTTAGACTCTCTGATCTATGGATTTAATGACCAACCTTGTACTATATGGGTCGATAGTAATTACAAACAATTAAATATTAAATAGATTGTCAAAAAAACTTATTTAATAAAGTTATTATTAACAAATAAGATATTTGAATTGGAGTTTCACGTTAAAGGAAAAATATTTTAATGAATTAGCTAGTCTAACGATAAAAACAATCATTATACTATAAGTTGTACAATTCTATCGAATCTTTTATTTATAAATTAAAAAGTCAAGCTTCTAGGTTTTTTTTTGGGCAATCACCACTATTTGCTTTTTTTATTAACAAAGTTTGACTACAAACTTTATTGTAGCCTAACGTTATAACCAACAATAAAAAAAATAACATGTGTTTCTATCATGTGCATTATATATGATACACTTAAAATAACGTACAATTAAAAAATTTATAATTATTTAAGCGTAGTTTAATAAGTTATGCGCAATGCATATAACAGGGACACATTATCTTTTTGTGGTTGGTTGAGGTAAAAATAAAACATTTTTTTTTTAGTTTTTTTTTTTAAGAAGAAATAAAGACCAAGACCTTTTTCAGTTTATTTTATTTTATTTTATTTTAACTATAAAATATTTGGATATGGGTTCTGAGTTGGAGGTAGAATAAACTATAATGGGCCCAATCAGAAATATGTTTTCTTCCTTTTTGGTGAACATAAGTACAATAATCACTAGCATAGTTGGGGTGCAGGGAAACATGCACTTTGTGGCAGGGTCCAATTACATCATAACTTCCAAGGCTGCTGCATTCTCCATGTGACCTACCTCTTAATCAAGGTCAAGAATTGCGTTTTGCTTGGCTGAGAATGCATCGAGAAAGTCTAAAGATGTTAATATAT
Organism: Castanopsis chinensis; assembly: GCA_032878915.1. NCBI lineage: Eukaryota > Viridiplantae > Streptophyta > Magnoliopsida > Fagales > Fagaceae > Castanopsis > Castanopsis chinensis. The sequence goes on from JAVQMG010000096.1 coordinate 2,399,745, forward strand.
ATATATATATATATATATTCTTTATAGTTGTTGATGGGGTAAATTCTTAATGAAAAGTAAAGAAAATAATGTTTATATTGAACATAGATAAAAATTAGTAAAAATTTACCAACTCAACCAATTTAAAAAAATTGTCTAAGTTATTGTGGATGTAGCATTGTTCGAATGAATTTCCTTATACAACTACATAGTATCACGCTTCTTAATCGAAAAGTCATATGATATGACCTAATATTGTATCAATTTGGGTCTTCATTAGTGTAAGGGTAGATTCCTGCCTTTTATTGTATTTTTTATTGTTTTTAGTTGTAAGATTCATGCAATTCCAATAAATTGCAAAGAATTTAATTCCAACATGATTAGGGATCTCACATGATTAACAAGGATGGCAATGCCACAAGAAGGGACCAGATATATGGTGGGTACTTTGTCCCGTCCTTTGTTCTGTTCTCTCCTCACAAGAAGACACCACCCCATATATTAAGATAAACAGAACATACTATTCAATAAAATAAACCAAAGATTTTATCAAATTTTCACAAACTTTTTCTATATAAGAATATTTTTATAACTAATAAAAATTAATTTGAGTTTTCTAAAAAAATAATATAATTGTGGTGAGATAGACAAAAAGCCCGTACATGTCATACGTACCCCGAAGGTTGGAAAAACTACACCCTATCCTCACTCCATTCTCTCTTTGGGCAGGAAAGCCTACACATGACAAATTGAGTTGGAGTGAGGAGTGGGACAGGTCAGGTTGCTATATATATATATATATATATATATATATATAAACAAGTGTTAGAATTTGAAATTTATGATGTTTGCTTTATATGATAATTATTCTTTAAAATTAAACTAAGACACTAATAAAATTATTTTTAGTGTAAGTGGGATTCGAACCAAAATTTGCTATTCGATGATAATAAATTAAATCATTTGAGCTCACTAATAAATACACCTATAGATGGGGAGTTAACTCTAGAATCTCTTTGGCCAGGATATAACTTTCGAGGAAGTCGACCTTGTGGAAAAGGTGGGAATAGTAGAGGAAGAAGATTTGTTTGCACCCTGGCTTTCGGCGAATGTGAATGTAGTTTGGTCATTTTAGAGGTATTGACAAACTTATTTTAGATTTTGAAATAGCAATTTAGAACTTGGAAAATATTTTCTAGTTGTGTTAATGATAGTTATTTTGGCACTTTGTGGCCAATTAAACATTTGGTGAATTTTTTGATACATTGTGTTAAAATTTAAATATATTTGTTTAATTAAGATAAAGTATATGTATAGCTGTAACCGTGAAATTTAGAACTTGGAAAATATTTTCCAATTAGTTTGACGATAGTTATTTTGGCACTTAGTGGCTAATTAAACATTTGATGAATTTTTTGGATACATTGTATTAAAAATTAAATATATTTGTTTCATTAGTATAAAGCACAGGTATAGCCGTAACTACGGAACTTAGAACGTGAAAAATATTTTCTAATTACATTGATGATAGTTATTTTGGCACTTGATGGCTAATTGATCATTTGGTGAACTTTTTGGATATATTGTGTTAAATTTTAAATATTTTTGTTTCATTAGTATATAGTATATAGGTATAGTCATAGTCACGGAGATTACATGACAATTCATGGTATAAATATGGCATCATATTGATGCAAATATTTGTTTTTATTTTTTATTTTTTTTATATATGAATTCGTACTTTTTGAGATTATTCAACATAAAAAGCGACTACTAATGTGTTTTTTACTAATTTTTTTCCTAAAAAATTAGAATATTATGATCTATGATTCAATCTCATGATCTATAATCCCACCAACCTTTCATGATCCTTTGTAGGATCCCGACTTTGACAATCTTAATTACAACTTTAGATGATAATATAGCAACTTAAGAGATTTTACATCCTATGTGACAGTCTACAGGTTTGAAGGCAAGGAGGATACAAGAGAATTCGTGAGAAACCTTGATATGGAGTATTTCAAGACTATAAGAGATTTCCCCCTAAGCCTGAAGGATTTATGTGACTCAATAATGAGTACACCATTAGAGGGGGAGTTAACTCTAAAAGCTTCTTGGCCAGGATATAACTTGCATGGAAGTCAACGTTGTGGAAAAGGTGGGAATTGTAGATGAAGAAGATTTGTTTGCACTCTAGTTTTTTGCAAATGTGAATGCATTTTGGTTATTTTAGATGTTTTAGGAGTATTTTGAACATTCATAGTGCATTTTAGTAATTTTGGTAGTTCCAAGAGTATTTTGGTCATTTTTGAGATTTTGAGGTATTTTAGAGTTTTATTGGTATTTTAGTCATTTTTATGAGTAAAATAAAATTTACTAGTATGAGCAATTTTGTCAATTCCATGAATTATTATATCTCATCAATAAGCAATGTAAGATTACCTCAATTTAAGATGGTGTTGTGAAATTTTTGTAATCTTATATTAAGATAATATGCATCACATCAAGGTTACATTACAGTGAACCAAATGTGATTCATGTCATGTATTGTCCTCAGCATATTTGTTTTGGCCGGTCCAATTCAATAAGCATACCCCTTCTTTGATCACATGGGTTGTTTACTTGTGATTGAAACTTTTAAAATGAAATTGTTAAGCAGTACAAAGTACAATCCAGAGACGCAGTGCAAGTCACACCCTATGGGGAAGCTTTTGAAAGGAAAGGCAAGGAAATTTTGAAAGAAGTGGGTGGCAAAACCTATGGATTAATTAAATATTGAGAAGGCTCTCAAAGAAATTTTATTTTATTTTTTTTAATATTGTGAAAATATTTTGAATGAGCCATGTAACCCCAAAGTCCATTTCTTTAAGGAGTTCACGTGACACCTTCGTCTTCACAGTGACTGGAGCCTTGCTGAACAATACGCATGATTCTCTTTACTTTTCTGTAAACTTTACATGTAATAACCGTTTGATTAGAGAAGTGAAAATGTGAGATGATGAAAAATTAGTGGGAGGATGGAAAAGTAAGAAGATAGAAAAGATTTGGTTTTTCCTCATATGTGTTTGGTTAGAGGGGTGGAAAAGTGGGAGGATGAAAACTTTATATTTCTGTAAACTACATTTAAGTCCCGTCTGGTTAGAGGAGTGGAAAAGTGGGAGAATGAAAAATTAGTGAGAGGATAGAAAAGTCGGAGGATAGAAAAGATTTGGTTTTCCTTCGTATGAGTTTAGTTGGAGGAGTGAAAAAGTGGGAGGGTGAAATACTTTTTTGTTTGGTTGGAGAGAAAAAGGGGAGGATGAAAAATGTAATTTATATAAATTGACTATTATGTCTTCGTTATATAATATATAAGAAATAGATATATTTACACTCATTAAATAACATAAAAATAACAAAAATACATATATATATATTTATATTACTTTTCTTTATTATTATATATAATTTTAAATTTATGGTCAACAAAAATTGATTACGTAGATTTTATCCACATGACTAGGAAGATATTTCAAAAAAAAAAAAAAAAAAAAACTTTATCTATCCATTGGTACAAGTGTAGTGGGAAAATGAGTGTGGTAGGTGAGTGCAATAAAGTGAGGGTATTTGTGTAAATTACATCATTCAGCATCTTTTACTCCTCATTTTTCTCTCAAATTAGGAAAATACAAAAATGTGGGCCTGGAGGAATTGTTTTCCTCTCTATTTTCTGTCTCTCTTGTTTTCTCTCCTAAATTAAACGGTGGAAAATGTCAATTTCCACCATATTTTCCTCTTCATATTTTTCATCCTCTTTATTTTCACCAACCAGACATACCCTTATCGTTAGAGAAATTCTATAGACATAAAAATTTGATATATACTAATGTGGCATATTATTAATAGTAGTAGATAAAAAAATAATGTTAATGACGAGTCCAGATAAAATTTAGCATCGATAAAAACTTGCCAACTTTACACGTATGAAAAAAATTGTCTTTAGTCCTATTGTTGTGTTTATTTGAACTCTTCTAAGGCCTTTTTGTGGACATGTGGATTGGTTTCAGATTCTTGCACGCTTTCACACCAAACTATCTTTGACCTTTTAAGAAAACTAAGTTGTTAAGCAAACCTTTGAAATCATTATTTGTATAGCTTTAGGCTGAGGTTTAAGCAGATAATTGGTGGGGTTATAAGTCATAAAAGGTCACCACCGACAAATTGGCCTGAGAAATGGTTGCATTATACTAGTTCAGAAAAAGGTTTCTTAGATCAAACATCGTTATTGCGGGATTTAGAAACTTTTTAGTGGAGCCTTCTAGCTTTTTTTTATGCTAAAGACAAGGTAGGCTCCAACCTTGCCACTAAGTAAAGATTTTAGTAATCATTATTGAAGGTGGCATTATGATTATGTAAAGCATGTGCTGTTCTGTCAATCAGCAATGGAACAACAGTGCTTTTTTTGCTACAAACTGTGAAACATAAAAGCTGTTCAATAACATACCATAAATACGCAAGCTGAGCTGAAAATCATAGCAAAAGGAAATGCAATAATTGTTGGTTTTGTACTACTGCCGTTGTACATGTTATCAGAATTTTATAGCTTTGGATTAAAAAGAATTTAAGAAAATTAGGTGGCCACTTTTAGAGTCTTAGATTAGTTGCAGAGTTTTTGATGATACGTGTAAATTTTTAGAGTTTTGGATGAGTTGAAAAGTTTTTGTGATATATGATTTTAATTAATACTCCCTCGGTCCCTCTGTCTTATTTTGTTTGGTCAATTTAAAAATTGAACTTTTAAAAAAATATATCATTTTTTTTTGGAGAGTGTCAATTTATAATGTCTAATCTTAATGATAGCTTTTAATTTTAGACTAAGATACCAGTTAGTGTTTTGTGTAGACGAGAATTGAATCCTGGATTTCTTATTGGATTTTTTATTCAACCATAAGAGACTTTACCACTTTAACTAACTAGAATCTATAAGGGAAACCTCATTTAATACATTGATTTTTAGATAAAAATGAACAAAATTTCAAAACTACCCTCTTTAATTTAAAATTTAATATAAAAAGAGATATTGACTTTTTAAAATAAAATGAATGGTATGTTAGGTAATTAATTGTCTTGGATCTTTTCAATTAAGATATAGGATATCATTTTGGGACATACCAAAATAGAATAGAAGTCAAACAATTTGAGACATAAGGAATATTTATTTGTTCAAAGTATTTGACAAATTAGAGTAAATGACGTTTTAAAGTTTTATATTAATAAAATATGAACAATTAATTGTAGAGCATTTGGATAACAAGTCCAAATTTCAACATTAGGCTTCAACTTTATGGATTCTATAAAACTTTTTTAATGAAACCATCAAATATATTATAATTATGTTAGAAGAATGTAAAAGGCTTGGAGTAATTTTTTTTTAATAAAAAATTGTTAGAAATACAAACTTTTTTACAAATTACTGATATGCTAAGTGATTATTGACAAATAAAAAAAAATTATTAGTGAACTGAAATAAAAATTAATAAAAATTTGGTCACACCTAATTGTAGTATTAGTCACATCTTAATAAATAATGTAAATATACACATTTCACATCCAAATCCACGTGAGATGAAAATTCTTAAATGTTTTACTCCTTTTATCATCAAATAATAAAAGGTAAAACATATCTCATTCTCATCCCATTAACCTTTTTTAAAAATTGCAATTTTTTTTTTTTTGGTAAGTATGTGAATATATAGTTGTCTTCATAAAGAGGAGGAGCATACCAGATCGAAAAATTCTCAAATGTTTTATCAAAATCTGTGCCAAGTGAACAGTAACAAGTACTCAAATTGGCCCACCTTTTGTCACTCTATAAGAATAATACTATATAATATTTTTGGCCAAAAGTCACAAACAAGCATCCAAACAATTATTTTCGTGATCAAAAGTGAAATTTGACAGCAACTTGTTGACAGACACAACAATTAAGAAATTCTATAATAAAGTTGAAAGTTAAACGCATTGTAGTCTTATTTGAAAAGGACTTTAGTAAAAACAAAGCGAGTAGAGTCATTCTAACAAAGACACTAGCCTCTCATTTCAACCTTTTTCAACTTTTTTTTTTTTTTTTGTTTTCCATGTTCTCTCTCTCTCTCTCTCTCTCTACCTTGTGCATTGGATTGATACATAGGGAGGCGCTTGTGGTGGCGCATGCTTTCAAAAACCAAAAGCACAGACACGCACGCACACACACAAAGCTCACTGTGTGTCACACCCAAATTTTGTCAGCCTAAACATTTCAAAGCCAACTTGGCCAAAATAAAAAGAAGCCCAAATCTCAATGTCATAGGTCTATAAAGAAAAAGGAAAAAAAAAGAGAGAAAAAGATAGTGAGCGAGTGAGAGAGGGAGAGAGAGAGTGTGTTACTCAATTGTAACCGGCAATGTCACAGTGAATCTGATCTATTAATTATTGGCATTTACTATATTTAAAAGCAAAAAAAATGGAATAGTATTTGAAACTATTCGATCCAAAAGACCCTCACAAATCGCCTGAAACCATGCCTCCATATTAATTCCTCCATTAACGGTCACTTCTACACTTCCTTATCTCTCTCTCTCGATGTAAGTGTAAGAAACAGAGCCAACTCACTGCCCAAGCCAAGCTATTTTCTCTCAATGTAAATAGCACCAGAGCTAAAGTTTCTGTATTTATTATTATAATCAAAATTTTCGTTCATTTTTTTTCAATGACCCACTAGATATTTTGTGTTAATCTTCTTGTCTTTCCAGGTTTTGATGCGAAATCTCGAGCTGAAACTCTCTGAGGCATTTATTCAAACACCTTTGGAACGAAGCGAGATCGTTTTCAAAGTTGAGAAAAAAGGGCGTTTCTGATCTGAAACTTGGGGTGGGAATTGAGAATTCCCACGATGCTGACGTGTATAGCGTGCTCCAAGCAGCTCAATGGCAATGGATCTCTGCAAGAAAATGACGAAGACAACGCTGTTGGGACCCCCAGTACCAAGCAAGCTGTTAAAGCTCTTACTGCTCAGGTACTATTAGAGTAATATTAGTAGTACAAAGTACTTGTTTGGATTCTGAGAAAATGTGGGAAAATTGGTTTGAATTTTACTGTTTCTTAACAGAGTGTTTTTCACTGTTTGACTTATCACCTATGTGGGTTTTGTCAGTATTTGGTAAAATGTGGAAAATGAATAGAAATAAGAAGACCCAGTTGGTTTTTCTTATGGTTTACTTTGATTTGTAGGCAAACGAACAGAAATTCACAGACCCAGAATTAAAATTTGGCTTCTTTATGTTTCCCCTAGATTTCTTAGTGAAAAAGGGAGAGAGATTTTTAGGATGGAAACAGCGGAAATGGAATAAAATTATGCTAAAGATGTGACAATGTATGTTTTGGTTGAATTTTGAAGCTTTGGAAACCATGCAATGGGAAAATCAAGACCCAATCTTTTTTGTTCTCTTTTATTTCTTTTGATTCATGGTATGGGAAAAAGAGGAGGCTTTGGTGTCAAAAGGGGTAGCTGTGTTTTTTTTCAGATCAAGGACATAGCATTGAAGGCTTCAGGAGCTTATAAAAATTGCAAGCCGTGTTCGGGATCATCAGTTTGTACTAAGAACCAGAACTATGCTGAGTCCGATGCTGCCTCAGAGTCGGCAAGGTTTCATTATGCGTATCGCAGGACAGGGAGTTCAAACTCCACTCCCAGGGTGTGGGGGAAAGAAATGGAGGCAAGGCTAAAAGGGCTGTCAAGTGGAGAAGGGACACCTGCTTCGGTGAGTGGGCGTACTGAGTCAGTTGTGTTCATGGAGGAAGATGAGCCTAAGGAATGGGTGGCACAAGTGGAGCCCGGTGTGCTCATTACCTTCGTTTCATTGCCTCAGGGAGGGAATGATCTAAAGCGGATTCGGTTCAGGTACTTTCAATTGTTTGTTGTTGATATGATATTTAAGATTCTGATTTAATTTGAGTATGTTTAAATGTTATGGTGTGGTAGTAATACTTTCAGTTAAGTCACTGTGACATTGTCTTTTGTAGTTGGATTTTAGCATCTTTGAGAAACATTTGCTGTGTATTGCATGTGACTTGTTCATTTGTCACATTCTTTTGTATTATAAGTCATGTGATGGGGCTTACAACTTTGTTGCAATTTCAATGATGATCTTCAAAGAGCCTTGTAGCTTGGTGTCATTACCTTCTCTCATTTATGAATTATGTGGGACATTTATGGTTCAAATCCTACCTCCCCCGTTATTGTAACTGTCGAATTATTAAAAAAAAAATGTTATTTATTTCCAATACCTTTAAACTAAGGAAAAAAATAGTTTAAATATATAAATGTTGACCGCTAGAGTATTGGCCAAAATTGGTTGAAACTTTGATCTTTTAATTAGTGATATATATATTTGTAACCATTGCTTAAATCATTAATTTCTGTTTAGGTATAGTGTAATTAGATAGGATGCTGTTCAGGAATGGACTGTTGGGTATCTTTCTGAATAAATTACAGAATGATTAATCAGTGAATTAAGCATGGGATAAAGAGCTAAGAAGTTTTTGTTGCACATATGAGCTGATACCTACCGTTCTTTGTGTATCATATAAAATTCATAAGCAAAAATTGGATGACTTGTTGAGAGTGACCTTCTGCACTATCGGTTAATTTCTCTAAAGACATTTGCTACCTTTCTGAATAAAGTAAAATGCAGAAAGATTAATCAGTATATTAAGCATGGGATAAAGAGCAAAGAAGTTTCTGTTGCACATGTTGGCTGATACCTACCGTTCTGTGTGTATCATATAAAATTCACAAGAAAACGTTGGATAGCTTTTGAAAGTGACCTTCTGCACTATTGGTTACATTCTCAAAAGAAGAAATAAATTTTTTCCATTCTACAAGTAATTCGACTTTGGACTGAAAATTGTGTGCATTGTGCTACACTATATTGTCCCCCAGCCCCCACTTTTGGAGGAAACTCAAAACAAGCTTAAACTTTGTGCAATTTTTTTGGGCTATCAAGTGATGTTATGAGGTTTCAGTTGGTGACAACCAGTGATTGCCAAACATAAGAAATTAGTTATTTATCACTGAAAGTTCATTTTTTTGTTTTTTTTTTTGTTTTTTTTTTTGTTTTTGGTTTTGTGGGTGGGGGGTTGTAATAATAGATTTACAAATGTACAGTGGCAAGGCATGGATAATTTCCAAGAGCCCCCCAACACCCATGCACCCACCCACACCCTCAACACACACATTTGTTGTAAAAAGGCATTAGGAATGGGTATAACTACTTTGGTAGTATTTAACAACTTTTGAACCTTGGATAGTCGGACCAGAATCCAGATGGCCAAGAAATGTAAATTTCAATGGTATGACTTAAAATAGTAATAATAATAAATATTTTATATATTCCTTGAAAGACAACTGGCCTTATCTTTGGTCTTTTGTGAGAAGTTTTTACTCATTTGTCTACTACAGAAATATGAAGCTCAATTAGGATACTGATTCAGAACTGGAATCAACCAAGAGGCTCTTGATTTAATGCAGCCATGGACACCCTGTAATGATTTTGGCCATAACTTTTTAGCTGATAACTATAACTAATGGCATGATCCAGTAGGAAATAGGTAATTGCAAGTCCATATCTTAGTGTGAAGGTTCTAGTATTTCTATGTGTGTTTTCCATCTGCTCCATTTGGTTAGCTCCATGTATAACTGGTGAGTAGGAGTAGGTTATTGGAAATATAATATGAATCATCATGATACAATAACAGTAACTTTTATAAATATTGGTTAAGAGCATTAAGATGTTGTGCCTTACCCAGTTTAATATGAATCACTGTACCCTGAATCATAGTCTAAAAAACTTAAAGCATTGTAATTAAATAACTATTTTACTATGACAGTGCTATTATATTAAACAGAAAGGAATTTGTATTATTTTCTTCTATTGGTTGGCTCAAGTGCTCATTACCGTTCTTAATATCCTGGAAGTTCAGTTCTGCATTCAAACAAACTGTCAAACCTGTTATTCTTATTTTAATGGTAAAGTGCCTGGTCCAGCAATGTTTGCTGATTGAAGGAATGCAATTATAGGCTGTTTCATCTTTAGAATCTATTCACTAGGTTTGGATTAATTTTATTGAAGTTTTGCAATCAATATAGTTACATTGTTTGTTTGTTTATTAAAGTGACTGTAATGGTGTAACCTAAATATTTTTATTATATGCCATCTTAGTCTGTATATGCAAATAATAGTTTCTGAAAATAGGCCCACAACAAGTGCACTATCTGGTCTTGAGCAGGTTTAGCTGAGCCACATATACCCAAACAATCAAATCAAATAAATTTTTGTGAGTCACTCCCCAGGTCCCTAAAATTGGGGGAGGGTGGGCCAGAAATTGGCATGATTCATTTATCCATGCCTGTATCAGTTTGGAAAATAGCTGTTGATCTCGTCAGTAGGTTTTGACTTTAAGCTTGCTTTTCTTGAATCGTGTCCAAGCCAGTTGAAGTAGCAATCATGAGTACTTGTTTTCCTCCTGTTGAAGTAGCAATTTCAGAGAACTTCAAATTTAATTATGGTTAAAATCTGCTCATTCTCTTTTCAAGCATTCTTTAAAGAGAGATTTTTAGTAGATGGTTGGGTTGCTAATTATAAATTTTTTGTTAATTTGATCAGCCGTGAATTGTTTAATAAATGGCAAGCTCAAAGGTGGTGGGCGGAGAACTATGACAAGGTCATGGAATTGTACAATGTTCAGAGGTTCAATCAACAGGCAGTCCCACTTCCAACACCACCTAGATCTGAAGATGATGTGAGCTCTCACCTGATGTAATATGCAAAAAATTATGATGTTGGGTACATAAGGAAAATAATGATCATTTTTCCTTTTCTTTCTATTAATGCTTTTTTCTATTGTTATCAAAATTTTCATTACAAAATCTATATATTTGTGACATGGTATAGACGTATCCGAACTAACTTGACCTGTGTATATCCCATGTTTGGAATAAATTGATTTTCTTCTCCTTTGCCTTTTCTTTTTTGGTAAGTTTAATCTCCTTTTCTTTTAAAATCAATCTATTTTATATTATCTTTTTAGGTCACTCTCTCTCTCTGTTTTAAACATTTTAGGATTTTATGCAATTACACTGTTTAATTTCATACCGTCAACTATGGCGATGATTCCATGCAAAGATGGATTGTTGTTTTCAAATCATATAACATATCAGAGAGAATCATCATTTAGTGGAATTGTTTCATCTCGGTGAAAGAGCTCGGATGATCTGTATTACTTGGTACTTATAGTGCTTTTCTTTCTCTTTCAGAACTCAAGGATTGAATCTGCCAGAGCAAGCCCTATGACTCCACCTCTGAGCAAAGAGCGCCTGCCTCGCCACTTCCAACGCCCAGGGGGAATGGGTTACTCTTCTTCAGATTCACTTGACCACCACCCCATGCAGGCCCATCATTGCTATGACACATCCGGTTTAGCTTCAACACCTAAACTTTCCAGCATTAGTGGGGCAAAGACAGAGACATCATCCATAGATGGTTCTGCAAGGACTAGTTCATCAAGAGAGGGAGATCGCTCTGGAGAGCTTTCTGTGAGCAATGCCAGTGATATGGAAGGTGAATGGGTTGAACAGGATGAACCTGGAGTCTACATCACAATCAGAGCACTGCCAAGCGGTGGTCGGGAACTTAGACGCGTCCGGTTCAGGTAAGCAGGTTTTGGTAATGTGGAGAACAAATATAATTTTGAACTTTTCATGGATATGTTAATCTTGTGCTTCCTTGGAAATTTCCTTTTTTGGTATTGTGATTCATTACGTTCTGGTGATGTTTTCCTGAAACTTACTGGTAACCTTTATTGTAGTTTTACTATATTCCTTCAGTCAAGTGAAAAGGTTACAGTTTAAGAAGTTCTAGTTGAGAGGATGAAAACCCTGTTCTGGTATTTAAGCCCACTTTAAGTTGTAGATAATACATTGAATTTTTTCATGATATAAGATAACAAATTGAATTCACATGTTTTCTTTTCGTCTCTGGAATGCAGTATTATTAATTTATTATATGAATGTTTCAAATATATTATCCTGTATTCTAATAACATGTGATATAGTATCTGCCCTTCCTGAAGTTAATCTTAATGTGGAGGTTTGATTGTCTAGATATATCAAGAAATTATTGATATTATTTTTCTTTCTCCTATTTTTCCTTTTCTGAAATTATCATTCGGTGACTGGGTGATAGTTTAATTTCAGAGGCGTTTAATGTTCTCAATATATAATTTAGGGATGTCACTTTCAGTCAAGGAACGAGGCTCCCATATGTACTTTATTTAGCACCTGCATTTCCTTCAACATTACTAGTGTCCAATGAATACAAATTGTCTACACCAGCTGCCACATTCGGATCCCTTGTGAATGTTACAAAACCTATGTTCCTGTGGCTTTAGGTTACACTTGTAAAACCAGTTCAGCAAACATGCCATTTTGTATAATGGGATTCTTGTCATATTTCTGACTATGAACTCTGATCTGGATTTTGAACTTTTAACAAGTAGTACTGTAGTACATAATTCAAGATTCTCTATCTTATATTCTTAATCCGTATCACATGCAAGTTTAATGAATTATAAAACCTCTAATTTTTATGTTCTTTTTTCTGCAGCCGAGAGAAATTTGGAGAAATGCATGCAAGATTGTGGTGGGAAGAGAACCGGGCAAGGATACAAGAACAGTACTTGTGACTAGGCAGATCTTTGAGATAGTTATGTCTTCCCCTTTGACAAATACTCCTAGTTTTCTAGTAACCGTACAAAACCTTATTAACAAACCTTTATATGGCAAGTGTGCCTCAGATACCTCTTTTGGTTAGATATGTATTTGTTAATTGTGGATTTTATATTGTATTTCTTCTTGGGTGGATATGTGCAAAATGTTGGTTGCTTTGTAGTTTGACAAGTGGGGACAAAAAATGAAGATGATGGGAAATGTTTAATTTAGATAATAAATTCTAATCTAATGGTGGTATACTTTTTGTTCCCTACTTCTCCAACAAAATGTGTTAATCAAGGTCCAAGAACAATACTATACTCTTGCATGTGTGGTTTTTGTTTTTCTGAAAATTATATAGATGCTTAAGCTGGGTTTGGACAGCTTATACTACGTTTTGCTACTCTTGCATGTGTGGTTCACATCCTTTTTTAACAATTTTTTATTTTTGTTTTTACACATTTAAAAATTATTTTGAAAAGTTTTATTTTATAGATGCTTAGTTGAAAGTATGTCGAGTTATAACAGGTGGACCATTCTTTTTCTAATTTCTTGCGGTAAAATTTTTATTTTCTTTTCTCTAATAAGCAGGCTGATTTTGAGGCTATGCAAAGGTGATTGCTGTTGCATTGCTGCTCATTATTTGGTCTGTAGAGAAAGGAGAAGGTAGGTATTTCATGTATCCGATACATTCATCCTCCCTTTTACTGCATGTTGATATCTATTGCAGCATTCGGCCTTTTACGAGGCAAAAGTGTGAGATAAGGGAATCAAATCAATCAACACATTTTACTTCCCAAGCATCTCCTTGTCTTCTTGTTCTCAGCCTCTTTCCCCTCAAGGGAATTGGTAGTCAGAAACAGTCATTGGATTCACTGCTTGATATATATCGTGTAGATGTAATGAGTGGGGGGCCTACTGAGAATATATAATGAGTAACCCTTCCCAAGTAAAGAGCACTGTATATTTGTACCAAGTGCTGATTACAACGAAATTCTAATCAAACGAGTGTTTGGGCAGTTGGCCATAAGTTGGTACTCTTTGTTTGATAATGCCATATGTTAGTACTCATACGGTACAGCAATCATAAAATAAAATTAATGGCTTAACCCTTTTCTAGGACAATAAAGTAACCTTGGTATGCAACTCATCCACCGAAAGCAACAGAGGCGAAACAACGAAAAGTAGAAATGTTGTTCTAGCAAAGTGAAGCAACTCCTAAGGTCGAATTCATGCTCAGCTTTTTGCAAACTTGGGAGCATTGAAAGAAGGGAAAGGGACTATATTCAGTTGGGAAAAGCTCAAAAAAGAGACTATATTCAGTTTTTTTTTTTTAGGGTGACACTATATTCAGTTGGGAACACATAGGCCATACTTTTTTTTTTAACAATAACTTTCATTAAAAAAGCAGAGGTAACTAGTAACAACATCGCTCTTCCAAGAATCCTCGAATAGTAGGAGGGAGAGTTTATTACAACAAAAGAAAGAGATATTGAGAGTTGCAACCTTAGTCATGGCACGAGCTACAAGCCTACAACTTGCACTCTCTTTTTACACATGATGAACATGTAGTAGAATTGCAAGCATATATAAGATGTAGGAAGTTATTTAATTATAAGAGAGAGCGAAGGTAAAGTTGGAAGTCCACATTCTTAAGTATTCTTAATTGGGTATTCAACAGAAAACACCAAAGTGAGGGAAATCCCCTTTCTAATGGCATAGATAAAAACTACTTTTAAGTTTTAATGACTATCTTCTATAGAACACTACTTTTATTGATAAGTTAAATGGCCAAAATGACCAATTTTACATCCCCTCTTCAACATTGATTCCTTTATAAACTCATAAATGGAAAAGTACTCAATTTAACTATTTAGGAGGTTGATCAATAATACTTATAGCTTGTTTAACAAAGACCCGAAAGTTCAAAAAATCAACCCCAACAATAACTAAGTATTTTATATTCTTTAACCGTAAAAGACACAAAATTTTATTTATTTTAGAGCTTCAAGACGCTGATTCTAACTTTTGATATAGAATGCCATGGTACTTACTAGTACAATAACCATAACACTCTCATTTGGGTCGTCAGCACTTGAGATTAAAAAATTATGAATCTAAGTTCTAGTTTGACATGAAGCACAGCACTCGATTAATTTCCCTGCTTGTCCCTTATCATTTGCATCTACATTTCTACTTTCTAAAGATCAAGAAAGGACTACAACAATCCTCACCATAAAGATTATGTAGGAAGTTATTTATTATACGTATAGCAAAAATAATATTGCCCGATGGACTGTCATTTGTAATTGGGATGATCCTATTTCTATTTTCTCTTTTTCCTCAGATTTTTATGCCTCTGGTATCTTAATAAAATATTCTTGTTCATTAAAATTATATATATAAAAAAAGGATAACATTGGTTGAAACTTGAAAGTCCTCATTCTCAAGTATTCTTAATTGGGTATTCAAAAGATAACACCAATGTAAGGGAAATATCCTTTCTTATGACATTGGTGAATACAACTTTGTGTCAATTTGACTCTCTTCTATTGAACACTGCTTTTATTGATAAGATAGATTGGTCAAAGTGATCTATTTTACATCCTCTTCAACATTGCTTCCTCTATTCATATAATCTCTATATGACTATTTATGAAGTTGAAAGAGGATATCTTCTGCATCTTGAAGATAGCCATAAAAGCTTTTTGAATAAATCCTAAGATAATATGGGTATTTCATATTCTTTAACAGGTTAAAACACTGATTTTGAAACAATAAAGCCTTGTTCAGGTCACCTGTAGAGTCTGCATATCTACCCAATCGCAAATGAACATACGCTTGTGTCAACTTTGATATAGAATATCATTGTATTTACTAGCACAGTATTTATAGGTTGCTCTAGCAGTCTCATTTGGGTCTTTAGCACTTAATTCACCGAACTTTTGTTGCAAAATTCTTGCTTGACATGAGGCACAGCTCTCGAGTATCATCCCTACGACTTCCTTTGCATCTGCAGAATTTACGTTTCTTCTAGAAAGCGTGCAAAGACACAGTTTGCAATGGTTAAGCTGTGGAGTACTCCTACCACATCCCTCAGTACTGTAACTCTGTAAGTGTTACTGTTATTTGTAATTTCATTCCAATAGGTAGGCTGTTGGGTACTACCAAGTTCATCAGTGTAACTGGAAGGTTTTGCATTGCAATAGAGAGGCACTGTTGTGTTACCACATTTATCAATGAAATCGTCATTTGTAATGCCATTAATAACCAGGTTCTGCTTTTTTGCTAACGCAGCAAAAATGAAGGAAAGCAACATTGAAATTCTATGAAACAATGCCATGTGTGATGTAATTACAAAAAACCTGCACAAGGGTAAAATAAAATAAATTTGTATCAATAGAGAAAGATGAACTGAAAAATAATTAAAATTAAGGTTAAATTAAATTAAACATGGCTAAATGTTAGTAGATTTAAGTTTAATGGCATATCATCAACCTTTGATAGTTTGACCTTTATTTCAAAATTGTCCTTATATTTTAAAATGTGTCAAAAAGGTCTTAAGCAGTATTTGATGGATGAAAAACAAGCGGAATTCATAAAACTTGGTTCAAATGATAAGACATGAATTTTATTTGTCTTATCAACATTTTTAATTCATCAAATGATGATAATTGTCTTTTTGAAATAAGATTGAAAGTATAGAGACAAAAGTGAAACATATTTAGATATAAGAACGATCTTAAAACGCATGTTATTTATTTATTTATTTTTTTGAGAAAGTTTCAAATCTATGGTGTTTGCTCTTGATGATAGTTCTTTATTATCAGACTAAGACACCAATCAATTTTTGGTGTAGGCGGAGATTGAACCTCAGATCTCTTATTCAATCATCAGAAATTTTACCAGTTGAGCTAACTGGAACTCATAATACATGTTAAAATTTAAAAAACAAATACAAGATTTAACCAAAAATAAAATAAAAATGAAACCCTATATGGGGAGAGCTATAACCTTGGGTTTGGACAAACTTTAGTTTTGGTTGACAAATTAATGCAGGAGTTTAGACCTTTAATAGAGATATTAACTTAAACAGCAGTAAAATATTAATAAACATTTATTTTGATTGTGTTTTCATATCAAATATTTAATATGAAATTTGATCATTATTCTGTTTTTAATAGGTATTTATTATGATTATGTTTTTATATGTAATTACTAATATATAATTATGGAGATTATTAAGAATTATTTTCTAATTGTAATAATTATGTAATTACAACATTGCAATAATTATGTAATTACTAATTCTGTAGTCATTTTCACGAGAAATATAAAAAATTTTCAAAAATATCAATTGTTTTTTCATTTCTCATAAAAAATTCTAAAATTATTTTATAAACCAATACTCTTAGGAAAAATTCTTAGGGCATCCATCAACTTTTTCCTTCACTAAGTTACCAAAATAATGATTAGTTATTTATTACTACCTCCGTCTCAAATTATTAGTTTAGATTTTAAAAAAATCCAACTTTTTAAAAGAATATAATTTATTGTGTTGTTTGTTAGCTAAAAAGTTGCAAAATTTCTAAACTACCCGCATTAATTCAAACTTTAGACTCCAAGGAAAGAATGATATTGACTTTTAAAAAAAGTTATGCATAAGTAGAAATTTATTAATTGATTTTTTGAAAAGGATTACATTTTTGGAATATTTCAAAACTAGCTCACATTAATTTAAACTATAGACTCCTATAGGAATGAATGTGGCAAGTGGTATTGACTTTTTAAATGAAATTATGGGTAAGATGGAACTTTTATTTATTGATTTTTCAAAAAGGATTACATTTGGAATGGAATAGGTGATCAAAAATTTGGGATGAAATGAGTATCATTGTATCACTTTTAGCACAGTATGCTGCTCTAGCACTTTCATTTGGGTCATTAGTACTTAAGAGTTAAGACTTCAAGCGTTCGATTCAAAGTTTTAGCTTGACATGAAATGATAAAACACATCACTCGAGTAACATCTCATATAAAGGCACTATGGATTTACCACATATATCAGTGAACTATTATTTGTAGCTCCATTAACTATGATCTGCTTTGTTGCTAACGCAAAAATGATGAAGGAAACCAACACTGAAATTCTTTGAAACGCTGTCATATATGATGTGGATACAAATGACTGCACAAAGGAAAATAAAATAAAATTGTATCAATGGAGAAAGATGAACTAATATAAATTTAAATTAAGATTAAATTAAATTAAACATGCGTTTTTTTAGATGTGTTTCTTTGAATACAAATACATGTTAGTAGTTAATTTGTCCTTTAAAAAAAGGTTAATTTGCATATTTAGTCCTCAACCTTTGACCATTATTTCAAAATTATCTTTACATTTTAAATATGTGTCAAGAAGGTCCTTAATATTATTTAGTGGATGAAAAATACAGAACTAACAAGTGAAATTCATGGAACCAAGGTCACTTTGATGTCGTGAAACCTACGATGTGACATGAATTTTACTTGCTACATCAACATTTTCCATTCATTAGATAATGATAATGATTTTTTTAAAATAAGTTTGAAAGTATAGTGGTTAAAGTAACATTTTAAAATATAAGAACGATTTTTAAACACATGTTAAAATTTAAGAAAAAAATATAAAATTTAATTAAAAAGAAGAAAACAAAAACCATATATAGAGAAGGAATTATGGGAGACCTATAATGCAAAATTTGATACCATTTTTAAGAGAAATATAAAAACTTTTTTTAAAAAAATAAGTTACTCATTTTCTTTTCTTATAAAAAGTTTCTAAACCTATTAATTTTTCCCTAACACTTAATAAGAGAGGCCAAAAGTCTTGTCGTTTAGTGACACTATTTGATCTTGCCCTCACTTGTTGTAAGGCAGAAAACCAATGAGAGAGAATTCATAAAAATTAAAAAGCGATTCACGATACGATTTATATCATGTTGGAAAGAATCTCTTTCTTCTCTATCATGTGCTATGTTTTGCGCTCTTCATAAGGAGATGTCGATGCTTGTTCCTCTATTTTGCCCTTTTTTATTTTTATTTTTATTTTTATTTTTTATTTTTATATTTAGGTAGATATTGGAGGAGAGAGAGTTTAGCTTCCAACTAAAGTCATGAGGTGATAATACTTTATTATTAGTTTTTTTTTTTGGAGAAAGATACTCTAATATTAGTTTATTACCTATATATAAATAAAATAAAATACAGATAACATGGGTTGAAAATTGAGTGATGATATCATAAAAAACAAAAATCCTTTCTAATAACATAGATAAATACAACTCTGAATCAATTTGACTATCTTCTACAGAAAACTACTTTTACTGATAAGATATATTATTGGCCAAAATGACCGATTTTACATCCCTATTCAATTCAAATATTTTTTAGGAGGTTGATCGATAATACTTTCAGCATGTTCAACATAGGACTCAAAGATGAATAAATCAACCTTAACTATGAGCAAGTTTTTTACATTCTTTGACTTCAATTCTATAAGACACTGTTTGTGAAAATATAAGGCTGTTTGCAAAACAAGTTTAGCATCTCCGTATCTTTGCAATCGAATATGTACATAAGGCTGTCCTAACTTTTGATATAGAATGTCATGGACTCATGGTACTTACTAGCATAATATCCATATGCTTCTCTAGCATTCTCATTTGGGTCTGAAACAGTGGCAAAGCCAAGATTTCAGTCCAGGGAGAACGAGATTAAAAGACAATATTAAAAGAAAAAAAAAATTTTAAATATATTAAATCATAACAGTAACAAATAAATTGTAAATAAACAATTGTAATTACAAGTATATGTTTCATACTATTAAAAGAAAGAAACAAAGATAACCAGTTCATAGTTATTGACAGTTGATAGAAGAGATTAATGTAAATCTAAGAAGTTTTTCTTTTTTTTTTTTTTTTTTTTTTTTTTTTGAAGAATAAATACATAAAGTTTACATTTAATTTGATTCCTTAAAATAAATTAAGAAAAAAAAATTCATCTATAAGTTTTTCATTTTATTTTATAAAATCTAAAAATATAGCAAATACTTGTAAAGATATATATATATATATATATGTGTGTGTGTCTTACTATCTGATTGCTTCTTAAAATATGTAAAGTTCAACATTTATTTCTCTATCCTTCTAAGTATTTAAAATTTAGGTTTATAACAAAAAATCAGATTTTGAAATTGTAAAAAAGTTCAGAAATAACAGCATGGTATCATTCATTTATGGGATAAGTTATATATGAGATAAGCAAGAAGGGCAAGTGCTGTGAATAGTGAAAATAGGTAAAAAATAAATGTGTAAAAAACATGATACAATATAAAATCTAAGAAAAATATTATATGAGGTTAGGACTTAGAATGTGTTTAAATACCGCTTATTTTGTTAAAAACTGCAAATAATAAAAAAATAATTTCCAATTACTGTTTATACTCACAAAACACTGTCCATTTGCCTTAATGCACTGTTCATGTTCCATGAACAGTGCAAGAGGCGATGGTAAAAAAAAAAAAAAAAACGCTGAAATGCAGACGCACTGCGTTCCAGCTGTACCCAAACGGGTACTTAGGCATGTTAGGGGAGCTTTATCCCTTATTTTTGGTCTGTTTCTTCTTTAAGGTGGGAGTGGGGCTGCTTTTTTTTTTTTTTTTTTATAATTTTTTTATCAGAGGGGTCAAGGTGTCAAATTCTTTAAGAATGTATCACTAATACAGTAACTGTAAGGCATTTTTACAGAGTTGTGGGGGGGGGGGGGGGGTTGTAGATGTTGGGGGGGAGGAGGAGTGCCTCCCGTCTCCCCATGCCGCCTCTGCCCCTGGTCTGAAGCACTTGAGATTTCAAAAATATGAGTCAAAGCACTGGCTTGACATGCAGCACAGCACTCCATTAATCTCCCTGCTTGTCCAATATCATTTGCATCTATATTTTTAGACATCATGAAAGAACTACCACAACCCAAAGTGTCAAGAGGCTGTAGATTATTCCTACCAGAAAAATTGCATTTGAGAGGCACTGCACTCCAACCACATACATCACTGAAACTGTCTTTTGTAATTCCATTAACTATGTTCTGCCTTGTTGCTAAAGCAAAAATGATAATGGAAAACAACATTGAATTTCTTTGAAACAATGTAATATTTTATGATTTTGTTACAAAAACCTGCACAACAAAGGAAAATAAAATACACTTCTATCAATTGAGAAAGATGATCTTAAAAAAAAAATTAAAATTAAGATTAAATTAAACTAAACATGCTCTAACCATCTTACGTGTAATTCTTTGAGTATAAATACATACACCTAATGTTAGTTGTTGATTTACCCTAAAAACTTTCAATTGTATGTTTGTTTAGCACTCAACCTTTTATCTTTACTAATTTTGTTGCAGGTGCAAGGCCCACTATTTAACTTCAAATAAATATCCTATAATATGATTAGAACAGTTAAAACTAGGTCCTTATTGAAATAGTAATTAAGTTTTTTTTTTAATTATATATTTTTATTGATAAGTTAGACGTGCCCTTTTTTAAAGGGCGCAGTGGCCCTTGAGCTATAGTGTTCATTGGCTTAAACTGTTATATTTTAGAAGGATAAATGATGCCTACTAAAAAAAAGAAAAAGAAAAAGAAAAAGAACAACCTGGTTAGGAATTATATTAGTTTGCATAAACAATTCTACCTCATTTGCCAATAGAGAATGCAAGATAGCATTCAAAGAGAATAAAAGCTTTAGTGGGAGTAATTTTTTAGGTGAACACTGAACAATATCCTTAATTCATAAGGTAGAAGGAATAATCACGACAAAGCAACTTTGCAACAATTTTGAAAACAAAATTAACTTTCACCAATTAATTCATAACCTTCATGATCAGAATCCTACGCACATTACATTTTGCTATATCTTGTGTACAAAGTTCAAATTGATGTATTAGTAGCCTAAAGAAATCATGTTTTTTTGTCAGCTCAAAATAATTAGACAAACCATTCTACTCTAGCTTCCAAACTTTCCCAAATGCTTTTTTCATACTTTGTTGTAAAAGATTACATGCATAGAAACCTGCATATGACAAAAATGTCTACTAAGCAGCCATATAAACCAATTGAAGAGAAAACAAGCCATTCATGTCATGCATATTTTGTGAGAATGTAAGGGTTCTGCCAATTGATGAGAAAAATAGTGTAATCCAGGAAGGTAAACTGATATACAATGCAATCAATCAACTTCTTTGAATTGAACTTGAAAAAGCAAAAAGTAAAGCATAAGAGCTTCAACAAAAAAATATTGAATTGTCGTCAAAAGAAGACACCCAAACCTTTTGACCCTTTGGACCCAAACTCTCCCTCTCACAAATACGGAAAAAAAAAAAAAAGCTTAGCAGAAGATACAAATGTAAGCAAAACCCAGATGAAAAAATGAACAAAAAATAATTTTTTTTAAAAAGAACTTAACCGGTCAACAAACAACAGTGGTTGAAACTAATCTCGCCTTCACAAAAATTGAAAATTCAACCAAAATACCTGATAAAAAGTAGAGGAAACAAATACAAACACAATCCCACGCACTTATGAACCAATCTAAAGTCTCTTTTCCTAAAGTTTAGTTCTTTTTTCTGCAAAACCAAAAGGAAAAAATATGCAAGCCCAAGAGTACATCACGAGCAAAGAAAAAATAAATTAAATTTAAAAAAAAAAAAAACTCATTCAAAAATTTTCACAAACAATACATATGCACTCATTGATGTAACTGAATCTTCAATTCACAACCACCTCCATCCATGATTTACACTTGCTATACAAAGCATCTCTTGCTCTTGATATTTACCTCCTTCCTTGTCTATTTCCTAAAACATGCAAGGCCAAGAGAAAACACAAACAGATGACAAAAACACAACAAAAAGCCCATACGGTTCTTGAATCAGTGTCACTGTGTGAAAGCATTACTGAAATCAATAGAGATTGAGAAGATATAGAAATTCAATATATAGGAAATTCAAAAGTGTAGATTTTTAAGGAGTGAATTAAATTAGAAATACATAGAGAGAAACTGCCTGCCCCTCTGTTGAGCCAAAATACCAAAATAAAAACAAAATCCCCCTTTTATTATCTAAACCTCTCTCTCAAACCAACACAGAACCTTTCTTTCCAACCTTCTTCTCTCTCTCTCTCTCTCTCTCTCTCTCTCTCTCTCTCTCTCTCTCTTGTGATGGGAGTGTCCTGCGTTTGTACCCATTAATAATATAAAAAAAACCACATAGGTACATGAAGCTGCACACAAGATAATAGCAAAAATTAAAAAGAATCCCCACTTTTAGCGTTAAATTTGTTTAAATTTGATGGTTTTGGCAGTGGTAGCGACAAGGTATGCGAAGCATTAGGAGTGATTTCTTCTTGTTTTACCTATGTCTTTCTCTCTATATCTTTTAAATCACTGCCACTTGCAGCCTTGAATCTACACTTCTTCCTCTACCAAGCAAATTTTGCTACTCCATCTTCAATATAAAATTCCAAGATTCATAAATTCCATATACTCAAATCCACAAAATAGAAAATAAAAATACAAATCCATAAAACTCAAAATTATAGAGGGAGTCAAAATAAATTAGTAAGAGAGTGTTAATAAATAAATTGAAAACCCACTTCAAAATGAATGGATATTAAAGAGGGAGGAATGACTACTCTTTTTTTTAGTATTCCCAAGACAGCCATGCAACCTCAAGTCCAATGAAGACAGGTACAGGAATTATAATACTGCAATTTATGGGAGGAAGAGATTGATTTAGATGTCAAATAAAGGATCTAGTGATAATCAGTAAATAGGGGGCTGGGAGTTCAAAATGTGGGTAAAATTAGAGATTAATCAACACCTGTGCCTAGAGCCTAGAGGAGTAGACTCAGTTCTCTTTGTTTTACTAATCCTTTTGTTGGTCTGCGAAAGTGAAGTCATATTGGATTGTAGAGAAAAGATAAGCAACAGGAGTAAGATTATGAATAAAACATAAATAATTGTAAACAAAATTGAACAAAAATACATAAGTGCTCAAGTAAAAAGCATGTAATATTACACAGCATTATGGAAAATTAACTTACAAAAATGAAACAGGACCTAAAGAATGTAGAGTGTATTTTCTTTGAACTTGTAACTTCAATCTCAACCTGAAACCAGATCTAATATGAAAATAAGATTAAACTTCAAATATTTGATTGCCAGCATTGATCACAATATTTTGATGCCTATTGCTAAAATTCGACGAAGAATTCTCACAATCAATCATAAGCTTCCTCTTCTTTGCATATGCCTCCCTTTTCGTATTTAATAGATGTTGTTTCTTTGCTCTTGCATACCAATTCCTTTTGTTCTTTGCATCACTCCGTTTTTCTGCACACACTTCTTTTTTTTTTTTCAAGATATTTTCTTTACAATCAATTGACGACGCATTGTGCTGTTTTCTCTTATTTGGACTACTCGTCGCTTTCTTACTTCTATCGTTGGCCATAATCTTTAAAACCCAAATGCTAAATAAGAATTTTCTTCTATATAAAATGGTCTAATTACTCATGACACACAACAACTCATTATACTATCAGATATAAAATTCGTCTCGCAACACAATCATAAAAAATGTTAATTTTGATTTTATAATCTCCAAACCAAAATCGACCACTCAAAAGAAATCTTTCATACCAACAATCATTCAAATTGCAAATTTTTATACAAATTTAAATAATACTCAACGAATAAATCGAGCAAAGAATGTTAACAGCCACTATATAAAATACACAATCATTAAATATTTTGTAAAATCCAAAGGTACTTGCTTCCTGAGAACTTGAAATTACTCCAATTTGATTGCATCCAAATACTGAAGAAACTACAAGATAACAAACAATTGAAAACAGTGAGTGAGTAAGAGAGGTTGCCCAAATAGGGACTGGTGTTTGAGTCAATGGAGGTTGAAAACATAAATATGAGCTTTATTTCTTCACAGACCTTCTCCCTGTTTTTCTTTTTGTATATGTAGCCGTGTTTATCCATCCTCTCTTCACTCTCTACTAACAGCAGAAGATAGAGCAAGAAAACTCTACAATTGACAATAAAAAGACTAAAAAGGGCCCCATTTTTTTTTGGCTCGCAACACAATAATTTCAATCAAATGGTTCAACAGCAGATTATGAAGTAGGAAACAAGAAACCTTTGGAACTGATGAGGAAAATACCAAAAAGGGGTCCACTTCTTTTTAGCAGCAACACAATAATTTCAACATGATTACATATAACAAATTAAAACAAACCAACAAGACTTTCTTGAAAAAAAAAAAAAAAAAAAAGAAGGGAGAAAGTAATAATCTACATGCAACATGCAAGATGAACTCACGTGGAGAAGCTACATCTAAATGAAATAAATATAATTTCATAAAAAAAGAAGAAGATAAATATATACTTTAAAAAACGATAAATATAATGGTGTTGATGAATGAGCTAAACCAAAACAAAATTTTCATATTTTTTTCTCTCCAACCTTCTTCTTTTCCTTCTTTCTTCTTTTTCTCTCTGTTGTGATGGAAGTAGTTGACTCATGGGTCATCGCTGACTTTTTTTTTGTTTTTTTTGTTTTTGTCTTTGTTCTTATCTCTCACTACTTTTCTTCCTTACCATGTTTTTTCACTTTGTGTCTATCAGTAGAGTACTTGGCTATCAAACACATCAGACAAAGAGATAAGATAAGAAAGATAGAGCCAAATGACGAAACTACCCCACGCTTTTTAACTCTCCAGATAAAAGGTTTTTAAGGATAGAAGGTAAATCTATTTGTATACAACAAACAAACCCAAAATAAAACCTCCACTTCTACCGTTTTAGTCCTTAAAATGTCATTTTATTAAACACAAACTGCTCAACTATCCTTTTATATATATATATATATATATATATATATATAGAGTATAGATTTAAAAATATTCTTATATATATATATATATTTTGTTGAGTAAATTCTATTATGTTTTAAAATGTATCAACAAGTGGAACATTTTAAAATAAACGAATAATCTTGAAACACATGTTAAAGTTTAAGGACCATATATGCAATTTTTTTTTGAGAAACTAACACACACACAAGGGAGAGAAAAATGAGTTTTAAAATATGCAATTTAATTTTTTTTTTTTGAGAAGAGAAGGATATGCATTTTAACTAAAAAGGGAAAAATAAATTAAAATCCTTATGGGGAGAGCTAACCTTTGGTTTGGACAAACTTTAATTTGATTGATTAAACATGTAGCAAGTTTAGGCCTTTTTATAGAGAAACATGTAGCAAGTTGTTGTGTATGATTACTGACGAAGCCCTTGCTACTTTAGTTAGGTTAAGACCCGTAAGGACTACTTCATGCTCGGCTTCACTGTTGGTTGTCAAAAATTGGAGATGGACTGCAAACTCTATCAAATCTCCTTCTAGTGACTGTAGGACGACTCTGACTCCTCCAACGCGTTGGTTGGATGAGCCATCCATCTATATTATCCATGGCGTTGGTATTTCATCTTCATCTCCCTTTGCTGTGAATTCGACAACGAAGTCAACTAAGGCCTGAGCCTTGATTGTAGTTCTTGGTCATTCCAGTTCTTGGTCGGTACAGTTTTTCAAACTCACAGAGCTCTATCGCCCATAAGACCAATGATCTGGCTGCCTCCGGATTGTTCATCGCCCTTTGCAATGGTTTTTCCATCTAGAACACTATAGTGTGTGCTTGGAAGTATGGCTTGAGTTTTCAAACGGCCATATCTAGAGCGAAAGCCAACTTTTCCATAGGGGGTATCTTCCTTCCGCCCCTCGAAGTGCTCGGTTGGTGAAGTAAATGGGTAACTGTATGCGGTCCTCTTCTCAGATGAAGGCTGAGCTAACGGCCGTTGGGGATATAACCAAGAAAAGGGAGAGTTCTTCGCCAGGCTTGGACGGATTGAGTAGCGGGGGGAACGCAAGGTATGCCTTCAGCTCCTCAAAGGCCTTCTGGCATTCATCGATACACTTGAAGTCTTTCTTTAGCGTTTTAAAGAATGGTAAGCATTTTTCTATCGCTCTGGAGACGAACTTGTTGAGACCCGCAACCCTATTGTTCAAGTTTTGTATCTCCTTGATGTTCTTTGGAGGTGTCATCTCCAGTATGGCCTGAATTTTGTCAAGATTGGCCTCTACACCTCACTGTGACACCATTAAACCCAGAAACTTTCCTGACAATACTCTAAATACACATTTGCTAGGATTGAGTTTCATGTCGTAGTGGCATAGGGTTTCGAATGTCTTCTGGAGATCGTCTAGGTGACGATCCTCTTTCGTGCTTTTCATAAGCATGTCGTCCACATACAACTCGACATTCCGTCCAATCTGTTGGATGAACATTTTATTCACAAGCCTTTGATATGTCGCCCCCACATTCTTTGACCTGAATGGCATAACCTTGTAGCAAAAGAGCCCTTGGCTTGTGACGAATGAAGTCTTCTCTTGGTTTACTTCATCCAACTTGATCTGGTTGTATCTGAAGAAAGCGTCCATGAAACTCAATAGCTGGTGCCCATTCGTTGAGTCCACGAGAAGGTTGATACGTGGGAGTGGGTAACTGTCCTTCGGGCAAGCTTTATTCAAGTTAGTGAATTCCACGCACATCCTCCACTTGCCATTTGTGTTTTTGACCATTACTACGTTGCCCAACCATTCAAGATAATACACCTCTCCCTGTTGAAGTCTGCTTCTAGCAGCTTACGGACTTCCTCTGCTATGCCTTTGTCTCTTTCTTGGGCAAAGACTCTCTTCTTCTGTCGGAAAGGAAATAAGGACGAGGACACATTGAGCTTGTGAACCATGACACTTGGATTAATGCTTAGCATGTCTTCATGGATCCAAGAAAAGACGTCCTGGTTATTATTCAAGAAGAGGGCGAGCTCCTTGCTGACTGAAGGATCAGCCTGTGTATTGATATGGGTGATCCAATCTAGGATTTTGTCTTCTAGGGGGATCTTCTTAAGGTCTTCCATTGGTTCAACCACAACTCGTCACTTTTCGATGATTAATGCCTGCAAATATCATCCATTTCTAATATGACTATGTAGCATTCATAAGCGGCCATTTGATCTCTACGTGCTTTTCCTATCCTGTACTCCATTGGGAACTTTACTAGCAAGTGATATATAGACGTGGCAGCTCTCCATGCATTAAGCGTAGGTCGCCCAATGACGGCGTTTTAGACGGAGGAGCAATCGATGACTAGGAAACTGACCTCCTCAGTGAGCTATTAATGGTATGTCCCAGTCGTCACTGATAGGGTGATGGTTTCGACGGGGAAGACCTTGGTACCGCCAAATCCAACTAGTGGGATGTTTGAGATTAAAAGTTGCTCCTTGTCGATCCTTATTTGCTGGAATGCAGGGTAGTAGAGGATGTCTATAGAACTCCCAATATCCACTAACACTCGTTGGGTGTTGATGTCCGTTATCGACAGATTGATGACTAAAGCATCATCATGAGGGTAACGGAGTTATCAGGCATATTCTTCCATAAAGTTGATGATTGGTTTGTTGACCCTAGTCATTTAGGCAGTCAACCAGAAATCTGGACGTTTTGCATCATCTGTAAGTATGTCTTTCTCACTTTCTTAGAGGAGCCAGCCATTGTGCTTCCTCCTATGATCACCCTTATCTCTCCAAGTAAGGCCCTTGGCCTTTCTTTGACCCGTCAGTTGGGTTCTGGGTCTCTCTGCCTCTGATGAATTGTTGTAATTTTCCTTGCTTGATAAGAGCTTCAATCTGCTGATTTAAGTCATTGTTAGGACATATGTGATTCATGTTAGAAACATATATCAACATTTCATGTAATTGGTTAATCCTTTAACAAACCACACTTTACTTGTAATTGGGTAGATCTAGGATGCGTTTAATACTTTAAGGAACAAAGGTTTAAGTCCAAGTATTGAAGCCATGCAAATCTGTCCAAGATTCAAGTATTGAAGTGCAGGACCTTAAAGCTCGACAGCTGAGCTAGACAGCTAGTATATATCGAGGTTTAAAAGAATTGTTTTAGCCCGAGGCTTGATAGCTACTAGATAGATAAGGTATCTGTCAAGATTTATGAAGTTCAGTTTTTCAGAGCTGGATTTCATCCAATCTGTGAATGTATGTTTGGGCTTCCTTTTCTTACAACCCTAAACATATATAAGAATTATTTTAAGGGCCGTCAGAGTTTGTACAGTAGCACAAGAGCACAATTGCACAAGTGTGAAGAAAAGTGTGGCCGAAAACCTAGTCTGCCCTAATTCTTCTTTTCCTTGAAGAAGCTACTGTGTTTGTACACTATAGGGTTTTATGACCAAGCAACTTCATGATCTTCATCGTGTGATGAACAACAGAACTTTGCAGCCAACATCTTTATCAAGTTGGTGATCAAGTTGTGTATTGGGATCCGCTCATCTTTTGGTTAGTCACGTACTAGGAGTCGTGCAATACAAGGAGAGATTGTCACTATAGAATAAGTCCAATTGGGTATTAGGGTAAGGGTTCAACTATAGGTTGGTATAAGGTACTAGGATTCCTTTACTTATAACTGCTTGTTTCGATAATAGTGGATTCTCGGGAGTGGTGACCTTAAAATCACCCGGTGGGGTTTTTGCCTCAGAGGTTTTCCCCATTCGTAAACAAATCACCGTGTTAGCTTTATATTCTGCTGCATTATACTTTAGTTGTTGATTTGTTTGTGCTGACACGTACATTACATGTAAATTTGATTAATTAATTAAACTTGGCTAATTAATCAATTAATCCATCACAAGGGGTCAATACACTTTTGGCCTATCAAGTGGTATCAGAGCAGGCATACTCTGATTAGGGTTTAATCTCGGCTATGAGATCTATTGACCCCTTTTTGTCATGGATAAAGGACAGCCACTTATTGTACCTCCTTTATTTGACGGTACTAACTATGCATACTAGAAAGTATGCATGAGAGCTTTCTTGCTATCTTTTAATGTGAAGGTGTGGCAAGTTATGGAGATAGGCTAGACCAAGCCGAAGGAAGCGCCAG
Organism: Castanopsis chinensis; assembly: GCA_032878915.1. Classification (NCBI taxonomy): domain Eukaryota; kingdom Viridiplantae; phylum Streptophyta; class Magnoliopsida; order Fagales; family Fagaceae; genus Castanopsis; species Castanopsis chinensis. The sequence continues at coordinate 2,429,617 of JAVQMG010000096.1, forward strand.
CTGACTAGAATGATGCAAAGATCAAGGCAACAAATTTCAACAATAGGACATTAAATGCTTTATTCAGTGCGGTTACAAATGAGGAGTTCAAGAAGATATCCTCCATTGAAACTGCAAAGGAGGCATGGACCATTCTCTAGACAACCTATGAAGGAACTAAGGCTCTCAAGGATTTGAAGTTTCAGAGGCCCACTTCTAGTTTCGAAGAAATTAAGATAGAGGAGGATGAGTTATTTGATGAGTTCTATGCTAGTGCTTTGGATTTCATACCTTTATTACCTTTCTCAGATTAAGACACAATGACAGTCCTTGATACAGAAGCCATGGAAGAGGAGGGGCCAAAGGAAACAACATATTCTAAGCTAGTCTTATTAGAACTAGGTTTTTGAGCACTCAATACGCCATTAAGTTTTGCACTGGACATCCTCTCTATTTGAGTTCTAGCTTGACTGAGCTTAACCTCGAGATTCTTGACCTTCTCTTCTAATGAGGTGTTCTCCACAACAACAGTCTCAACTAATCCTGTAGTCTCATCTAGTTTGACTAATAGATTAGCTTTTTAGTTTTTACCTCATTAAGCTCTTTTCTACAAAGATGAGAATTCTTTTTAGATTTTATGAATTCAGTGCATAGCTTATCATAGGCTTCTTGAAGGGTCAACTTTTTGGGTACTTTCTCATCAGAAGAATCCTCACTGTCACTAGCACTCTCCATAATCACCTTATCAGTTGAGGTAGTAAAGGCCATAACGTGACTACATTCATCCACATACTTATCAGAAGAGTTATTCTCAGTGTCATTCTAAGTAGCAACCAACCCTTTATCTTCTGACTTCTTGGCCTTTTCCTTCATAAGGTAGTTTGGGCACTCTATTCTCATATGACCAAAACCCTTGCACTCATGACATTAGATGAGGGGCTTCGCATTCTTACCCATCCTAGAAGATTTAGATTTCCTAGGAGATTTGCCCTTATCCTTTTTGCTAGACTGAAGAATCTTGATAATCTCATCAGTTATGAAGGTTAGACCCTTCTCATCATCATCATCTTCATCTTTAGAGTCCTTAATCTCTTCCGCTATACCTTTAAGAGCCAAATTTTTACTCTTTCCACCTTTTCCCATTGAGCCTAATTCCATCTCATAGGTTTGAAGGTTCCCTACAAGCTCAGTCAAAGGAAGCTGATCAATGTCCTTCAAATCTTTAATGACAGTGATCTTGGCATGGAAACTTTTAGGTAAGGACCTAAGGATTTTTCTAATAATTTTGGATTCTACTATAGATTCTCCAAGGTTGAAGGCAGAATTCACAATATCCTTGAGTTTAGCATAGAACTCATCAAAGGTCACATCCTCCTCCATCCTTATTTTATCAAAACTACTAGTGAGTCTTTGGACCTTCACAGTCTTTACTACCTTGGTACTTTCATAGGTGGTCTCAAGAATGGTCCATGCTTCTTTGGCAACTTCTGTGGATGATATTTTCTTGAATTCCTCATTAGTCACCCCACAAAACAAAGCATGTTTACCGCTATGATTGTTGCATCATCCCAATCCACCGGCGATTTCTTTGGCTTAATCCAACAAACGTCAACAATTTGCCATACCTGTTCAACTAGAGCCTGCAAAAAAACTTTCATACGAATTTTTCAGTACGGATAATTAGTGCCATTAAATAAAGGAGGAATCAAAAGAGACTGTCACGATCCATGACAACAAGGGTCAAGGATCACACTCAAGAAATTAATCCAATCAAAGTGAACCTGCTCTGATACCACTTGTTGGGAAATTTAGACCCCAGTTAATAGAATTAACAAGTTTTAATCCCAAGTTGTTAATTAGGTTTATTATGAATAAAACTTGTTAAAATAAACAAACATTAATATCATGTCACAAATAATGCAGCGGAAAAATAAATAAGACAAGATATGATGACTTAGGGAAACCAATGAAACCAACCAGCTTCACAGTAAAAAACCTGGGGGGAAACCTTCCCAAAAAGCAATCCACTATAGTAAAAAGAAGTTTTAGATCTAGTACAAAACCTTTGTCCCTAGACTCTACAATCCTCGTAGATGAATTTACAGCAGAAACCTTCTACCATATTAGAACTTCTGAACTCTTCAATATATGAACACCACCCTTTGATGCATGGATCCCAGTACGTGACTAACTCCTTTGCACGAATCCCGGTACGTGACTCACACACCAACTTGAGGAAGAATAATGTTGGCTGCTAAGTTTTTCACTTCATCAACAATGAAGATCAAGAAGCACTTGGTTACAAAACCCTAAGGCGTAAAGACGCAGTAGCTTCTTTTTGGAGAGAATAAGGCTTCGGTCACTTTTGCATATGTTCTCCTTGTATTCTCTTATGTAACAGCCTCTAAAATAAGTCTTATATATGTTTAGGGTTGTGAGAAATGAAACCCTACACAAATACATAAGCATGGGCCGAAAATCAGATCTGAAAATTTTGATTTCTGTAACCTCGATAGATAGTATTTGTCAAGTCTCATTAAATTTCGATAGATAGCTATCTGTCGAGCAGTTGTCGAGCTATCAGTCCACAGGTGTCAAGCTATTTGTCCAGCTTTAGTGAACATCTTTTCTTCACTTATTTCTTGGTCTAATTTTCATGGCTTTAATACTAGACTTAAACAACATGTTCTTTGAAGTATTAAATACATCTTAGATCTACCAAAATACAAGTAAAGTGTATTTTGTCAAAGGATTAGCCAACTACATAAAATATGTCCTTAACAGAAAGAAATCAAAAACCCTAGGGCTAAGAAGAGTAATGTTCAAAAGTCCAAAGAGAAGAAATAGCATCTCTGTCATCATTGTGGAGCAGCCGGACACACTCGACCTAATTGCTATAAGTAGCAAACCATTCAACAGAGCAATAGCATGGTCTTGTCTGGAAACCTAAGTCAGTTTCCATCCTCTCTTGCTTCTCTTGGAGATTTCCTCAAGGCCCTCATGTTTCTTTCAAATTTGAACGGTTGCAATTCTTCCCCCTTTCTGCCGATTCAAGGGTTCACTAAAAGGAAATGTTCTTCCAAGGTATGCAAGGAAAAATTCTCTAAGTGATTTAGTTACTTTTTCTCTCTCTCCCCCTCTTGTTTTTGTTTTTTCATTACTTGTGTGTGTTGCTCTCTTATTTTGAGACATTCTAATTTTTATGCATTCCTTGAAGGTGGAGGATTCCTTGAAGGTGGAGGTGGTATTGGGGATCAGTTTATTGAACCATACCCTTACTGGTCCCTTGAGTGTAGTGGGGAACGCCCTGCACATAATGTCATTCGGATCTCCTTGTAGGTGCATGAGGGTTTTGAACGACTCCAAATGGTTGAGCGGTCCCGTGACCCATCGTATGTTTCCACATGTGGCATCCTGAACTTGGCTAGAAGGGGGAAAGAAGTTACCTGTGCAGTGAAAGGTGAATCTGTCCGCTGCATTAACTAGTCAAGGTTGGTGGATACCCGTCCCTTTATGGCGTTCATCATCATGTCCATCTTTTCCTTCATCATTTGCATGTCCTAAGTCATGCACATTGCGCTAATTTCCAATTCCGGTGGTTGGTTGGTGTCTTCCTGTTCCTCCCGCCTGTTGGGGATGTTTTCCTGATTCTCCCTTTCCTACCGGTCTCTGATCAGGAGATGACTACCAATCTACTCCTCATTGTCCCGTTCGTTGGGTTGATCAGGATGTCACTCATTCCTCAGGTTTAGATGTTGCTCCAACTCTTGTTTGCGCTGGGTGAGTCGGTCAACTGTTGCTGCTAGGGTTTGCACTTGTCTCCCCAAGGCATTGGAGGGATTCCCTGTCTCCTGATTGATGGTAGCCATCGATCGCGTTTGGACCATGCAACTCTTTGTCTTAGAAGCAGTGATATGGATAATCACTCTTTCCCCACAGATGGCACCAATTGATGATACACAAAAATAGTCAATGAGCTGATTGTCTACAATCGCTCCAATGGGTACTTGAAGAACAAGAAACCAAGAACTTAACAGAGAGCACCGGTGGGGTGCTGACCAAAAACTCTTGGAAGGTTAAGTTAGTGAATAAGAAATCTCCAAGAACTTTATAGTAAGAATGCTAGGGATTTCTGCGTACCTCGGAGAAGAGGAGGTTTGATGCTTATATAGTGATGAACAATGAACCAAGATCCCCTGAATGTAGGGATCTTTCCTTGTAGAAGAGATCTGGAATTAGGGCTCCAAGATTGTAGGGTGTTTTTCCATATGGGGAAGATATGGGTGTGTAGGAGACTTAAATCCTGGGAATTTAGGGGTTTTCCTTATAGGGAGGAGGTGGAGTTAATGCCACCAAGATCTTGGGGATACCCTTCATACTAGGAAGGTGAGAGTCATATGGTAGGGTCTTTGTGTGTGGTGTGCAAGATATTTCCATATAGGAACATGCGTGTAGACCATACAATGCCATGTAGGACCTGTCGGTATGCCTTTCCTTCTGTTGGTGTGATATGTCTGCTTGGTATGGAAATGTACCCATTTGCTTCGCATGGATATACCCGCATAACTGTCAGATTCTGCTGGTGTAGGGCACAAGGTTCCAGACGGACCTTCTTGAGACCGATGGCTCCTCTGGGGATTGGTGTAGTTGGCTTTATCATTGGTATGATACTTTTTTTTGACAGGCTTTGATGTTAAGAATCCTTTTCTTATTTCGAAAATACCTTTATCATATTCTATAATGTATCAAAAAAGATTCATACCCTAGTTACTAAAGTGAATTTTTTTTTTTAAGTATATATATATATATATATATATATATATATATATATATAAGAATGATCTTAAAAGACTTGTGAAGTTCAAGGACCGAATATGCAACTTAACCAAAAAGTAAAATAAAATAAAAAATTGAAACCATATTATATAGAGAAGGAATTATGAGTCTAAAAGCATTGTAGATCAATTGATATCTTCTTGTGTTTTGTCGTAGATATCCAAGGTTCAAATCCTACCAACTTTGACTATCAATTATAATAAAATAAATAATAATAAAGAAAGAAAGCTAAAGTAGGTCAATAAAGATTTTGTTAAAGTTTAGACCCCTATTAAGACATAGATTGTTTAACCCAATAAATTATCCAAGTTGTGACTTAGGTTAATTATGCAAGTCTAGGTTAAACATACATCACATGCAATCAACACAGTGAAAATTAAATGACACATGATGTGATGACCCAAAATAACCAATTGAATATGAGATTCCTAACAATTGTGGTAGTTGTGGGTCTTGCCTAATGAATCATTTTGGTTATGGTGGTGGTTTGAGAGAGAAAAGAAGTTTGAGATAGAGTCAAGGAGGAGTGAGAGAGAAGAAAGAGAAGGGAGAGTAAAAAAAAAAAAGGTAATGAATAGAACGCTGTTAAGGGACCAAATTGTGTATATGACCAACTTGGTTAATTTTGAAAAGACTTGCATGACATTAGCTCAAACCTTAGAATATGTTAGTGTATTTATTTTACCTTCTCTTTATATTTTATACCATCCTAATACAATAATACAATGAGATAAAGGGACCGACTTTCACAAGTAATTCAGTCAAATAAATCCAAAAATGCATTCAATTATATACTGAATTTTACATGTTTAGGTGGTTAACTATGTCTATGTATGGATTCAACATTTATTTTTTGCACAATTCAAATTGAGTGTGTGCAATTACTATTAGATTTCGAATACAAGTGGCTCACCTCTTCCAGGAATTTCCGTTTTTCACTTTCGGATAGCTTCTAGGTATTTTCGTAGGCAGGGGCGGTCTGCGCACATGCCCACATGAAAAAGCAGCAAAAGTTTGGTTTGAAAGTCCAAAAATAAAAATAATAATAATAAAGAAACAAAAGAAGAAGAAAGAGACAAATGTCACTCACTTGTTTGTCAATGTCTGAAAAGTAACTGAAAGTTCAAATAGTGTGAAAACACTATTGTTTGTTTAGACCCCCAAATAAAAACTTACGGCTAGATTGTTTTTACCCTACTTAATTAAGTGCGGAATAAGAGTAAGTGTAACGAAATGAAACCGAAACAACTCTCTAAGGCATAAGCAAATACAATAAACAATATATGTAAAGCTTAAAGAGTAAGAGAAGAGAGATGCAAACAAAAGATAATACCGGGATGTTTTATGGAAAAGGAAACTAAAGTACTCAACAAAAAACCTCTCCACAACCCTTTAAGCCGAATCGATCCACTAGTGAATAAAGTTGGAGTACATGGATATCAAAAAGACCCTCCAAACCTAATCTACCCAAAGTTCTTGAACCCTCCAAGTTTCAGCTACCAACAGATTTCACCGAGCCATGTCTTCACTAGTTATCTAGATCTTGCAATTAGCTCTAAATTGCATCAGCCAATTAATGGCTTCTCCCAATGCTTCCCACATGCGCCAAAACTTCGTTCAACACTTAGATTGGGTGAGGTAAGTGTTTGGGCTAAGAACCTTTCAAGGATTTGTAATTGGAGAGGTAGGAATAAAGAAAAACTAAGGGAAATTGTGTAGATGATTGTGGGTTTACAATCTCTAACTCTCAAGTGTTTTGTAGGGTGTTCTCTCTAAAAGTCTCCTTACAATTTCCAGTGTTGGTAAATAAATGAGAAAAACACTCTTTAAAAAGTTCCAGGCAGAGAGTTTCACGGGTCACTTGCGAGTTGGCCAAGTGATGAAGTGACTCGCAAAATACAGCTTGGCAAAAGATTATTTAGATTCCAGCATGTGCTTCTCGCATGGCCTTTCACGAGTTGTCCAGTTGCGAGCCAGTCGCGAACTTTACTGTCTTCACAATTCTTCACCATACTCTCACACTCAACTCTTACATCAAATCCCACAAACATATAGGGAAATGATTGAAAACAAATAAAATCCAATTTGACATAGAATCAAAGCCAATAAAAACATAGTTGTAAATCACAACTTTACTGTAAAAAAGTAGGGGAAGGAAAAAAATCTATTTCTGTGTATTTTCACAATAAATATTAAGTGACAAGTTGTTATTAACTGTTATTGTTGGGTAAAAAAATAATTTCAGTAATAGATCTAAATTGAAACCAATAACTTATCACATAAAATTTGTCGTAAAATGTTGTAAAAATATTTTGAATGTAACACAACTCAAAGTAAAAAAGAAAAAGAAAAAAGCATTTGCATTCTAACTACTTTATTTATTTTAGGACATCAGTTGGCTCTCCATTTGACATAATATGGACCCGTGTTCAATTTTTACCAACTCTAGCATACTAACTAACCCTTACCCTTTATTTGATAGGATATTACTAATAGATGACCTTAGTGCATTCATAACAAACTGTTTTAGGAAACTTTTTCATTAGATAATGAAAAAGTAACTAATTTTTTGACAATTTTTTATAAAAAGTTTTCTATAATGGATGATTAATGGATGCCTTAATGACATTCGTTAACCGGACCCTATTTTATATTACTGCTTTAACAATACATCTTACAATTTATACTCTATTTTCGTTTAAGATTAAAATAATATTAGTAAAAAAATAGTATTGTTTAAGATATAAAGGTTGATTAACATTATTTTAGATATTAGTGTAAAAAGTAGATGTTGACGACTAAATTTTGAGTTCGAAATAAATCAAACAAGTAAAATAGTTTCACCAATGCAAATTTGTATTGATGAATATGTGGTACAATTTTCTATGATTACAAAAGAGTGATCCTCTGATTCGATCTCCTTGAAAGACTTGTTGATTGGAATTGTAATAATGTGATTTTGACTTGAACACCAAATATCCTTCAATTTGGCTGAATGATGGATCGAAGACCCTTGAAATAGAATTACAATGAATCTCTGGCTATGAACTTGTGAGAAATTCTTTGTTCTTTGTGTTCTTAGTGTTTTCTTTGTGCGTTCTTCAACTTCAAAGGTTTGTGGTGGAAGTTCTTTGGTGCTTTGGAGGCTTAAATCCGTAGAGCTTTCCTGATTTGTGGTTGGTTGAGGTTTATGGAGGCTTTTAAGTTTGATTTCAACAAAATTTAAGATCTAAACAAATAGTTTGGATGGTTTTGCTTTGAATGTTCTTCGATTTTGAGGTTGAAGTTCTTGAAGGCTTTGAGGCTTGATTCTTGTAGAGCTTTTGTATTTTTGAGTGCTTCTAAATTTTCTTTGATGTTGCTTATGCTCTAGATGTCTTGGAGTGTAGAAATGCCTTAGGGAGGCTTCCTATTTATAGGAGTTTGGGGGGGTGAGTGAGTGACACATGGTGAAATCTGGTTGGTGACATGTGTCACAGTTTGATTGGAGAAGCTTTAAGACTTTTTCTCCCAAACACGTGGGATCTTTTGATTGGTTGAAATGTCTTGATTTTCAAGGTGACACATGTCAGCACCCGATTGGAATGCTTATGTCATTGCTTACATGCACCGGGCTGCTTGTGTCATTGCTTACACACACCAAGCTGCTTATGTCATTGCTTACTAGTGCCGATGTGTGATTGTTTTTTTGCATGCTTTTTATGCCTTTATTTCAACGACACTTGGCAAATTACTGTTGGTTTCTGAACAATGATAGCAAAGCCTAGTAGCAGTACGTGGTGCTTTGTAATTGGCCATACTTTGTGAACTTGATAGTATGATATGTCAGCTTGTGATAGGTCGGGAATTTTCTCTTTTTACAGTAGAAACATACAAAAATCTTGACAGTGTTAAACCATTGAACTTGGGATTTTTTTTTGAATCGTCAATGCTACAAAAAAGCAAAAAATTGCTAAAAACACAATTTAGGTGACATTATTGCTCAAAGATATATTGGAGAGGGTGATGACTCAAGACTTAAGAACATGCGACTATGTGAGTTTGATTGCCATTGACTCTAATAGAAAATGAATTTGATGGTTCATAGAAAATGAATTGTTGACTGAGTTATGCTGGTGCCACAACTTGTTGCACAATTTGTGCCACAACTCACCCATGTGGTGAGTTGTGAGCAGTGGAGGGGTGTCCCTATATGCACACACTATCACCCCTTCACCACTGTGCAACAAGTTGTAGCACTAGCATAACTCTTGTTGACTTGACCCATCTTCTCATCACGCATGCTTCCATTACCAATTTACCATACGGGGCTAGGGCCTACCTCTTTGTGAAAAGGAAAAAGTATATTCCTTTCATATGCATTAATAAAGTTGTTTTTTTTTTTTTTTTTTTAGTTTTTTCAGTCACACTAGCAATTTCCTAAACCTCTAACCTCACTGTTTAAGCTCATCCACTTTCTTTATGGCTTTAATTTCATCAGCAACTTCTTCTTCTTCTTCTTCTTCTTCTTCTTCTTCTTCTTCTTCTTCTTCTTCTTCTTCCTCCAAGGGATGGAAATACAATGTTTTTCTCAGTTTTAGAGGCGAGGACACCCGCACAAAATTTACAGATCATCTATATGCTGGTTTGATACAGAAAGGAATATCAACTTTTAGGGACGATGAAAAACTCAAGCAAGGAACACCAATTGGCCCAGAGCTCTTGAAAGCAATAGAAGAATCAAGATTTGCTGTTGTTATTCTATCAAGAGACTATGCTTCTTCAAGGTGGTGCTTGATTGAACTAACAAAGATTGTTGAGTGCATAGAAAAGACAGGGATGGTAGTTCTCCCTATTTTTCACTATGTGGATCCTAGTGATGTGAGGAATCATAGGGGGATTTTTGCAAAAGCCTTTGCTAAACATGAAGAGAGTTTCGAAGATAATTTAGAAATTGTACAGACATGGAAAGCTGCTTTGACAAAGGTTGCCAATCTTGCTGGATGGGATTTAAAGAATAAGTAAGAAATTCTTTGGAATAGTGTTATTTTTGGTCAACTTTTTTTTTTTTCCTGAATTTATTTATCATTACTTACTTCTTCTTTTTTTATACATGGCCACATGATGAAAGAGTACTAAAGTATTAATAGAAAAATTTAGTCTAACTCTATTAAAATCCTAGTAGGACTAGATTTTTGTCACATAAGAACATAATTACACAGACTTGGGCCTTACAACAAATTTGTCCCCAAATAGCTCTAAAATTGCCATATAATACATCTAGCAATGAATTTATTTGTCCCTTGTAAACTGTGGGAATTATAATCTCAAATTGGACTTTGGATGAACCTTTGCATAGTTTGGCATGGTAGACCCTATATTACCCAATACTAGTCGCAGACCTATGCGATGCATGTGAATATAAATATTATGTAATGAGGTGTAATATATAAAAAGTAACTATTACTTTAAGTATTGTCTATTAAAAAAAATTGTACAAATATATATATATTATATATATTATTATTATTATTATTATTATTATTATTATTATTATTATTATTATTATTATTATTATTATTAATTTATGTTTGATTAATATTTTTTTGAGGTGAACCATATTCTTCTAACTTCTATTGTAGTGTATTATATTTGCTTAATATACAACTAAACTTTATAAGTTTCAAATTTATTATTCAAATTTCTCATCTCTTAAGGAATAAGGAAATTATTATCATAATAAAAACTCATTACAAAATTACAATGTTATCTTAGCCAAAATTAAAATGAAACTAAAGGAATAAATAATAGGCTTTATAATGATTTATTACTCAAACAATTGGTAGGCATGTTCAAATTCCTGTTTCCAAAAAAACTAAGTATTAACCTAAACTAAAATTCAACCAAAGTTATAAAAGGAAAAGGGAAGACTTTCTGATGGATATATAAAAATAAAAAAATAAAAAATAATAAAAAAAAAAAAAAAAAAAATACCAAAGCACATATAAAAAAAAAAAGCCATCAACCTTAATTAGAGTTATAAGAAAGAACAAAAATTCACCGAGAGAGAGAGAGAGAGAGAGAGAGAGAGAGAGAGAGAGAGTACTTATAGTTTTGTGTGGGAAAAATATGGATTGAATGGGAAAACAATATTAAATTGATACAAAATAAAATGGGTAGAAGAAGAGTCAAAATATAAAAAAGGGGAAGAAAGTATGACTGTAAAGTAGTGGGGAGATAAAGAGGCAAAAAGAAAAGGGAAAGGTTGGAAGAAGTGCAACAGTAGGTGTGAACTAATAGGGAGAAGAAGAGTGTTTTTTTTTTTTTTTTTGAAAATAGGGAGAAGTAAAGTTTAAATTGAGAAAAGAAAATGTAAAAAATAAATGAATGACATGGCTGCTAATGTGACTTAACAGGAGTGTAGCAACAATAAATACTATACTTCAGCTTTTAGTAATATATATACAAGTATTGTATATTTAAAAAAAAAAAAAAGATTTCTACAAGTATTTAGTTTTATTTTTTATCTATACAAATATATCATTTTATTATTATTATTTTTTTATATTTGATTAATATTTTTGTAAGGTGAACGATATTCTTCTAACTTCTATTATACTGTATTATATTTGCTTAATATACAACTAAACTTTACAAGTTTCAAATTTATTATTCAAATTCCTCATCTCTTAAGAAATAAGAAAATTAGCATAATAATCAAAACTCATTAAAAAATTATAATGTTATCTTAGCCAAAATTAAAATGAAACTAAGGAAGAATAAATAATAGGCTTTATAGTGATTTATAACTCAAACAATTGGTAGGCATATTCAAATTCCTGTTTCCAAAAAAACTAAGTATTAACCCAAACTAAATTCAACCAAAGCTATCAAAGGGAAAGAGAAGACATTCCGATGAGATATTAAAAAAAAAATACAATACCAAAACACATATTAAAAAAAATACCATCAAACTTAATTAGAGTTATAAGAAAGAACAAAAATTCACACAGAGAGAGAGAGAGAGAGAGAGAGAGAGAGAGAGAGAGAGAGAGAGAGAGTATGCACAGTTTTGTGTGGGAAAATATGGATTGAATGGGAAAACGATATCAAATTTATATAAAATAAAATGGGTAGAAGAAGAGTCAAAATATAAAACAGAGGAAGGAAGTATAACGGTAAACTAGTGGAGAGATAAAAAGGCAAAAAGGAAAGGGAAATGTTTGAAGAAGTGTAATAGAGGGTGTGTTAACTAATAAGGAGAAGAAGAGTTTTTTTTTTTTTTTTTTTTTGAAAATAAGGGGAAGAAAAGTTAATAAAGAGAAAATAAAATATAAAAAATAAATTAATGATGTGGCTGCTGATGTAGCTCAATAGGAGCATAGAAACAATAAATGTTACGTTTTAGCTTTTAGTAATATATAGAATATAGATGAGCAGAAAGGCGCGAACTTGGTAATCCTCATTCTACTAGTGACTCGCGGAGTCCTTAGCTTTGGTTTTTTATAAACTTCTGGCCTACTTGTAGTTTTTTCATTCGAATTCCTGCCTCTAATTTATAGTTTATGTTTCCTAGAAAAATGTCTTGATAAGCATGTAAAAATTTCCAAAGCAAGAGGTTAGTGAAAAGTAGAATTTTATAGTTAATACTTCAATTGTTTAATTTTTTTTTTATTTTTTTATGAAAAAAAAGGGTGCATGAAAATAGCAATCCTAGAAATGTACAACAAAGGACTAAATCTAATTAGGCACTCTCAATGTGGCTGAACGAAGCTAAGACTATGCTTATGTTGAATGTTTTGTATCTAAATATGGCTAGCTCTGCCTCATCAAAATTATTGTTTTGCTATTTTTATTTATTTATTTATTTGCAGGCATGAATCAATAGTTATCCAAGAAATCATTGGACGGATATTTAGTGAGTTGTATAGTAAATTCTCAAGTGTTTCTGAGGACCTTGTTGGCATGGAATCCTGTGTGGAGGAAATATTGGATTCATACTTAGGCGAAGGGTTGGGTGGTGTTCACTTTGTTGGGATATGCGGGATGGGTGGAATAGGCAAAACAACACTTGCATGGGAAATTTATAAAAGAATTTTTGGAAACTTTGAAGTTAGTAGCTTTATTGCTAATGTTAGAGAAGAAACTAAAAATCAAGGTCTAGTTTCTTTACAAAAACAACTTCTTTCTAAGATCCTCATGCAAAGTGAAATAAATACATGGGATGTTTGTGAGGGAATCAATATTATACAAAATACACTATGTAATAAAAGGGTTTTTATTGTTCTTGATGATGTGGATGATGAAAAACAATTTGGAGCATTAGCAGGAAAGCATGATTGGTTTGGTTCAGGAAGTAGAATCATTGTAACAAGAAGAGATAGCCATTTATTAATAAGATGTGGTGTGAATGCTATATATACTGCTAAGGAGTTGAGTAATGATGATGCTTTGCAACTTTTTAGTTGGGGAGCTTTCCATAAACCTTACCCTGAAGAAAATTATGTGAATCTGTCTAAGGACTTTGTGAATTATGCTAAAGGTCTTCCTTTAGCTCTTAAAGTTTTAGGTTCGTCATTGTTTGCTAAAAGAACAAATGAATGGAAAAGTGCCCTAGATAAACTAAAAGAAGAACCTAATAGAAACATTTTTGATATACTTCAAATAAGTTTTGATGGGCTAACAAATTCATAGAAAGGTTTGTTTTTAGATATTGCATGTTTTTTCAAAGGAGAGAACGAAGATAGCATAAGAGATATTTTGGAAGGTTTTGGCTATTATCCAGACTACAATATTGGTGTTCTTGTGGACAAATCTCTCATAACCATTGATAACACAAGAACTTTGTGGATGCATGATTTGCTACAAGATATGGGTCAAGAAATCATTCGTCGTGAATCTCCTAAAGAGCCTGGTGGACGTAGTAGGCTGTGGATTTACGAGGATGTCATTCATGTATTGAAGAATAATACTGTAAGCTGACTAATATAAACTTAAACTTAAATAAGTATATATATTATTATTAAATATTTTAGGATTTTACTGATTATTCTAATTTCATTGTTTTTGGTTATTAGGGAAGAGAGGTAGTTGAAGGCATAATGCTAAACATACCTATTCAGAAAAAGGAACAATTGAGTGCTGAAGCTTTTTCAAAGATGAAGTTTTTGAGATTGCTTAGAATTGGTAATAAGGAACTTCAACAAAACTTCATAAATGGAACAATGCAACTTCCAAAAGACATTCTTAGAGGTACAGTGCAACTTCCACAAGGTCTCAGTTATCTATCTAATGAGTTACGTGTTCTTGAATGGCATGGATATCATTTAAAATGCATACCAACCAATTTCCAACCAAACAAACTTGTTGAGTTGAGAATGCATTGTAGTGGGATCAAACAACTATGGAAAGGAAATATGGTAAGATTTTAATTATGCAAATGTGCATTTTATTCCTTTTCGTTAAACCTTGTCTTTATCTAATTATTTATTGGTTTATAACAGAATTTAGATGAGCTAAAACTCATAGACTTAAGTGGCTCTCAAAACTTGATTGAGATCCTAAACCTTATTGGAGCCCCAAAGCTTAAGCAATTGATTCTTCGACATTGTATAAGACTAAATAAGATTCACTCATCTCTTGGAGATCTCAAACAACTAATTCAATTGGATCTGAATGGTTGCAAATGTCTCAAAAGCCTTCCTCACAAGGTCAGCTTGGAAGCACTTGAAATTTTCGATCTTGGTGGTTGTTCAAGATTGAAGAAGTTTCCAGAAATTGTAGGAAATATGTCACGTTTGTCAAAACTTTGTTTGAGTGAGACTACTATAAACGAACTACCATTCTCTGCGGAGTATTTAACTAGTCTTATTGAATTGGATCTAAGAAATTGCAAAACTCTTTTTAGTCTTTCAGATGCCTATTGTTGTTTAATATCTTTGAAAATTCTCAATTTATCTGGTTGTTCAAAATTTAATGAACTACCAGAGAATTTGGGGAATATCAAAGGTCTGGAGATTCTAGATGTGAGTGGAACTGCTATAACAAGGCTACCTTCATCTGTTGTTCACTTAAAAAATCTTAGGGTGCTATCTCTCCGTGATTGTGTGGGGCTATCGTCTAAATCGTCTAACATGCTTCTTAGTTTTCCTTTAATGCAGCCAAGAAGTAGTCTAGATCTTATGGGCATGTTACAAGGCTTATGTTCTTTAACCAATCTGGATCTAAGCTATTGCAATCTTCAGACAATTCCTAGTGTTCTTGGGTGCTTGTCATCTTTAGAAGTATTAAATTTAAGGGGAAATAATTTTGTTTGCCTTCCTGAAAGTATCATTCAACTATCTAATCTGCAAAACCTTTTTTTGGGTGGTTGCACTCAACTTCGAATGTTTCCCAAGCTTCCATTAAATATTGACTATATCGATGCAAGAGGGTGTACCTCACTAGAAACACTATCATTAAGACTAGAATATGATTTTCAGCCGATTCCACATCTTCTCCATTGCTGCAAATTGATTAAGTATCAACACAAGCGTGACTTGTTGTCAACAATGTTGAGACGTTATATCATGGTGGTCTCTTTCTCTCTCTCCCTCCCTCCCTCTCTCTCTCTCTCTCTCTCTTTCTTTCGCATATGAAGTTCTAAAAATCATGATTTGTGTGTTTCAGGGACGCTCTCAGCTAAGTCGTTATATCATTCAGGTTCTCTCTCTCTCTCTCTCTCTCTCTCTTGCATGTGAAGTTCTAAACATCATGATTTATTTGTTTCAGGGACACTCTCAGCTAAGTCGTTATATGATTATTAAGGTCTTTCTCTCTCTCTCTCTCTCTCTACCTCCCTCTCCCTCACTCTCTCTTGCATGTGAAGTTCTAAACATCGTGATTTTTTTTGTTTCAGAAACGCTCTGAGTTTATTTCATATCTCATAATTCCTGGAACTGAAATTCCGAATTGGTTTAAGCACCGAAATGTGGGGGTTTCAGTGAATCTGGAAGTGCCTTCACATTTATTATTATGTAACAAATTTATGGGAATCGGTGTGAGTGCTGTTTTTAGATTCCGCCAGCATCATCCACTTTACCAACTTCATAGTGAAGAGGTTCTTCTATGTCGTGTTAAAATCAACGGACATGAACCTATTAGATTGAATGGCATTTCATTATCCAAGGAATTTGGTAAGATTGAATCATATCAGGTTTTTCTGCAATTTTTTCCCTCTATATGCTTCGAAAGACCCTTCAAAGACGTATTAAATCAAGCAGATGCTTATGCATTCACCCAAATTGAGGTAAAATTTAGAACCTTAATAAAGTGGATCTAAGGTTGAATGAAGCGGATCCTTATGCATCCAGCCTATTGGAGATTACGAAATGTGGAGCCCATTTGTTTTTTGAGCAAGACATTGAAGATCTCATACAATCTAAGGTTGGGTCTAGCAATTGCATAATCACTCCATATGAGGATAATGATATAGATGATTCAGAGAAAGATTCTAAAATTAACGGAAGCCTTGATGACGAACCACCACATCTGAAGTGGATAGAACATCCTAATCTAATTGAAAACTGGATTGGGAATTTACGCACATAAAGGCCAAAGGTAACTCACTAATTGTAAATCATCATCATCATCATCATCATTATTATTATTATTATTATTATTATTATTATTATTATTATTATTATTATTATTATAGAATAAACAATTTGATTTTAAAAATGAATTTTTGTCTAGAACTCCTGGTGTGTTTGTGTGTGGCAAGTAAGCTCTCGTTGAATATTATTGATTTCTATCAATTAAAAATCATTAATTGTGTTATTGCTGATCAGAATAGTCCTTATTGTTTTACTATAAACAAAATTTTATTTACTTAGTAAAATTTGTTCTCTTTTCCACTCAATGCCAGATGGCAGAGACGATTGTACTATTGTCCAGACGATTGTACTACCGTCTTTAAGTGTCCCTAAGGCTGATGCTAATGATGATGGAGTGGAACTGGGTTTGGTGCTATTTCTGTTTGGCTACAAGGAAACTTGAGCTAAAGTTATGTACAAATGGTAAAAAGCTTTTGAATAGTACTAGATGCGAAGCTGCGCGTTGCGCATGATAATTATTTTTATGGTGGTTTTATTAAAAAAAATTTTATACAATTTAAACTAATTTAATAAAGAGTAATGTATTTTGTAATTATATTTTTATTTATTATAAGAATAATCATAAATGTAATATAGGAACAATCATAAATCATAAATTTTATGAAAAAAATAAAATTTTTCTCAGAAATTCAAAATGGAAGTTAACGAAAATATTTATTTTTTAATAAAATTTATTTATAACATTTTGCGAATCATTAAAAAGAATATAAAATTTTGAAATTATTCTTTTAATTTTAAACAAACTATCTCAAATTTATTTTTTCTACCTACAATCCAAAATACTAATAAAAGTAACTAAAAAAATTAATAAAACTTGACTATGATTAATTGGACCAATTAGAAAAATAATTTGTTGTTTATAATCTACTAAGGTTATTTTCTTTGCAGAAATTATAATTTCGTCCACCCAAAACATATTATCAAATAAACAATTATTAGCAAAATCTAAGAATTAAATTTCTATATATGCATTGTTATAAAATAATAATAATAATAATAATAATAATAATAATAATAATAATAATAATAATAATAATAATTAAAGTAAAATTGCGAAAGATAAAATTTGTCTCTCATCCAATAATTTTTGTTTAGCCAACCTTTGCTTTTCTCTAAATAAATGACATTATAAAGTATTTCTAATACAATTATTGAGAGTACTTTGTCCACCATAAATGATTAAAAAATAAACAAAAATGATTAAAATCTCATAGTTTAACATCTAAATTGAGCACTATAAAAATTATACTATCAAATTACAGTAACTACCAAATTAAATTATCTAAATCATGCTGTGTTGTAGAATAATATTATATATTTATATGCTATATTTAATCATTTATAACACAATAGGATAACATTAAACAATCAAAGAGAGGGAAAAAAAAAATTAAAAAAAAAAACAGAATTGCATTAACCTAAAGTAGATTAAAGAATATAAAAAAATTATCAACCTAAAATGAAGATGCAAGAAAAAAAAATACCCACCCAAAACTTTTGTGAGAGAGAGAGAGAGAGAAAGAGAGAGAACCTTTTTTTCTTTTTTTTTTTTAAGAGAAAATTATGCATAGAATGAAAGAGATAGTATCAAATATATAGTAAGATTGTGTGAATAAAAAGAGACAAAAATAAAGGAAGATGAAGGGAAAGATGAAGAATAATATTAATGTAGAGGATAATGGGGAGATGAGCAGGTGAGGAAAGGAGAAAGGTTGAAGAAGTAGTGGGGAGATGTAAAGGTAAGGAAGAGAGAAAGGTTGGAGAAGTGTAAATATGAAATAAAAAAAATATTAAAAATAATTATAAGAAAATGAAAAGAAAAAAGATAATTACGTGGATGCTAACGTGGCTCAACGTGAGCAAAGCAGCATTAAACACTATACTTCAGTTTTTAGTAATATATAAAATATAGATGGGCTGAAATAGTGGTTCCTGACTTATTTCTGGAGTTCTTAATTTTTTGGTTTCCCTTTAGAACATATAACTTTTATTTTTCTTTATCCTATAACTTTTATAGAAACTTTTCAGAACACATAAGCATAGCTCAAGCAAGCCAATTGTGTTTGGCTTTTCTAGCAATTTCTTTCCTTAAAATAAAATGTATTTTTTTCCAAGAAAATAGGAGCTAATTGTGAGTTATATTGTTTTGTATATATGTTTTCTGAAGGTACCAGATGGTGCTATTCCAGAAAGCTTTGGAGGAGAATACAATTGTTTAGTTAGGGTCGACCATATTGTTGTAATGCTTATACACGAGTTGGGTCACTTGATAAGGAAGCCCCAGAAGAGCATATGCATATGCGTTATCCTCGCCCCTATGGTAGCTCTGGTTCAGCAGGTGAGCTACTATCTATCATGTTGGTTTTGTAATTTGATGTTCCATTTTGTCTTGTATCTAAGTTTGAGATAATATTTGTAGTTTACATGGATGGTACGTTGCACAATAATGAAGTGATGTACTCTCTGACTTGGCTGAGGTTGTAGGTGTGTAGGCTGTGAGAAGGCCGTAGGGTCATTGTGTTTTAGTGCTTATGTACGCAATTTCTCATTGTGATTCTATATTTTAAAAAGGGGCTTTCTGAATCTAGGTGCTTCAAGTTCACCTTGGAAGGTAGTTTGGCATTTTATCAATAGAACCTTCATTATGCTATGAACTCATGACCCCTTGAAATATATAAACAAAATCAAAATAGGGCCAGACTACCAGAAAATACAAAAGCAACAATTCCTGGAATCGAGGATTCAATTTCTAGAAATTAACCAACCTTGAAAGTGTAGAAGTTTGGGCTTACTCTTTTAATAGCAAGGTGATATCACTAATATGTAGTGTTTTAGCAAGCAATAAAGCATTGTGTGGCCTCTTTATTTGTTACTTGGGGTCTCATTCATCAATTGATGATTAATAATAGCAAAAGAAAAATGTGAGACTAAAATTTTGATTTATGAGGCATGACCCAGTAGCACAAGAAGCTCTAATGCGGAATTTCACCTTGAGAGACTAAGACAACCCACTGATGTCATTGTTAAAGAAATGGGAAAACAAGTTTTAGAATAACCTCTCCACTATTTGCACAGTTGTCTTCAATACTGCTGTGCTCTTCCTTCTGTCATAAATTTAAATAAAATTTCTCATTCTCTTTGTGATTTGGTGAGTAATGACTTTCCATGGATAACTTTCACTCATACTAGCTCTGCCACATTTAATATATATATATATATATATATATTTCTTCTTTATTAATCTTCATGTAAATCAAATTTTCCATAATTGAATACTTTCCTACATGATCTCTACCTTACCAATAAATTACTGGTAGGATGGGAATGTTGTGCTGAGAATTAGATTAGCATTGATAGAAAAGAAATTTAAATTAGAAGATTTGATTGCCAACACTTACATCATTTTAAGCGGTCATAGGATGTAACAAATGAATTGACCACTTACAAAATAATTAATTACCCAAGTTAATTATTTAGTCAAATTACATGTAATAGCGTGGTAGCAGAAATAAATCACCAAATAACTAAATGCAGTGGAAATTAAATTTGGCATGGGTGATTTGTTTACAAATTGGGAAAACCATCGAGGCAAAACCCCACTAGGTGAATTTAAGGTCATCACTCTCAAGATTCCACTATTATCAATTACAAGCGATTACAAGTATAAGGAATCTTACTGAACCCTATGGCCTATCCTGAAATACCAACCTACAGTTGAACCTTTACCCTAATATCCAATTGGACTTGTATTGTAGTGGCAATCTCTTCGTTCAATGCATGAATTCCAGTACGTGACTAACTAATAATGCACGGATCCTAATACGTGGCTAACTTACCAACTTGAAGAAGATTGTTGGCTGCAAAGTTCATCAACGATGAAGATTAGGAAGCTCCTTAGTCACAAAACCCTTGGCACAAAGACACAGTAGCTTTTATAGAGAGAATGATGAACTAGGTCACTTTTTGCATTCGGTCACATAATGCATGCGTGAAGGCCTTTAAAATAATCTTTATATATATCTAGGGTTGAGAGAAAAGAAACCCTACACAAATACATAAGCATATGCGTGTAATCAGTTTGGAAAATTTGATTTCGTAATTCTCGATAGATATAGCTTATGTCAAGCTTCAACATTAAATCTCGATAGAAAGGATTCTGTTTAGACTTCTGTCGAGCTTTAATGAACAACACTTCCTTCACTTGTTTCTTAGTCAGATTTGTGTAACTTCAATACTTAACTTGAACACTCATTTCTTGAAGTACTAAACCCATCCTAGATCAACTTAATTACAAGTAAAGTATGTTTTGTCAAAAGATTAGCCAATTACATAAATATGTCGCTAACAATCTCCCCATTTGGCAATCCGTGACAAAACCATAATAAAACAAATAATCATGAGAGAAGTCTTAAATCATTCAACTCATAACCACTTGTTGTATTACAACATAAATCTTATTCTAACATAAACTCTTGAAAAACTTTGCAAGAAGAGAGTTCATGGCAAGATAGACTTGCACACCTATCTTTCTAAAACACTTAAACAAAACTCATCAAGGCATCATGTGTGAAACAGAAATAAAGATTATATACATAAAGAAACATGCGTATAAAGAGAGAAAAGAAACATTACATGTAGAGATAGGTGAATAAAACGAACAAACATCATCATCAATATATAAGAAAGTAAAGTACAATGTATGTTATAATAAAATGGTCACAAGACCTGTATACAAGAGGCTAATGTAAAGATAAGAAAAGAAAAATATATCAAGTCCTTACTACATCCCTCAAAACTATATACACTCTCCTTATAAAAAATGTCCT
Source organism: Castanopsis chinensis (assembly GCA_032878915.1). Classification (NCBI taxonomy): domain Eukaryota; kingdom Viridiplantae; phylum Streptophyta; class Magnoliopsida; order Fagales; family Fagaceae; genus Castanopsis; species Castanopsis chinensis. Next base: position 2,450,891 of record JAVQMG010000096.1, read on the forward strand.
ATACTAACTCTCCCCCTAAGAACAAGACTACTCTCAAACCCAAAACTACTCTCCCTTTTTGTCATGAATGACAAAGGGCAAGTCACTGAGAGGCCAACATCCTGTCATCACTGAAAGAGCTAGGATCATCCTCTTCATCATCATCATCCTCATCATGCGAGGCCTTTGGAGAAGGAAGGGGAGGAGTAAAGCCAGCCATGTGAGCCTGTCGGTGGGCAATGCGACTAACTCGGGTGTTCATTAGACATATCTCATTGGTGAGATAGTCAAGACGACCACCAAAGTCAGCCTAAATCTGCTGAAGCTATGCCATGATGGCCTCGAAAGTCACTCCACCAGCTGCGGAGGTAGAAGGAGCCAAAGAAGAAGGAGGATTAGCAGAAGTTGCAGGATCGGTCGTCTCCACTCGTGGTGGCTTCGGTCAAAGCTGGGCCTCGCTCCGCCAAACAAAATCGGCACTGATGGCACCCATGGTGGTGAAAAAAGGAGAGGAAGGAATGTGAAGGTACTACAGGACTCACGTGATAGTAGAAGGAAAGATGAGCTTATCATGGGTAGCAGTGTTTAAGCACACATCCAGAATGGATGAGAAAAAGTGAGAGGGAAAGTCCATAGAGAGATCCTCCATCAAAGCAAGAAGAAAATGAACACGAGGCTCAGTGATGGAGTTGTGAGACAATGGTGTTAGAGTGAAATTCATTACCATGTTAAGGAACCTCGGGCCTTTGGCAAACTCGAGCATGGAGTGTTTAGCTTACCACCCCATATAGAAGGAGTCTCACAAAAGTGAGAGAGAAGCTCGTCTCTGGACACAGTTTGTAGATGATCACAGCTAGGGTATTCAGGATGCGCTACCCTAGGAACGTGTAGTGCCTTCGATATAAGATCCAGAGTAAGTACGATACGTGTACCTCAGAATGTAGTGACAAATTGAGGCACAAAGGTATCAATACTGTGCATGTTGGAGTAAAATCCCGAATAAACACGATAGGACACCGCGAGGGTTTCTAATAGAGAGAATCCCATCCTTGAGTTCGAATGACACTGGGTAGTGGAGTGTCAGAAAAGTCCAACAAAATAACCTAGCGTTCTAGATGAATGCCATGTTTTTGGAAGTTCTCAAAGAAGTCCCTCTAGGCATTTTCATCACGGAACCAAACGTGAAGAGGAATGGTGTCAGAAAAGGAAGATGACCCAGAACCTTGACGAGGGTTCCAAGCCAGAGTAGATTTGCGAGGCTTAGGTGCTATAGTGCAGTCTATCAGAGAGAGAGAGAGAGAGAGAGAGAGAGAGAGAGAGAGAGAGAGAGACAACTCAGAAAAAGAAAGAAAAGAGAGAATGTATGTTTAAAAAATGCATGAATATGTGACATGCAAAAATAAAAGCATTATGGGTAAAACTCTATCCAAACCTATCAGCACTCACAACAAATAATCAAGCACACAATCCTAAAATGCATGAAATATTGTTATAATGTGTAGAAGATGCAATGCATGAACATATAACAACAATTTCACAAAGCCCAACCTAAAAATTTCATGAAAAACACAAAAACCCCAAAAATTTTGAAAAACCCCAAAACCTAGGTCTAAATGCATGAAATGCATGAAAAAGAGAGGATTAGAACACTTACCAAGTGCTTGAAGCAAGATCTAGGTTGAAGAACACGTGGGTTGAAGGATTTGAGTGAGGGAGAGAGATATGGGTCGAGAGAGAGAAAATTATCGAGAGACGTGAGAAAAAAATGAATTTGAAATTGCTCCTCAGCGTTATATAGAAATCATAGCTCGATGGATCGAGGTATCTATAAAGATTCTTTAAGCACTAAATTTTGACAAAAATGATTTTGTTGAGGATCTATCGACGGCAAAAATTACCTCAATGGATCAAGAATCTATCGATCAAATTGAATGCTCAGAAAATTTGGCTCGATGGATTGAGAAGCTGTTGAGATGCTGTCCAGAAGAATCCCAAAAATCTAGATGGATCGAAGATCTATCGAGATTTTATCGAGGCTAAAGAAAGAAAGCTCTATAGAAAAGGAATCTGTTGAGGATTTGTCAAGAAGCTATCAGGCTTGAAGAAAAGGAGTTTTTCAAGGAGGAAAAACAAATAAAGATGAATGTAACAAGCAAGTTACTCAAAAAAAGATCCAAGCAACATGTTAAGCTCTCAAAACATCTCTCAACATATAAGTAAAGCATCCATAGATCCAAAAACATACACACACACGCTAAACAAGTCTAACCAATTTTTATATTTAAAAAACAAGTTAAGACGGTTTAGTAAGCATATATCAACACATGTATCTCTTGTAATGGCCAAATCGCATTGTATCTACACATGTATCAAAAGTAGCAAAGAATTTTTTTGCGTGTTGTGTTTGAAAACATAACAAGTGTGCACAAGTTTCTCATATATCAAAAACACTCACACACAATCATAACTATTTGATAGGAACTATCACCTTCGAGGTACATCTTATAACTCTCACATCTCCTAGAAATACGCTTGCAACCATATTTAAAAGCATTTGATTCTTTTGCTTTTATATTCTTTGCATAGTTTCTTTTTGAACATATCATGCATGGGCATATAAGAGAGAGAAGAAATACCCAATTATGTAAGTCAAAATATTACAATTTTGCTATGTTGAAGCATACAGATGTTATAGATGATTTGCGAGCTTTAGTGGTGAGAAGGTTATTTATGCCTTTCACTTAGGATTTTCTAGTCCTTCCTGTCAAATAGAGTGATGTGAGCATTAAGTATAAAAGAGACAAACTTAATCGTGCTCATCACAAACACGAGCCACAAAGCTCACTTGCTTAGTTGTGTATAATAGTGCTCATCTAAGCTACAAGAGATACAAAGTTTAGAAAACCTTGTTTCAATGGCCATCTAGGATACACAAGAACCAATATACACATGCACACAATGTCTTTGTATTTTTTTGATTTTTCAATTTTTTTTTTATATTTATATAAAACAAAATAAAGCAAAAACTGAAAAGCAACCAAACAAAAACATGTTAACCAAAACAAAGCATAAAACTAGATACAAATGCATGAGAAAGGAGGAGAAAGAGGAGAGATCACTCCATGAAGATTACACCAATGTTTTGGTGTAAGAATTCATAACGTTGGCTATCAAGAGGCTTAGTGAACAAGTCGGCCTTCTAATCATTAGTGTGGATGAACTCAAGAGTGAGGGTGTCATCTTTAACAAGTTCTCGAATGAAATGGTGTCGTATCTCAATATGTTTTGTTCGAGAATGTTGAACAAGATTTTTAGAGATGCTAATAGCACTAGTATTGTCACAATAAATGGTGAGATGTTCTTGACGAATACCATAAGCAAGAAGGAGTTTTGCATCCACAAAAGTTGGATGCAATAACTACTGGCAGCGATGTATTCAACCTCAACAGTGGATAAGGAGATGGAATTTTTCTTCATACTCATCTAGGAGACAAGATTATTACCCACATAAAAGTAACCCCTCGATGTACTTTTTCAATCATTAGCATTCCTAGCCTAGTCTGCACCAGAATACCCAGCTAAGACATCGTTTGTGTCCTTCTTATACCAAACTCCGAAATCGGTGGTGGGCTTGACATATTTTATGATTCTTTTTAAAGCAATCATATGAGACTCTTTAGGGTTTGCCTTATATCTAGCACACACTTCTACACTGTAACTAATGTCAGGTCTACTGGCAATGAAGTAAAGGAGACTACCTCTCATGCTTCTATATAAGGAAGAATCAACACTTTTGCCTAATAAGTCAACAATGAGTTTAACATTAGTGCTCATGGGGGTTCTAACAGGACTAGCAGGTTCCAAGCCAAATTTTTTCGCAAGATTTTTGGCATATTTAGATTAAGATATGAATATACCTAACTTTGGCTGATGAATCTGTAATCCAAGGACGTGATTCAACTCTCCAATCATGCTTATCTCGAATTTGGTATGCATAAGCTTTGAGAAGTTATGAGCAAGTTTATCTTTCGTAGACTCGAAGATGATATCATTAACTTAGACTTAAGCTACTATCAATTCGTCATTTTCCATTTTAATAAAAAGAGTTTGATAAGCTTGTCCTCTTATGAAGCCATGTGAGACCAGGTATTCTATAAGCAGGTCATACCAAGCTTTGAGTGCTCGCTTTAGTCCATATAGAGCCTTTTGAAGGTACAACACATGATTCAAAAAGTATGGATCAATGAATCCTTTAGGCTGAGCAACATAGACATCTTCTTTAAGAAACCTGTTCAAGAATGCAGTCTTCACATCCATTTGGTAAAGCTTGAACTTCAGGTGACAAGCCAAAGCTAGGAGAACTTTAATGGATTCCATGCGAACTACAGGAGCAAATGATTCATCAAAGTCCACTCCTTCCACTTGAGAGTATCCTTGGGCCACTAGACGAGCCTTGTTGCAGATCACATTTCCCTCCTCATTAGTTTTATTGTGGAATATCCACTATGTACCAATGATGTGCTCTCCTTCTGGTCTAGGTACCAGGGTCCAGACATCATTCCTTTGAAACTGGAGCTGTTCATCATGCATAGACTCAACCCAGCTTTCATCCTAGAGGGCATCCTCAACCTTGGTGGGTTCAACCTAAGACAAATAGCAAGAATAAGATACAAAGTTAGCAACACATTTATTAACTGTACGCTTTCTAAATGTAAGTTCATTTATATTTCCCATAATAACTTCAGGAGGATGATTCAACTTAGTCCTTGAGGAAGGTCCTTTATCTATATGAGATTCAGACTCAGATAAAGTACGAATATCTTTTGAGACTTCTACAACACTTGGAGTACTTGGAGAAACGGGCTCTTGATCAAACGGGCTCTTGAACAACCTTAGGCTCTGAAGGAAGAACTGCCCTAGGTATTTCCTCAATACTTTTCTCAAAACTAGAATCTGAACCTTCATCAATAACAACATTGACAATTTCCATCACCTTCTTGGTTCATTTGTTGTACACCCGATAAGCTTTGCTTATGAAGGAGTATCCAAAAATATTCCTCCATCGCTTTGGGAGTCAAATTTTTCCACATTTTCTCTATCCTTAAGGATGAAACAAGTACTTCCAAAGATTCTGAAATACTTTACATTCGGCTTTCTTCCCTTCCACAATTCGTAGGGAGTCTTCTTTGTACTGGGTATGAAATATACCCCGTTAACCGTATGACATGTGGTGTTAAGGGCTTCTCACCATAAATTTCTGGCCACATCTTTATTGTGTAACATAGCTTTAGCCATCTCTTGAATAACTCCGTTCTTTCTTTCTACTACACCATTTTGTTGAGGAGTAATAGGAACAAAGAATTCTTGAGATATACTAGATCTAGTGCGAAAAGATCCCATGTATGAGTTCTTGAATTCTTTACCATGATCATTACGAATTCGATCAATCTTCATATTCTTCTCATTTTGCAATCTTGTACATAACGCTTCAATGTGCTCAGGAGCATTTGACTTGGTATCTAGTGAAATCATCTACTACAACCATGATGTATCTCGTTCCTCCAAGAGATTCGGTTCTAGTTAGAGCTATGAGATCTAGATGTAGTAGCTCCAAAGGTATAAATGTAGCTAATGTCTAAGTGCCTGGATATTTTGCTTTCGTCTGTTTCCCAAGCTGACATGGTCCATACACAACATTGCCAACCCTGCTAAGCTTTGGTATTCCTAACACTAATTCATGCTTAGATACAATAGACAGATGTTTGTAGCTATCATGTCCCATTCTTTGGTGCCATAGGTCTTCATTTGGCAAATAAATACTATTGCACATAATATCAGCATCAAGTGCCAATCCATAGTAGTTATCTAAAGTGCGGACTCCGCTTATGAGTTTCTTTCCAAACTCATTCAAAATGAGACATTTCCCTTTTGAGAATAGCACCATAAAGTCTTAATCACAGATCTAACTTATGCTCAACAAGTTCACTCTCAGACCTTCTACGTACAATACATTTGTAATGTATGGCAGTCTAGGTAGAGAAATGGTTCCCTTCCCCTTCATTTGTGATTTGCTCCCATCATCGAAAGTGAAATTTTCACATTTCTTAGACTCGAAAACCTTAAAGAGAGAATGGTCTCCAGTCTTGTGTCTCGAGCATCCACTGTCAAGGTACCACAAACATGTGTCCATTACTTTAAATGCTGACTTTATCATAAAGCATACTTCATGCTTGCTTGACAAATTAGTAGGAATGGTTTTCTCTCTCAACTGCCATTTATGAGCAAAACCTTTAATTTTTACCCTTCTCAAATGAACTTTTTTGCACATTTTCATTTTGAGACAATCTAGTCTTCTCTTTGTCACACTAAGACCTTTTTCAACAATCATCAAGATAGCTTTTAGACTTACATTTTTTGAAACACTCAATCTAATAGAGATTAGAAAAGCAAGATCTATTTGAAATAAAATATCTTTTCATGCCGCTTGTAGCCATAACAACACGGGTCAATGGATCACACAGCAAAGATTAAAACCTAATCAGAGTGTACCTATTTTGATACCACTTGTTGGGTTAAAATGAATTGATCCCTTGCAAATTAATTAATTACCCAAGTTAATTAATTAGTCAAATTACATGCAATAGCGCGGTAGCACAAAAAAATCACCAAATAACTAAATACAACAGAAATTAAATTTGACACAGGTGATTTGTTTATGAATGGGGAAAACTATCGAAGCAAAACTCCACCGAATGAATTTAAGGTCACCACTACTGAGAATCCACTATTATCAATCACAAGCGGTTATAAATATAAGAAATCTTACCAAATCCTATGGCCTATCTCGAAATACCAACCTACAGTTGAACCCTTACCCTAATACCCAATTGAACTTGTATCATAGTCGTAATTTCTCCATTTAGTGCACGAATCTTAGTATGTGACTAACTCACCAACTTGAAGAAGATTGTTGACTGAAAAGTTCTTCAATTCATCAATAATGAAGATTAGGAAGCTCTTTGGTCACAAAACCATTGGCGTAAAGGCGCAGTAGTTTCTGCAGAGAGAATGATTAACTAGGTGACTTTGCATTTGGTCACACAATGCATGCGCGATAGCCTTTAAAATAATCCTTATATATGTCTTGGGTTGAGAGAAAAGAAACCCTACACAAACACATAAGCATATGCGTGTAATCAAATCTGAAAAATCTGATTTCGTAATTCTTAATAGATATAGCTTGTGTCAAACTTCAACATTAAATCTCGATAGAAAGGATTCTGTCGAGACTTTTGTTGAGCTTTAATGAACAACACTTCCTTCACTTGTTTCTTGGTCAGACTTGCATGGGTTCAATACTTAACTTGAACTCTTGTTTCTTGAAGTACTAAACCCATTCTAGATCTACCAAATTACAAGTAAAGTGTGTTTTGTCAAAAAATTAGCCAATTACATAAAAATGTCCCTAACAATGCCAAAATGATCGATTTTACATCTCTTTAACATTGTTTCCTTTACTCATATTTATATATTTCTAAAAGCTGAAGGGTAGCATTTATTGTTGCTATGCTTCAGTTAAGCCACATCAGCGTCCACATCATTATCTTATTTCTTTCCAATTTTTCTATAATTGTTTGTTACATTTACTTTTTTTTTTTTTTTTTGGGTAATATTTACACTTTCTCCAACCTTTCTCTCTCCCTTACCTTTTCTTCTTCCCACTACCCTTTACTTAAATATCACTCTTCATCTTCTCTTATTTTTCTCTTCTTATTCATACCCTCTTACTATACCTTTCTCCCTCTCTTACCTTTTTATCTCCTTACTACCCTTTACTTTAATATCACTATTCATCTTTCCCTTCATCTTTCCTTATTTTGTCTCTTCTTATTCAGTTCCTTTTACAATAAATTTGTCATTCTTTCTTCCATTCTTTGCATAGTTTTCCCTCACAAAAAAGGTTCTCTCTCTCTCTCTCTCTCTCTCTCTCTCTCTCTCTCTCAATTTTTTGGTTGTTTTTTATTTTTCTTGCATCTCTGCTCTAAGTTGATAAATTTTTGTATTCTTTAGAAATCTACTTTTGGGTGATTCAATTAAATTTTTTATTTTAAGATTTTTTTTTATGTTCTTTTTTATTGTTGATATACTTTAATTGATCATTTTAAAAAAATAATCCTAATACATTAATTTAGTACAATAATAAACTTCATATCCAATAATTGTTAACTATGTTTTAATTTTAATCTTCTATCATGAAAGAAATGTGAAAAGTACTCGAATTGAAGAAATTCCTCTACAATTCAAGGTGGAAATACCGCTTGAAAAAAGATCACAAAAGATTGAAGGAAAATCAAGCAAATAATATCCTTGGAATGGGAGTCAGTAATTAGGTACTCTACATTTTTTTTTTCAGTAACATTTTATCAATAATATATTTAGTTTTCAATAAACTTAACAAAAAGGTAATTCTTTTTCTTTTATATTGTAGGAAACTGTATTCACAAGCCTTGCAACAACAGAAAATATTAAAACAAACTTTGGATGGTACTATATCGGATGCGCAAAGTGCAACAAAAAGTTAAATCTGAAAATGATTTTTGGTGGAACTATTGCAAAAGTAACTCTGATTTTCCAATTCCAAGGTAAATTATAAGTTTCTCGAAAAAAAACAAGGTAACATATAAATTATCAATTTTACAATCATACAATATATGTAAACATAAAAGTAAATTTTTTAATAAAATATTTTAATCAAATTAGATATTTATAGATGTAGGTATAGAATTCATCTCAATGTTGATGATGGAATAGAGTGTGTTGTATTTATTTTGTTTGATAAGAAAGCTGAAAAATTACTTCAAATAACAATAGCAGAACAATCAAAGAAATGTGCAATTGTAAGACCATACAATTATCATATATGATTATTCATTTACTTTGACAAGAATATGCTAAATTATATTCAATATTTTATCGGATGAATGCAAATTTCAACCTACTGAAAGAAAATAGAAAAGCTCATTGGAAAAATATTTGTGTTTCAACTAAAGTTTAAGGATTATAACTGGAAGGAAAGAAGGGAATTCAAATATAGGAATTCATATTGTGTCAAAAAAATCAAATAAAAGTTTTTGCTCCATTAATAATAAAACCTTTTTGAAAAATCGAAACTTATTCAAGTTATACTACCTACATTTTTAACTTCTGCCTACTTTGATTATTATTAAAATAACTAATAAATAAATAAAAAGCAAAAATTTTTACCCCATGAGGTACATGAATCAAGGGTATCCAATTAAACACTAGCACTGATAAAGTAAATTGTGAAATATAGAAAAAAAATGAATCACATCAATACCAGCCAGCAATTGTGGCTACTACTATTCCATGAAATTTCATCATTTAACCAAAATAAAACTTCATTATTTAACAATCAAAATATAATCTTTACTCATTTTATTCAACATTTAAATTCAACTACATCCTCCTAATCTATTAATTTATATACAAGTTACAACCCAAATCCATAATGGAACTACACAATCAAAGCATGGACACAACATCAATTATTTTTTGAATTGCTGCTTGAAATTTACACAATTGTTGGAAGCACTTAAATTCAAATATATATATATATATATATATATATATATATATATAATATTCCACAACGTTCTCATGAAATGTTACAGTACATTAGAAGAAAGAAAAAAAACATAGCTACCAAGAATATGTCCTCTGGTAATAATATATGTAAGGGCGCAATTTAGAACCTAAGCCCAAAAGAAAAAGGACCTTGGCCCAAAGAGTCCAATATATGAATTTGTAGAGAGTGGGCTAGAAAACTAGGCTTTAATGAATTAGATAGTAATTATGGTGATCCTAGATGATAAGGAAATAAGAACAAACTGGTTTTGCTCAAAGAAAATCGTCCTCAACACAGTCCGACAAGACTAGTTCTTATATAAATATCTTTTGAATTTGGTTACAAGTCCAGTTCTTGTTGCTACAGTGTTTTTTTTTTCTCTCTCTCTAATCTCTCCCTCCTCTGTGAGGGGCTTCCTTCTTCATTATATATCACTCTTTTCTTTACCTTTACCATCCATATGTAGATCAAGCTATTGGCTTTGATCATTGTCCTATCAGCACCTTCCTGAAGTCATTAGGAGTAGGTGTAAGGCTGCTTACCAAAGTTCAGGTATCACCTCCACATTAATGCAGCCAGAGGGTTAGCTGCAGAGTATTCAATGCAGTGGTAGCAACTGTAACATCTTTCCTTTAGATATTTCTCAGCTTCTCTCTGTCCTATGTTTCCATAATGCTTATTCTTACCAATAAAACCTTTCGAAGTGTTGCCTTTAAGGGCAGATCAATCATTCTGACCTCTGCCTTACTGAGCCGAGGAGGCACTCCTTCTCAAAATACCTTCCTAAACCTACGCAATCATGGTTCATTCGTGCCGCTCTGATTCTTATGTCTTCCCTATTATCTATCTGTCCTTGGACTACTAAGCGTCCTCAGACAAAACCCACGACCCAACATTTACTGTTGGGCCTTTTATTCCAACAATATAAATTACATAAAAAAAAAGTTACCCAATTTAAAAATCCCATTTTCCAACATTTATTTCACCTTTTACTATGTAAAGGTAAAATAACTGATGCATATATTAATAACTTTTCAGCTACTTCAAAATTATTCATAATTAATTTATATAGGAGTTTTGATAGTTCAGATATAATGTCTTTTGATTTTTTTTGAGGAGAGTAGAAACTGAATAGGTATGAGGAAGTAATTCAGTTTAATAGAGAGAAGAAGAGCCAAAAAATTGGATATTAAAGATTGTTTCAGTTGTTTCAATATTATTAATAATTTAATTATAAGATACTTTTGATAGTTCATATATATTGTATTTTGATTTTTTAAGGAAAGTGGCAATTGAACATGTCTTGTAGGGTGAAAGACTATTTGGCTTGATTTTTATTAAGGAAGACATTCGTGAGTTATAATTGAAAATTTTATTAAATACTATAAGGCTTGGGCTTTATAGTGGAGGGTATATGAAAAGCTTTTTTTTCACTTTATAATGTTGTGATTTACAACTATGTTTTATGTTAGCTTTATTTCATGACAAACAGTGTTGTAATTGCATTAATTTTGTTCCTTGTATTTTGTGAGATTTTATTGTATTGAGTTTAGTATTAAGTTGGTGAAAAATCAAGCATGAAATGAAGATTAGTGCAGTTTCATGAATAGCTCGCAAGAAGTCCGCGAGTAAAGGTTTTTGCGAAAAGGTCACGTGAGAAGCACATGCTAGAAGCTGAAGAGTCAAGTGTCAGGCCGCAATTTGCAAGTACTTCACGAGATAGGCCATCTCGCGAGGTACCCACTAAACTCTCTTCCTGGAGGATTTTAAATGTGACTTTTTTACCCTTCACCCATACTATATATACCTTCATTACCCATAGAAGTAAGAGAGGCTATTCAGAGAGAAAACCATAGATATGTTTCTACAACACAACACACCCACCTTTTAGAGAGAGGGCTACTCATCCTTTAGTGAGAAATCATTGTAACCTCTTCTCCTTCCCTCTCCCATTGTCATACCTTAAGAGAATATTTGTACTCAAACACAATCCACACCTATTCAGAGTGTAGAGAGTGTTTTGGAGCTTGGGAAGTTTTGGGGATTTTCCAAAAGAAGCCAGTGAGACTTGGCGGATGCAATCGGGCTATATTGAGGGATCTGGAAAGTTAGAAAAGACATGACTCTGAAAACTCTGTTGGCAGCAGGAGCTTGGAGGGCTCAAGTATATTGGGTAGGCTGGGCATGGAAGGTCTTTATTTATTCGTGTACTTCAACTTATACACTAGTGGATCAATTTTGACTTGGAGGGTCGTAAAAAGGTTTTTCGCCGAATTCTTCAGTTTTCTCTTCGATAACATGTCTTGATGTTATCTTATATTTGCATATTTCTTCTCTTACTCTTTAAGTTTTATATTTATTGTTGCTTGCTTGCTTACTTATGGCTTAGAGAGCAGTTCCGGTGATTGCGCTTCATTTACTCTTGTTCTGCACTTAGATAAGTTAGACTAAAAGTAATTAAGTAGTAATTTTAATATTGGGGATCTAAACAAGTTTGTGTGTTTCAAACAAATCTGAGCTTTCACACTTAATCGATAATGAAAAATTATTGCTAATAACTAGAGAAATCACTAATTCATAAAACATACACCACACTATAAATTACAATTCTAAACAACTTAAAAATTACAAACTAAAAACATCATACAACTACACAATCACAAAATAAGCATACAACATGATCACAACTATTTTGTACAAGATCACACTACAAGGGGAAGAGAAATCATTCTTCAAGCCAACATAGAAGGGGACAAAAAAGCAAAATATGAACTAGCAATTGCGCTATTATGTGAATTAAATGACGAGGGAATACAACTATTATTATCGATTCTAAATTAACTAGATGGAAAACAACTGCTCCGAAACTATCGACAAATTTTTCAATATACAGCTTTTGGAACAAACACATTTTGCATCCCAAAAAACCAAGCTTGCAAAAATATTGGAGTGGATCATTGGAATTGTGAATGTCTTTACCCTTATAGAAACAAGGAATTACAAATAGCAATCTCTAATAAAAAAATATAGTTCCATGAGAAAAAGCTCATGTCAACATGAATTCTACTATATACCAAAGTTATGGATACCGTTCCGTTCCGGTCGGAATGGCCGGAAAATCTCGTACCGGCAAGCAAAATGGAACGGCAAGCCCCTCTATTCCACCTCGGATGAGATTTCGGCCTGTTCCGGCGTGTTTCGGGAGATTCGGGCTGTTTCGGTTGATTTGATGATAATGACATGTCAATCAATCTGAACAGACCAAAACAAACATTCCCTGAAAAACACAGTCTTTGGAAAAATGATGAGTTGTATCAAGGTATAATGAATACTATATATGGCCAAAGCAATAACAAAAACTGAAGAGAGAGTTAAAGCTTGTTAAGAGGTAACCCAAACAAGTTGCGCGTGTGAGTAAAAGAAATAAGAAGAAAGATAGAAAGCCATAATTATGAGTTAGTCAGTAGAGGTAAAGATGAAAAGTGATGTGATGAAGGGTGGAAATCGAGGAATTATAGACAGATATGAAGACGTGTGGAGATAGAAAAAATTAAAAAACAAAAAATAATATGGCTTGTGAGGGACAAGGTAAGAATAATATAAAAATAAAATGTTGGACATAAGGTTGGTTTGGCTTGGGCAGTGTGCTTAGCTGAACTACCCAGCCTTATTTATTTTTTAGAAAAGTCTTATTTTAATTTTGTTCTCACTTTGTTGCATTAAAAGAAATAATTAGTATTTTAATTAAGCTAATAGTAGCTTAACTGTTAAAGTTAATTAATTAGATTAATTTTAAAGTAACAAGTTTTATAAATGTACAAAAATATAACTTTTAATTTTTTTTTCTAAAAGTAATAAGATATATATATATATATATATATTTAAGAAATTCCGAAACACTCAGAAACGGTACACTGAAATTGACCGGTACCGAAATATATCATTCCATTAGACAAACCGAAACGGGCACCGAAACGGTATTCATAACATTGCTATATACTAATCGCTAACCCGTGCGATGCACGGGAAAGCTGATGATAATGACATGTCAATCAATTGACACAACTTCCCTAACATGGGGGAAAAAACCAATATCAAGGTATATGTTATATACCAAAGCAATAAAATCTATCACATATGATGAGATATCATGGTAACCAAAAGCTTGAGATCATAATTTAGAAAATATATAACTTGTATAAGTACACTCCAATCAATTAATTACACAAATAAAGTAAATTCCAAATATAATCACTCCAATTTCATCTCCCTCCCTCTCTTGCTCCCTCAACCCCATCATTCCATACTCATGCAAATATAATTCATACATTACATTAATCATTCAAATATAGTTCATACATTATATTAATCATTCTTGATGTCCAATATGTATCTAAATTCTAACATTGCCAGTAAACAAAAATGCTACATCTCAATGGGATTGAAAAGGCAACACATTGCTAATTTACACAATTATGGAAATCATCACTTTCCACTAGAGAGAGAGAGAGAGAGAGAGAGGTGGTTGTTGTGTTGCATCTCTTAAGAAGATTTTGCCTGAACATTTTTCCTTCTAATAACTAATCAACCTGAACAAAAAAGATGTACCACTTTTTAGAGTAGCACATTTAGGAGATTAAAGATAAAGAAAAATGAGAAAATGAGAATCTACCAATTAGGAACAACTACCACATCAAATTCAGATCCAAATCCCACTAATGTAAAGTTGTTTTGTTTCATCAAGCTATTTTTTTTTTTTTAATAAGTAAGAATGATATATATACGAAAGGCTACTCTATGCATGAAAACATAGAGCAAACCCAGAAAATACAAGGAGAAGAAAACAGAGAAACTAAAGAGAAAACCAAACAACAAAGAAATTAAAAGAGAAAAAGGGAGCAAAGAAAAGAAGGGAGGGAATCACTAGACTTGAGTCCCCACGCTTGAGACCAAACAAAAAGAGTTCCACTAAAAGAAGCAAGCAACTGATCACTGGAACTATCCAAATCCTCAAAAGTCCTCTGATTCCGTTCCTTCGAAATACACCATAGGATGCACAACGGGACTAAGTTCCAGATCTGAGACGAATGCTTCCTAGCCAATTCCAGCAACCAAAAAGTAAGTCTGGGATCAATCTAGGAATAACCCAAGACAAGCCAAAAGTAATAAAAACAAAGTTCCATAGTTGATAAGCCATCTCACAATGAAGAAGTAAGTGGTCTACCGTCTCTCCACAATGACGGCACATAATGCACCAATCCATAAAATCCAATCTCCTTAATCTCAATTATCTCTCGTTAGAATCTTATTCCAAGCTACACACCAAACAAAAAAGAAACTCGCCTAGGGGCCTTCACTCTCCAAATAGCTTTCCAAGGAAAGACAGTTAAGGGAGAATCCCTTAATTTGTTATAATACGACCGGATGTCAAAAGCCCCATTAGGCTTCAAATTCCATCTCATCCGGTCTTCAACCTCCATAGGAGGGTTGATGGAACCTATTAAACAAATAAACTGCAGCCCTTCATCCATCTTCCAATCATTAAAAAATCTAGTAAAACGAACATTCCAAAATCTTCTCTCCTCCGCCCCCTGCCTAGACAAAGAAGCTTCAACAGAAGCTTCCTTATCAATGGCAATACTAGACAGTCTTGGAAATGCCAATTGAAAAGGTTGATCCCCATGCCACCCATCATGCCAAAACCTCACTCTATTCCCCAACCCAACAACAAATTGACAATTTTTGCTGAAGTCCTCCCATCCCATGCAAATACTTCTCCACACACCACACACCTCACCTATGAACTCCCCTACCCAACTTTGAGATCCATCACCCCCATTCTTCCCCATATTTTGAAGCTATCACCCTCCTCCATAACCTACCCTCTTCCTTCCCAAACCACCACAACCATTTCCCTAATAATGCCTTATTAAAGGTAGTAAGTTTCCTTATCCCCAAGCCACCTTTGGCTATAGGCGCATAAACTTTATCCCATCCTACCAAATGAATCTTGCTATTACCTCATAAGAAATCCCTTTGCAACTTTTCAAGTTTATTAGCCATATGAGTAGGAATTGTGAATAACGAAAGAAAGTAAGTCAGAAGACTAGATATCGTACTCTTGAGTAACATCAATCGACCCCCCTTAGACAGGTACAACTTCTTCCACCCAGCTAATTTCCGCTTTATTCTTTCCAAGATTGGATTCCAAATTGAAGGGGAATCATGAGAAGGCCCTAACGGCATGCCAAGATACGACATAGGCAAAGTTCCAACTCTACAGCCCAAGATATTAGCCAAAGCATTACATCAACAACCTCCCCTATTGGAACCATTTCACTGTTATGCACATTGATCTTCAAACCTGTTACCGCCTGAAAACTAAGCAACAACAACCGAATATGAAGAATGTGCTCCACATCTGCATCACAAAAAAGGATAGTATTTTCTGCAAATAATAGATGAGAAACACGTTCCCCTTCATCCCTCCTACCTTCAAGATTAAAACCACAGATCAAACCAGCTCCCTCCACTCTTCTCAACATCCTACTAAACACCTCCATCATGATCAAAAACAGCAATGGAGATAGCGGATCTCCTTGTCTTAAACCCCTTGAACTACCAAAGAAATCAGCTAGAGACCCATTAATCAAAACAGAAAACTGAATAGTGGATATATAAGTATGGATCAACTTGCACCACTTCACTCCAAAGCCCATTCTATTCAACAAATATAGCAAAGCCTCCCAATTCACATGATCGTAGGCTTTCTCCATATCGAGCTTACAAATGACTCCAGGAACCTTACTCTTCCCTCGGCTATCCACACACTCATTCGCAATAAGAACCAAGTCAAGGATTTGTCTCCCACCCACAAATCTATTCTGATTCTCAAAAATCAACTGATCTAAAACCATTCTTAAGCGATTTGCCAAGACCTTAGCCAAGATTTTATACACACTCCCAACCAAGCTAATAGGTTGAAAATCTCTAATATTAGAGGCATCATTCTTTTTAGGAATTAATGCAATGAAGGTAGCATTAAGGGATTTTTCGAACTTCCAATGTTGGAAAAACTCTTCAAAGACTGCTAAGGCATCTTTCTCCACTACCCTCCAACAATGATGATAGAACGCCATAGTAAACCCATCCGGACCTAGAGCTTTGTCCCCTTCTAAGTCACTTACAACTTGAAGAATATCTTCTCTCTTAAACTTCCTTTCAAGCGAAACCCTCTCCATATTCTCTATACGATCAAATTCCAAACCCTCCACAAAAGGCCTCCACTCCTCAGTCTCCTTATACAAATTTTTATAAAATTGTACAACTTGATTAGTTACCTCGGAGGCCTCCTCAAAAACCACCCCATCCACCTCCAAGGTCCTTAGATGATTAAACCTTCTATGGGAGTTAGCCATTTTGTGAAAAAGCTTGGTGTTATTATCCCCTTCCTTGATACATAACAACCTAGATTTTTGTCGCTAGTTGATCAGAACCACTAGACCAAGTATAGCTACCTCCCTCCAAAGGCAAATCAACCAAGTTAAGATCCTCAACAAATTCAGAGAATTTTTCCATAGCCAGGGTCAAACGAGTCTCGCCACTATGCTCGCTAGGAAAGTGAACAATATTAAAATCCCCAAAGCAACACCACGTAATCCACCAAAACTACTAAATACCCACTAACTTATCCTACATGTGGCCCTTCTTAAGATTCTCATTTGGGCCATAAACGCTTGAGCAAGCCCATATAAATCCGTCCCTCACCCCTTTCCACTTTACTGACACTGAGAAAGCACCAACCATAACCTCCACCTTCTCCAAAACCCTTTTATCCCGCATAAACAAAATACCACCGGTAGTTCGATCAGGCTCCAAAACAACCCAGTCCACATATGGATAGCTCCACAAACTACAAACCAATTGTCTATTCATGCTAGCAATTGTTGTCTCTTGTAAACAAACAATATCACACTTCCATTCCCGTAACAAATTCTTCACCACAAGACGTTTTCGAGGATCATTTAAACCTCTAACATTCCACGAAATCATTTATATCTTCATAACACTAAAACATCCCCAACTACAAACACCATCACAATACCACCCTCTATCTCCTGTCATAATTCACTGAAGAGATCAAATTTTGCAGCTCTCTATGTCCCTTATTTTTGGACTTAGCCACCTTTTTACTACCCGTTGCTTTCGTGTGTAACACATTGGCTGCCTCTATCCCTGATTCAAGTCTTTGTAAGAGAGCAATGCACAAATTCTCATGTTGAGTCATAGACAACCCAACCAATTTACTAAAACCAGGAATTCTATGTTTCACCCATCCAGAAATATTTAACTTAGTCTTAAAACTTAAAAACTCATTGACCTCCTCCAACTCTGCTAAGGTTGTCAACGCACTCGAATTAATGATTTGCAGAGGAAAACCAACTGACAAATCAGATTCACCAACATCCGCAGAAAAATCAACTGCTTCCTCCACAGGCAAGACCTCCTTAGGAAGGCAGAGTTCCTTACTACAGGAAGAATTAACCTCCTGACCCAATACCTCCAAACCCAGTGATCCAGCATGCACTAACTCCAGAAAGAGATCAGGGAAAAAAGGTCCTAACGATTGCGGCACTAAATTGAGAGTCACTGTCCTCTTACCTTCAAAAACCAACCCACTCGGCAACAAATTGGAGCCCAAAATACTGTTCCGGTTAGAGGTAAGCCTGAGGACCATGATCAGAGGAGACTCGGTACACCCCGACACTCCTACTGGAAAAAAACAAACACCTGAAACTCAGTACGGCACATCTCCTGTAACGACAAAATAGGACACATCAGAGGCATTGGAGGCACCGAGATGCTCGAACCACCCATCTCAGAGCCCGTTGAACTCAGCCCGGTGTGACACGCCTCCTATAATGGCAAAACAGGGCACATCGAAGGCACCAGAGGCACCAAGAAGCTCGAACCACCCATCTCAGCCTGAACTCGTGCCGTCGGTGTCCTCACAAGACCTCCGACCACCTGTGTCGGCTACTCGGAGCACATTGTGCTCACCTATGGACTCTCCTTGTCCTTCTTGTGAGTATTGGCTGAGACTTTAAGCCCTCCTCAATAATCAGAACATTCCCCAGGCTCTAATGTTTTTAGGCTTGTGAAAACTGGGCCTAAACTTGAGCTACTGACTGGCAGATAGGCTGCCAGCTTGTTAAGGCCCAAACCCAGCTTGCCTTTGCTCAAATCCTTCCCAGCTGGTGATACCCATTTAAACTTCTAAAATCCCCTTTTCTTTCTATCCCCGGAAACCCGCCTCCTCCCTTTCACGTCAACCTCTATGATTAGACCATTCCCTGTTCAGCATGGTCTCCTCACATCACTCGTCTCCCCATGTGCATTTGCTTTTGAATATGATGGGAAGCGTATTCTAATTCTTGCCGGATTTGCTCACCTAACTCTATCCCCTCATTAATGCACTGCTCTCTCCTTTCTCCTTCTCCCACCACCATCTTCTCAAGCTTGCCCATTGGAAATTCCCCCCCTCTAGCACCTGTAGAACTTGGATTCACCACCATCTTCCCCACCATCTTCTCCTCTCCTAACTGTGTCCTCTTCCCCTTGTTTGTGGTACCTAACTGCTTTAGCTGCTGTCTATCCTCTGCTTTTCCATGATAACCTTGCACAGCATCAGCAAAAGTTCTAGAGTTTTTAGCCTCCAAGAAATGCCGATGCACTTGAGGAACAAAAATTGGATGACCATTTCCACCCGCATATTGGGAAGGATTCAACATCTTTCTTAGTTCAAGGCCAAAGGCCCTCCAACCACTTTTCTCTTTGCCTTCAGGGATAATAATCGACCTCTTAGACCCGCCAATTTTGAGTTTAGTCAATAGAAAGAACTGACCAAAAGAATTGGTGCTTCGTTGGAGAGTATAGGCAGTGTCACCATCTCTGAAAGTGAAAAACTATTTGGAATTTGCCCTAACAACAATGTGTTCTATATTATTCATCAGCCATTGTGCTGCATTCTTGCCCATGAAGACTGATCTCATGGAGTATTTACCCCTCTCAAAAATCTGTAACAAGAAATAACGTTCCCCTTCCTCTACAACTAATTGAAAAACTTGGATTCAATGAAAAACTACGAAATCCCCCCATGCTAAACCCTAAGAGAAAACAAGAAAAACTACAAAGAGACTCTTACAAACAGGAAAAGAGTTACGCCTTCTAATTTCTTCATTATCAACTGCTTTTGTTATATATTTTTTGTAACATAGACTTTTATCTACAATGAAAACATACAAACTTTTAAAATACCAAGACAAACGAAACGGTATAATGGAATAAAAAAGTGAAGTTACAGACTTTAGATAAAATAAGACAAAAAGTAGTTATCTTATGATTGGAGGATCATTGCGATTAAAAAAGAATGCAAAAAATTATAGTGTAGTAAATGATCTATTTAATTGTTTCTCATTGATTTTTTTTTTTTTTTTGGACATAAGTAAAAAGTAATTTAATTTTAATATTATCTTAAATTTAGAAATTCATAAATAAAAGGGATGAAGGAGTAAAGAAGAAGAAGAATAATAAAAATAAGGAAAGAAAGGCCAAATGAAATACTGAGTCTACATTCTAAATATTAAGGAATCAAAGAGACAGAGTTAGAAATGAGTCTCCTTCCATGGTCAATTCCAAGTTTGCAACTTAAAGGGTTTTTTTTTTTTTTTTTTAATTTAAATGTAAAAGAGGCAAAGTTAAAGAACTTTTTTGGGGGTAATTGTTCAAATAATTCAAGCAAATTTAGTAAAATTTACATTTAGATGTATTTGTGTGTTACAAGTTAATATCAAAGCCAAAAAATAAAAACAAAAAATAAGTTTTAGCGACAAATTTTTCGTTACAAATATAGCAACAAAAAATCGTTTTAGTGACGACCTATTTCGCTGCTAAACGTAGCAAAATTTTGTAAGAAATGGTTTTAGTGACAAAAATTTTTGTCGCTATATGTGTTTGGATTTTCTTAAAAATAGTTTTGGTGACGAATTTCTTCGTTATTATATGTACCCGAAAATAGTTTTAGTGACGAAATTGTTCGTCAGTAAATATGATTTAATAAACTGAAGTGTTTTTGGTGACGAAATATTTTTGTCACTGAATAGTGTTTTTACCGAGGAAAACATTTAGCGACGAAATGTTTATGTCGCTAAAAGTTTTTTCTTTTTAAAACAAATTGGACTTTTGGTGACGAAATTTTTCATCGCTAGGACTTTTAGCAACAGGGTTTCAGTGACGAAATGAGTTTCGTCGCTAAAAGTCCGATTTTGTCGCTATAGGTTCTTAGTGACGAAAAACTGGGCTTTTAGTGACAAATTTTTTCCTCACTGAAAATACATTTTGTTGTAGTGTAAGGTTGTTTCAAGTTTTGAAATCCAGCTGATTGCAGAAAGGAAAAGTGAAGTTCTGCCTTTCTCGACCGATCGAGAATTAGGCTCGATTGATCAAAAATCGCAGGCACAGATTCTGTAGAATTTTTAAATAGGCCCAAAGCCCGCAAAAACGTTTAGGGTTTCATCTAAAATTCTCCACATAAAAAAGGAGAACCCTTGCCACATTTTGAAAAAGCTGAAGAAGACTTGTGTGTTACTCTTTGTGAGATTTGAGAGGCTTTGTACCTTCTAATTACACAAGAATCTACCAGAGTGAAAACTACAATCAAGCATTGGTAGAACTAGTTGCTGCATCAAGACTAACAAGTGAAGGTGATCTGAAACCTTTGAGTGGGATCTCAAAGTCACAAGCAAGGAGGCTTGCGTTGGTGTAAATCCAAGAAGAGAAGGTGTCCGTGGATTCGAAGCTTACACGTGGTTGTGTCAGTAAGTTACTACATGAGGTAGCAATAGATTTAGGGCTAAATCTGATTGTAAAAACTTCAATTCTCTTATAGTGGATTTACTTTACCTTGAGGATAGTTAGGTCAAATTCTCTCTAGGTTTTTACCTTGAAACGGTTAGTTTCATCGGTTTTCCTAGGTCATTATATTATAGTGTTATTTATTTTTCACTGCTTTGCATGATATGATATATTTGTGTTTAACCTAGATCTGAATAATTAATCTAAGTAATCACTTGGTTAATATATTAGGTTAAACAATCTATTTAAGGGGTCTAAACAAACATACACAAACCCCAAAGATTTCACTGGCTATTGGGCCTTCTTAAAATTCTGCAACTCATAATTTAATCGGTCAAAGGTCTCTCTTGATCGGTCGAGCTCTTCAATTTTTGAATTCCTTTTTTGCAACTTGTACATTCTTGAATCTTGACTTGTATCAACTTGAGCAATGTCTAAAACTCTTCAAAGACACTAAGGTCTTATATTAGACTAGTTTTTGTTCTCGATTTGACAACATACAATATATTTAGAACCTAAACATTTAAGACTAAATATTTAGAACCATACAAAGTTCATAGTAAGGGTAAATTAGAGAGGTCATGTATAATCTTATACTTATTTGTTCGAATTGTCAAAGTCTTATACTTCTATGAATATTAGTGCTCATTTTGTAAATATAACGACAAAAAATACTCATTTAAAATTTCAGCTCTATGTTCTTCTTGTGTATGTCTTTATAGAGCAATGATGTAAAATTTTTATTAATGATATGACATCTTAGTTTTTTTTATTAAATATTTACACACATGCAATCCTAGACCTGAACCCGTTTCTATACTGAAATTCAAACTGAAAACCGAGAGAGAGAGAGAGAGAGAGAGAGAGAGAGAGAGAGAGAGAGAGAGAGAGAGTACTCTCCCAAATCCCAAAACCCTATAAAATTTGAGACCCTTTTAAGTTTCTTTCTCATTTGCTTTCCATATTAATTACTTCGAGTCTTGTAATTATTTGGTTACGATTTGAGTTTCACTATATATTACTTCACGTTTGTGTAAATTCAAAACCCATGTTCGATTTTTCCTTGAATTGATAATTTGTATTTGAGTTATTGCTTGAATTCAGATTTTATTTTCAAGATTTTTTCCTAACTCTGTTAAGATTTTGAGGAGATATCTTGAAGACTTAAACCCTTATTGGAATTTTATGGATATATACTTTACATAGGAAAATTATTAGGTACTCCTGGAGTACCATAAATGCATACTCCCCCCTCTCATATGAATGGTGAGTCCTATCATTAATTTAATTAGTGGGATCCACCATTCATGTGAGAGGAGGGAGTACGCATTTATGGTACTCTGGGAGTACACAATAATTTCCCCTTTACATAAACACCTAATAAGTTTGAGTTTTCTGAACTGCTTCATGGGTTTTCCGAAATGGTTAGTATTTCAAGCACTTCAAAAACTAGGAGTCTAGATTTGGTTTCAAGAGGTCATATATGAGATGGTATAGTAGTGCTTGTGTTAATGCTAGTCGCAGTGCCCTTTAGAGCTTGTTCGAAATGTTGGGCTTTGTGGAGCCTAGTTTTATATATTGATCCGGTGGATGACCCGACCCGACCCGAATAATGTTGCGTGGTTTTTTTTGTAGCCGCAATTTGTAATTCTCTCTGATAATAGTAAAATCCCTGCAACTCCGTGGACGTAGGCAAATTGCCGAACCACGTAAATACTGTTTTGTGCGTGTGATTATTTTCTTTGGCGTGTGTTTTTCTCTATTTTTGTTTCTCACAGGTTTAGGAATTCGGTGGAAATTCCCTACAACTGGTATCAGAGCCTAGGGTTAGGTTTGAGTGGGAGCAATGGCAGAGGAAGCAGGAAAGGCGTCTGGAATAGAAAAGTTCGATGGCACAGATTTTGCGTATTGGAGGATGCAGATTGAAGATTATCTCTATGGGAGGAAATTGCATCTACCTCTTTTGGGGACAAAACCTACGACTATGAAGGATGAGGAATGGGCTCTTCTTGACAGACAGGTACTGGGAGTTATCAGATTAACGCTGTCTAGGTCTGTTGCACACAATGTTGTGAAGGAGAAGACCACTGTAGATCTGATGAAGGCTTTGTCTGGTATGTATGAAAAGCCGTCAGCCAACAACAAGGTGCATCTGATGAAGAAATTATTTAATTTGAAGATGGCAGAGAACGCATCAATAGCACAACATTTGAATGAATTTAACACTATCACAAATCAATTGTCGTCTGTAGAAATTGATTTTGATGATGAGATCCGTGCACTGATTGTTTTAGCCTCTTTGCCAAACAGTTGGGAGGCAATGAGGATGGCAGTAAGTAATTCTACAGGAAAGGAAAAGCTGAAGTACAACGACATACGAGATTTAATTCTGGCTGAGGAGGTTCGAAGAAGAGATGCAGGTGAAACCTCTGGATCTGGTTCTGCCCTAAATCTTGAGACAAGAGGCAGAGGGAATGATAGAAATTCAAACCGAGGTAGATCAAAATCCAGAAATTCTAACCGGAACAGAAGTAAATCTAGATCAGGCCAACAAGTACAATGCTGGAACTGTGGGAAAACAGGCCACTTTAGGAAGCAATGCAGAAATCCTAAGAAGAAGAATGAAGATGACTCTGCTAATGCTGTAATAGAAGAGGTACAGGATGCATTACTTCTTGCAGTAGACAGTCCACTTGATGATTGGGTTCTGGACTCAGGAGCTTCGTTTCATACCACTCCACACCGAGAAATCATACAGAATTATGTTGCAGGTGATTTTGGTAAGGTGTATTTGGCTGATGGTTCAGTCTTGGATGTTGTGGGTATGGGAGACGTCCGGATAAAGTTGCCCAATGGGTCTGTTTGGTTATTGGAGAAGGTTCGACATATTCCTGACCTAAGGAGGAATCTGATTTCTGTTGGACAGCTTGATGATGAAGGGCATGCAATACTATTTGTTGGTGGTACTTGGAAGGTTACAAAGGGAGCCAGAGTATTAGCTCGTGGAAAGAAGACTGGTACTTTATACATGACCTCAAGTCCAAGAGACACAGTTGCAGTTGCTGAAGCAAGTACTGATACAAGCCTATGGCACCGTAGACTTGGTCACATGAGCGAGAAGGGGATGAAGATACTGTTGTCAAAAGGGAAACTACCAGAATTGAAGTCTGTTGATTTTGACATGTGTGAAAGCTGCATCTTAGGAAAGCAGAAAAAGGTGAGCTTCTTGAAAACTGGTAGGACACCGAAGGCTGAAAAATTAGAGCTTGTGCACACTGATTTGTGGGGGCCTTCTCCGGTTGCATCCCTTGGAGGTTCAAGGTACTACATTACTTTTATTGATGACTCAAGCAGAAAGGTATGGGTTTATTTTCTGAAAAATAAATCTGATGTATTTGAGACCTTTAAGAAATGGAAGGCTATGGTTGAGACAGAAACAGGTTTAAAAGTAAAATGTTTGAGGTCAGATAATGGAGGTGAGTATATAGATGGAGGGTTCAGTGAATACTGTGCTGCACAGGGAATTAGAATGGAGAAGACCATTCCTGGAACACCACAGCAGAATGGTGTGGCTGAGCGCATGAACAGAACTCTCAATGAGCGTGCTAGAAGTATGAGGTTGCATGCTGGACTACCAAAAACTTTTTGGGCTGATGCTGTTAGCACTGCAGCTTACCTGATAAACCGAGGACCATCAGTTCCTATGGAGTTCAAACTTCTTGAGGAGGTTTGGAGCGGTAAAGAGGTAAAGTTTTCCCATTTAAAAGTTTTTGGTTGTGTTTCTTATGTTCATGTTGATTCTGATGCTCGTAGTAAACTTGATGCAAAGTCTAAAATATGTTTTTTCATTGGCTATGGTGATGAGAAATTTGGCTATAGGTTTTGGGATGAACAAAACAGGAAAATCATCAGAAGCAGAAATGTAATATTTAATGAACAGGTTATGTATAAGGACAGGTCAACTGCAGTGCCAAATGTTACAGGAGTAGATCAAGATAAATCTGAGTTTGTCAACTTAGATGAATTGACTGAAAGCACTGTCCAGAAAATGGGTGAAGAAGATAAGGAGAATGTAGATTCACAGGTAGATCAGAGTACACCTGTAGCTGAGGTCCGTAGATCTTCCAGGACCATTAGACCTCCACAGCGTTATTCACCCGCTTTGAATTATCTCCTGTTGACTGATGGTGGTGAGCCAGAATGCTATGATGAAGCCTTGCAAGATGAAAATTCAAGCAAGTGGGAGTTAGCCATGAAGGATGAGATGGATTCCTTGTTGGGGAATCAGACATGGGAGTTGACTGAACTGCCAGCAGGAAAGAAGGCTTTGCACAACAAGTGGGTATACAGAATAAAGAATGAACATGATGGTAGCAAACGTTACAAGGCCAGATTAGTTGTTAAAGGATTCCAGCAGAAGCAGGGCATTGATTACACAGAGATATTTTCTCCAGTTGTGAAGATGTCAACAATCAGACTGGTACTGGGAATAGTGGCTGCATAAAATTTACATCTTGAGCAGCTAGATGTGAAGACAGCTTTCCTTCATGGTGACTTGGAGGAAGACATCTACATGATTCAGCCAGAAGGGTTCATTATTCAGGGACAAGAGAACCTAGTTTGCAAACTGAGAAAGAGCTTGTATGGCCTCAAACAAGCTCCTAGATAGTGGTACAAGAAGTTTGATAGTTTTATGCATAGAATTGGGTTTAAAAGATGTGAAGCTGATCACTGTTGCTATGTTAAGTTCTTTGACAATTCTTATATCATTTTACTGTTGTATGTGGATGATATGCTCATTGCAGGGTCTAGCATTGAGGAGATTAACAATCTAAAGAAGCAGTTGTCAAAACAGTTTGCAATGAAGGATTTGGGAGCTGCAAAGCAAATCCTTGGGATGAGAATCATTAGAGACAAGGCTATTGGTACATTGAAGCTTTCACAGTCAGAGTATGTGAAGAAAGTCCTCAGCAGATTCAACATGAATGAAGCCAAACCAGTGAGCACACCCTTGGGCAGTCATTTCAAACTAAGCAAAGAACAGTCACCGAAGACAGAAGAAGAAATGGATTATATGAGTAAGGTGCCCTATGCCTCAGCTATTGGTAGCTTGATGTATGCCATGGTGTGTACAAGGCCATACATTGCACATGCAGTGGGAGTTGTGAGCAGATTCATGAGTAGGCCAGGAAAGCAGCATTGGGAGGCAGTCAAGTGGATTCTGAGATATCTGAAGGGTTCATCAGATACATGTCTTTGTTTTACAGGTGCAAATTTGAAACTGCAGGGTTATGTAGATGCTGATTTTGCTGGTGATATTGATAGTAGAAAGAGTACTACTGGGATTGTATTTACTCTAGGTGGTACAGCTATATCTTGGGCCTCAAATTTGCAAAAGATTGTTACCTTGTCTACTACAGAAGCTGAGTATGTTGCAGCAACTGAAGCTGGGAAGGAGATGATTTGGTTGCATGGTTTCTTAGATGAATTGGGTAAGAAGCAAGAGATGGGTATTCTACACAGTGACAGTCAGAGTGCAATTTTTCTTGCTAAAAATTCGGCTTTTCATTCAAAGTCGAAGCATATACAGACTAAATACCACTTTATCCGGTACCTTGTTGAAGATAAGCTGGTAATACTTGAGAAGATTTGTGGATCTAAGAATCCGGCAGACATGTTGACTAAGGGTGTCACTATTGAGAAGCTGAAGCTGTGTGCAGCTTCAGTTGGCCTTCTAGCTTGAGGACAGGAGGATGAGTTGCAGGGATGAGGGATTGTGTTTGGAAGTTAGCGGCTGATGTTGGTGAATTGAACTAGTCTCCAAGTGGGAGATTTGTTGGGCTTTGTGGAGCCTAGCTTTATATATTGATCCGGTGGATGACCCGACCCGACCCGAATAATGTTGCGTGGTTTTTTTTGTAGCCGCAATTTGTAATTCTCTCTGATAATAGTAAAATCCCTGCAACTCCGTGGACGTAGGCAAATTGCCGAACCACGTAAATACTGTTTTGTGCGTGTGATTATTTTCTTTGGCGTGTGTTTTTCTCTATTTTTGTTTCTCACAGGTTTAGGAATTCGGTGGAAATTCCCTACACGAAAAACTTTAAACTAAAAAGGGACGCACATAATATATATATATATATATATAATGAATAACCTTTCAACATAAGAAGCAATGTAATTTGTCTCAAGTGTTGATTAGTTTACAATGAAAATTCTAATCCAACCAACCCCGAGTGTTTAGCCATAAGTTAGTACTTATAAGAAAAAACAAACGTACAAGAAAATTAATAGTAACCCTTTTACATCCCCTTTATTAGGTTGTAAAAGTTAAGAACAAGATAGTACTCATAAGCAGCAACAAGCGTACAAGAAAATTATTCCTATCCCTTTTACATCCCCTTTATGAGGTTTTAAAAGTTTAGAACAATTAGTAAACCGTGAGTATAAACTTGTCTAAATATAGATTACTAAGTCTATAAATATGATTAGATAATGCTCAAAGTGCTGCAAGTCAGAATACAAGAATAAGGAAGTTGCAAGTTCAAAAATTAGAAATATGACAGGCTCGACTGATTGAGAAGATAGTTTGATCGATTGAACTGTTTTTGCAGAATTTAAATTAAGGCCCAACAATTGATTGACCCATCAGATGATTATGGTTTCAAATCTATTTCACTAAGTATATAAAGAAAACCTTAAGGCACGTTTTAAAAAGAATTTGGAACTTCTCTTTGGAGATTTAAAAATTTTGTGTCGTCTCCTTTGAAAGTCACTATTGAAAATCAATCTACATATTATTAGATCCGGTAGATCTGAAGTTGTTGCATACCAATCATCAAAGGTGTTGAATTTAAACCTGTTGGGAAATTTAGACGCTGGCTGATAGACTTAACAAGTTTTAAATCCAACTTATTAATTAGATTTATTATGAATAAACTTCTTAAAAACAAAATCATGCAGCGGAAAAATAAATAAGACAAGATATGATGATCCAAGAAAACCAATGAAACAATCTAGTTTCACAGTAAAAAAAACCTGGGAGGGAAACCTTTCCGAAAAGCAATCCATTACAGTAAAGAGAAGTTTCAGATCTAGTACCAAACCTTTGTCCCTAGACTCTACAATTCCTGTAAATGAACTTATAGTAAAAACCTTCTATCGCTTTAGAACCTCTAAACTCTTCAATATATGAATGCCACCCTTTAGATGCACGGATCCCAATACGTGACTAACTCCTTTGCACGAGTCCTAGTATATGACTCACTTACCAACTTGAGGAAGAAGAATGTTGGCTGCAAAGTTCTTCACTTCGTCAACAATAAAGATCAAGAAGCACTTGGTTACAAAACCCTAAGGCTCAAAGACGCAGTAGCTTCTTTCAAAAAGAATAAGGTTTCGGTTACCTTTTACATGTGTTCTCATTGTATTCTCATGTGTGACGACCTCTAAAATAAGCCTTATATATTTCTAGGGTTGTGAGAAAAGAAACCCTACACATACATGTCAGCATGGGCCAAAAATCAGATTAGGAAATCTGAATTTCGTAAAGCTCGATAGATACAGCTGTCGAGACCTCGATAGATAGCTATTTATCGAAAAGCTGTCGAGTTTTAATGAATCAGCACTTCTTCACTTGTTTCTTGGATAGACTTGCATGACTTCAATATTAGACTTGAACTCTTGTTCCTTGAAATATTAAACACATCCTAGATCTATTCAATTACAAGTAAAGTGTGTTTTGTTAAAGGATTAGCCAATACATAAAATATTGACATATGTTCCTAATATCCAATCACATATGTCCTAACAAAACCTTCAAGGGTGGTTTTGGAGTCGTAGACTGGAGGTCTATGTTGGAGATCTAAAGTGTGTACTAGAGGTTCATGTTGGAGTAGATCTACATCAAAGAAGCCTGAGGGTTTTAGAGCTAGGTATGATAATCATAGTTAAGTTTACTACGAATTAAATATTTTTGACTGTAAACTTCTATTTGATAGGGTGTTTTTCTTTGGATAGTTCCCCTCAAGTTTTTTTTTATCTTGAAATTGGTTTGATTCATTGGTTTTCCTGGATTATCATATCTTGTATTATTTAGTTTTCCGCTGCATAATATATGTGATATATGTTTAACCTAAGGTATGGATAATTGACCTAATTAACAACTTGGCCTTAGAACTAGTTAAACATTGTTTATCCAGGGGTCTACAAACTAACACCCTTCAACATTGCTTCCTTTATTCATAAAAACTATAAAGTATAAACTCTTAAATGGAAAAACGCTCAATTTAACCTTTTAGGAATTTGCTTGATTTTGCTTTGAGCATGTACAACATCGGCCCCAAAGTTCTTCGAATAAATCCCAAGAAAGCTGGGTATTTCATATTCTTCAACAGGTTAAGACACTGATTGTGAATCAACAAGGCTTTTTGCAATTCACTTTTAGCGTCTCCGAATCTCCCCAGTTGCAAGTCTAAATATGCTGGTGCTAAGTTTTGATATAGAATATCATGGTACTTATTAGCACAATTTCCATATGTTGCTCCAGCACTCTCGTTTGGATCATTATTACTTAAGACGTTGTTCGATTCAAAATTTTCATGAAGCGCAGTGCTCGAGTATTC
Organism: Castanopsis chinensis; assembly: GCA_032878915.1. Lineage (NCBI taxonomy): Eukaryota > Viridiplantae > Streptophyta > Magnoliopsida > Fagales > Fagaceae > Castanopsis > Castanopsis chinensis. The sequence goes on from JAVQMG010000096.1 coordinate 2,481,053, forward strand.
TCCCAGCTTGTCCCTTATCATCATCTGCATCTACACTTCTAGAGAGCATAAAAGAACAACCACATGCCTCAAAGGTACTACCAGTAGAATTGCAATATAGAGGCACTAAGCTCCTACCAAATATATCACCGAAACTGTCATTTGTAATTCAATTAGCTACGTTCTGCTTTGTTGCTAAAGCAAAAATGATAAAGGAAAGCAACATTGAATTTCTTTGAAACAACCCGATATAAAATGTAATAACAAAAACCTGCACAAAGGAAATAAAAGAAACTTGTATCAATTGAGAAAGATGAACTAAAATAATTCAAATTAAGCTTAAATTAATGAAAAATGTTAGTAGTTGATTTGTTTTTCCTTAAAAAAAAAAGGCTAAATTGCAAATTTATTCTTGAATCTTTGATCTTTATTTCAAAATTGTCTTTATATTTTAAAATGTGTCAAAAAAAAGTTCTTATCATAATTATTAAGTGAAACATTTAAAGAACAAGAATGATCTTGAAACACATATTAAAGTTTAAGGAACAACTATGCAATTTAATGTTAAGAGACATGTAGCCCAACTGATTCCTCCTAGTGTTTGTAATTAAGACAACTATGATTCAAATCCCCACCTTTTTTTTTTTTTTGTCTTCAATGGGGTTCCCCCTCTTATTGTATTTATCAAATTATCAAAAAAAAAAAAAAATGCAATTTAACATAATAAATTTTTTTTGAAACCCTGTTATATAGAGATGGAATTATGATGAGTGCTAATCTTTGGTTGGACAAACTTTAATATTTGGTTGACTAAATATGTGGCGAGTTTAGGTATTTTTATAGAGACATTATCTTATAAGAAAAATTGAAAAAAACAGTCATAATGGCTATGATATGGACTATTTATGACTTTATTCAAATGTTGAGATTACCAATTGGTCAGCCATATGTGTAATGCACACGAAAGTTCAATAATGTTATTATATAAAAATAATAATTTTCTCTTTTTTTATATATAAATATGAATTTTGATCATTTTGATAGTTATTATTAGACATTTATTTTGATTATGTTGGTATATGAAAATTTGATAATTATGGTATGTTTTTTTAATAGATATCTATTAACTTATCAAAAAACTTAATAGGCATTTATTATGATTGTATTTTTAAATAGAACTATTAAATATATAATTATGGTAATTATTGATAGATATCTTTTATAATTATGTTTGTAGGGTTTGGCTTACATCCAATAATTTTTTAAAAGGAATCACTTATTATTTTAATGAGAGATTGACACATCACCCATTAACTAAATAAAATGTAGAGATTAAAACTCACTACCACTTGCCATTGTGTATTTAAAATAAAAAGATATGTTCAATTAAAAAAGTATTGGAGGTAAGCTAAACCCATCTTTGTATATAAAACCATTTACTCTACTATTTAAAGAAAAGACAATGAAGCAAGATTTTAATTGAGAATTCAAATATAGAATAGAATTTAAATTTAATTATAAATATTAGATTATTTACATGTAAAATTGTGATGACTCAAAATCTTATGTATAAAAATATTACGAGGGAAACCAAAAGTCAACCTATTTAATTTTATAGAAGGAACGTTAACGGATGCCCTAAGAGCATTAGTTTTAGAAATATTTTTAGAAACATTTTAGAAGCATAAAGTTTTGCCTAATTGTCTTCACCTCCACTATGTTGACATATTGTGAGAAGCTCTTAAGTTTCTTTCAAAATATAGTTATTTGGAAAAATTTGCTTAATAGCATATATAGAGAGGGAAAATTCCCGACCTATTACAAACTGACATATCATACTACCAAGTTCACAAAGCACGCACCACGTACTGCTACTAGGTTTTGCTATTATTATTCAAAATCCAACAAAAATTTGTCAGGTGTCGTTGAAATAAAAAATGAAAAGCATGCAAAAACCAATTACATATCGGCGCATGTAAGCAATGACGTAAGCAGTCCAATCGGATGTTGACACGTGCCACCTTGAAAATCAAGACATTTCAGCTATTCAAAAATGCCACGTGTCCTGAAGAAAAAGTCTTAAGGCTCCTCCAATCAGACTGTAACATATATCACCAATCAGACTTCGTCATGTGTTGCTCACTCACCCCTAAACTCCAATAAATAGAAGTCTTCCTAAAGTATTTGAACACACCAAGACACCAACACATCTTGGGATACATACCAAGACATCTTGGGACACACCAAGGTAGGGCTGTAAACGAGTCGAGCTTTGTCGAGTAGAACTTTGTCGAGTAGTGCATGTTCAAGCTTGGCTCGTCAGGAAAAATCAAAAGCTTGAGCTTGGCTTGAGCTTGTGACAAGCCTAAAAATAATATTTGAGCTTATGACAAGCCTAAAAATAGTGTTTGAGCTTGAGCTCGTGGGAAAGTCAAAAAGTTTGAGCTTGGCTTGGCTTGATTAATTAGTCATGCCAAACTCAAGCTTAATATCAAGCTCAAACTCAAGCTCAGGTCAAGTTTTTGAGCTTGAGATCTAAAAAAAATTACATTATTAAATGCTTAAATCTCTAAAATTAAAAAAAAAAAATAGTATACTCATTTTATTTTGTATCTAGTCCTACTTATGATTAGTCATTATTCAAATTAATAATTTACATAATTAAATTCATTCATTTATCATTTCTTGTCTACAGCTTCAATAATTGTTTAAAATACAATTATTATATTCACGTTAGATGGTGAAGGATTAGAAAAATATTTGTTTGTAACTATTATGAATGAGAAAATACTAATATGTTTCATAACTTTACTTTAGATGATTGATAAAGAAGGATCATATGTGGCCTACTTAATTATTTATTTATTTTTAAATGTAATTATAGTCTAAAGTGGTTTTTAATCAGTTTAAAGGAAAGAAAATATTAGGTAATATAGGTAGTGCTCTCATGTTGGCAATGTCATTATTAAGATATGTGTAATGAGTATATTTAGCTAACACATATAAACTTACAAATGAGTTTATGCTTGAATTGCTGTGTATCAAGCCTAATAGTTTATGAGGTTGTTCATGAACAAATTTTTTGCTTGGGCTTGGCTTGTTTATTAAACAAGCCTAAAACTAAGGCTCAAGCTTGGCTTATTTATAAACAAACAAACATGAACGAGTTTTTTATCGAGCTGAGCCCGAGTTGTTCATGATCGGCTTGGTTCATTTACAGTCCTACACCAAGGCATCTATGCCATAAGCAACATCAGAGAATTGTATCACATATTCATCAATATAAATTCACATTTGTGAATTTATTTTGCTTGTTTGATTTATTTTGAACTCAAAATTTAGTTGTCCCCAGCATAATTTTAGGAAAAGCTCAAGTTCTAAAAAAGTATTATGTTGATCAGATTGCCTGGAACTCGAGTTTGACAAACTCCAGTTCTTAAAAAGATGCTACACAACTAAATAAGTTTGACCTGTTGCTTTTTTTTTTTCTAAATATTTTAAAAAAATATGCTATTTGGCAAAACATGCCATAGTTATTTTGGTTGAACAACCATGATAACCCATTTTAAGTTATACAATTCTCTCTCCATGCTCTTAATGCTGGCTTAGTGGCTCATAGGTATCAGTCATGACCAATTTGTTACAAAGATCAACAAGTTACGTTGTCCCAGAGGACATTCTCTATTTATCTTTTCATATTGCAATATACAAGTCCATGACAGAGTTTATTCAAAAGAGGGTATAAAAAGATACAATACTAAAGAAAAGCTAGCCTTGAGTGGACCTCCATTTTAGATACAATAAGAAACAAAGGAAAGTACAACTTAGAAGGAGAGGAAAACAGCATAAAAGACCAAAAATAGTAAAGATATATTTCAATGACTTTTATGGTTAAGAGATATTTTATTTGCATTTTTTTTTATTTTATATTGTATTAAAGGCCTAGGATACAACACCATAATAATATAATTAAATGCTATTAATATAATCCTATTTGTTGTCTTTTTTACATGGCACTATAGCATAACTGCATCTACTCTCAATTACCATCACTGTTATCATTGGAAGTGGTCACGTGAAATTGTACAATGGAGAGAGGGGGGAGATTTCATTTGTCAAGGCCAAGCAGATCACTTGTATTCATGTATTGAGGAAGCTACAATGCATGTGGATGACCGAAATTCACAAGTAATCTATTTATTTTTTGTTTTACAACATCCTATAACTTGTGTTTTGAACGAGCACAACGAGATAGATGAACAAAAATTCACAAATAACTTAATCATAAAAATCCAAAAATACATTTAATTATATGCTCAATTTTACAACATGTTTAAGTGGTTAATTATGAATGATATGGTGAAGACTTTCTATTCATAACTTTTTACATTAATGTATCACTATATTTTTTCCACAACTGATATAAATTATTGTAACAAATAGCGAAATTGAGTTTGTATATATATATATATATATATTCTTTTTTTTGGGTTAAAAAAATGCATATATTACAAACCGACTAGAAAACCTCATAGTTATCAAACTCTGTAAATAAATATAAAAAAAGAAAAAGAAAAGATCAGGATGAGGTTCCCACGCAAAATTGAGTGTGCAATTTCAATTTCTATTAGATTCTGTATGCAAGTGACCCATCCTTTCCAGGTGTTTTCTTTTTCTGTTCCTTCTTTTTTTTGGGGGGGTCGGTGGGGGTCCTTGTGCTAGCTTCTAGGTTTTTCCTAAGCGTATGGAGGTTTGCATAGACGGAGCCCACGTGGAGAAATCAGCAAAAGTTTGGTTTGATTGTCAAAGAAAACGTAAGAAGAGGAAAAAGGTGACCAAGAAAAAGCGTGAAGCACAATCTTACAAATTAGCAATCACAATTTTTATTTTTAAATCTCATTTATTATCTCACTCTATCTCAGACTTCTCTTTTCTCTCAAACCAACACCATGACCACTGAAACTCAATCAGTGAGCCCTACAACCACCACACCACAGCTCATAGTTGCTGCGATTCATGCCACAACCCACAAGACTGAATAATAATAATTAAAAAAAAAAAAAAAAAAGCCACCACAAACCATAGACCCACTCATCGAAACCACAACCACTTCCTCACTACCATAGTTACAAAGCACACCACCACAAACCAAAACCATAAATTTGAACCCAAAGTACCACTGCAAACCCACACTCATGGTTACCCAAATCAAACCAATCCCAAAACCCGCTGCTAAGCTAAACCAAACCAAATCTAGCCACTAAACCGCCAAACCCACACACCACTGCCTTCGAAACCAAATCTGTCATCATTGACGCCATGAGGTGGACCCACCACAAGATCAATGTCATTGTCCTCTAAAGAGCACTACCCAAATCAAAGAAGTATCCAAGCAAATGGGAGATCGGGTTTGAATTCATACCAATAAACAACCGTTTTTGTACACAAAAAATACACTGCACCCAGACAACTATACTCAAGGTTCACAAACCCACATCCCAGAAACACTAAAAATTACACCAAGACCCACCTCTTCTAAAACCCAAACCCATCATCAACGAGTCCCACAAACAGAAAACCACTGCCATCAATTGTAAAAATAAAAAATATATAAAAATATTACAAAAAAAAAAAAACCATAGAGGAAATCCAAATCAAACTCAGCAACCAAACCCAACAAATATCCCAAGCCAAACCTCAAATACAATTGTGGAGAAACCTGTTTGGTTCCAAAAAGTGGTGTATTCGCTTTTCGTTTTCTCTTTTTTGTATTCAAATTCCAAACATCCTCAATTGTAAAAATGGGTCTTTTTCGTTTTCTCTTTTTTGTATTCAAATTCTAAAACTGAATAGAGAAAAAAGGACCCATTTTTACATTTGAGGATGTTTGGTAAGTTATTTTAAATACATAAATTGGATATAAAATTCATCATACACGGTTTGATATAGTTTTTTTTTTTTTTTTTTTTTTTTAAGTTACTTTTTTCACTTACACACTCACATCAATCAAGTGGGGCCCCTTGTATTTTCATAATATTCACAAAATTGCCACTGTATTCGTTTTCTATGAAAGTAAAAATACTAAAAAAGTGTTTTTATTTTTGTATCCAAATCCAACTTTTAGGATATTGAAAATGAAAACTGAATATAAGTTTTTAAACCAAATAAGTTTTTTGTGGTGGGTCTCACTAAAAACTAAAAATGAAAACAAAGAACACCACTTTTTTCAGCTAACTAAGCAAACCCCAAGATTCATTGCCATTTGTTGTTAGGAAACTAGTGGTTTCTAAAAGAGATGGATGAGAATTGCAAAGGAATGTAGGGGAAATATAGGGGAATTGACTTAATTCGAGGTAGTTACCATTTTATAGAGAGAGAGAGAGAGAGAGAGAGAGAGAGAGAGAGAGATGCACTAAGCAATTGGTTTATTCTTCAATATCTAATGTTGAATTGCAATTATGTATTTATAGGAGATTAGCTCTATTCTCATTGGCCTACGTGACCTAAGATAATTGACTAGTTAATTGAACATGTACTTTAAGAATTAAGCCATGTGTTAAATGATCTACATGTGCTCAACTTCTAATTAACTCATCCTAATCTTAACTAACTAACTAGAAGTGATTGATGGAACTATAGAAATTATTATGATATTAGGATATTACATTGAATATGAGATTCCTAATAATCTTGGCGATTGTGGGTCTCGCCTGCTGAATTTTTTTGGTTATAGTTGTTGTTTGAGAGAGAAAAGAGGCTTAAGATAGAGTCAATTATGGAGAGATGAGAGAGAAGAAAGAAAAGGGAATGTAAAAAAAAAAGTAATGACTAGAACGCTGTTAGGGGGTCAAATTATGCATATGACCAACTTGATTAATTTTGAAAAGACTGGCATGACATTAGCTCAAACCTTAAAATATATTAAGGGTCGTCAATGGGCCGGGTCGGGCCAGCCCGGCCCATTTTCACTTGGCCCATGGGCACAATGGGCTGGGCATAATGGGCTATTAACTACTTAACGGGCCGGGTCGGGCTGGGCCGAAAAAGAAAACCTTAGCCCATGACCCTGCTCATGGACAATGACCATTTTGTCTTTAGCGAGCTGGGTTATCGGGTTGGGCCTAGTGGGCTACCCATGGGCTTGTGCTAAGGGAATAATCTATCTATTTTTATAAAACTGATTCTTTCCTTATTATTTTTATAAGGAAAGAATCAATTTTTTATAAGAGAATAATCAATCTATTTTTTTTTAAGGAAAGAATTAAAGAATTTAATACTTAATTACAAATTTTTTTACATTCAAATCTATTTAATTTTTTGTTTTGTTGATGGAAACCTATTTAATTTTTTTTTATTAAGGCTTTAAATAGTTTTTTATTTTATCTTTAATAATAAAAATGTCAAATGGTTAATTCAAATTTGCTAGACTACTAGAAAAATATATATTTAGCAAACTAAGTTTAGCATAATTACTTTGAGTATCTTAGTGGTTGAGGGCTTAAGAAATTGCTCTATAATATCTCAAGATAAATTCTTTATACACTTCTTATATATTTTTGTTATGAATTATAAGTTATTGGGCTGGGCCAATGGGCTGGGCAACGGGTTGGGCTATTGGGCTAGCCCACCGGGTACCCATGGGCATAAAAACTAGCCCACGGCCTGACCCACTGGACTAGTGGACTGCCCATAGCCTTAATAACAACGGGCCGGGCCGCCCATTAACCCGGTGGGCCATCGGGTTTCTGGGTCGGGCTATGGGCCGTGGGCTATTTGATGACCCTTAAAATATATTAGTGTATTTTACCCTTTTCTTTTTATTTTATACCATCCTAAAATAACAGCACAATGAGATAAAGGGACCAACTTTCACAAGTAAATCATTCAAATAAACTAGCCTCTGAGCACGCGCTCACGCGCGTGCTCAGAGGCTCTTCTATTTTTTAGGGTAAGGGTTAATTCAGAACATTTATTACAATTTGGGAGTACTACATTTTCCAATCACAAAAAAAAACTTAGGAGTGTGATGAAAAATTATTTCACTTGCTAACGCATAATCTATGTTTTTTTTCATCACACCCCTAGGTTTTTTTTTTTTTTTTTTTTTTTTTTTTTATGATTGGAAAATGTAGTACTCCCAAATTGTAATAAATGTTCTGAATTAACCCTTACCCTAAAAAATAGAAGAGCCTCTGAGCACGCGCTCACGCGCGTGCTCAGAGGCTAGTTTTTAATAAAGAATATCCAAATGTGATTTAATTGAACTTTTAAAAATTAGGAAACATGAGATGTGGATAGTTTTTTTTTTTTTGAGAAATACCGAACTGGTGATGGCCTTTTTGTTATTTTTTTTTGTCCTCTTTCTCAATACTCTTATTTTTTTTTTCCTGTTTTTGGAAGTTAATTTTTACAATTAACATTTTAATTTTTTAAAATCTAATTATGTACAGACTATAGTGCATCACACTATTTAAAATTTCAAATGATATTTTATTATAACATTAAATTTGTATTAATTGATATGATGATTTATGAAATGATACTTGTGCATTAGTGCTTGCTAGAGATGTAATGCAACGTGTATTGTTGTGTGAAACAAATGAAAGTATTTATTGATGATGCGAGGAAAATCAGTAGGCTGGAATGCTTCGGGCTTGATAGGGCTCGCGGTTGATCTTGGTAGCCTGAAAAAGAAAGAAGGAGATCAAGGGTGACCGGGGTTGCCGGCCAATAACCCTCCGATGGTAAAGTCAGTTTTTTCTCTCAAATATTTCCAAGCTCCAATTTTTTAGGAATGATTTTCCGTACCTTTTTTTTTTGTCTGAACCAACGCTTATATAGTGTCTTAAGAGCGGTTATCGGATTTGTAACCTCTCCTTGATTTGAGGAGGTTCGTTTTTCGAATATAACTTTCTCAACCGTTTAGGAGTTACCCTTTTTATGCGTAACGGTCACTGGAGGTTGCTCGTACAATGATGAGATGTTTCAGACTTTCATAAATTTCTAAGTGTTCACGTGTCGTCCATCACTTCTCGTCCGAAGGTATTCAAGGCAGCTTACCTCGTCTTGACCACGCCAAGACAGCTAACCCCGTCTTGAGCATGTCAAGACAGCTTCCCTCGTCCTGACCACGCTGAGACGGTTTACCTCGTCTTGAGCATGTGGAGACAGTTTACCTCGTCTTGAGCACGCTGCCCGTTTTGGACGATCTCCATGGACAATTGGAGTTGCATTTTATCATACCACATCAGTTGCCCCCTTGTCCATGGGTCGTCTAGGCCTTATATCTACTAATGCCGTTGTTTGGACACGTGTCCCTATGCCAGCTGTCGTAGGTGCCGCGTGTCATGATTTAATTGGAGACCAATCATGTCAGCTCGTTTTTCGAGGGACGTGCCATTTGTCGTTTTTTGGCTGGCCGCGTCGCCTCGTGTACTGGGGTCAATGCCTATAAATAGTGCAATTCCTCCGTTACCCTCCTCATTTTCTCAAATTTTCTTCTTCGAACTCCCTCGTCTTAGAGCCTTGTCTAGAAGCTTCTTACGTCCATAGTCTTCTCGTCTAGATCCAGGTATTTTCTTCAATCCTCGTCCTTAGATTTTAAGCTTCTTCATTTAAAATGTCCGAGTTAGTAATTTCCTCGTCTAGCGATAGTACAGTCAAAGCCATAGACGAGTACCAAGATCCTAGCAGCTTTAGTGGCTCTAGCGATAGTTCTGGGAGTAGTAGTAGTAGCGATGGGAACACTACAGACGAGTACACGTCTGGTGTTCCAGGGGTTCCTCCCGAGGTTTTTATAGAACAGCATTTGATGAGGGTCAAGTCTGGTTCTAGAGCTGGCACAAGTGCTCCCTCGTCCTCTGCTCAAGACGAGGAGGAGGAGGTCGTTTATACTTGTGCTATAGGGGTCGGTTCTAAAACAGACGAGAGAAAATTAGAGCTTCTCAAGGCTAGATACCAAATCCCTGATAGTTTAAACCCTAGGGTTCCCGTCCGTGGGGAATGGTGTTGTCAACCCCGTTTTGGCGTGGGTATTTATGAGGCTTACCTCCTAGGAGGTTTGAGGTTGCCTCTAAATGCCTTCGCTAGGAAGTTGCTCACTAGGTTAGGTATAGGTATTTGCCAGCTTAACCCCAATGCATGGCGTCTAATAGTAGCTATGCAAGTTTTGTGGAGGGAGGTGTTTGAGGGGAACCGTCCTCTTTCCGTGGACGAGTTCCTTTATTGCTATAAACCCTCCGAAATTAACCAGTCCCTTGGCTTTTATCAATTTACAGCCAGAGAGACAGATTGTAGATTAATTAAGTCGCTAGTTACGTCAGACAGAAGCTGGAAGACGGAGTTTTTCTTCGTCTCTGGTTGCTGGGCTGGTCGTCCTAGTGAAATAGCCCAAGATCCATTTCCTCCCTATACAGGAGACATAGGGAACCTTCGTCCTGAAGGTATGCATTTTTCGTAATGTTTATTGCACTCGTCCTTGCTAATGGTCATCTAACATTTTTTGTGTTTTGTTTTGAAGGTGTCAGACGACCTCACTTGGATAGGCTCCGATTGGAACGAGTCCAAAAAGCTCGTCTCTACAACGACAGGACTTTCCATTTTTTGGTTACCCTTAGGCGTCTTGCCACTTGGGGTCTAGGTCCTGACCCTTCGGATGAAGCGATCGCTCACGAAGTTACTGTGAGAAGACGTAAGTCGTCCTTACCCTCGTCTTTTATTTTTCTCTCTTTTTTCTTTTTTTTTTTTTTTTTACTAACGTCTTTACTTGCAGGAATGGCTACAATGAAACAAAATAAGGGCAAGGACGCTATGGACGAGGAGACTAGGTCGGGGGTGAAGTCCATCCCTCGTCCAGCTTCTGGTGAGAAGAGGAAGAGCCTCTCTCTAGGTGTGGACTTGGGTAACCTCCCAAGTAGGCGCAAGGAGAAGAGAGTCAAGCACAAGTCGTCCAAGTCTCAAGACGTCCAAGCTAAGGATCAACGTGGCCTCGTCCCTCCTAGCCCTCCAATCCAAGTTTTGGACGTTGAAAAAGAGTTTTCTCCACCCATCCCGTCTACAGTTCTAACCTCACCTCAAACTTCCCTCCAAGTTCCTCATAATCTTCTTAAGGACGAGAACTTGGCTTGGGAAAAGTTTGAGAAGGCTGTGACGGACGAGGACATAACGGCATGCTACAACATGTCGTTGAAGGATTTTGAGCACTCCGGCGTTCATGACCTTTTCAAGGTATGTAACTTTTTATGTTTGTCTCGTCTTGTAGTTATTTTATGCGTGCATTCTAACGAAGCTTTGTGCTATGCAGGCAATGTCCAAGTTCATTGCAGCGTCCAGGCAAGCAACTGAACTGGACAAGACGAGGGTGCTGTTGGAGAAAAGCGTCCAGAAAGGGAGGGACGAGTCCAAGAGGTGGGCAGAGACGGCAGCCAAGGCCAAGGACGAGGCGGAGAACTCGAAGAAACGCGTCATTGAGCTGGAGACTGAGGCCCTTGAGAAGGACGCTCGTCTGGAATTCCTTTTAAAGAGGAATGAAGAGTTCGAGGTTCTCCTGGAGAAAGCTAAAGGAGATGCCATTGCAGGGTTTAAGGCGTCCAAAGAATTTACTGATTCGATGGACGCCAACTATGCAGCTGGCTACGAAGACTTTAGGATGGACGCCGTTGAGAAATTTCCAGGAGTGGACTTCAGCTCCATAAAGCTCAATCTTGGTGGGGCGTCCACAAGCTCCCTCGTCCAGACCAGTTCTGAGGAAATCAACGTGGAAGACGACGCTAGTACTCTGCCGCCCCAAGACGAGCCTAACGCAAATACTCCACCCGTTTAAGAAAAAATCTATGCTCTGATGTAATTCGCTTTTCTTCTTTTTTTTTTTTTTTTTATTAAAATGTATTTGAGTACAATAGCCTCGTCTAGAGTGTTATAGACGAGTGTATTAACAATTGCCTCTAAGGCTTTATTTGTAAGGGTTTTTGGACGATGGACGTCTACCCTTTTATCTTAATTTAATGAATGTTTATTTTTATTCATTACTTGTTTGTGTATGGACGTACTTTGTTTTCGTTGTGATAGAAACTTGTATAATCCAAAGTATTAAAGGGTCGTCCATATATTTCGCTTATGGATATTGTTCTATCATTTGGTTCTCCCATAGACGAGTTGGTGATCACCTTCCGTTCATAGGTCTGACCTATTTTCCTCGTCCATAGGTTTTGGCTTATTTGCCTCGTCCATAGGTTTTGGCTTATTTGCCTCATCTGTAAGCCTTTCTTTGGCCTTTGACGTTTGCTAGCGTTTGAGTCGTCCTAGAGTATCTGTTTTAGTCAGATGCTCGTCCATGGACTTGTATCAATTTTTTGTTTCTTTAGCTATTGCACTTTATCCTTGTTTTGAGGAAAGTCTGCGAACGTTACATCCCTGCGTCCAAGGATTTTTCATTCGTCTTTAGATTTTAGCCCCCTTCGTGGGTTTGACAATGGAACTTAGATTTTATGCATAAAATACACTTAAAATCCAAACCATATTATATAAGCATTGTTCACAAACATAGCACCTACTTGGAAGCTAGTGCATTATGAAAGTACTTAAAATACACAACCTTGTCTTTAACAAACTTGTCTGTAGACGGTGCAAATGTTTAAGAACTAATGCACCTTTATTCTTAGTACACACCATAGCAGTAGTAAGAACACTAGTAGATATTAAACATAGTAGTAGGGTCGTCCATGATAGAAACTTCATTTTTGATTAATTTCGTCCAAGCTCATTGATAGTACCTTCTCAAGTGCTCCACGTTCCAAGGGTGTTCCAGCTTTCGTCCGTCCAAAGCTTCTAAGTAATACGACCCTTGCCTTTTGCAGTTTACTACCCTGTATGGTCCTTCCCAATTGGGTCCCAATTTTCCATGAGCTGGGTTCCTAGTCGCCAAGGATACTCTCTTAAGAACGAGGTCCCCTATGCTGAAGCGCCTGGGTTTCACCATGGCATCATGCTGTCTGGCCATAAGGTTCTTGTACCTTGCTGTCCTCTGCTCCGCATCCATCCTTACCTCATCAATAAGGTCAAGGTCAAGACGAAGTAGTTCTTCATTTTCCTTCTCTTGATACTTCATCACTCGATGGTTAGCCATATGAACTTCCGCTGGTATGACCGCTTCACTTCCATAAGCTAACTTGAAGGGGGTTTCTCTTGTCGGGGTTCTCACAGTAGTTCTGTAGGCCCAAAGAACGCCTGGTAACTCATCTGGCCATATCCCCTTTGCCCCCTCTAGCCGAGTCTTGATGATTTTTAGCAAGGATCGGTTTGCAACCTCTGCTTGTCCGTTTGCCTGTGGGTTGGAGGGTGAGGAGTAATGATTTCTGATTCCAAAATGCTCACAGAAGTCCCTGAATGGTGCGTTGTCAAACTATCGTCCATTGTCCGATACTAGCACCCTCGGTACTCCGAACCTACACAAAATATTCTTCCAAACAAAATTTTTAACGTTTTGCTGTGTGATTTTTGCAAGAGGTTCAGCCTCCACCCACTTAGTAAAATAGTCAATCCCTACGACCAAAAACTTCATTTGTCTGGTACCCGGAGGGAAAGGACCTAGGATATCCAGTCCCCATTGTGCAAAGGGCCATGGGGCCATCATCGGGGTCTGATACTCCGACGGTTGCCTAGGGACATTGCTGTAGCGCTGGCATTGGTCGCACACCTTGACATAAGCCTTGGCATCTGCCTGAACCGTGGGCCAATAGTAGCCGGCACGAATGACCTTATGGACGAGGGACCTTGCCCCCGAGTGATTTCCACATGCTCCTTCATGAACCTCCCTCAAAACATAATTTGCTTCATCTGGAGCTAGGCACCTCAGGTAGGGTTGAGATAAGCCTCGCTTGTAAAGTACTTCATTTATAAGGACGTACTTTGCAGCCCTAACCCTAAGTTTCCTAGCTTCGTTCTTGTCTTCTGGAAGCTTCCCATCTTGTAGATAGAGTATAATTGGACTCATCCAATTTTCTTCTCCTCCAATTTGCTATATTTCCGGGAGGTCTATGCTCGGCATGTATTGGACTTTGCCATACTCGTCCATGACTCCACCTACCGACGCTGCTCGCGCCAGCGCATCTGCTTCCATGTTTTCTTCCCTCGGGAGTTGAATAAAACTTACTTCTGAAAACTTTTGTACGAGCCTTCTCACTTTGCTGAGGTATTTCTTCATTCGTTCTTCCTTGGCATCACACATTCCATTCACCTGGTTGATTACTAGCTGAGAATCACCTCTGACTATTACTGACTCCGCTCCCAAGGACTTAGCCAATTCCAGCCCTTTGAGAAGTGCTTCATATTCAGCTTCATTGTTGGTTGCTTGGTACTGTAGGCGGGCTGCATACTCTAACTTATCACCCTCTGGGGACTGGAGTATGACTCCAATCCCTCCTGCATACATCGTAAATGATCCATCCACGTTGATAACCCACCTTCTTGTTCGCTCGTCCTTGACCAGCTCGTCTTGGCTTGGGGTAAACTCCGCGATGAAGTCCGCCAACGCCTGCGCCTTGACTGCATTTCTTGGTTGATACTTGACGTCAAATTCACTAAGTTCCACCGCCCATTGGACTAGCCGTCCTGCAGCTTCCAACTTGCTCATCGCTTTCTTCAGGGGATGATCCGTCAAGACAATAATAATGTGAGCTTGGAAGTAGTGTCTCAGCTTCCTTGAAGCCGTAACCAAGGCAAAGGCTAACTTTTCCATCATCGGATACCGTCCCTCCGCTCCTCTAAGTGCCCGACTAGTATAGTATACCGGTTTCTGCACTCGTTCTTCTTCCCTGACCAGAGCGGAACTTATGGCATGCGGGGATACCGCCAAATACAAATACAGCTCTTCGCCTGGTACAGATGGACTCAGCAACGGTGCCTTTGTGAGGTAAGTCTTCAGATCTTGGAAAGCCCTTTGACACTCGTCCGTCCATTCGAATGCTTTCCTGAGGACTTTAAAGAACGGTAAACACTTATCAGTAGCTTTCGACACAAATCTGTTGAGGGCGGCAACTCGTCCAGTCAGGGACTGTACTTCTTTGATGTTTTTCGGCGGTTCCATGTTGAGTATTGCTTGGATCTTATCTGGATTTGCTTCAATGCCTCTATGTGAAACCATGAAACCCAAGAACTTCCCCGATGAAACCCCAAAGGCACACTTACTTGGATTAAGTTTCATGTTGGACCGTCGTAGTGTGTCGAAGGTCTCTTGAAGGTCGTCCAAGTGTTTTCCCTCGTCTATACTTTTCACCAGCATATCATCAACATAGACCTCTACATTTCTGCCAATTTGAGGACGAAACATTTGGTTCACCAACCTCTGATAAGTTGCCCCTGCGTTCTTTAGACCGAAAGGCATTACCTTGTAGCAAAACAAGCCTTGGCTAGTGACAAATGAAGTCTTCTCTTGATCAGCCTCGTCCATCTTTATTTGGTTGTAGCCTGAAAAGGCGTCCATGAAACTTAGCAACCTGTGACCAGCCGTCGAATCTACCAGCTGATCGATGCGTGGGAGTGGATAACTGTCCTTCGGGCAAGCTTGGTTTAAGTCAGTAAAGTCTACACACATTCGCCACTTACCACTGGCCTTCTTTACCATGACTACATTCGCCAACCAGTCCGGGTAGTACACTTCCCTAATGAACTCCGCTGCAATCAACTTCTGTACTTCTTCTTTGATGGCGTTGTCTCGCTCAGGAGCAAATACCCTCTTCTTCTGACGTATGGGTTTGGACGAGGGGCTTACATTCAGACGATGGGTAATGACACTTGGATCAATGCCAGGCATGTCTTCATGGTTCCATGCGAAGACGTCAATGCTTCTTTTCAAAAACTGGACCAACGCATTCTTCGCTTCTTCTTCCATGCTCGCCCCTATTCTAGTAAACTTCCCAGCCTTACTATCGTCTAAGGGAATTTCTTCTAACACCTCCACAGGCTCCGCTATAGTTCTTCCATCGTCTATGCCCATCGTCTGTAAATGCTCGTCCATGGCCAACATGGCCAGGTAACATTCCCTGGCAGCCAGCTGATCTCCTTGCACTTGACCTACACCATGCTCAGTTGGGAACTTGATGGACAAATGGTAGGTAGAGGTTACCGCCTTCCAACTATTCAAAGTAGGCCTTCCAATAATAGCGTTATATGACGATGAACAATCGACCACGAGGAAGTTTACCTCTCTGGTTATCTGCTGCGGATACATTCCAATCACTACGGGCAGTGTGACACTGCCCACTGGTTGCACTTTCATTCCTCCGAATCCTACCAGGGGAGAACTCACTGGGCGAAGCTGATCTCGTCCTAGCCTTATTTGTCGGAACGCAGGGTAATAAAGAATGTCCGCCGAGCTTCCATTATCTACCAACACCCTTCTGGTCGTATAGTCGGCAATAAGTAAGGTAATGACAATTGCATCGTCATGGGATTGGTGAATTCTTCCAGCATCCTCGTCCGTGAACGTGATTGCTTGCTCGTCAGCTTCCATCGTCCTTGGAGATCGTCCTGACAGCTGGACGTTTTGCACCACCTTCAGGTATGTCTTCCTCAATTTACATGACTGCACTGCTGAGGTTCCTCCTACAATAACTCTTATTTCTCCTAGCGGGGGTCGTGAGGACTCTTCCACCTTGGCTTTCAGCTTCTCGTCCTTGTGGTCTCGTCCAAGGAAATTCCTCAACTTTCCCTGCCTGATGAGGTTCTCCACCTGCTGCTTTAGATCAAAACACTCGTCCGTGTCATGCCCATGGTCCCTGTGAAAGAGACAGTACTTGTTCTTGTTGCGCTTGTTAGGGTCTCCCTTCATTTTCTCCGGCCACTTTAAGGACGGATCATCCTTGATTTGCATAAGAACCTGCTCTAGCGGGGTGTTCAGGGAAGTGTACTGACTTCTTGAGGATGAACTTGCCTTCCTACCATCCCTATCCCTTTTTTCTCCTACATGGGCTTTCTTAGGACGAGGAGCTTGATCTGAATGTCGGTGCCCGGCTTCCGAGCGTTCTGACCTTTTCCTCTTCTTAGCTATTATTGCGTCCTCGGCGTTCATGAAATTTTGGGCTGAATGGACGAGTTCAGCCATGGTCTAAGGTTCCTGCTCGTACAATTTGTGAATAAACAAGTCAGAATTAACCCCATTATGGAAAGCAGCCAACAGCAACTTATCGTCCATCTCGTCCACTGTCAAGGCCTCCCTGTTGAAACGGGTAATGAAGGATCTCAAACTCTCATTTTCCCCTTGCTCAATCGTTAATAAACTAGAAGAAGAACACTTGTGGCGCTGTCCTCCAATGAAGTTATTAACGAACATTTTACTCAATTCTTCGAATGATCCAACAGAGTTCGGGGGTATTTTGCTAAACCACACCCTCGCTGGCCCCTTCAGCGTGGTAGGGAACGCTCTGCACATAATCTCATCTGGAACTCCCTGAAGATGCATGGTTGTCTTGAAGGTAGCAATATGGTCACACGGATCGCGGTTTCCATCGTATGAATCTAAGGAAGGCATCTTGAATTTAGGGGGTAGGGGATGACTGTTGATGGAAGCCGTGAATGGAGAATCCGTACGGTGAACTAAGTCCTCCAAGGGGTTCGTCCGCCTCATATTCTCCTTCATTTCTTCCATGGCTTTTCTCATCTGGTCCATCTCTTTCTCCAAATGTGGCACCCTCCTTGAAGCGGTACCCCTTGTATGATCCTCAGACTCAGCATTTTCTCCTCTACCTTCCTGACCCTGGGGTCATCCTTCTGCATGTCCTTCACGGTGCTGCCTCCTGATGTTGATCTCCTGATTCAACTCTTGATTTTGGCGGGTCAGTTCCGCCATAGCCGCGGCCATGGACTGCATTTGTTGAAGGGACGACGGCTGCGGGGTAGGAATTGACTGGCGGTCGCGGTAAGGATTACTGGAAGCATCCCTACTTCCCTGGTGGCCTGGGCTAGTAGCCCTTGATCTTGTCCGAACCATTCAGCCTTTTGTCTAGGAACAAAGGGTGATCAAAAGAGTGAAACGAAAACGAAAATTATTTTCTACGTATTATTCCCCACAGACGGCGCCAACTGATGATGCGAGAAAAATCAGTAGGCTGGAATGCTTCGGGCTTGATAGGGCTCGCGGTTGATCTTGGTAGCCTGAAAAAGAAAGAAGGAGATCAAGGGTGACTGGGGTTGTCGGCCAATAACCCTCCGATGGTAAAGTCAGTTTTTTCTCTCAAATATTTCCAAGCTCCAATTTTTTAGGAATGATTTTCCGTACCTTTTTTTTTGGTCTGAACCAACGCTTATATAGTGTCTTAAGAGCGGTTATCGGATTTGTAACCTCCCCTTGATTTGAGGAGGTTCGTTTTTCGAATATAACTTTCTCAACCGTTTAGGAGTTACCCTTTTTATGCGTAACGGTCACTGGAGGTTGCTCGTACAATGATGAGATGTTTCAGACTTTCATAAATTTCTAAGTGTTCACGTGTCGTCCATCACTTCTCGTCCGAAGGTATTCAAGGCAGCTTACCTCGTCTTGACCATGCCAAGACAGCTAACCCCGTCTTGAGCATGTCAAGACAGCTTCCCTCGTCCTGACCACGCTGAGACGGTTTACCTCGTCTTGAGCATGTGGAGACAGTTTACCTCGTCTTGAGCACGCTGCCCGTTTTGGACGATCTCCATGGACAATTGGAGTTGCATTTTATCATACCACATCATTTATAAAACCAACAAAAGCAACTGGGACTGAGGATGAGAGTATATCTTCACGTGGGTTATTGGTGGATTAGTGGGAGTAGATAGTTTTAATGTTTGAGTTGTATTTGAACCGTATTATACTATTTTAGTGTTAGTGGTTTCCTAGTGTGGGCATAAGTTTAGGAGATGTGGTTCCTTTATTTTAGGTCTTTAGTGTTACTTGAGAAGTTACTACTTAAACAGTTGATGTTATTTTCAAATTTTATGGCAGGAGATACACGTTTCTTTTGGTGGTGTTGTTGTTTTAAAAAAATTTAATAACATTTATCAATTTTTGTTTAATCCAAAATTTTAGTTTTTTAGTCCTAAAAGTTAGCCACTTACTACACAATCATAACAAAAGTTAAAAATAGTTTAAATTTCAAATATATCAACAACATCAACAACCTTTAAAACTGAGAAAAAGGTAGGTATCATTTTTTATGAAGTAGTAAATTAGTACTTATGGAAAAAAAATCTAAATTGAATTTGACATAAAATTATACAAATGATAAATATAGTTTCTATTACAAAAGAAATTTTTTTACAACAATTTCTTAGATAACAACCACTTTATGTGAGGTTTAATACATATAATAATTGTTGTAAAGTCTCTCACCCGAACTTATCTAATATTCCATTCCAATGACTCCTCAATGCAATTCAAAAAATTTGTGCGTACGTGAACCTGAGAGAGATAAAAGAATTAGGGTTAAAGCAAGTATTTAAAAAAAAAAAATAAATCAACAAACCAAAGTTACAATTTAACTCTATCATGGACTCTTTAAAATCTATTCACCACATCATCAACTATTTAAATAAATAACTAAATAAAAATAAATAAAATTTAACGCCAAAAACATATACAAAGATGGTAAAAAAAAAAACTAAAAAAATTTAACGCCAAAAACATATACAATGTGAAGGTAAAAAAAGAAAGAAAGTGAGGGAATAGAAGATAAAGCTTTTTTAGAATTTAACTCTATCATGAACTCTTTAAAATCTAATCGCAACATCATCAAATAATAACGAAACAATAAAGATCTGACGTTTTATTTACCTGCTCATACAAATCCTCCAATTTATTTCTGGGAAGCTTGAGCTGAGACACTTGAGGCAGTATCGCGTCCTACCTCCCACTATAAATATCAGCAATAAACGTCTCCACGCTGTCCACAGTATTGAAAGAAACCTGGCACTTGCTTTGTAACGTCTTGAACGTTTGGTGCAAAGAATTCTCTTTGCAGAATTGGAACACAATCTTCATCACGCTGAAAAGAAAACAAAAAAAAAAGTTACAACACCGCATGAACATCTGACACACCCATATATAGTTTCCCCCATCCCCGTTATGTATGTTTAAGAGTACAGATACATTGATTGATCTTGAAATTAGGAAATCATTTCAATTAAAAAAATTGTCTATATTTGTTATTCTAGGTAGTAATGATTCAGAAAAGCAAAAACAATTGATGAAAGTCAACCTTTTTTTGTTAAAAAAATAAGCGTAGAAGGAAAAAAAAAATTGAGGGAATAGAATATAAAGAATTTTTAAAGAAAATAAAGAGAACTTGCAAAAGATAAAACCTGCAAATTTGAGGATATAGAACTAAATTAAATGTCTTCAATTTGAAGAAAAATGAGAGATAGAAAGTGAGATAGAAACTACAAAGCGTACGTGAGTTTGTGGGTTTTAAAGTGTAGGAGTTTTAATTTACATATTTATCCTGGTTAGTTAAAACTTATAAGTGAATATGATGAAGGTACTTTAGGCATCCAAAATGTGGAATCCAAAGTGTGGAGTTGTATTTTTACCGGATTGTCCTTTAGTTTTGTCTCTACTTAAATATAGGACAATAAGGGCATTTTTGAACTAAAAAATGAGTTTTTACAGGATTGTCCTTTAATTTTGTCTCTACTTAAACATAGGACTGTAGGGGCATTTTTGAATTAAAAAAATAGGAATCCAAACAGGGAAAGCCCCTTAAATAGTAGTATAGATAAAAAAAATGAATTCAATTATATACTGAATTTTACATGTTTAAGTGATTAACTATGTCTGTGTATGAATTCAACATTTATTTTTTGCACAATTCTGAGTGTGTGCGCCCGCAATCTATATTATATATCTATATCTATATCTATATAATAGGAGAAGCTGAGAGGAAGTGAGTTCCTACATTTAAGGAGGTTCTGACAAATAGGATAACTGACTATCTAAAATTTAGACACCTATACAATTTATTCTTTGAAAAATTGCACAGTGCATTGTTTGGAAACGCTTCCTATCACACCTTTAAAACAGTTAGACAGTTTAAAAATCAGACACGTGTCAGTTAAATAACAAAAAGATATATTCTTTCACAATTTTGACCCCGTTTGATAGGTTGTCAGTATATAAACAAAAGAATAACCGGTTGAAATACTGTTTTGGGAGCCCTTGGTATAAAAGAAACTAACCGCTTAAAGAGAGATTGTTACACGGGAGAAAGGAGAAAGAGAGATCAAGAGACAGAGAAATAGAGAGGTGGAGATAGAGAGGCGATGAAATCGAGAGAGAGGCTATGAAACCCTCACCGTGTCGGACCACTTGACGACGAAACCCTCACCGCCGCCGCCTTATTTGGAACTAAAGAAAGACCTAGCGATACAGAGAAGCCTGGGACACGGAGAGAAATAGAGAAAGAGGCAATGAGGCCTAGGCACAGAGAGTTGAGAGAGAGAAAAAAAAAACTGAGAAATCTGCCCTCAACTGCGTCAAGCGACAGTCCAGGCCTCTGCCATCGGCAAACCCATTCCCTCCACCGGTTAGTCTCTGTTTTTTGGTGTTTTGGATTTTTTTTTTTTATTTTTTTTTTTTATAATTTAGGATCCAATCTGATTTAGGTCTGGGTATTTTGACGGGATTGGATTGCATTAAATTGTTTGGCTTAGATTTGGTTTTGAATAATGAATTTGGATTAAGAATGGTTTTTAATATCCTTTATTTGTGTTGGATTTGGTTTTCCTTTGGGATATTTGGGTTTAATTTGTTTTGAGTAAATCTCTACACTTTAAAGCTTTCATTTTATTTTTCATGTTTTAAATTTTTTGTTGAAACATTTTTTCCCTTTATAATTTCGTTTCCCATGTTTCTTTTCTAGCATTGTTATTAAGTTTTTCCAGTCTATGCTTCTCTGTATTAGATTTTTGCCCCATATAGTTCATATATTGCAGTGATTGTGTCAATAGGGCTAAGATTGCAGACTTTGCATCTGAATTGGATTTTCGTTCCTATTTATTGATAACAGATGAAAACAAATACATATGAGACAGCCCTAAAATCCAAATACAGAGGAAACAAGAAGCTGAAAACAGAAAGAACAAGATGCTGAATACAGTAGAGAAGTACAGACCATATCAGACCGTTCTCTTTTGGTTTTTCTCAGGTTTTCCTTTATTGGTGTTTTTTATTGGCTTTATTTTTTAATGCAATTTTGTTAATCAAATGGTTTAATAAAAGCGTATTTGTTCATAGTGGGTTTGTGTAATTGTGTCTGAAATTGTAATTTTAAGATGGATTTGCTTGATTTTGATTGCTTGAATTTATTTGTTAAAAAGAATTTTCCACAATGATACGTTTTGGGGTTAGTTTTATTACTTCGATTTAAACCAAGTGATATTTGAATTATGGTAGAATTTCATAGTGAGGTTGTGTTTGAAATTGTAATTTTCAATTCAGGTTGCTTGATTTTGATTGCTCGAACTTTCTTTCTTCTCTACGTTCCCCTCTCTCCCCCGCTCTCTGAACTTTATTTCCTGCAACAACAATTTTTATATACAAGTTTTACCCTATTTGCAAGCAAAGCCCCAAAGGAATAAAAACATCTGTAAGGCACATTGAAAAGAAAGATAAGTCTGAGGGCTGCCAGCATAGTTAGGCCAGCAACCACCTTTAGGCGGCATCCCACCACCGTAATACCACGCACCACAATAGTAAAGGTATTTTCTTATAAACAAAATTTTGGCATTATATTTGATTTAGGTTTGGTTGTTATGGATTGCTTAGTTTTGATAAAGGTTTATGTTTTGTGGCCTATTAGAGAAGAACCGGTTATGAGGGGATGTAAGGAATATAAATATTGTGGCTCATGTTGATCCTAGAAAGACGTCTTTGGTTGATTCTATTTTAAACAAGCAAAGGTAATAATTCCTTAATGATTATCATCTGCATAATTTGCCACATTGATTGGTTATACTGAAATTTTTCTAAGAAAATTGAATTCCATCTAGACTAGAGGGTGTCAATCAATCATAGGGTTACAAATTATAACCCAAGTATCCAAGTACAAGTTGTCTCTGTTACTCTTTGTTCATTATTGTGAACCCTATGTATTTTTCCTGCTATTCATTTTTTAATAATATTTTCTTTCGTACCTATCAAAAAAGAAAAGAAAAGTGGTCTCTGTTACCCCCAAACTGAAGGCCTAAAAAAGACCCACAATACATAGGAAAATCTTACAATTTAATTGCTTCCTTCTTTACCAGATCGCTTGCTATTAGGTATGTTTCTTCTCCTCCTCCTCTTTTATCTGAATTTATTTATTTTTGTTTTCCCACTGATTCAAGATCAGGTTTTAAGTTTAAGGATCTCTTGCTTGTATTTTTCCCCGTTTTGATTGATTTCACATAGTCCCAAACAAACTTCCCACAAAATCCCCTAAGCAGAAGCCAAGGGCTGTCTTTTTCAAGTGGGTACGTATTTCTTATTCAAATATCACTTGTGGGAATTATTGTTTGTTGAAGATTGGTCATAAGCATTGGTTTCTAGGATCATTTATGAGAAACCCAAATAGAGGTTTGTTGTGTTTTGTTTGATTCTTTGTTTTGTTTGATTTGTGTTGAGTTAAGGAATTGTTTTAGTTTCCCAATTAATGCTTTGGGATATCATATAAACTTTAGTTTCTTTTTTCTTTTTCTTTTTTTGGCTCATGAATATTGATACAGGAAAAAACTGCCAATTAATGAGGAAAAAAAGGCAAAGGTGATATAGTAAGAAAATGTGGGTGCGGTCATAAGAAAATGTTTGCTCTACTCTCTGCTTTCTTCTACTACACTCCAATATCTAACCCAAGTATAGTTTTTTTGTTATCTTTTTTATTACCTGATTTGTTTTTAAAAAAATTTTCGAAAGTGGTTTAGGTAGTCTAATGTTGGTTCGTTAAATTTTACTTGATGTATCAATATGTTTTTGAATTGTGAATTCCATTATTCTAAATAAGTTTTAGATACTGGAAATTATGGTTCCCTCAATTTTCAACACCTGTAGATTAACCGAGTTGTATTTCTTGATTATATCTGCTAGGAGTTCAAAAAAATGCCTCTAAGAGCAGCTGGTATTACTTGGCATTTTTGCATCTACGTAAGTTAAAAGCCTGTACATGTGTTGGGATAATAGTATAGATGAATTGTCATAAACTATGTGATGATTACCCACTAAGTTCTATATTTATGTTTAATATCTTAGACGTTGTTACATTCTGCTTTATGTAGATTGGGAGTTTTAAACAAACGTGCCTTTTGAAATTTCCGTGTTATTTATCAAATAATGGTTGTATTCTATGAGCCCTTGAATTGGTTAATTGATGCTATGTATTTTACTTGGTTTTGATATAGTTGCTTTGGTTTATTTGTGTCCTACATTTACACTCTTGAATTTGTTTTGTCTGATTTTGTAAGTATGGTATGCTTAATTATGGAACTGAATGGTATGTATCAAAAAAGATTCAATGTAACTGAATGGTGCTCCATAAGTTAAAAGGTTATGTATTACTGTGTTCTATTGAAATTTGAAGACCACCACATTGTTCATGATTATATTTTGACTGTTTTTTATTATTATAAAGTAATGGTATTTTATTGCACACAATAATGAAAACGACATAGCCTAAAAGAATTACAAAAAAAATATGCACAAAGGTATATCTAACTTCTTATCTGTTCAGTTTGCTTACCACTACTTCTACTGCAGGTAAGGCTTTCATGCAGGTTTACAAGCCATGGTTTTTACTACCTTGCGATAGTGCATCACACTCTAGCAATTACTTACCCAAAACACATGCTCTTGGGGGGTGGAGTACACTAGGGAATAGGCTAAATGTATGCATCCAGATTTTTTACTTTTTATCTCATGCTTTTTATTTTTAAATAAAACCCCAAAACTAGCTTTTTTCAAAAATAAGCTAACTTCTATCTTTTTGTCTCACCTTTAGCAAAGAGGCTACCAAATGGGCTACTTGGAAATTTCCCTGTTTGTAAAAATTTTATGGAGATTTGAAATGATGTTTTTATTTGTGGTACTAATAGGCATATTCATGGATTTTTCCCCCTAATTAGGCCTGATCACTATAAGTATTTGGTTATTTGCCTGTTACTTTGGTAAAGAGGATGTAAAGTGCTTCGGTGATTCAATTTTTTTTCAAGAAAGGGTGTGGATTTTGTGGTTTACTAGGATAGATTTGTGTTGAGGGAGTATTTTCCTCTAATTGCATTCTTCATATCTGTTTGGTTCTTTAATCTGCTTCTTTAACTGTTCTCTTAAATATTATTAGATATTATTCTCATATACTTTAAATGAAAACATAATAAATGTTAATGCCTAACTGATTAAAAAAATTTGTAGGCAACTATCGACTGTCATTCACATGGGCAACAAAGCTCTACATCAATTTTGACATTCCAAAAGTCACAAAGGAAATTATGCCAACATAACCTCCCAAAGGACTAGATGATAACTTTTCTTACATAATAGAAAAATAGTTGCTGAAATAGAAGACTTGGAAGCATAAAAAAATGCATAAGAATTATGCACCAAGTTCTATTCTTCATACCCTTTTCTTATTTACTTAATTTTTTTGTTTTAGGCTATGGTTTTGTAATTTGAGCATCCTAAGACTCTTATATCAACGTGAATTTAAGTTTTGTAATATATGTGATTCTAATTTTGAACTCAGTTATAATTGTAAATTGCAATTCAATTGTCTTTGTTAGATTGCCGCACTGTTCAGTGCAACTTTATTTTGGGAATACAAGATTGATGAAAATTGAGAATGCTATGAGTATGCATTTTTATAGGTGCTTAATTAAAAAGCTTCTACTTTCAAGTAATGAAACTAAATATCAAAAAACCTATTAATCTATTGTGCTTGGTCTATCATAGATGGATTAAATTAATTGATGACATGCAAAGTCAAATTAATTAATTATTTTTGCATGTCTTATATACAACACAAAATGTCAAACCTATCAAAGGAGTTTTATGGTGTGAGTGATGTAAAGGTGAATCTAAATTATAAAATGATCCCGCGCATTGCGCGGGTTAAACGCTAGTTATATGTAATAGCAGAAGCTGAGAAAAAGTTGGTTCCTACATTTAAGGAGGTGTTGACAAATAGGAAAAAATGCACCTTAAAATGTTGCCACGTACACAACTTCTAAATAAAACAGCCACACGTTACAACGTTTGGCAACATTACAACACCGTTTACAAGCCTGTCAATATAAAAGGAAAAGTAACTGGTTAGTACAATTAAAAGGGCTTGCAATACTCCCAAAAAAAACCTGCAATACAGAAAACGAAGAAGGAGGGAGATCGAGAGATCAAAAACTGCATGCTATAAAAATTGAAAACCAAAACATCAGACACCAATCAAGATGGAGAAGAGCACGAGTGTTTGTGTTTCTATATATGTTTCGGAAGCTTGGGATCCTTTTAGGAGAAACAGTTGAAAGAAACAGCGGTAGGTTTAGAAAAAAACGATCAAAGATTTTTGTGGGTTGTGAGAAATCCACCGCCAGATAAGGATAAAGATCCAAACTTCTCATTTGGCCGATTAAGCGAACCGCTTCACTATTTTTTCTACCGTTCTGTCACTTCGTCGAAACTTTTACCGGTAAGGTTTTGTGTTTTGTTTTAAAATTATATCATTTAAATATGATTTAGGCTTGGTTATTTCAATCAAATTGATTTTGATTTAGGCTTAGGCTTGGGCAGCCACCATTGTAGTGTAGCCGGAACTGTTACCAGTAAAGGTTTTCTTTACTCAAATTACTCCATAATTATGATTTATGTTTGGGTGTTTGGTTCAATAGATTCAATTTAGGCATTTGGGTTAGATTTGATTTTGATTTAAGTTATTGGCTTAGATTTGGTGTATGGTTAGGCTGTTATGTGATTAATTTTACAATATGCATACTATGCTGCCAACCATATTTTCTTTGTCAGATGCCGCTTCTTTCTCTACAACAATCTGTCACTAAATAGGTACTCATTCTTTTACACATTTCTTATATGAGGTGTTCTATTCTCTTTCAGTTCGTCTATAGGACTTCTACCAGATGTTTCTAAGTTTCTTTACTTATATTTAATTTGAATATACTTTAACCATATATACCCAAGGTTAGTATAATGTTTTTTTTTTCCCTTCTTAATCAAATATTGTTTCCGCTAGTAGTTTATGCAATTCCCAGTTCATTGTTTCCCACGGTTGCTTTTCCTATTCAAATACTTTTACTTCAATGTCATAGTCAATTGATGGGGTAATGCTCTTTCTTTGGGTGCTCTTTCTTTGATGTTTTTCCTTGGTGTATATAACCTTTGGCTTTCTATTTGCTTTCTAATCTATTCTGTGGTTTTTTTTTTTTTTTTATAATTGAAATGTCTTTCGTTAATGTTTCCTTTACCTTTTTGCTTTCTCTATTTCTTATTGTGTTGATTATAGGGTTTTGATTGAGGCATTTGGGTTAAATATGGTTTCGATAAAGGTATTTTGGTTATAATTTATTTTTGCTTTAGCTTTGGTTTTGGTTTGGAAATTTGGATGATTTTTTTTTTTTTTTTGGGGGGTTAATTTTGCAATCATCGTAGAGAGCAGACTGAATCAATATTGGATAGTGTCTTTTGCTATTTTGTTAGATTTTTTATTCAATATCTTGGTTTCTCTGTTTGTGTTTGGCTTTTGGTGCGCATCCGGATTGGAATATATATTGACTTTATATGTATGACAATATGTACTTTCAACTAGGAAGACATATGCTAGGTACAAGGAACTTTTTTTTCTAATTTCAATTGGGTATTTGTTTTTGTGCTCCTTATTTTGAATTATGGCAGAGCAATTGATGTTTGTCATGTTTCATTATTGTTGTTTTTTGTAGTGTGTGGATTTTTGCTGCCTAGAATGTTACTTTTATGTTGATGAAATATCTTAAAGTGCATATTGGGTTTTCATTATTGGATATTTTGTTGCATTTATTACTGCAAGGCTGAATGGAGTCTTCCTTGATTGCATATACAAACATAGATGATTTTGAAAGGATTCGAAATGGCATTTTTTTTTTTTTTTTGGCTTTGGAACTGTAACTATTGTGTTGACTGTTTCAACTATACTCTATACTAGTCGCTAACCCGTGCGATGCACGGAGAAACTACTAAAACTAAGTTCCAAAATAATGTTATTTATTTATTTTTAAGAATGTTAAAAAATACGTGAGTAATTATAGAAGTTCAAATCCCTATAAAAAGCTCGAATCTCTTAAAACAGTACACCAAAATGAGAAATTTGATTGCTTTATTCTACCCAAGTACAAAGTTAAAAACAACCTGTAACTTTGTACAACTTATTTGTACCTTTAGTTAACAACCTCGAACTACCATGCAGGGAGGACTTCCTCTTGCAGGCTTTTGTGAGAAGAGACCTTTGTTTCCTAAAAACCAAAAAAGAAACAAAATTTTGAAATAAAGAAAACACGGAAAACATATTGGAAGCAAAAGGTACTACTCACAATACCACTTGAGAATACACTTTAATCATATATATAATTATTTAAGACATACATTTAGAGAAAGATTATTAAACAACCTCATGCAACTCATTTCTAAAATTAAAGAAAATTAGGGGGTGTGTGGGAGAGTATAGTTTGAATTAGGTTGTTTGAGTGTTTTTGATATACATGTAGATGAAAAGTGTGTGAAAATGTGTGTAATGTTGTTTAAAATGTGTTGAAATGTGTTAAAACAATGATGCCAAACACCCCTTTAATCATACAAGAATACATATCTGACATCAAGATTAGACTCAACTTCTACTAAAAATTGAAACTTGAAACAAATCCTAGTATCAAAATTTTTGGAATCTCATAACGTAAGATCAATACCCAATTAAAGAAACAAATGGATTGTAGAGAACCAAATTTAAGGTACATAAACTATCCTACAATTATATTATGACTATTTGATAATCCTTTCAGATTTTAATGAGGCTCCTAATCCTCTATTTTATCAAATATGGGAATGATAGATAAGTTGAACAAAAAAAAAAAATTTGTATTATATATTTGCTTAGGTTTCAATTTAATTTTTCAATCTCTCTCTTAATTCACTTGTAGAAAGTTTTGTAGACGAACTTCATAAACAAAACTAACAGAACATCATATAAAAATATAAAGGCAAGGAAAACAACGTTTTCTATGAATTTAATTAAATAAAACTGTATCTCACCAAAGTTTAATCTGATTCTTAAAAGAAAAAAAAAATACTCTTTTTAATAAACAAACTTAAGTTGTCATTAAGACTCTTCTACAACAATTTCTCTATATTTTTTTTCATATAAATAAAAAATATGTCACCTCCTTATCTTATGCCACTTTAATTTGTTGATTACTAAAAATATTTGCTTTAAAGATTGAAAAAATACAACTTTCAAGGGCAAAAACTATCAAATTTTAATGTTATTAAGCATTAGACCACAAACATTGATTTTACAGGAAAATATGAAAAAATAAGGATTTAAAATTTTGTAGACAAAATATTAAAAAAGAGTTTCTAGTCCTCTTGCCTACCGAAGTTTTGAACATGAAATTTAGATTTTATAATGCACATCACTTTCTTCTGCCTTAAAGCATAAGAAATTGGACCAGAATAAAATAGGACACATAATTTTTTAAAATCAATTAAATTTCTTAATTAATTTTGATGCTGCATTACATGTCACTAAAACTATCAAAGTTCATATTTTAATGCATAACTTAATGGGTGATTAGGAGAAAGAGAGACAATAAAATTTGATAAAACAATACCTGCAGTTGTGTTAAGATGTATATCGTTAATTGAAGCCGTCCTCATTTGCTTTGCTCTAGAATTTGTAGTCTTAATTTTTGGGAATTGACATGCAAAAGCAAAATCTCCTTTAAATTTGGCATTTCTTCAACTCGAATATTTGAGGGGAATATAACACATGAGTCTGAATTCTGAAAAAGGAGATCGTTAAAAACTTAAAATAGGTTGAGATTTATAGGAAATTCACTCAAGAAGGGTTAGGGAGAAAAATTCAAAAGGTAAAAAAAAAAATAAAAAAATAAAAAATGAAAGAAGGAAAAAATGAAACACAATAAACAACGTAAATTCAAAGAAAAGAGAGAACATAAGTTTAGAGAAAAGCGAGCGTACCTCGAAGAACAATAACAAACAGAGAAGATCAATGGTTGAAGTTGTGACTATTGATTAATCTTATGATTCTAATCTTATGATTCTTGCAAATGGGCAGTTGGATTTAATGGGTTGTTGGGGATAGACTGGAGTGAGAGAGAAAGCTCACAATTGAAGAGCAAAGTTTTATGCGTGTGGCCGTGGGTTCTAAGGATTTTCAGTTTGGGGGGCTTTTCAAAGATGAAATTGTGTATTGGAGTTTTTCAAGGTTGAACGTGTAAAATTGAATGATTGCCGTAAAGTGGACTTGGTTCTTGAGTATTTGTTAGTGAAAAAGCCAAAGCTTGTATGGAGAAATTCTTCTCATAGAGTGTACATATAGAATAAAAAGAAAGAAGTTTTTTTTTTTTGAAAGAAAAATATATAAGCGTTCAAATTTCGTAACTGCCCCTGTTAGCAGGATGGTGCAATATCTTGCTAATCAGTAGCGTACAGAGAGAGGGGTGCCCAGGGAGAAGAATCAGAAGTTTTTTTTTTTTTTAAAGAGATATAAACTGAAACTTATTAGGAAAGGTGTAAAATTTATTACTACTCTCTGGGACAGTGCAATTGAACACAATGGTAGCAAAAAATAGTACGGAAACGTTACTCTTATTCAACTAAATGAGAAGGCACAATGTTTTGGTGTTTTTTAACGTAAACGTGGCAGTAATTTGTGTAGCCATGTGGCGCAATGAAGAGTGGTCAACAAAAAGTCAAACGTTTCGGCTATTAGTTATTATATAGATTAGTCACTTTTTGTTGAAATTTTTATTTGACTATGTTTTGGAGGTATTATGGTATTCTATTATTTTTTAAATTATAGGTAGTTCTTTTGACAACAAGGTAGTTCTTTGATCGTATTATAGGCAAGGAATGGTTGCAACAATAATGCATGATGTGTGTTTGATAAAATGTCTCAAAAATCTGCACTGCACACTGTCTCATAAAAATCTGTATTGCAGTACGCTATTTTATAAAATCTGCACTGCTTTGAATAACTTTTTGCATTGTTTTTAAATAACTTTCTGTAAAACAATTTTTTGTTTCGAATGTTGGTATTTGTTGTTTCATATTTTGCAGTAGAGTGAAAAGAAATCGAGTTAATACTTTTGTGTCATGTAAGCTTTTAAACATTGGAAGTTGTAATTTTGTTGTTTGTTGCCTTCTCATATTTTATTATCTTCTTTCATGTCCCGTTTAAAGTTAATCACGTTGAAGAAGTGTCTTTGTTGTTGTCTAGGCTCTATTTATCTTTAAAAAAAAACACTCTTTTTTAAGTTGTTGTCCTTTTTTGCTGGTTTCTGCTTTAGTTTATTGCCTTTGGTTGTTTCGAACAACATATGATGATTTGTTCACTATGCATTCCATGTTTTGTTACAAATGGACACCATCACAGAAAAATGTACCTATTCGTAGGCGAAATTGGCCAAATACCACGTTCGGCCAAAATTATAGGCAATGTAGCACTGTTTCCAAACTAAATAGCAATCTACCACTTTTCCAATACTCGAGTATGTGAAACTCGAGTACCATATAGTACTCGAGTTCCACAAGCTCGAGTACAATGCTCTTTCTGCCACCGTGTCAAGAGCTGACCTGGCATTTTCCAATTAAATAATCAACTTGGTACTCGAGTTTAGTGGACTCGAGTACTGTGCGACTGGTACCCGAGTCCATTAAACTCGAGTACCAACCTGTATGACATTGCGATTCTTGCTCCTTATACTCGTGTTCGCTGGGCTCGAGTACAGTACTCGAGTCCATAAAACTCGAGTACTGTATATGACCACAAATTCTTCGAATTTTACTTCATCTCATTTCTCACTCAACACTCACATACTCCTGAACACACTTACTCTCCTTCACACCCAAACCCCAAACCCTCACTCCACCGGAGACAGCACATCTCATCGGCGGCAGACAACCCATCTCTTCGGCGGCAGACAACCCACCGGAAACAACCCTCACTCCACCGGAGACAACCCATATCATCGGCGGCAGGCAACCCACAGGAGACAACCCTCACCCCAACCCACTGCATCAAGCTCTCGTCGGTGACCTCGCACTCAGTCCGCCGTAGACAAGCTCCCTCCGCCGTCGACAACCGTCATCAAGCTCTCGTTGCTCTGCATTTTGAAATCCTTCCCAAACTGGTCTCAATCCATCACTCTCTTCTCTCTTGCTCTTCTTTTTTTTTTTTCCTTGGGTTTATCGTTGTTTAATTTTTTCTGGGTGCGTTTGATTTCACTAATTTGATAAACCTATCGTTGTTTCTTTTTGTTTCACCATTTAGGTAACTTTGTTTTAGAATTTTCCTGTGTATTTTTGAAAATGTTGAGATGGGATCAGTAGCAATTTCACAGAATTGAGAATTGGGAAACTTGAAATGTTGTGCATTTAATTGAAACTCTTGCCCACATTTTGCTTGCAAGAAATTATTCTGTACGCACAATGGAGGTGTCATGTACGCACAATGTAGGTAAATTGTGAATATCTTGCAAATGACATGCATTTAGCTTTGTGGTTGGACTTGAAATGACCAGAAGAATTGAGAATATTTGATAGGAAAAGTTGTGTTTGAAATAAGTAAAAAACTTTAGGTAAATTGTGAATATCTTGCAAATGACATGCATAGGTGATTGTTGTGTGGTTATAGAAAAATTGTAAGAGGTTGCTCTAACGCATCTCATATTCTGTACTAGTTTTTCCTATTTATGGTTTTGTAATGCTAGTTTGGCTTTGTAATGCTTTGTTTGGTTTGGTTGGTTTAGAGATTTGGGAAAACAAAATACTGTGAATTGGGATTGACCAAGAGAGGTCAGCTCTGCATATAGTGGCTTTGCTGGTTTTGAGGGACTAATTACTCCCTTGAAAAGAAAATATATTTGTATTCATTCATTTTAATATCTAATGCAAGTGGCTTAGGAATGAGACCATAAATTGTATCTCCTTTCTTTGTGTGTGTATATATATGGGTGTGTGTATGCATTAAATTGAATGTTTATGGGTATTTGATGAATATGCTAATGGGCCAATCACCTTTAATTTATGCTAGATATGAACCCACATCGAGCGGGACCCTCTATAGGGACTGTCTTGACGAGGCAACCTTTGCATCGTTCAAGTTTTCTTTGGGATGCTCCTTTGGCAGGCGAGGTATACACTTTTGTCTAACATAGTAGTCAATATATGTAGTAGAAAGATTTTGGGCATCTATGTTTGAAGTTGAATTATTACGTGGTTAGTGAATGCTATTATTAATACTAAGCTGCTCTGTTTGTAGGAAGTGCCAGGTGTACTGACTTGTCGTCACCAAGATAAAGGTCTGTTTGAAGGTGGGTTAGATCCATGGATTGCCACTTATATCACAGATGCGGGGTTAGATGGGCTACTTCAGGTCCCACATATGGACCTTGACCATGCACTGATCACGGCCTTAGTGGAGAGATGGCGGCCAGAGACACACTCATTCCACTTGTCCCACGGTGAGATGACTATCACGCTACAAGACATAGAGGTCATAATGGGGGTACCTGTACATGGCTTGCCAGTGGTGGGATTTACCCATATGGACCATTGGCATGATTTGTGCATCGAATTGCTAGGTATCCCCCAACTACCGGGAAGACCAGTCGGTACAAAAAAGAACACTGCAGTGTTGGAAGGGCCAAGGATAAAAACGAAATGGCTCGAGGAGCAGTTTAGCGACCCTCTCCCTGCTGATGCCACTGATGAGCGTGTGCAGCAGTATGCTCGGTTTTACATACTCCAAATGTTGGGTAGTATGTTGTTTATGGACAAGTCTGGTGAACGGATCTCAGTCATGTATCTACAATTTTTGAATCCAATCAGCAACAGCAAGAATTATAGTTGGGGTAGTGCAGCACTAGGTTGGCTATATAGAC
The DNA here is from genome assembly GCA_032878915.1 of Castanopsis chinensis. Lineage (NCBI taxonomy): Eukaryota > Viridiplantae > Streptophyta > Magnoliopsida > Fagales > Fagaceae > Castanopsis > Castanopsis chinensis. The sequence goes on from JAVQMG010000096.1 coordinate 2,515,172, forward strand.
ATCTCTCTAATGCATCAGAGAAGACAGCCAAGCAAATTGGCGGTGCACTACTGTTAGTGCAATTGTGTGCGTGGGTGAGGTTTCCACAAATATGTCCTGTGATGAGGCATCCACACCAGGCACTGCCCCTAGGTCCACTTGCTATCAAGTATGTAGGATCTTAGATAGTTATCGTTTTACATTTCTGCATTAACTTTTTCCGCATGGGAATTATGTAAGTAACTAATATTAAGGTTATGTCTGTGTTGTTTTGTAGATGGAAAGGGGCTAAGATAACAACTGACCATCCAATGCACGTCTTACGCGCGTATAGTGTGTTGCTTGCTTCGCTACGGCCAAATCAGGTATCGTGCCTTACACCATTTTATCGCTTTGGCATGTATTGTTCACATTCGTTACACATTTTTCTCTAATTATATTGTTAATATGGTTGTTTGCATCTATTGAATCATTGTAGATTGTGTGGGAGCCACATAGAGCTTATTTGGGTTCCCTGCCTGCATATTGTACAGCAGGCCAACACATATGGAGGTCCATCGTGCCGCTTATACATTTTTGGGTGGTTGAAGGCCATCACCCCGAACGTGTTCTCCGACAGTTTAGGATGAAGCAAGGCATACCAGACAATATCGATACTTCAATTGAACTTCACAAGATAACACTCCAGGGCAAACACGAAAAAAACTAGGTTGAAGTACATGCCACTCATATTGCTAGATGGGCTGCGCACGCCACAATTGCCGAAGCACCACCCTTTCATGGGGTAATGAGCTACAATGACGAGTATATGGTGTGGTATCGTTCCATCACTGTGAGGCATATTACAAAAGAGACCTCGTACTGGGACACTTTGGTAAATTTACAAAGATTGTTCTATTATTTGAAATACCTCGTTTCGCATAGTTTAGTTCCAAGTCCTAACACTGCTTTTGTATACTTGTGACAAGTTGAATCACAGTTGAGGATTATGGCGAAGTTTGAACCAGGGTCTGAGATCTACACCGACTGTTTTAATGCCTTGCAATCTGTTGAAGAGATCAGTCGGTTGACCTTTGACGATGCACGCACTGTGGGCAACACAAGTGAACCGACTGTACGCCGTGGTCGGCAAGGAGGTGGACGTCAAGGGCATGGAAGTCGTCAATCTAGCCAACGTCATACATCTAGGCAACGTCCCACAACTACTCGTCGTCGCACATCTGGTGGGCGTCACACACCCGTGCATGACCACACCATGGAGAAGGCAAATCAGACATCAGATGAGATGTGTTTGGACACTGGTTATGACATGGGCTCCATGGCACATGATGATGCAGGTCCATCCCATACGTTTGCCCATAGTGAGACATGTCGATCCCCATCCATGGTTCGCGATGATACCTACCCGCCCACATCCTCTCCCCCACCGACTACTGGCACTATCCCCACAGATGCATGTGGTAGAGATGAGATGAGATTCATGCCCACCCCTAGGCTACCCACCCCTGGTGCCATTCAGACAGAGATACCCACCCCCCCACCAGAGGCTTCACACATTGAGGATCGGCCGCGAAGGCCGCAACGGACACGGACACATCCTCCTGACTGTGGGACTGGACATGGTACTCCCCCTCTTATACCGAATACATATGCATCTCTTTATGGTTAAATGATTTGAATATTAATATTTGCTTTTGTTCTTTTCAGGCAAGGTGAGACCAGTCAAGGAACCAGTGAGGAGAAGGAAACAGGGATGATTTTCGGTGGTCAATTCGCAAAGGCTTTTGACTAGACCTTGTGACTGCCCTACCCCTTCCACAGGTATGTAGCTAGTTGATGTACATTTATGCTTTGAATATACCAAGATTTGAATTCTACTTCTTGGGTTCTTGTGCAAAATTTGCTTCAAAAGAATTCATTCTTCTGTAGGTATTTGGAAACTTTGGAAACTTTGGAAATTTCGAAACTTTTGTGCAAAATATAGAAAATGTTGTGTAGTGTTGTTTACAAAATGTTCTTTTCCACTGGAGCGTCTAGGAGTATCGGGCACAATGTCTTCCTTAAGTAGGGAGTTGGTGTTTCTGAATTTTGGTCATGGATGAGGAAAAATTGAAGGAAACTGTTCATAAGTAAGTCCTGTATTCATTATGTAAGTTTTTATTGTGAATGTAGGAAGTGAAGAAGGTGGATCAGGTGTGGACATTCAACCAAATGTGTCTTTGAATTGGCAATAACTGAGCATTGTGCCCATCATGGGGTGGGGGTAAAAGGAGAGCCTTAGCCCTTAGAATCATATTTTAAACTGGCACAACGCTGCTAGATGCTTCTGGTCAATTAGAAGGTGTAGGAAACTCCTCTATTATGTTGCATTTCCTCTGCTGGCTTAGGTGTGTAGCTGCAGCCTCTTGATCCATCAAAAATCTGTATTCAGACTGAGATGTTTGTACGAATGGACGACTGCTTGGGGTAGTTTTCCTTGTCATTTTATAGACTCTTTGAACTTGAGGTTGTTATCCTTCTGGTGTAGTTTGGTATGCATAGTTTACATTCAAACTGCTACCTTTTTCTTGTTAAAATTATTTTACTTGTAAAACAATAAAAAAGAAGTGAATCCAGGCTTTTAAGCTCCGTGGTTTCGCTTCTAATTTGAGTTCATCAGTACCTCATAAAGTTATCATGCATCTTATGCAAGCTTCAAGTGATTTGTGTGTAATATTTAGATTGTAATTCAACTATTCAAGCAGTGTCAAAGCTGTTCCAGCACGTACTAATTACAAGGACTTCATTTATTAGTGTGAGGTTGTCATTGAGGGTAATGCACCGAGTACAAGGTTCAATAGATTTGTTGGACAAATGCCTTTAAGGGGGTTCCATAGTATTGAACAAGTATGGTGTGGCCATGAGTAACTTAGATCTCTTATCAATAGAACAAAAATAGCAAACCTGATTGTGTGGAAGGTGAATAGGCATTCAAGAATAGGAGTGAATCCCATTACCAGCAAACCCGTATTTGTTCTTCCATAAGAACATTTGTACATGTTCTACCCCTTTGTATAATTTTTATAATAGAAGAGATATCTGCTTAAAGCTGTTATGAATTTACCAATAAAACTTTTCAGGCAGATTCTTTGTGTGCAGAAGTTGCTATTTTAACCCACGGTATTTATGATTGATATTGCAGGAATGTTCTTTGCTGGGGAAAGAACATTGGTTCAGCTAAAACACGTACAAAAAAACGTGCTGGTGCAGCAGTTTATAATAGAGCATCTTCACTCGAGACATTAGTACGTTCTATGCTCCTATGTGTTCTTCACATAATGTTGATCTATGTTAAACTGAACATTCATTCATTCTGGGCTCTATTATATTTAAACTTGCCAGTTCAGAGAGGAAGCTGACAATTAACACGCTTTCACCATGAAAACTTGTATCGAAATATATCTATTAGTAGCATATTAGATTTTTATTCTTACTCCACACAACTTTGTTAATGAACCCTAATGACGTCTTTTCTTCTCATAGTGAGCAAAAAGGCAAGCATTTTTGTACTTATCTAAACAAGAAAAAAAACGCATATGAGCCAATGAACTTTAGCTCAGTTGGCACCTCCTTTCCTGGCAACTGCTAGGTGGAGGTTGAGGTGCTGGGTTGAAGACCCACTAAATGTGTGTGTAAATTACCCAAAAAAAAAGGCACACATGATCATATTAGTATGTTTTGAGTTCTAATGTAAATACAATCTGTTATCTCAGTGGACTGTGACCTTCGGCAGTCCAGCATGGTATTATATAGACATCTAGTTGTTTAATTGATTTATCTTGTCCAACTTGTATGTATGATATCCTTGTGGGAAGTCATGAATCATGATTTAGGAAGTTGATTTTTGCTTATTAAATTTATGCAAGAATTGAAGGTACAATATTCAGTTTTTTCTCAGCCATTTTACAGTCCAACAGATTGTCTCCTTTGGATATACTGCCTGCTTGACCTCAATGGCAATTGGGCAATGTTGCTTTGATGGTATAATCTGGTACTAAAAAACAGAAAAAGTACACCCAAATTCTGACTTTAATAGAGATTTCTCTAAGTTGTGCTATATTTCTTCAATCAAAATACACCCTTTGCTTTCCTGGCTATTGAGTATTGACTGATGATTGGGTAAGCTCCAAAACTTGGGTATTATTGTTTGTCATCCCACGAATTTGTGTCCATGAGGCCTATGTGCTTCGCAAGGAATGAAGTTACAATAAGCAGTCAGTTAAAAGGAATTAGTCATCTTCAATTAAAGTAGACACAGAATCTAACAACATTTTCTTGAGATTTGAGAGTGGTTAGATGTATATAGACATGAGCAAGTCAGTATTTAGGTGTTCATAAGTAAGTCCTGTATTGATTATGTAAGTTTTTGTTGTTTCCTAGCCTCTATGTGGTTGCACTAGTACAATTCTGGGAATGAGGAGTGTACACATTTTAAGCATGGTTTAATATCTCAGCATCTATTTAGCCTAAATGTGAAAAAGAAGCCTATGTTTTTATGTTGTTTGTTTTAGAAATGAACCAAATTTATGTGATATCAGGACTTGCTTTTTCAGATTTTATTAGTACTTTGACCTGTATATTAGTACTTTTTTTTTGTAGGTCTGAATTTTGGTTAGCTGTAACTAGACTTTGTTTTATCATGGTGCTTGTTCTTCCGCCGACGAAATCAACTCCTGCTTCATATTATGATCATTCAAATGATCTGTGGTTCAAGCAGTTCATCTCATCTGAGACCGAAAAATCAGCTGTTGACTATGTTGTTCCTTTTCCTTATTTGAAGCATGCGGGTTTTGTTCCTCGAAAGGCAGAGGATTTCGGGGATGGGGGTGCGTTTCCTGAAATTCACATTGAGCAATTCCCTCTTGACATGGGTAGGGACAGATTATTGAAGCCTGGATCAAAGATTGTTCCTGTTATTATTAATACCCATGGTAATATTGCCTATGATGCGATTGTGAGACAGAATGAGAATTCAAACAAGATTCTTGACTCACAGCATAATGATCTTGAACCTAATGTTTTGAAAAATGACTGTGAAGAGAAACGTGATGATGAGCTGAAGAAAGAGATTGAGGAGACAACATTAGAAACAAAAGCTGCACTTGAAAAGATTGTGAATGTGAGGTTGAGTGTGGCACAACCAAAAAATGTGCCAAAACAGTCTTCTGACTCAAACTTTATCAAGTATAAACCGTCACAGCAATCAGCTGCGTTCAACTCAGGGGCTAAAGAGAGGATAATCAGGATGATGGAGATGCCTGTGGATCTGCTTGAGCCTCCTAAGTTCAAGCATAAGCGTGTTCCAAAGGCTTTTGGGTCCCCACCTGTACCAATGATGCGTTCTCCTCCTCGACCCATGACTGTGAAGGACCAACAAGATTGGAAAGTCCCTCCTTGCATTTCAAATTGGAAGAACCCAAAAGGTTATACGATTCCACTTGATAAGCGTCTTGCAGCTGATGGTACAGGCCTTCAAGATGTCCAGATCAATGATAATTTTGCAAAGCTTTCAGAAGCATTGTATGTTTCAGAGCAGAAGGCCCGAGAAGCTGTAACCATGAGATTGAAGGTTCAAAAGGAGATGATGATGAAGGAGAAGGAAAGGAAAGAGCATGAACTGAGGGCACTAGCTCAAAAGGCACGTTTTGAGAGAACTGGTGTGGTACCCCCTGCTACTGTTTCAATCTCCTCTGAGAAGATTGCCATGGATAGTTCTGATATGAGAATTGATCATGAGCACACTAGGGAAAAAGAGAAGTATCTGCCTAAGGAGACAAGGGAGGAAAGGGAAGAATCCATACGGCGTGAGATTGTACATGAGGAGCGACGGTGAGAAAGGGAGAAGGATAGAGGGTTGGAGGCCAAGGATGCTGCGATGAGAAAGAAGAGCAAGATCACAAGAGATATAAATCGTGATGTTAGTGAGAAGGTAGCTCTTGGCATGGCTTCTGCTGGAGCAGGAAGAGGAGAAGAGATTATGCATGACCAAAGACTGTTCGACCAGGAAAAAGGAATGGACTCTGGATTTGTGACTGATGATCAGTACAATGTGTATGATCAGGGCTTGTTTATTGCTTAGCCAACGCTTTCAACCCTATACAGGCCAAAGAAAGATGTTGATGCTGAGATTCCTCGATGTGCAGATGGACCACTTGAGTTTGAGAATGTGGCTGAAGAGGATGATTAATTTCAATTGGATCAGTTCGTGACAGAGGTGAATAAGGGTAAGAAAGCCTTCAATAAAGTTGGTACTGGAGGGACTATGAGAACAAGTTCTGGATCTTCAATGCAAGATGGCTCTGAAAGAGGTTTCAGTAGAACTAGCATTTTATTTGAAAGAGGGCGTTAACTTAAGTAGCTCTTTTTTTTTTTTGGTTGGGCATATATTAAACGAGTCATCACCTTTTTTTGTTTCGTTGATATAGAATGCTGTGGCTGCAAAACAAATCCTAGATCCTTGATGTCTTTTTTTTTCTATAGTAGTTGCAGAAAAGCTATCATTTATTTTTATTTTTTTCATTTATTGCTGCTCTGCTTGATGTGCATGTTATAATTGCTTTTCCTTGGAGATTATCTGTTATCCTTTTCTTAAATTTCAGTTTTATTTTTATTTTTTATTAGATGATATAGATGTATCTAGAAAAAATTTTTGAGTTAAAAGTTTTGTAGCTGATAAACTTCATGCATTGATTCTGATCAGTCTTTTGCTTTTTTTGTGAGAATTAAATCCTAATTTTCTTTAGGCTCTTTTCATTTTTTTCCTTGTCTTCTGCTTTTCTTTCCATGTTTGTGTTTTCAGAGAAACTGAAGACAGCTTTCCTCGAGTGTCAAGGAGACAGAATAGGAAAGCCTGATGATATTGTGGTACACATTTACATTCATAATGGGGTCTCACTAAATATAAACGATCAGCAGTCTGGAAATGCTCCTGCTTGAATGACATTAGATTCTATCATATTATGACCAGTCCAAGAGGATTGCATATTGTTTAGTGTTCCAAATATATAGGCATAAACCTTATATACAGTTTTTCAAGCTCTAGAAAGTGCTTCTATTGTAAGGAAATCATGTTATGCTGTTTTGAACAGCACTTGCTTTAATGGAGTTACAAGGTACTAGAATGTGTGCGTGATTTGTGTAAAGTTGCATGTAAGGAATTCAACTTTATCACTGTTTTTTGGTTTGCTTTGGCCTTGCCCTGAGTAAGTTCATTGTTTATCTGCTGGGGGGAGATATCATTATGTAACCCCAGAATGAAGAGGAAGGAGGAAAAAGAACTTAGAATTGACTCTTGATGTGAAAATGTTATGTTTAAATGTTCTTGTCATAAATTTTCTTTCCCCATCTTTCACTTCCAAATAATGATGATGCTTGTAGGATTTATGCTCTTTGTATTTAGTAATTATATATAATCTTCTGAATCTTTGTGCACATCTTTTGAGTCAAGTCTTCTAAACAATGAAAAACTACACTTGCAACACTCATAAAATTATAACATTAGTACAAGAGATAGGATGTCTACCAAGTACTGGTTGCAGTGGTAGTCCCAGCATTTATGTACCCAGATTGGAGTGATTGAAATTTTCTTACTCAGTGAACTTCAATGTATTTAACCTTCTTAATTTAGTGATATCACAAAACTTTCAATTGTTTTTTGCGTATATAAAACTTTGTAAAATAAACGTGCGCAGCAAGTTTAACCCTTTTCCAAATATAGCTTTGAGCTTCATCTTATGAACTTTTATGGCTGTATAGGTTGCAATTTGCTGTCTACGCTACTGTGTTGTAGAAAAAGTTTTAGGTAGAATATAATAACTCTTGTGCTTATATGTTTTGATCTCTTTGGGTGCCTTAGTAACTATGTAACAAGCTTTGGAATTCATTTTGATACCTCTGAATTATTAAAAGGTAACTTGATCAATCATATAGCCTTTTTTCTTTCCCCCTTTGAAAGTAAATCAATGAAAAATGATGACTAGAAATCATTAGTTATAATGAGATGGGAAGAAAAGGTCATGGCTATCCTTGTTCCTTTTTTTCTCTATTAGGTTGCAAGTTGCTGATTATGTGCATTTTCTTGTTCAGATATAATAACACAATATACAGAAGATGGGTAATCTGCTTTGTTGTGTACAAGTTGACCAATCCACTGTGGCTATCAAGGAGAAATTTGGCAAGTTTGAGGAAGTTCTCGAGCCAGGATGCCATTTCTTGCCTTCGTGCCTTGGAAGTCAGCTTTCTGGTCATCTCACTCTTCGGTTACAGCAATTGGATGTGCGATGTGAGACAAAGACAAAGGTTTGTAAATTTATATAAGTATTTAGATGAGTGAACCTCTTTGTGGTCATCTGATACTTGTTTGTTGCATTTGTCATTTGGCAAAGGCAATTTTGTCTCTTCACTTTTTAAATTTTGCCTTGTAGCTTATTTATTTATTTCTTTTAAATATCCATCTGTATAGCCTTGGTGCATTCATATTGAGGCAACAAATGATATCATCTATTCTTTACTTAAAACTCTTCCATATACTCATTGAAAAAAGAAATGAGAGAAAAACTCTCCCTTGAACTTGTCAGCCTTAAAAAAAGTTAAAGAAAATTTTTCATTATGAGCTTGACCAAAGAATATAGTGAACTTTCCAGAACCATTAAACATGCTGTTTTAATGCAGATCAAAATTTTTTTTTTGTTTTTAAATTATTATTTTGATCAAAGCATCTCTTGTACCCCTTTTTTTTAACCTTTGTTTCTTTCTTTTTTTCATTTTTTATTTGAGTTTTGAGTTTAGAGCAGTTTAGGGAGGAAGTACATATTTTTCATTACGGAAATGATAAATTTAGTGAACGTTATTTTGGCAAGCCTATTGTTACCTGTAACCTGTGCCTGGGCATTAGTATGCAATGTGATTAGATTTTGTGATGGTTTTTTCTCCAGGACAATGTATTTGTCAACGTTGTTGCCTCAATTCAATACCGTGCCCTGGCAGACAAGGCAAGTAATGCCTTTTACAAACTCAGCAACACAAGAAGCCAAATCCAGGCCTATGTGTTTGATGGTATCATCCAAATACCCTCCTCTATATTATAGAGACATGCATATTGCATTACATAATATCTTACATATATAAACATATGAGTATATTTGTAATTAATTAATTTTGCAAATATATTTCATCTTTTCCAATAGTTTAATTTTTTTTATCATAATTATTATCAACTAATTGGTGTTGCCTTGTCTGTTAAACTAGTAATCAGAGCAAGTGTCCCAAAGCTCACCTTGGATGATGCTTTTGAACAGAAAAATGACATTGCCGAAGATGAACTTGAAAAGGTAGACTATCTGATTGATTAACGGTATCATAATATCAAAGGGTGTATGCTTAACTTGTGACATCGTTCTGTTTACAGGCTATGTCTGCTTATGGGTACGAAATTGTACAAACACTCATTGTTGATATAGAACCTGACGAGCATGTCAAGCGAGCAATGAATGAAATGAATGCAGGTATATTATATCTCCAATTTGATTTCAGTATTAATTTGCTTCTGATTTCTTCAACTGCTCTGGATGTGTGGATTTTTGCTTTTGCTGTAATCTCAGTGTTTATGTTGAGATGCTAAATCTCAGTATTGCCTGATACGTTTCTCATTGTATTTAAGTTGTTGGACTGGAAGATTGCCAGAGTGGTAAACTATCAAATTGTCATTCTTGCTCCTCATGTCCATGACTACCAAGAAATGGAATCAGGATAACTTACATAGAGTAACTATGTTATATTCTAAATTCTTTTGTAAAATCAGTAATGATTATAGAAGATGCTGTGTCCTGGAAGTAAAGAGTGCTCAGATTTATGAATTTCCAGGATTTTGACCACATATGCAAATAAAAAATATTTTATTAAACTCTTCTGCTGACTGGTTGGTTGTTAATGCCTTCTGCAATACTTTCAAGTCAGTGTACTCGTATAGGAAAGATGGTTTTTACTTACATTTTTAATTGTTATATTTTATCAGCTGCAAGAATGAGGGTGGCAGCCAATGAGAAGGCAGAGGTTGAGAAAATCTTGCAAATTAAGCGAGCTGAGAGTGAGGCTGAGTCGAAGTATTTGTCTGGGCTGGGAATTGCTCACCAGCGTCAAGCAATTGTTGATGAATTGAGAGATAGTGTGTTGGGCTTCTCTGATAATGTGCCGGGGACCACACCAAAGGATGTCATGGACATGGTTCTTGTTACCCAGTATTTTGACACAATGAAGGAAATTGGTGCTGCCTCAAAATCCTCTGCTGTGTTCATCCCTCATGGACCTGGTATTGTTCGTGATGTAGCATCTCAAATTCGTGATGGACTTCTTCTGGGATATGGATGCTTAGGTATTATTTTGACTAGCTAATAGGATGAAAATGGTGTTAGACAAGCCCATCTTCGACTACCAAAATGTCTTTGTTTGTGGTAGGAAAATTCTTGATTTAGTCCTAATTGAAAATGAATGCATGGATCATAGAATTAAGAGTACTATTCATTGGGTAATTTGTAAGTTGAATATTGAAAATGAATGCATGGATCAGTACAGTTCTAATCTATGATTATGACATGCACATGTGAAATATGTGCGACACCTAGGATAAATGGGATTGTGGAACCAATTCTTTTGGCGGCGTCCCATGGTATATAATGGGGATATATCTCATTCCAAAAAAGTAGTTATCCTTACGATCACCCATAGTATCAATAACTATCATGATGGGAACATTACTAAGTTGGTTATGAAAGTATCCATTTAAACAAATTAAAGGGTTGGCTGATATGATATCTGACCACTTTACGTGTCTAGAGATTTATTATTTCCCCCAAGTTTATTATAAATGTGTTAGGGTGCATTTCTCTAATATTTCCATTTGAAAGAGTTACCAGTTTGTTTAATAAGTGATCTTTGTGATACAAGCACTTTTTGAAAATGACATTCATTTATTTCTACTTCTATAAACTCGAGAGCTAAAAAACAAAAACAAAAAAACTGCACTTGGAGCCATACTCGTGTTCACGGGAGCTGGGCACTAGTCACACAGTACTCAAGTCTCTAGGACTCAAGTACAAATCATTTTATTTATTTCATAATTTCTTAGTCTTATTTATTATGGAGAAGCCATACTCGAGCTTAATGGACTCGGGTACGGGTAAGTACTCGAGTCCTTAAAGCTCAAGTACTAAACGAGAGGCAATTCACCTGTGCCACCTAGTACTCGAGCTCAGTGGACTCGAGTACTTCTCACTCAGTACTCGAGTCCTCTAAACTCGAGTACTAGGTGGCACACTTATTGCACACCAACCAACGGCCTCCAACGGTCGTAGTAATTGCATAATAAATGGTACTCGAGTTCAGAGAACTCGAGTACCTTTTCTTGAACCACACCCCCTTCAGCTTTTACCATTTTCAGTATTACTGTCTTTACCACTTCAAGTCGTTGTGCGAGTCAGACACTGGAAGCACGAAGTTACTGTTGGGTATCTGCAAGTCTTTCAACAGTGTCAGTCTCCATCCACCAACATGCTATCCTAATACCTTGTTGTCTACCGTGTTGTGACTAGTAGGTAAAGGTAATATAGTTAAATGCTTACTTTGATCCATTGTGTTTGCATTATGAGATTTTTATGCATGAGTTAAATGCCTTCAATAGTTTTGTAGATTGTGATTGTATTTCTTGTTTTTATGCATGAGTTAAATGACTTCAAAGTTACGTTTTTAGATTGTGTTTGTATGAGAGTTTTCTGCATGACTGTGGTTTAATTTTCCAGCTTTTTCACCATGAAAATAATAATAAAGAAACAATACACAATATGCAATTACGTATAGTGAAATACTCCCAAAGAAATACAATATGAAGCTCACAATATCTTGAAAAAAAAAACAAAATGAGGAAATGCTTCCTAATACTGTCATCCATGCAACATCATTTCTATAATTACATTCCTCTACCATTCCTCTCTTGCCAAATAGTCCACAACACAGACAAGGGTATAGCCTTCCAAGTCTTCAAAATTCCTTAGACAATAAAAATATTCCTTTCCAACATCTAAAATCTGTCTTTAGCATGACCCCAAAAGAGAGTAAAGACAAACATGCTCAATTTTCACATACTAAAATGCAAGACCAAATCTGTGATATGTACAATACACATGACAAATTTTTAACATTGAAAGTAAAATAAAAGCACACAAACTTGGAACTCCTACACTATATATAACAAAAGACAATGTTTAGAAAACATAAAACATATATATATATATATATATATAAAATAAAAATAAAAAAATAAAAAAGCCAAAGTTACACAATATTTAACTATTAATTGAATAATATTTATTTCAAAGAATTTTAGGTATAAATAAATATTATGTGCAATATATTATATACTTAAATTAAATTCAAATACATAGTTATATTTGTATCCCCTAATTTTTCAATATTAACTATGTACAACTAGTGACGGAGCCAAGATTTTTAGTTTGGGGGGGGGGGGGGGGCAAGATCAAAAAGACAATAAAAAAAAAATAACCTAACATTATTAATTGATATTAATAATAAAATTATAAATTAAATAAACAATTGTAAAACATCTAATTCAATTGTAAATTAAATAAACAATTGTAAAACATCTAATTCATAGGTTTAGAGATCAATCATCAAAGTAAGAGATTAATCTATGTACATAAGGTTTAGAGATCTAATTTGATTCCTCAAAATAGGTTGAGAAAATAAATTTCAACTTTTCTCTATTCTTTTAATTATTTAAAATTTTGGATTTATGGTAGAAACTCAAATTTTGAAACTATGAAAATTGAGGTGTTAGTACATCATTGGTTAGAATAAAATAAAATAAATTATTATGAGATTCATCTCAACTAAAAATAAGAGTAATGTGGGGATATTGTGAGATTTTGTTCTGTCTCTAAAATAGTGATCAATTGCAAAATTTTTTATTTTATTATTTATTACATGTCATGTACAATTTGTTTTGGGAAACTGTTTTGTTGTTTTTCTATTCTATGTCAGGAGTTAACTCATGATCTTGAAGCATATATATATATATATATAATAGACTTTTTAGGATGAGAACATATTCTATTTTGCTACAGTCATATTGCAGTACCATTGTTGGGTTGTTGGACATGAACATGATGTGTGTGTGTGTGGTGGTCCATTGCCTTAGTTATATGGTAATAATAAGTCATAACACAATGTTGTTTTAACATGACTTTTTTTTGTTGTTGTGGGTAGTGAATGTAAATATGATTGTATTTGAATTGTTCATTTGATTATGGTTCTTTTAGATTATATCAAAACATTAATAATTTTTTTTATATGTGATTTGATTTTAAAACCCAGTATTTGACAATAAGAGATTTTATAAATTTTTTCTATGAGAGAAATTTTATAAATTGAGTTAAGTAGAACCCACTTTGCATGGGATATACTATTAATTGTTTTTATAAATTCAATTATTCAATTATTCAGTTATACATATGTCTATGATTGAGTTTGAATATAAATTGTTTTTATCGTAAAGAAAATTGATGTAAGTGGTTATACATTATGACAACTTTTATATTGTTAATAACAGGTCGGTGATGGATTTTCACTTTTTCTATGTGTATTACGATGGAGAGATGTATTATCATGAGTTGCATGGGTTGTCATACCAAGGCTCGACCCAAAAGCAAAAATGTGTTAGGGTGAAGCGTGGGATAGGCCTTATGAAATTGCAACGAACAATATTGAAGGTGATGGGGTTAGACCACTCTAGGCATAAGATTTTCATTGTGTATCGAGCACCTCAACGGGTTCTAGATAGCCATGTTTTGTACAATTCACTACAATTATCAAGTGGCGCCCAAGTGAAGATGATGTGGGAAATTGTTGAACAAATGGTGGTGAAAGGATTCGTTGCTTCGGATCTCTATGTCACGGTTAAGCCCACCGTAGTTAAGGCTGGAGAGGGTTCACAACATGCTGTTTTGGATGGAACTGTAGATGAGCATATTGATTCAATACCATTACAGTCTTATGAAGGGTGTGCAGAAAACACAAGAGATGGGTATGGTAATGAACCGTGGCAAACATTTCCCCATGCTTCACACATTGAGGAGGAGCAAAGGGCACATGAAGTGCATGAAGGAGAGCATTTATCTCATGATGAGTTGCATGGGGGCACCTTAGAAAATGAAGATGATCACGAACTTGGTGATGATCCAACCCATATTGATGTTACTAGGGATGACTTCGAGGAGCTCCTAGATACCATGGGTGAACATGAGGATATTGATCATATTAAGGATGTGGTTGTAGAAGAGAATAGAGACACATGCCCTAGTGTCGATCCTACGCCGAAATGGTTCACCAAAAACACTTGGGATAATATGTTTGATCCATCACCGGTTATGCAAGCGGAAGTATCAAGTTGGACGCCTGGGGAGCAACCAATGAAAGGAATGGTATTCGCGACTAAATTGGCAGTGCGACATGCGTTGACTTGGTACGCACTGCGAGAGAATTTTAGTTTCAAAACTGAGTATTCAGACTCAGACAGGCTTATGGTGAGTTGTGAGGATGATTCCTGTCCATGGTCAGTCCGTGCGATCTGTTGCAAGGGAGACACTATCTGGAAGATCGCAAAATGCAAGGGCCCCCACACATGCGACAAAATTCAGAATGCTCATGATGGTCGGATGATTGATTCGGCGTTCCTAGCATATGTACTTGAGCGCTATATACGAGAAGACCCCGCGTATAAGATAATCAACTTACGGCACATTGCTTTGGCAGACTTAAAACACGAAGTATCTCACTACAAGGTATATTCCTTTTGAAAATTGCATTCTTTTTTCAATACAATTGGGTCTAATCAGTCTTCATGGAAGTATAAGCATGAAATTGTTTCCCAAAATCCATGAATACTTGATGTTATGGGAAATGAAATTGAAAAAAAAAAAACCAAAGAAAAAAAAATATAAAGAGAAAGAAATATTATCTTCATCTTATAGCATTACAAGTGTTATAGTCTTATAAGTCTTGATTTCTTTTCTTCAGCTATAATTATATAAATTGTATTCATTTCTAATGTAATCATTATGGTTCATATACAAGGTATGGGATGCCAAACAAAAGGCCGTTGCAACTATATACGGAGATTTTAAGGAGCCTTATGCAGAGTTGCCGCGTTTTTTGGCAGGACTTAAGGATGCAAGTCCGGGTACAAAGTATAAGTTACTAGTGGATGATAATTATGAACCAGGAACTTGTACATTCAACTCCGTATTTTGGGCGTTTCGTCCATGCATTCTTGGGTTCAAGTACTGTAGGTCTGTGATTAGCATTGATGCAACCCACCTATATGGAAAATATAAAGGGAAATTGATGATTGCAATGGCGACAGATGCCAATAATAAGATTTATCCACTAGCCTTCGCCATTGTCGAGAGTGAGAGCACAGAGACTTGGGGTTGGTTCATGGCATGTATAAGAAGGTATGTTACCGGCCGGAGCAAGCTATGTGTCATATCTGATAGACACCCTGGGATACAAGCTATCTTTAGAGACACTAATCGAGACTTTTTGCAGCCTCCCCTAACACAACATCGTTACTGCCTTCGTCATCTATGTAGTAACGTCAACACTAGATGGCCCAATGAAACTTTAAAGAATCTAGTATGGAGGGCAGCAAGTGCTACCCAGGAGAGAAAGTTCAATGCCACCTTTGATTTAATTGAGAATGTCAACAGGGATGCGCACCAATATCTAAAGGATGTGCCCAAAGAGAAATGGGCTTTAACTTTTGATCAGGGTTACCGTTATGGGGCGATGACTACAAACGTCTCGGAGTGCTTCAATGGTGTTCTAAAGGGTGCTCGTAGCCTGCCCATTACAGCAATTGTGAAATACACATGGTTCAAACTGAATGCTTACTTCGATGATCGTTGCAATAAGAGCATAGAACAGTTGAACTCGGGGAAAAAATGGTGTAAATATGCGTTGGATATCTTCATGAGAAATAAGGAGAAGGCGGAGCATCACAGGGTAACGAGATTGAGCACGCAACAACAATCATATCAAGTAGATACACCACATAATCCAGGGAGTGCTGGACATGGGGATCACACGCATGGAGTGAATCTGTTGCAAAGAACTTGCACATGTCAGAAATGGAAATTGTACAAGATACCATGTTCACATGTCATTGCAGTTTGTATTAGGTATCGACATGATGCAGAGCAGTACATTGACCCATGCTATAGCATGGACGCACTGTTCCGGAGCTATGCTCCCGTTTTCCCTCCGTTGAAAGATAGATTATCACGGCCGGATCCTAAAGAAACTCGAAGGGTTGTCCCTAACCCCCAATTGATCTGAGAGAAAGTTCGCCCTGTCTCAACACGAATTAGAAATGAGATGGACGAGGGCGGGAAGCGGCCGAGAACCACACCATGGAAGGAGGGGGGGAGGAAGATGCAATGCGGGTTGTGTGATCAAGAGGGCCATAACCGAAGAACATGCCCTAAGCGGAACGAGGTACCGATGAGTGGTGGTCTCGCGGAGTAGGTACGCTATGTTTGACACCATAAATCCTTGCCATTTAAGCAAATTCTACTATATAATTCTGGTTTCTTTCGTATTAATGGTTGACTAACTACCAAACTTGGTTTCTATATAAAAATTCCTTTTAATTCTTCATGTTTTGTGAATATCATCTTTGTTTAATAAATAAAAAGGAAGTCTTATTTATTATTTATTTACATTTTATGCATGTTCTTGTTTAATCATTATTCAATATGTATCATTTGCAAATGTTTAATTGTTAATGTCTGTGTGAGTGTGGACTTTTGTCTTGAATTTGACACTTTAGTTATAATTTAAGTAAAGTATTTGGTTAGGGTGGATTCTGAACTTTTGTGGCAAATTAAAAGGTTTCTTGGTATTGATTTTTGTGGGCATGGAAGAAATCTGTAACCTCAAAGCAAAGCAACTTTATGAATGTTCTACAAGTCATAGTAAAGGATGTATGAATTTGATTCTTTTCCTATTTAATAATATAGGGTGTTCTGCTATGTTTGTTTACATCTGTTTGGCATTCCTTTTCTGAAGAAGTTTGACATTATGATGCAAACTTTAGATTCCATTTAACCAACTATATATCTATATTTGTTTCGGACATAATCACTGTTTCATTAAAATTCTATACCAAGGCTGAATGGAAAACAGCTTATCAATACCAAGGTCATTCCTGGGTTTTTAATATAGCTTGTGTATATAGATGCTCCACCTATACTACATTATCTTTCTTGTCATTTGTAAAGTCCACTCCTACTACATGGGCCGTCTCATATGCTACACACACTGAATGGTCAAATCTTTTGTTTCTTAACCTCTTAATCTTTCATACATTAAAGAGCATTTTCCATGGAACTTAACAGCAAGTGGAAGTATTTTGTTTGAAGTTTCCTAATGCGAAAAGGAACTCGGAAGTTCCACATCTCCCCATGCAACACGAAACAGCCACCATGAGAGCATATATTTCAGCATTAGCATAATAAAGGTAGTCATCAATGTATCTATTTCCAAGCATCCAAATACCATGCACACTATGTTCCCTTTGAGCTAGCCCAATTTTTATTGCTAGTCCTGACTTAATAGTGTAAAGACATTCACTTGGAAAATATTTTATACTGACAAAGTTGCTGCCTATTCAATTTCTAGAAATGGTGGTTTAAATGAGGCAATGGGACTATTGAATCTATAATTTCATCACACGCAAATTCCTGGAATTTCTTTATTTTACCTGCTGATTTTTGAACAAGGATGGGCCTAAATGCTTTTTTTTTTCATCACTATACAGAGTGTTACATCTCCTGTGCTGGGGAATATTCTACACCAATCAAAAGTTACCCATAGTATGAGATACATCAAGTCCGCAAGAAAAAATGCCACATAGAACAAAATGCTACCCTAGCTTTCCAAGCTGCAATTTGGAGGTGGATGACTCTAGTCAAGAAAAACTAGCATTCAGCACATGATGTCTTTGTTGGCAATTGGAAACAAACCAACAATGAGTTCTTTTGGGGATAGTGTTTGTGGCCATTGTTGACACATTGGCACCACCATGAATATACTTTATGGGGATAGTGTTTGTGGTCATTTTTTTGTCTTTGTGTGAAGATGATCTGTCCTAGACAATTGATGTTTCTTTTGTGTAAATTTGATGTTTCTTTTGTCTTCAAATATAAGTTCTTTTGTAACCATGCAATGTGGATGGTGCAATATTTTACTTGCACTCTAGATGTAGCTTCTACTTTATCTTCTATTTTATGTAGCTTATGTTTATTTTAAGGTTTGATCAATCAGGTTCATTTTAAGGGAAAAACCATTCCTCTGATGACAACATAAAAAGAAGATTAAAAAAAAATACAGGATTAATACTCGAGTATAGAGAGCTCGAGTACTGTACATAGTACCCAAGTTCAACCTGCTCGAGTATTAATTGGCAAGATTTTTCATATCATACAGGTTAATACTCGAGTTTAATGGACTCGGGTACCAGTTGCACAGTACTCGAGTCCACTAAACTCGAGTACCAAGTTGATTATTTAATTGGAAAGTGCCAGGTCAGCTCTTGACACGGTGGCAGAAAGAGCATTGTACTCGAGCATGTGGAACTCGAGTACTATATGGTACTCGAGTTTCATATGCTCGAGTACTGGAAAAGTGGTAGATTGCTATTTAGTTTGGAAACAGTGCTACATTGCCTCTAATTTTACACAAACGTGGTATTTGGCCAATTTCGCCCCTATTTGTATGTTCACTATTTTCATTTGATTGTTGTTATATAATATGCATTTGTTAGTTTATGATTTGGCGTCATCAAATGTAGATTTTATTTTCCTCGTAGGGGATGTGGGTGTTTTTTTTTTTTGGGGTTGATTTTAGAATTTGAGACTTTGGAGAATATGAAATTTTTGGTGTTATATGATTATATGGAATGGGTTGTTGGATCTGGTGCAGGGATTGGTACAAGTTGATAGAGCTACTGAAGCCTAAATGTTATGGTTTGTGCCGTTCTAACTTGCGCCTTTATTATTTTTGGTTATTATTTACTCATTTTTCTTTCTTACTGCGTTTGAAAAACTTTTTGAACAATTTGGTGGGTTATTCTTATGAAAAGCATGCCAAGTTTCCAACCATTTATTACTTATCTAGAAAACACAGTTAGTTGAATGCAGACAAGGAAGTTTAATGGAAAACTTATAACCAAAAAAAAAAAAAAATTGCCACTACCACCAGTAACGGTTTTTTTTTTTTTTTTTGGTATTTATCTATGATATTATATATATGATTTAGGTTTGGGTATTTTGGTTGAATTGATTTTGATTTGGGTGTTTGGGTTAGATTTGGTTTTGATTAAGGTATTTTAGTTCGAATTCATTTTGTTTTGGGTTATTAACCATATCCAAGTTATTTTATGTCGTAATGAACTTGCAAGTGGTATTTCAAAATAGACTTTTTTATATTAAATGATAACATAACAATTTTTGAAGTGGCCCACATGTCTACTTGCTCATTGCTCTGTTCCTTAAGTGACCAAATAATCAAGTAGTCACCTCAGTATAAATTTTAGGCAAGAAAGAAAAAAAAATTTCTGCATATGCATAACAAATAATAAAATTAGTTAAGTTTATATGAGGACATAATCTCATTTTAAAGTATATGCGTGTGTGTGTGTGTGTGTTGGAACATTTAATGTTTAATGAGTAGCTTTAGGGATTTTAAAGAATGTTAGCTAAAGGTTTACGCATTTGGGATCAAATATGATTTGGACAGTTGGAGTAGATGATGGCTTAGGTGTTGACAATTCATCCTCCCTAAAAATTCACTAGCATAGGCACTCTAAGTGTAGATAGAGTGGAGAGAGTGACTTTAGTGGGCATAAGAACTTAGATTAAAGACTACATCAACTAACTTTTGTTCCAACATTCCTCAATGCTCATTTTAGCAAGATAGCCAAGCTTGCCATGCATTTTGAGCTTATTTAATTGCTTTTGGGTTACATATTCATGACCTCTTTGGTAATACGATTCCTAAAACTATAAGTAATACTATTTTTACTACCATTGGTGTTCAGTTGCACCATTCTAGTGAGGTAGTTATAAATTTTACACCGTTCCGAGTAAATTCCACTTTATATTTCTTTAGGAAAAAAAATCAAAAACTTCAGTTCATCCTTCACCCTCTCTCTCTGTATGGTGAACCTTTGGTTTTTACTAATTGTTTTGGGGGGGTTTTAATGTCATGTTCCATTTCAGTTTTTTTATTCAAGTTATTGAGTCATATTTCAATCTTTGAAAGAAAATTTTGATTTCACTCTAATTCTTCTGTTGTCTCTCTTTCATCTTTCTCTCCTGTAATTTGAACAACCTTCTGACCCTGTGTAATTTAAATTAGTATTATTGTAAGCATTTGGTTTTACTTTAGGCGCCACTCCATTTGGAGATGATTGGAACTTTGATCATGACAGCGTGTTTATAGGCTTTTATGAAGTATGATGTGTTGTACACTGCATTTGGTGTTCTTTCTTCGCTTAATTATCTATGAATAGATTAACGTTAATTGTGATAAAGGTTCTAATAGATGACTTTAGCAAGCTTGGTTTAGAAGAAATTAATTTTTATAAGGTGAAGTTGTAACTAACTTATATCTCCTGCTGGAAGTACATGGTGCTATGTAAGGAGCTAACTTACTAAATGGAAGGCATTGAATTTTTGAAGGAGTTTTTAGAGTAAAGTTCAAAACTTAGTTTTTAACTAAGATCCTTGCAACATTTTTTCTTTGATGGATCAAACCTTTCTTTTGTAGTCTCTCTTTCATCTTTCTCTCCTATAATTTGTATTTCAATTCTGTTGAAAATTGAAATACAAATTTGCTTAGTTCTTTGCCAAGCACAACACTTGGGTAATTTACAAGAAGAGTTGAGGAACAAACTGAAAGGTAAGGACAGCATAGTTTTCTCTTTGTTTATCTCATACTATGTATTAGATTTTTTCAATTAGTGTATGTGTTTGAATTGGCTCTGATTAGCATATTTTAGCCAGATTTCTCTTCAAAGAAACAAATATTTGCATTCAATTAATTCTTATACTCTATACAACTAACCTGTCAAGCTATTATGTTCTCTTTTAAAAATAATTGCCACCAACCATATTGGGTTTTCTTATTTGTCCTATCTACATAAGCTGTTTGCGATTCTCTTTCATTAGTTTATAGCATTAAAAGCTCCATAACAGGAGATTTATTTGTATGGGAACAAAAGAAGACAAATCAAATGAGTATTCAAAAAATAAAATACCTATTGGGAGGTCTTTTGTAGAACACCTAGCAGATATAGTAATTTGTTTTTACTTACATAATCCTTATGGAAAAAAAAAAATAAAAATAAACAAGAGATATGGTTCTATAGAGCCTAAGTATAAACAACCAAAACATACCCTATACTTTAGGCCAAATTAGTTAATAGCAAAGTGATGTCATGTTGTCTTTGGCAAGATGGTATATGGGATGGATGTTGTCTACAAGAGTGAAGTAGAAGGATATCTTCCTTTGAGTTTTATAGAGTCCAACTCAATGCATCATTTATGTTTTAGGCTAATACTATTTTTTATGAATATTTTATTTTTAATTTGCTAGGTCTTAATTGCAACTTAGAGCCAGAGAGTAGATGAAAAAGAAGTAGAGACAAATAAGAAAATGAATATTGGTGATACTGAAAACAGTGCAAATATTATCAAGATCCTAATGAAGTAGAAGTTGATGGAAAAGGCCAATGGTAGGAAGCATCAAGAAATTGAAAACCAAATGTACACAGTTCAAGGAAGGCAATGCAAATTTTTGTTGGTACTAGCTCTTATCTTTTAATGATTGCTATTGAGAAAATTCTATAATGGAAGACTTGGTTAGGCCTACCATAGTCACTTTCTTTGCACTTACATAGTCTTGGGCATTTGATCTTGAGGGACCAATTTTTAGTTTCCATCAGTGCAAGTGCAAAATAAGGATTGGCTTTAAGGGATCTCTATTTTTTCTCCCCCCTACCTCAAGATATATATATATATATATATATTGTGTCTTTGTATTTTTGGAATTAATTGTCCTCTTTGCAATGTAAATTACAATGAGAATCCTATAATGGTGATGAGGTGTTTTTTGTTTTCCTGATCATGTTTCATTTGATTATATTTCATGCATAAACACAAATTAGGAGGGATTTTATAATCTCCTTTAAAAAAGAAGAAGAAGGAAATTTATAAAATAAAAATCATAGGGAATTTTTTTTTTTTGGTCTTTTTCTTTTTTTATAGAAGTATTTAGTTCTCTATTAATCATCTATAGAGTTATCATAAGATTTTTATGATATCATGTTTACATTATTATAGAATAATATTGGTAGGATTAAACACTTAGTGAAAATAGCAATTTCCTAGAATTTAAAGTATCTCGCGCATTGCGCGGGTTATATGCTAGTATTACTAAAAGCTGAAGCGTAGATTTTAATGATGTTGCTCTCACACTGCACCACATCAGCTGCCACATAATTTTCTTTAAAAAAATATAATTTTTCTTTCAATTTTAAAATGGTTTTTATAATTTTCAGCCCTATAAATCCCAGCCATATAAATGCAGCTTATTACTTATTTATTTACTCCCACTATCACCCAATAATAAATTTGTATAATTAATCTAGCCCACCTCTTATTTATTTAGTTCTACTATCAAGCTCAACCCAAAGCCTTTTCAGTTCAACTTAAAGGAAAAAGAAATTAAAAATATAAAATGTTCAAGCCGGTTTGGAAAAAAAAGGGGAAGCGTTAACGTGAGCAAAGAGAGAGTTTGAAGATTGTAACGTAAAGGAAGCTCAAAGGGAGGGGGGAAAAAACGTTGAAGCCTTTAGGTATTGCGTGAGAAAACAGAGAGTTTGAAAGCTACTCACCTTCCTGTTCTACCGTTTCGCAGTAACGGCTGCCTATCTAATTTCTTTCCTCCCTTTATTCCTTTCCACACGGTGAATAAATACTGACAGAACCTCCCTACTTTGGTTAAGGTATCTCCACATCTCAATTCTTTCTTTTGGGTGCCAAACTACTCTGTTTATATTAATATGAGACCGTTTTTTTTTTTTCGTTCGTTTGTGTTTGTGTTTATATTAGACAAGCATCCTTGGCATGCCTCTGATGTGTTTGTGAGATTGCCTGAATGCCGTTTCAAAAATAAAAGGACCTGTCTATGTTGCTCACTAGTGCTAGGATCAAAGCAAATTTTTTTTGGGTGTTTCAATTTTTGCAGTAAGTTTTCTATATAATTTTACTGCATAACAGATCTATATGTACCTAAAGATTTGAAGCATGGTGGTAGTTGAGCTTATCTATAATGGAAATCTAGCACTGGGAGATATCATTGTGGCTAATGATGATAATAGGACATTTATAATTCTTATATCAGATATTAGCTACTTTGTCTGTTCTACTTGATACCTTCCTTGATTTTCACTTGAGTACCTTGGCCAACCCACAAAAGTAGTGGAGGAGAAGATAAATTTAAAGTCCAAAAAAAAAAAATCTGTATGACCAAATAAAGGAGAATTTCTCTTGGGTCTAAAGTTCAGCTAATACAAACTGTTTACTAAAATGTTGTGATTTTGTTTTGGGAGACTAATAACTGGCTGATAGTTTCCTTCTATCTTTAATCTCTTTCTTCATGGCCTAGGTAGCTTGTGTGTGTGACATAACATTTAGCAGGGGCTCTTCAACACATGAAACATGTACCCGATTCTGGTCATTAGAATTTAGAACTCCTTGGTCGGCAATGAAGCATTCGCAACAACATTCAGTGTCTTAATTTTGTTCCTCTTTTTTCTTGATTTTATTGCGGCCATTGGTTGGTTGAGACTGTCCAGTCACTATCTAATTCTGATGCTTAGTAATCTAAGTTACTGCACTTGCTTAGTACCCCTTTGTGCTCAACTTGGGCTTTTCCTATTAGGACTTTTGTCATTGATCCATGCCTCTTAGAGTGTAGTCTATGGATGTCATGCACCAAAGGACCACCTCTGCCATCCTGCCTATCAAACAAGAGATGAACAAGAAGTTCCTAAAACCTTTGCATCCTTCTCTTTACTTATTCTTGAATTAGGTTTAATATTCCGCAATTCAAATGAGGTTGGGTATTTTTATGTTGCATCATAGGCCTGCTTGTATCATTTCAGCCAATGACATAATTCTAGAATAGCAACACTTTCTGGTGAATGAGCAGTAACACAAACTTTAGTATTATGAGATTCTTATTCGGTTTTACTAAGTGATTTACTATTGAAGAAGCATACGGACCTAGAATTATTTTTATATAATGAAATCAAAGCGACTATTACTGTATAATCCTATTTCAAAATTATCTTAGATTATTTTATATTTAAAGGACTGCTCACATGGAGTGAGCCGAACCAGGAGTTGGTTACACATATAAATTAGAAAGAACATGTACCAAATGTACTCAGCAATAATTTTGTCAGTAAATGGAGTGAGGTCCAAATTTAGTAGATCTTCCATCCTATTGATAGTACCGTTTTCAGACTTCACAACAAAAAATTGAAACTTAGTAGAGCTTTTAGATGACCATTTCTTATTCTGTTTCAACAATAGAGAACTCCCAATCGCACATATTCAACAAGGCTGCCAAAAGAGCCAAAGCACGGTGGGCTTGACCAAAAAGTGATAGGGAACTCAAGAGCCGTCGCTTGACCTCTATTGGTATGATGGTTTTTATTTATTGTATCTTTATGAAAAGTGAAATGATTATTGTAGTAATAAAAACAACCAGAATTACTTGCAGAACTCTAAAATCGTATGTTTAGGAGAAAACTTCAAAGCAGCAAGGGTCACATTCATATCCCAAGAGAATGACACCAAATCCAATTTCCTGTATAACTTAATAGCAAAAGTTGTAGGTCCATTTCAATGTTTATTGAAAAGAATTCTGTATAATATTAATATTGATATATATGCGGCTTGGCCTTGGTGTTGTTGTGGGTGGGTTTCTTCGTTCTTGCTTCCTTTCAAGATAATGCTTAGATCATGAACGTACATTGTAATAAAAATGACAGGTTACCTACTTCTAATAATTTTCTTACATGTCCCCATATTGTAATCCACAAATATGAAGTTCAACATATTTGACTTTGGCCAATTATTTTATGACTCTATCCTAAGAATTGGCACCTACTGATTGAGAAAAAAAAAAGTATAGAAAAAAATTTACAAAAAAAAAAAAAAAAAAAAAAAGGACTTCTGTCACGACCCAAATTCATGAAACATAAATTTAGATGCATGACTAACTTGCTAACCCTACCTAGCTCAATAAAAATAATTTATTTAAACATAGTTCCATAAAACTCCAAATACACAATGCTACGGATAAATCTCTTACAATAACTAAAATCCACAATTGATAATAATCTCCAAAATATAAAATATGAATTACAAAACAAAGGTGACTAAAGTTTTATGAGTCTTCAAGTAACACTGAAGCCGCCTACAACTTCCACACTCTACCTCGCACCTCACAAAGCGGTCCAAGGGTTTTATATTCCCAACTACACTTTAATCTGAAAATAGTAATTGATGGAGTGAGCCACACATCTAGTAAGTAATTATACAGAATACATAACAGAGTAGAGCCAAGCAAGGCACAAGTATTTTGATTTTTCACAAACTAATTCAATGATATCAAAAATAATTATTCTAAAACATATAATGAATCACTTAATACAAATGTAATCAAATCTTAAAGTATTTCGAAAACACATACAAATAATTGATCAGAACACAGTATCACATATACACATCACATATTCTCACATACAATCCTGTGAGCGGATACCAACATCTAACCCCTGCTAATGAGGGATCAACACATATTCTCACATACAATCCTGTGAGCGGATTTACACATATCTCTGATCAATTCTAAAAACACTTAATTTGAGTCACATATCACAAAACAAAATATATACAAAATAGAATAATTTTCTTAATATTAACAATAATTCCAGAGATAGAGACATAACGAATATCACAATATTGAATTGAAACAGAATCAACGGATGCTTGACTCTTTTAGGGAATGAATAAGAACTGAAGAGTTTATATAAATAATTTTACAATTCTCGAGTAAGTTTGAAAACCCAATTTGCTAAAAGAAATGTCTTAAATACCATTTGAAAAATAAGAATATGACTTTGAAATTACTTGGTTTGAAACAAATTTAAAGAACAAGAATCTTTTTAGAAAACTTACTTTGAAACTCAATTATTTGCTGAGAGTAGTTTAGTTTAGAAGTCATCTTTTAAATGAAATTAGATATTCAAAACTTTATTTAAAATCCAAAGTTTCTCTTTAAAACATTATTTAAAGGTCGAAATTTCTCTTTCAATAGTGTAAAAATGTTTTTTGATGAATTTTTAAAATGAAAGCTAAAAATATATAACTTTTTAAAAACCTTTAACTTCTAAGAACCTAAAGAACAAAACTTGTGCATATCATGCATAATTACTTACAGCACTTGAATCACTCTGAAAGTCCAGCCGAAATAACCTCCAAAAAGCCTCAAAATACTCTTAAATAGGACCTATAATCAATCATGGAAATTACTTAATATCCTCCACAAAAATAAATTTTACTAAACTATACAAACTGACTCACTAGTAAAATACTTTGCTGAACTAAATGATAGCACTAATGCAAAGTATCTCCACCCAAAAAAATGTGTTTTCCTTGAATTAATCAAAACTAAGAGGCAGCAGCAAATACTTTAGGGTTTAAGTTGATATACATAACCCCAAACACGTTAAAGCCACCTAATATATATATATATATATATATATATAAAACCTTACAGCTATCCTAATATATTTATAACCACAATGGCATAGCATAATCTCAAGGAAAGGGTCCTAGAGGCAATGAAAATATTGGCCGCATTCTTTGACTTCTTTTATATATATATATATCTATATTTTGGCCGCATTCTTTGATTTCTTATATATCTATAATATATATATATATGTACAACCCGGAAGACTTAAGCCAAAAGCATTGATTCTTGAAATTCCATAGCTCAATCTAGGATTATATATATATATATATATATATATATATATATATAAATCTAACCTTAATATATGTACAATCCGATTGAAGACTTAAGCCAAACCACAGATTTTTTTGAAATTTCGTGTCTCATTCTAGAATATTATATATATATATATATATATATATATATATATTTATCCTAATGAAAACAAAATTGTGATGCTTTGTTCTACAGAACTCCAAGTGGCTACATACAATTTAAAATACTTATAACCAAAAGGAGATGTAAAGCCATATACATAACCTTCCTCAATTGACGGCTTGTACTAGAATGCATATAGAGGGCAACTTGGGGTTTTATACATATTAACCCTAATGAAAACCGTGAAAGTCCTATACATATATTAAGGTTCTAAATTTTTTAATTCTTTGATTCTAACAAATGAGACATCATACCTGGAATTCTTTGGTTGCCTCTTTGATTAACTCCAAGGAAAGAATACACCTCCTAGCCTCTTTAGATAAAACCCTGACTATCTCTTCCTCTACGCTATAGTTTGTTTTATAAGATGTGGGCTTAATGGGTAGCGGGCTGCAGTTATAAATAAAAGAAAACCTATGGCCCATTAATTTTATTTTAAAGAAAACTCTTAAATAAAATTATATGGGGTATTACACCTTCTTTGCATCATCAGGTGCTCATATTTTGAAATTCTTTTGGAATTTCACAATTCAATGCAACAGTAGGCTTGGGGATAAGAAAACAATAAGCAATAAGTGCTTCAAAAGCAATGACTAGGCTTATTACAATACAGTCATAAACTTTTTGGAAACCTAACTCTGAAGGACAGAACAACATGCCTGGAAAGATTGGTTTGTAAGGTTGCTGGCATTAGAAAATTAATTGATGAAATCTCAAATAAAATGAATGCCTAGACAATTGAGAAGTTTGCATCTCTCTTTTTCATCATATGTGGATTCTATCAATTCCCATATTTGTTGGGTGCTTAGCATGTTTGACTGGATTGTAATGCCTGGACTATGTCCCAAAAGATATTTGCTTTTATGATAATGTATTTACAAATACATTAAAGTAATTTTGTACATGTAAAAATATGTTGCACACCATTTTCCTACTTTGGTAGGTAGCTTTTTTGGAACGAATTATGGTTTTTGTTAACAGCTGATTGTATAGCCGCTTTAGACAGATGGTGTATTTCAAAGTCATGACATGAATGATGTTACATAATCAGCGTGATGCAGATATATATATATATATATTCCCTTTTTCATTACAATGTTGATTCATATATCCCAAGTTTCAATTTTATCTTTTTATTAACTTTTTACTATAAAGTAGTGCGCAATTCTATAGTCATTGTTATATTTCTAAAAGAAAAAAAAATTTATAACTTCATCAATCAAATATTGCAATTGTGATGATAATAATGTTCATCTATAATTCTTACTATATAATTATTATCATGTTTTGTCACCGACTGATTTTTTCTAACGCATTAGTTTCTTAATATGTGTTTTCGTTTTTAAGAATAGCTGCAAGCGATTCAATCGGCTAACCAAAAGGAAAAAAGTTCTTCACCACATCAATCTAACTGGACTACTCCAAAATCCCTTATTCCTTAGAAGTGATGAAGAAAAACTCATTCATCAATGCTTTAGGGCTAGAAACAAACAAGCGCTATTTTGGGTTGGAGCTCACAAATATTTTGTACAAGATCAAACTAGAGTGGGAAAAGAAATCCTTCTTCAAGCAAACATAGAAGGAGACAAAAATGCAAAGTATGGACTGGCAATTGCGTTATTATGCGAATCAAATGATGAAGGAATACAACTACTATTATCAATTCTAAACCAACCAAATGGAAAACAATTGCTGCAAACTATCGACAAATCCTTCGACATACAGTTTTTGGAACAAACACATTTTGCATCCCAAAAAACCAAGCATGCAAGAAAAATGGAGCGGGTCATTGGGATCATGAATGCCCTTACCCATATGGGAATGAAGAATTACATGTTACATGCAAAATGTGCTCAATTAACTTGGAAATGTACAAATTAGCCAACCGAGTTTGGTAGAAATTATGTTTCCAAAAAACATAATACAATAAAATTTCCTCATCCTATTTATAATACTAATATCTATCTTTAAAGGAATATATCTTTTTTTATTATTAATATTTATTTAAAAAGACTTGCAACAACTTAATTACAGTCCTCTAAAGTTTTCACCTAGCATGACGCTAACTTCAAATATATAAAATCCTTTCTATCTAATTTTAAGTTGATTAAATTTTACTTACTTGGGAAGATGGTTGATAAGCTCTGGACTGACTACAAGGCCAAGTATAGTTGTATCATTTCCGCATCTAATTCCAAGGCAATACCTTCTATCATCACGAATCCTACAAGATATTATTCATACATATACAATGTAGCTTAAGTAATAATACATGTAAAAATATTTCAAATAATAACACGATCATAAAAATAAAATTACTATACGTGACGCGCAGGTCTGCTACTAGTTACTATTAACTTCCAAATACAAGTGGCTCTTCTCTTCCAGGAATTTCCCTTTTTTACTTTTGGATAGCTTCCATGTGTTTTCGTACGCATGGGCGGTCTGCACACATGGAGTACATGGAGGAAAAGAAGCAAAATTTTGGATTGAAAGTCCAAAGTAATAAAGAAGCAAAAGACTTGTTTGTCACTGTCAGAAAAGTAACAAAGCGGAGGAAGTAAAAAAAAAGTCTATCTCTGTATTATACGATAAATATTAAGTAACGAGTTGTTTTTAATTATTATTATTGGGTAAAAAAATTATTTTAGTAGTAGATTTAAATTAAAATCGATAACTTATTATATAAAATTTGTTGTAATATGTTGTAAAAATATTGTGAATATACTCAATATAGTACAACTCAAAGAAAAGAAAAAAACACATTCACATCCTAGCTATTTTAGAACATCGGTTAGCTCTCCATTTGACAAAACATGGACATGTGTTTGATTTTTACCGGCTCTAGTGTACAAACTAAACCTTACCCTTTATTTTATGGGATTTTATTAGCGGATGCTTTTAGGACATTCATAATAAATAATTTTAGGAAACTTTTTTTTTATTAGAATATGAAAGAGTAACTAATTTTTTTTTTCAATTTTTTCAATTTTTTATAAAGTTTTTTCTATAATGAATGCTTAATTGATGCCCCATATAAGCATATCCGTTACAGACTCTATTTTATATTACTACTTTAACAATATATCTTACATTTTATACTTAATTTTGGAAAAAATGTCTATTCACCCCTGAACTTTCATTTTGGCCAACTTACTCCTTAAACTTCACATAACTGCCAAATAAATACTTCTGTTGGTCTCAGTTAAAACACTAACAGAAAGCTCACATGGTATCTCATGTGAACTTAAAAAGATACCGAATACAAAGAGAGGGAGTGAGTGGGACGATCAGACCAAAACTACTGTCGCTGGAGTTCTTATCCCTATCTTGGTCTCTTCCTTTATGTCCCTATAGCGCCCTGTGGTCCCGCGGAGCAGTTGATCAGAGCCATCGTTGTAACTACCATTGTCTTGCTGTTGGTTTTCTTTTTTCTACTATGTTTTTCAAATCCTCCATGCGGAAGTCTTTGTTGGAATGTCATGGGTTTGCAATTTATCTCATTGTTGTGGCCAGTGCTCTAGTGAGCATGTATGCAAAAATTCATTGCTTTTAAATGTGTCATACAACTGTTGATGAAATGTCTGAAAGAAATATGGCCAATTGATGCCACCACAGTTGCTTTATGGGAGTTGAATGATAAATGTGGGGATTTGCAGTATAATGGGTGATGTATGTATGAATAGTATGATCTCAAATGCAAATGTATCCCATCCCTTCAGAAGAAATGTGTTGTTTTTAATGTACCTGTAATTTCATTTTTCATGCATTCTTTCATGACTAAAATAGCCCGGTCTCCCTTTTCTTTCAAATGGTAGAATGGTATTAAAATTGTGAAAAAGTTTGTACATTCATGAATATATATTAGGTGATACAAGGTGGGATATTCTCTATCTTATCTCCTACTATCTTTGATATTGTTGCATCTTTAGCCAATTCTCTTGTAGCTTGGTTTTAGACCTTTGATACACAAAATATTGTCCTGTTGAGCTGCCTTGCCAAAGCCTCAGATTCCTATATCAGGTGCCTGAAGTTTGCAAAGGACTTGTCAAGAGAGTTGCAGTGAAGATCAGTTGGATTGGTTCAGCAACAGTGTTGGCATCAATAAGAATATGCAACAAACCAACACAATGGCGTGAAGAATGTGCAGCTAACACATGGACTCAAATTTGCATCACATGTAGTCTTCAAGGAGGCACTAAAGGATCATTAGAATAGTAAGATTTCTTCAAGATGGCTGGCCAATAAATATTTTGCATTCTTTAGGGATGATCATACTTGGATAGAAAATACATTAAGGGTAGTGATGGGCCAGTTTACTTTTGTTTTTTAATATTGTTGGAAAAAAAATGTAATGATTGATTTATTGGGTGTTATTTTTTGTGAAACAATATACTACTTGTAAACAATTAGGCATAAATGCACTTTTAGTCCCTATATTTTGACGTTTTTTTCATTTTAGTCCCAACATTTTATTTTTACCACTTTTAGTCCCTAAACCAATTTACGCGTGTCATTTTAGTCCTTTCCGTCAGTCAGTCGACGAAAATAGCTGAGGTGGCAACCGGAAGTATTAAAATATTACAAAAAAATGCCACATCAGCATTTAATTTTTTAAAAAATAATTTGTCAATTTTAACTAAAAAAAATTAAAAAAAATAAAATCAAATCTTTGTGAACACATACCCAGAAAATCAATCCCAAGAACACAAATCATACACAGATTCAAGCCATTTTTTTGAGCTGATTCCGTCTCTAGATCCGCAAACCTTAAATCAATAATACCCACAAATCTGCAAACGACCATATCCAAACCCCCTTTCAAAGCCAAATAAAAAAAATCACCAAATCCTTATATCACATAAGAAAACCCAATCTGCAAATTGACCAAGACCGAAACCAACAAAGAACCAAACCAAAAGAGAAAAAAAAAAAAAAAAATAGAACAGAGAAAGATGGAGATCGACAACCACCAGTGGTGGCGAAGCTCGTGGTAGAGCTCGTGGGTCTTAACCAAACGCTTCCTTGACGTTTGAAACACAAACCCAAACACAAACAAAGACCCAAACCTAGAAATAGAGACCCACCCAGAAATAGAGATCCAAACCCAAAAACAAAGACACAAACACGTATAGGTGAGAGAAGCAGAGGTCTGAGAGCACCGTGCCGTGGGTGTGCGTGTGCGTGTGGGTGTGGGTGAGCACTGTGCCGTGTGCCGTGGGTCTGGTTTGAGAGATTGAGGGTTTGATTTGTGTTTGTGGTTTGATTTTCTGGGTTTGTATTGTTGTGTTCACAGAGATTTGATTTTATTGTTGTGGGTTTCTCCATTTTCAGCTTCTTTTTCTGGGTATCGGTGTTCTTTTTTTGTTGGAGATCTATTGGTTTAAGATCTGAGTTTGTTGTTGTTGTTGTTATGTCTACATCGTTGGAGGTGAAGCTTAAAAGGTTGAAGGAGGAGAGAGACCGGAGTTTGAAAGAGGAGTCAAAGAACGTGGGTTTGATTTCTGGGTTTGGGTATTTTTGGGTTTGGGTATTTTTGGAGGAGGAGGGAGACCGTGTCCGGCGATTTTTTGGGTTTGGGTATTTTTTGGGTTTGATTTCATCCGTTTTCAGCTTCTT
Source organism: Castanopsis chinensis (assembly GCA_032878915.1). Lineage (NCBI taxonomy): Eukaryota > Viridiplantae > Streptophyta > Magnoliopsida > Fagales > Fagaceae > Castanopsis > Castanopsis chinensis. The sequence continues at coordinate 2,548,190 of JAVQMG010000096.1, forward strand.
TTTCTTTTTGAGTTTGAGTTTGAGATTGAGAGGAGAGAATGGAGATTGAGTTTAAGATGATTTTTTAAATTCGGTTTTAATTGAATTTTAGTTTTTAATTTTGTTTTTATTTTTATTATTTAGTTAAAATTAATAAATTTATTTTTTAAATTAATATGCTGACATGTCAGGTGATGTGGCATTTTTTTTGTAATATTTTAATACTTCCGGTTGCCACCTCAGCTATTTCCGTCGGTTGACTGACGGAAAAGGTTAAAATGACACGCGTTAATTGGTTTAAAGATTAAAAGTGGTAAAAATAAAATGTAGGGACTAAAATGGAAAAACGTCAAAATGTAGGGACTAAAAGTGCATTTACGCCAAACAATTATTGATATTTCAATTCATTGTACACCGGAAAACATTCATTTTTTGGTTGAGATTTTCTTCCCTTATTTGGAGACACGTGTTTAGTGCTTTTTACATTTTTAAGCTCAATGTATGAATCAAAGCAGTTGAATAAGGTATGTGTACAAACACTATTGAACTTGATGAGAGAGGTATGTGTTCAAATGCTTTACTGATAAAAATGATTGGTATAAAAGGATAATAATGAAGGATCTTTTGTATAGGAAGCCAGTAACAATTAAAGGCATATCAATTGGTAGCAAAAGTTATTAAATAGATAGCAACAAATTTATAATACCTATATCTGCACATGGTTTGATCACGTTCGCTTTATATCTTGTACATGATGACCAGAGTGAGATTGTTGGGAGGCGTATGGTACCACAAGTGTTCACAAATGAAAAGCACCATTGGATGCATTGAAAATCAAAATGAAGTTTTTAAACAATCGGTGCTACTGCTACAGATTAAAATAATATTAGTAAAAAAATAATATTTTTGAAGATATAAAGGTTGGTTAACATTGTTATTATTATTATTTTTTTCTTGCCAATAGTTGGTTAACATTATTTTAGATAATAGTGTAAAAAGTAGAAACATACAAAAATCTCGGCAGTGTTTAAACTTTGAACGTGGGATTTTTTTAAAACAATTGGTGCTATAGATAAATAAAAAAAATAGCAAAAAATACATTTTAGAAGGTGACATTATTGCTCAAATATATATTGGAGGAGAGAGTGATGACTCAAGACTCAAGAACATGCCAGTTTGATTGCCAATGACTCTAATAGAAAATGAATTTGATGGTTCATAGAAAATGAATGGTTGACTTGGCCATCTTCTCAGTACCCATGCTTCCATATGGGGCTGGGGCCTACCTCTCTGTGGAACGGAAAAAATATATCCTTTTAATATGCATTAATAAAGTTGGAATTTTGAGTTTTTCAGTCACACCTTCAACTTCCTAAACCCCTAACCTCACTGTTTAATTACGCTAATCCATTTTATTTATGGCTTCAATTCCATCAGCTGCTGCATCATCATCATCATCATCATCCTCTGCTTCTTCTTCTTCTTCTTCTTCTTCTTCTTCTTCTTCTTCTTCTTCTTCCAAGGGATGGAATTACAATGTTTTTCTCAGTTTTAGAGGCGAGGGCAACCGCACAAAATTTACAAATCATCTATATGCTGATTCCAGTATGTGCTTCTCACGTGACCTTTTGTGGGTTGTCCACTTACGAGCTTGTTGCAAACTTCACTGTCTTCACAATTCTTCACCATACCCTTGCACTCAATCCTTACATTATATCTCACAAATATACAGAAAAATGATTGAACAAAAATACAATCAAATTTAATACAAAATTAAAGCTAACCAAAATATAGTTGTAAATCACAACTTTACAGTAACAAAGTGGGGGAAGGAAAAATATATATATATATATATATATATCCCTGTGTATTTTTACAATAAATATTAAGTAACAAATTGTTATTAACTGTTATTATTGGATAAAAAATAATTTCAACAATAGATTTAAATTAAAACTAATAACTTATCACATAGAATTTATTGTAAAATGTTGTAAAAATATTGTGAACATAACACAACTTAAAGTAAAAAAAAAAAAAAAGCATTCACATCCTAACTACTTTATTTATTTTAGGACATCGATTACCTCTCCATTTGACATAATATGGACACATGTTTAATTTTTACCGACTCTAACATGCTATCTAACAGGATATTTTATAGAATATTATTAACGGATGCCCTTAGCGCATTCATAATAAGCTGCTTTAGGAAACTTTTTCATTAGATAATGAAAAAGTAACTAATTTTTTTTACTATTTTTTCAATTTTTTATAAAAATTTTCTATAATGAATGATTAATGAAGACATTCGTTAAGCGGACCATATTTTATATTACCGCTTTAACAATACATCTTACATTTTATACTCTATTTTCTTATAAGATTAAAATAATATTAGTAAAAAAATAATATTGTTTAAGATATAAAGGTTGATTAACATTATTTTAGATATTAGTTTAAAAAGTAGAAATATACAAAAATCTCGACAGTGTTAAAACATTGAACGTGGGATTTTTTTTAAACAGTCGGTGCTACAGACAAATAAAAAATAGCAAACACATTTTATAAGGTGACATTATTGCTCAAAGATAATTGGAGAGAGGGATGACTCAAGACTCAAGAACATGCCAGTTTGATTGCCACCGACTCTATTAAAAAAATGAATTTGATGGGTCAATAGAAAATCAATTGTTGACTTTACCCATCTTCTCAGCACGCATGCTTCCATGAGGGGCTGCGGCCTACCTCTTTTTGAAAAGGAAAAAGTATATTCCTTTCATATGCGTTAATAAAGCTGCTTTTTTGAGTTTTTTTTTTTTTTTTCAGTCGCACCAGCAATTTCCTAAACCTCTAACCTCACTGTTTAAGCTCATCCATTTTCTTTATGGCTTTAATTTCATCATCAGCAGCAGCTTCTTCTTCTTCTTCTTCTTCTTCTTCTTCTTCTTCCCAAGGATGGAAATACAATGTTTTTCTCAGTTTTAGAGGCGAGGACACCCGCACAAAATTTACAGACCATCTATATGCCAGTTTGATACAAAAAGGAATATCAACTTGTAAAGATGATGAAAAACTCAAGCAAGGAACATTAATTGCCCCAGAGCTCTTGAAAGCAATAGAAGAATCAAGATTTGCGATTGTTATTCTATCAAGAGACTATGCTTCTTCAAGGTGGTGTTTGATTGAACTAACAAAGATTGTTGAGTGCATAGAAAAGACAGGGTTGGTAGTTCTACCTATTTTTCACTATGTGGATCCTAGTGATGTGAGGAATCATAGAGGGATTTTTGCAGAAGCCTTTGCTAAACATGAAGAAAATTTCAAAGATAATATAGAAATTGTACAAACCTGGAAAGCTGCTCTGACAAAGGTTGCCAATCTTGCTGGATGGGATTTAAAGCATAGGTAAGAAATTCTTTGGAATAATGTTATTTATGGTCAACTTTTTTTTCCTGAATTTATTATCATTACTTACTTTTTTTTTTTTTTTACATGGCCACATGATGAGAGAGTATTAAAGTATTTATAGAAAAATTTAATCTAACTCTATTATAATCCTAGTAGGACTAAATTCTTGTCATGCAAGTACATAATTACATAGTCTTGGGCCTTACAACAAATTTGTCCCCAAATAGCTCTAAAATTGCCATATAATACATCTAGCAATGATTTTTTTTTGTCCCTTGTAAACTTTGGGAATTATAAGCTCAAATTAGACTTTGGATGAACCTTTGCATAGTTTGGCATGGTAGACCCTATATTACCCAATATGAGCAAAAATCAATTAGTGATGAGGAAGACACACTCAAATTTTTTATGGCATTCGACATTACGCCATACATGCCTGTTTTTAGAGTGGTTGTAGGGAGTCAAATTGTGGTACCTCCAACAATCCCTCCCTCACAATAACACTCTCGTGACTCAAATCCATGACCTTGGTTTTGATACCAAATGAAAGTTCACTTGGTGTGTAAAATACTAGTGAATGTTTAGACCCCCAATTTCAAAAATACTTACACAAGCTTATATTCAAACAATACATGTGTGGAATGATAAATATAAGATATACCCAAATAAACAAACTACTCTAAGCCATAATTTAATCACAACACTGCAGTAATTAAAAGCAAAGAGTAAGGGTTAGAGAAATACAAACACAAGATAACACCAACACGTGTTATCGAAGAACTCGGCGAAAAACCTCTTCACCGCCCTCTAAGCAGTAAAATGATCCACTAGAAAATTAGTTGAGATACATGAACAGTAATAAACCCTCCAATCCTAATCTACCCAATGCACTTCAACCCTCCACGCTTCTTGCTCCAACAAGGCTACGCCAAACCATGTTTTCTCTAGTTTTCTGGATCGCCCAATAAGCTCCATATTGCATCCACCATTCTTGACATCTTCCAATATTTCTCAAGCTCCAAAAACACTTTGAACACTCTAAATGGGTGTGGGTTGTGTTTGAGTACAAATCTCCTCTTAATTGGTGTAACAATGGGAGAGGGAAGGAGAAGAGACTTAAAAAATTTCTCTCTAAGAATGAGTAGATCTCTCTAATAAGGTGGGTGTGTTGTAAAAACCTCTCTTAGGGTTTTTCTCTCAATAGGCTCTTCACCATTTCTGTGGGTAATGAGAATATATATAGTATGAGTGATGGGAATACGAAAAGTCATAATTTTCAATAAAATAGGGGAACTTCGCAGGTTACTTGTGATTGGTGCAAGTCGCGAGTTAACCTCCTGAACAGGCTTACTGAGCTAGACACTTGGCTTAACTGTTCACCTTCCTACATGTGCCTCTCATGTGACCTTCAGCTATCTTGATTAAATTTTCACCACTTAATACTAAATCCATTACAAATAAATCCCACAAAAATACAAAGAAATAAATTAATGCAATTACAGCACTTTTTGTTATTGAATAAGCCAACACTAATGTTATGAGAAAAATCATAACTTAACAGGCATGAAATTGGTAATCCTCATTCTACTAGTAACTCGTGGGGTCCTTAGCTTTGCTTTTTTATAAACTACTGGCCTACCTATAGTTTTTTTATTCGAATTCCTGCCTCCAATTTATGGTTTATGTTTCCTGCAAAATTGTCTTGATAAGCATGTAAAAATTTCCAAAGCAAGTGGTTAGCGAAAAGTAGAATTATATAGTTAATACTTCAATTATTTATTTATTTATTTATTTATTGAAAAATAAGGGTGCAAGAAAATAGCAATCCTAGAAATGTACAAATAGAGGACTAAATCTAATTAGGCACTCTCTATGTGGTTGAACGAAGCTAAGACTATGCTTATGTTGAATGTTTTGTATCTAAATGTGGCTAGCCTCATCAAAATTATTGTTTTGCTATTATTATTATTATTATTATTATTATTATTATTATTATTATTATTATTATTATTATTATTATATATTTTTTTTGCAGGCATGAATCAATAATTATCCAAGAAATCATTGGATGGATATTTAGTGAGTTGTATAGTAAATTCTCAAGTGTTTCTAAGGACCTTGTTGGAATGGACTCTAGTGTGCAGGAAATGTTGGATTCATACTTAGACAGAGGGTTGGGTGGTGTTTACTTTGTTGGGATATGCGGGATGGGTGGAATAGGCAAAACAACTCTTGCACAGGAAATTTATAAAAGAATTTTTGGTAACTTTGAAGCTAGCATCTTTATTGCTAATGTTAGAGAAGAAACTAAAAATCAAGGTCTAGTTTCTTTACAAAAACAACTTCTTTCTAAGATCCTCATGAAAAGTGAAATAAATATATGGAACGTTTGTGAAGGAATTAATATTATAAGGAATACACTATGTAATAAAAAGGTTTTTATTGTTCTTGATGATGTGGATAAAGAAGAACAATTTGGAGCATTAGTAGGAAAGCATGATTGGTTTGGTCCAGGAAGTAGAATCATTGTAACAAGCAGAGATAGCCATTTATTGGTAAGATGTGGTGTGAATGATATATATACAGCTAAGGGGTTGAGTAATGATGATGCTTTGCAACTTTTTAGTTGGGGAGCTTTTCATAAACCTTATCCAGAAGAAAATTATGTGAATTTGTCTAAGGACTTTGTGAATTATGCTAAAGGCCTTCCTTTAGCTCTTAAAGTTTTAGGTTCTTCACTGTTTGCTAAAAGAACGAATGAATGGAAAAGTTCCCTAGATAAACTAAAAGAAGAACCTAATAGAAACATTTTGGATATCCTTCAAACAAGTTTTGATGAGCTAACAAATTCACAGAAAGGATTGTTTTTAGATATTGCATGTTTTTTCAAAGGAGAGAACAAAGATAGCATAAGAGATATACTGGAAAGTTTTGGCTATTATCCAGATTACAATATTGGTGTTCTTGTGGACAAATCTCTCATAACCATTAATGACACAAGAACTTTGTGGATGCATGATTTGCTACAAGATATGGGTCAAGAAATTGTTCGTCGTGAATCTCCTAAAGAGCCTGGTGGACGTAGTAGGTTGTGGATTTACGAGGACGTCATTCATGTATTAAAGAATAATACTGTAAGCTGACTAATCTAACCTTGAACTCAAATAAGTACATATATTATTATTATTAAAAGTTTTAAGATTTTACTAATTATTCTAATTTTATTGTTTTTGGTTATTAGGGAACAGAGGTAGTTGAAGGCATAATGCTAAAAATACCTATTCCAAAAAAGGAACAATTGAGTGCTGAAGCTTTCTCAAAGATGAAGTTTTTGAGATTGCTTAAAATTGGTGACAAGGGACTTCTACAAAACTTCATAAATGGTACTATGCAAGTTCCAGAAGACATTCTTAGAGGTGCTGTGCAACTTCCACAAGGCCTCAGTTATCTATCTAATGAGTTGCGTGTTCTTGAATGGCATGGATATCATTTAAAATGCATACCAACCAATTTCCAACCAAACAAACTTGTTGAGTTGAGAATGCATTGTAGTGGGATCAAACAACTATGGAAAGGAAATATGGTAAGATTTTAATATGCAAATGTGCATTTTATTCCTTTTCATTAAGCCCTGTTTTTATCTAATTATTTATTGGTTTATAACAGAATTTAGATGAGTTAAAACTTATAGACCTAAGTGGCTCTCAAAATTTGATTGAGACCCCGGACCTTAGTGGAGCCCCAAAGCTTAAGCGATTGATTCTTCGACATTGTACAATACTATATAAGATTCACTCATCTCTTGGAGATCTCAAACAACTAATTCGATTGGATCTAAATGGTTGCAAATGTCTCGAAAACCTTCCTGACAAGGTTAGCTTGGAAGCACTTGAAATTTTCAATCTTGGTGGTTGTTTGAGATTGAAAAAGTTTCCAAAAATTGTAGGAATGTCATGTTTGTCAAGACTTTGTTTGAGTGAGACTACTATAAATGAACTACCATTCTCTGTTAAGTATTTAACTGGCCTTATTGTATTGGATCTAAGAAATTGCAAAAATCTTTATAGTCTTTCGGATGACTATTGTTGTTTAATATCTTTGAAGCATCTCATTTTATCCGGTTGTTCAAAACTTAATGAACTACCGAAAAATTTGGGGAATATCAAAGGTCTGCAGAAGCTAGACGTGAGTGGAACTGCTATAACAAGGCTACCTTCATCTGTTGTTCACTTAAAAAATCTTAGGGAGTTATCTCTCCGTGATTGCGTGGGGCTATCGTCTAATATGCTTCTTAGTTTTCCTTTAATGCAGCCAGAGAGTAGTCCAGATCTCATGGGCTTTTTCCAAGGCTTATGTTCTTTAACCAATCTGGATCTAAGCTATTGCAACCTTCAGAAAATTCCTAGTGTTCTTGGGTGCTTGTCATCTTTAAAAGTATTAAATTTAATAGGAAATAATTTTGTTTGCCTTCCTGAGAGTATCATTCAACTATCTAATCTGCAAAATCTCTTTTTGGGTGGTTGCACTCAACTTCGAATGTTTCCCAAGCTTCCATCAAATATTGACTATATCGATGCAAGAGGGTGTACCTCACTAGAAACACTATCATTAAGGCCAGAACATGATTTTCATCCAAATCTACGTCTTCAGTATTGCGACAAATTGATTAAGAATGAAGGCTACAGTGAACTGCTTTCATCAATGCTGAGACGTTATATCATGAAGGTCTCTCTCCCTCCCTCCCTCTCTCTCTCTCTCTCTTGCATGTGAAGTTCTAAACATCATGATTTGTGTTTCAGGGACGCTCTCCATGTCGTAACATTCAGGTTCTCTCTCTCGCTCTCTCTCTCTCTCAGTTTGCTCTCTCTCTCTCTCTCGCATGTGAAGTTCTAAACATCACGATTTGTGTGTTTCAGGGACGCTCTCCATGTCGTAACATACAGGTTCTCTCTCTCTCTCTCTCTCTCTCTCTCTCTCTCTCTCGCATGTGAGGTTCTGAACATCATGATTTGTTTGTTTCAGGCATGCTATCCATGTCGTGCTACCATTCGGGTTCTCTCTCTCTCTCTCTCTCTCTCTTCTTTTGCATGTGAAGTTCTAAACATCATGATTTGTTTGTTTCAGGGGCGCTCTTTTTTTTCCCAGAAATGCGATCGGTTAATGTCATATCTCATAATTCCTGGAAGTAAAATTCCGAATCGGTTTAGGTCCCAAAATGTGGGGGGTTCAGTGAATCTGACAATTCCTTCATATTTATTATTATGTAACAAATTTCTTGGAATCAGTGTGTGCGCTGTTTTTATATTCCGCCAGCATCGTCCACTTTACCAAAATGATGACGTGCTTCAATGTTCTGTTAAAATCAACGAACACAGACCTCCTACATTAACGGGCCTTCAATTATCCAATGAATTTGGGAAGATTGAATCGCATCAGATTTTTCTGCGATATATTTCCTCTATATTATTGGAAAGCCCCTTGAAAGACTTAATGAATCGAGCGGACGCTTATGCATTCAGCCAAATAGAGGTAAAATTTGAAACCTGCAATAGAGGCTTGGAGGTTACGAAATGTGGAGCCCAATTGGTATTTGACCAAGGCATTGAAGATGTCGAACAACCTAAGGTTGGATTCCGTTGCACATTCACTCGATATGAGGATAATGATTTAGACGATTCAGAGGAAGATTCTGAAATTAAGGGAAGCCTAGATGACGAACCACCACATCTGAAGTGGATAGAACACCCAAATCTAATTGAAAACTGGATTGGGAATTTACGCACATAAAGGACAAAGGTACGTAACTCTCTAATTGTGAGGAAGAGGAATCAAAGGTAACTTAAGATCATTATTATTATTATTTTTTTTTTTCATTTAAACAATTTGATGGCAGAACACATAAGCACAGCTCAAGCAAGCTAGTTGTATTTGGCTTTGCTGCTAATTTCTTTCCTTCAAATAAAATGTATTTTTTTTTCCCATGAAAATAGGAGCTAATTGTGAGTTATGTTGTTCTGTATATATGTTTTCTAAAGGTACCAGTTGGAGCTATGGCAGTAAGCTTTGGAGGAGAATGTTATTGTTTATTTGGGGACGATCACATTTCTGTACTGCTTATACACGAGTTGGGTCACTTGATAAGGAAGCCCCAGAAGAGCATATGCATATTCGTCATCCTCGCCTCTACGGTAGCTCTGGTTCAGCAGGTGAGCTACTATCTATCATGTTGGTTTTGTAATTTGATGTTCCATTTTGGCTTGTACTTAAGTTTGAGATAATATTTGTAGTTTACATGGATGGTACATTGCACAATAATGAAGTGATGTGCTCTCTGGCTTGGCTGAGGTTGTAGGTGTGTAGGGTTTGAGAAGGCGGTAGGGTCATTGTGTCAGAAGGGGCTTTCTGAATCTAGGTGCTTCAAGTTCACCTTGGAAGGTAGTTTAGCATTTTATCAATAGAACCTTGATTATACTATGAACTCATGACCCCTTGAATTATATAAACAAAATCAAAATAGGGCTAGACTACCAAAAAATACAAAAGCATCAATCACTAGAAACGAGGATTCAATTCCTAGAAATTAACCAACCTTGAAAGTGCAGAAGTTTGGGCTTACTCTTTTAACCGCAAGGTGATATGTAGTGTTTTAGCAAGCAATAAAGGGTTGTGTGGCCTCTTTTTTTGTTAACTGGTGTCTCATTTGTCAATTGATAATTGATAATAGCAAAATAACAATGCAAAACTATAATTTTGATTTTTGAGGCATGACCCAGTAGCACAAGAAGCTCAAATGAGGAATTTCAGCTTGAGAGACTAGGACAACCCACTGATGCCATTCTTAAAGATATGGGAAAACAAGTTTTAGAATAACCTCTCCACTACTTGCACAGTTGCCTTCAATACTGCTGTGCTCTTCCTTCTGCCATAAATTTAAATAAAATATCTCATTTATTTCTTATTCTATTTGCGATTTGGTGAGTAATGACTTTTCCATAAAAACCTTTCACTCATATTAGCTCTGCCTCTTTTTTTTTTTTTAAATCTTCTTTCTTAATTTTCATGTAAATCAAAATTTCCATAGTTGAATACTTTCCTGCTTGATCTGTTATTTGAATACTTTCCTACATGATATCTGCTTTACCAATAAATTATTGGTAGGAGGCAGATGTTGTGTTGAGAATTTAACCGAATTCCCATAACCTATGAGATGCAAAAATAGGGAAAAAACAACAACAACAACAACAACAACAACAACCACACGCACAAAGATTTACATGGTTTGGCAATATGCTTACATCCATGAAGTTGCTGCAATTTTCACTGTGTCAAGGAGAAAAATACAGAGGTGGCTACAGTACAATGATGCAGGCACCCCTAATTCTGAAGCAACAAATATATACCCAAACAATGGGTCCAAAACAAGCCAAAAATGCTCTTGCTGGCCAAGGCCTATGCTCCATGAACTAAGCCTCACAAAAAAATCCCATTTAAAATTGTAATGCTTTCAATTCAGGTTGGATCACAAACTGGATTGAACACAAAACAAGCTCCACATAGCCCAACAAGTTGATTATTGAAGATGTGAAGTTCAAGAATTTTATGAACACTGGAAATTTTACCACAAAATACTTCAATAATTGATAGATTAACATTGCCAAAATGTATATATTTTTTATTCTTTTGGATAAACATCGTAATAGACTGCTTAAGATGTTTGAGGCCATTGTTGTTTGTAAGTTATAGTTGAATTATAGTGGCACTGACAGAAAAGAAATTTAAATTAGAATATGTGGTTGCCAGCACTTACATCATTTTTAGTGGTCATAGGAAGTAACAAATGAGAGAAGCATACTCCTTGTGTATACAATCTGTGATATTGGGCTAGTGCTAGTGTTCACAGACATTTTTTTGGGATAATGTCCTATTTTGGAATTTTGTTGATAAATCTCATGTGCGTGACTTATACCATTCTCTGCATTTCAACCTGCACTGGGAAATATATCCTCAAATTTTAAATGAGCCCCTAATATTCCTTAATATTTGGTTTGGTTCGCCATTTGATAGGACATCAAATAGTTCTGCTTACAGTCATTGTGGATGTCCTTGTACATTATAAAATATTTACAATGTTATACTATTATATTGGCTCTCAAGCTGTCAATTCTTTCTATTTTTATTTTGGGGGTGCGGGGTCTGCATATTGCTGTTGACTCTGCCTCTCCTGCAGATCATACTCATGTAACTGGTTAGATGCCTGCGAATTGACTATTTTCGTCTGGACGTAAAGAGGACTTGCTGATGACTGTGCAGAAGTGCTGGTTGTTTCTGCTTCTGCTGATGACTGTGCTGTTAAGCCTTTGGCAAGTTCAGCTGCTAAGTGGGCAAAGAGGCGGTTTTTATAGGATGTATTCCAATTGAAGAAACTGTTGATAAGGTGCAGTTGCATTTCAGTCAGTTTGGCTATCTTTTGGATGTGTATCTTCCCAAGGTAAACGTTGCTGATTTTTGTCTAGATCAATTGAGAATGTGTGGATGGTTAGCTGATGAAAATATTACTGCACCGTATTTCTTGACAACTTTTTTCTAAATGCTTCAACCATGGCTATGAAGCCTGTGAAAAGATGTGTTGTTAAACCAGCTTGTGTTTGTTTAAGGTTTTATGAACACATGATGAACACTTGGGAGGTAACACCAATTGGAAAACAGATAAGATGTTCTGCCAAATTCATCCCGAGATGACAATTGAAAATTAGTGATTGCTCAAAGACTTTTCTTGGTACTAATTGTAATTGATTGCGTGCTTTTTTCATGTTGATAACTTGCTATTTGCACATCATGGAAACTCATTTCGTACTGTAATTGCATGTTCTGTGTTATATTTTAGTATTTATCAGATCCTTTTTTGGTTTTGCCCATATGTTATTGGTATAACTAATATCACGATGCATTTTGCTTCAGGATGAAAGAAATATGTGTCATAGGGGGTTCGGTTTTGTGACATTGTTGGATGAATTTTCAGTTGAGTACACTTCTCAGAAAGTACATAGGATACTTGGGCAGATAGTAGATGTTATCACGTATATGATAGATAGGTGCTTGGGCCCAATAGACACTCATGTGGGTAGCCGAGCATCAGAGGAAAGAGCCTCAGGAGTTTCTTATGCAGAGTGGTTTGGTGTGCTACTGTCTATGACGTGATTCACATATGGTCTCAGAGAAACTCAAGATTTCATGGAGAGGTGACTCAAAACAGAGAAAATCAAAGTGAAGAGATGAGGAAGGATGTCAAGTTTTGGATGATGTTTAAAGGAAGTAGCTGCAACTCTATCCTAACCTATACAGAGTTATCTGTTCTAACTGGAGTGTATCACGTTACATCATTCATGACTTCTGCTTAAAAGCTTGCTAGTAGCTGGGGTTTGTGGTTGGTTTGTTTTTGAAACAAGATTTTGGGTAAGATTAGCACCAATCTGATGCTGTAGTTTAGTCCGAAGACTCATATCTTTGTTTAGAATTGGGTTGGGATGACGTAACATTGTTTTCAAATGGAGATAATCTTTTAATTTTTAGTTCAGATGACCTTTTTGTAGTGGACTGGCTGAAGTCTCAGGGTTTCCGGTGTTTCTGTTGGTATTGGCTTGTTTCATAACATATATAATTTATTAGCATGTTCGATTATTGCATTTGTCATGTCTTCCCACCTTAGCACCTTTGTATTTCATCCTAGTATTTTATTGATGGAAAATGCTAAAGTTACACTTAGTTGTTTAGCATTTTCATTATACATAATTTTTCAATTCGTTTATCTTTTCATTATTGCTAAATCATGATTTAGCATTTTTCTTTTCAAATCTTTAATAAAGCCTCTAAAGTACTAGACCAATTGAAACCGTGGAATGTACGAAAAAAAAATGTTGAAAATGTGTTAGATTATCAATGGTGATTCATTTCCTCTAATAGTTTGAGACTTTTAACTTTTGTAAAACAATCTTACATGATAGTATATTGTCAATATTAGTCACCTAAAATTGAAAGTTAAATTAAGAACTTTATATTTAATTATGGATGAATTTGTATCCAAGATAAAGACAAATACAACTTTGGGTCAATTGGACTATCTTCTAAGAACAAAACTTTTATTAATAAGATAGATGGGCAAAATGACAGATTTTACATCCCTTTAACATTGCTTCCTTTACTCATATATAATCTTATAGAAGGAAAACCACACAATTTAACTATTTATGAATTTATCGATAATACTTTGGGAATCTAAAGCATAAGCCCAAAAGTTCCTTAAATAAGTCCCAAGATCATCTGGGTATGTTATATTCTTTAACAGCTTAAAACACTGAAAGTGAAACACTAAGGCTGCTTGCACATCACTTCTAGCCTCTTGGTAATTTTTCGATCCCAAGTTCGAAGACGCATTGGCTAACTTTTGATGTATATCTTGGTACATACTAGCACAATATCCATATGTTGCTCTAGCACTCTGATTTGGGTCTGTAGCATTTAAGTTGTCAAACATTTGTTTCAAGTTTTGAGCTTGTGTTGAAGCACAGGCATCGATCATTATCTTTGCGAGTCCCGTTACATCTGCAGTAGCACTTCCAGGATTAAAGAAAAAACATTTGTTGCAATCGCTAGGTTGTGGGGTCTTATTACATATGTCACTGTAACTATTTTTTGAAATTCCATTAACCAGGTTCTGCCTTGTTGTTAAAGCAATAATGATAAAGGAAATCAACATTGAAATTGATTGGAACAAAGACATATACGTAGATACAATAAACCTGCACAAAGAAAAATAAAATAAACTTGTATTAATAGAAAAAGATGAACTTCAAAAAAATTAAAATTAAGAGGATATTTAATTAAACATGCTCGTCCGTGTGTTTCTTTGAGTATAAACACATACGCCCGGTTAATTTCAATATTTTATAATGTTAGTATTAGATTTTTCCTAAAACATAATGTTTAATCTCAATCTTTTATCTTTATTTCAAAATCTTCCTTATATTTTAAAATACATCAAAAAACATTTCTTACCGTCATTACCAAGTGAAAATTTTCAAAGTATAAGAATAATCTTGAAACATATATTAAAGTTTAAGAACCAAATATACAAATTAACCAAAAAGAAAAACAAAAGATTGAAACCCTTATGAGGAGAGCTAAACCTTTGGTTTCGACAAACTTCAATTTTTGGTTGACTACATATGTGGTGAGTTTGTACTTTGTAGGCCTTTTATAGAGCTATCACCCAATGGTAAAAAGTTATCCTCAAATAAATTAAAAAAAAAAAAAAAAACCTATGATAAAATCATAAAAACTGAAAAACACATAGACCGTTGTGGATTTGATATGGACTTTAATTTTATAGACTTTCTCCAATTAATGAGATTGACAATTAGTGAGCAACCAGTTCAATAAATATTATTTTATCTTAAAAAACTGATTTCATTCTCTTTTAATTTGTATATAAATATCAAAGTTGATAATTATTATAGTTCTTAATTGACATTTATTTTTATTGTGTTTGTATATGAAATATGATTATGGTAATTATTAATAAGTATTTATTTTATGAAAAATTATTATATACTTCTGGAATACCATAAATGCGTACTCTCTTCTCTCACATGAATGGTGGGTCCACTAATTAAATTCATGGTGGGACCCACCATTTATGTAAGAGGAGGGAGTACGCATTTATGGTACTTCGGAAGTACCTAATAATTTTCCCTATTTTATGATGGGAAATGCTAACGAATGCGCTTAGGGCATTTGTTAACAATCCATTTAACGAAAGTTTTTATGGAAAAATGAAATAAAACAATTAATGTTTTGACAACTTTTTTCATTTCCCATAAAAGTGGTGTTAGAACTTAAATGGATTGTTAACCAATGCCCTAAGGGCATTCGTTAGCATGACCCTTTTATGATTATGTTTTTAAATAGAATTATTAAATTTATAATTGTAATTATTAATGGGTATTATTAACTTATCAAAAAAATGACTAGGTATTTATGAAGACTATATTTTTATATGAAAGTATTAAATATACAATTATGAATTAAATTTATAATTATGGTAATTATTAATTATGGGTATTAATAACTTATCAAAAAAAAAAAAAAAAGTGAATCAGTGTTTATGAAGACTGTCTTTTTATATGAAAGTATTAAATAAAAAATTATGATAATAATTGATATATATTTATTAGATTGGGTTTGTAAATGAAATTAGGATAAATTACAAATTACACCCTTAAAGTTTGGGAGTGATTGGATTTTACACTCTCAAATTTCAGAATTTGAGAGTGTAAAATTCTTTAATTTTGCAAATAACATGTAAAATTGTGAGTACCCCCAAAGCTTATGTGACAAATTCAAAATTCTTTAATTTTATGTAGTTCTTCTTTTTATTGATCTTTCTTTCAAAATTTTATTTATATTCTATAATGTATCAAGTTTCTTACCCTCAAGATTCTATAAGAATGATTTTGAAAGACATGTGAAAGTTCAAGGACCGAATATGCAACTTACCAAAAAGTAAAATAAAATAAAAAATTGAAAGCCTATTATATAGAGAAGGAATTATGAGTCCAAAAGCATTGTAGCTCAACTAATATCTTCTTGTGTTTTGACAAAGATGTCCAAGGTTCAAATCCTACCAACTCCAACTATCATTTATAATAAAATAAATAATAATAAACAAAGAAAGCTAAAGAAGGTCAATAAAGAGTTTGTTAAAGTTTAGACCCTTGTTAAAACAAAGATTGTTTAACCGAATAAATTATCCAAGTTGTGACTTAGCTTAATTATGCAACTTTAGGTTAAACATACATCACATGCTATCAACACAACGGAAACTAAATGACGCAGGATGTAATGACCTAGGAAAACCAATGAAATAACTTGTTTCAAGGTAAAAACCTAGGGAGGATTTAACCTAAACAATTCACAAGACAACAATCCACTAATAGAATTGAAGTTCCTACAATAGACTTAATCCTAAATCTACTGCTATCTCATGTAGTACTTACTTATGTGAGCACATGTAGCTCATCCGAATCTACGGACTTTTCTATTATGAATCTGTTAAAACACAAACACTCCGGTTTGTGACTCTAAGAACTCCACTCAAAGATTTAGATCATCAATTGTGGTTGATTTGATGTAGCAACTTTACTCCACCAAAACTACCAATATGGATTTGATCACTAGTAGGTACTTGTTGAGTTAGAAGGTTACAGAACGTCATTGATCTCATAGGAGTAACTCATAAGACTTCAAAAACATGAATTAGGGTTTTGCTTCTATACCTAGTAGTGTTGGACTCAAACCCTAAACATTTTGCAGGCTATTGGGTCTTCTTTAAAATTCTACAGATTGTAGTTTGATCGGTCAAAGGTTTCTCTTGATCGGTCGCGCTCTTCAATTTCTAAACTCCTTTTTTTGTAGCTTGTGCATTCTTGAATCTTGACTTGTATTTACTTGAGTAATGTCTAAAACTCTTCAAAGACACTAAGATCTTACATTAGACTAGTTTTTTTTTTCTAGGTTTGCCAACATACAATATATTTAGAACCTAACAGAGTTCATAGTAAGGGTAAATAGGAGAGGTTTTGTATAGTCTTATACTTATTTGTTCGAATTGTCAAAGTCTTATACTTTTATGAATAGTAGTTCTCATTTTTAAAATTTTATAGACAAAATATACTCATTCAAAATTTCAGTTCTATATTTTTCTTGTGTATGTCTTTATAGAGCAATGATGTAACGTTTTTATTAATGATATGACATCCGTTTTTTATTATTATTAAATATTTACACATGCAATCTTAGACCTGAACCCGTTTCTATACCCCAATTCAAACTAAAACCTGAAAGACCTTCATACTTTTCCACACATGCATGAGAGAGAGAGAGAGAGAGAGAACTTTCTCGAATCCACAAACCCTATAAAATTTGATGTTAGGATATATGTGGTTCAAGTTGTTTTGAACATATGTCATTATTTTATGTAATTGGCTTATCCTTTGAACAAATGCACTTTTCTTGTAATTTGGTAGAATTAGGATGTATTCAACACTTCAAGAAATTGTGTTTCAAGATCAAGTGTTGAAGTCATCAAGTTGTTAAGGGATTCCTTTACTTGTAACCGCTTGTTATGATAATAGTGGAGTTTCGGGAGTGGTGACCTTAAATCACCCAATGGGGTTTTTTTCGTGTAGGTTTTTCCCATTCGTAAACAAATCACCGTGTCAATTTCTTTTCCGCTGCATACTCTAGGTTATTGGTGATTTGTTTGTGCTACCACGCAATTTGCATGTTAACTTGATTAATTAAATACTTAGCTAATTAATCAACTTAATTTATCACAAGAGGTTAACGCATTTGTGGCCTATCATTTGAGACCCTTTTAAGTTTCTTTCTCATTTGCTTTCTATAAGGTTGAATTTATTCAATTATGTGTTGGCTTTATTCCATGCCAAATTTGCTTGTAATTTAACAATTAGATACCCTGTATTTAGGTAGGATTTAAGTAAGGGTCGTGTGTTAGAGAGTGTGAAGAAAAACTCAAGATGTGTACAATGCAAAAGAGTCTTGCCACTAGCAAGTCACTAGAATGACACATGTGTGAAGCATGCAAGGAAGCTGAAGGATCACAACAGTTGGAGCCCTACAGGACAAAACTTCCAGTCCGGCCAGACAGTTAGCTTGTGACTCAGACTCACGACTCGTTCCAGTCGTGAGGTTGAGTCGTAAAAATGGCATGTTTAATGAAAACTGACTTTTCGCATTCCTCATACACACTACTATAAATACTCTTATACCCATGAAATGTAGAGAGCTTCCAAAGAGACTTTTGAGAGAGAAACCCTATTAAAAAAAAGATTGACTCATTCACAATATTTATCATTCAATTCTCCAAATTCCTCTACTCTCATCCTCTCCATTAACATATCCTTGAGAGGTACATTTGTCAAATCCTTATCTCACAATACCATATCAGTGAGGACATGTTTTGGTACTTAGGAAGCAGTTTAAAGAGGACCAATTCATTTGGTTGATGCAAGGGGCTTATTGTGAGATTTGGTAAGCTAGAGAAGACAAGGTTCGGCGTAACCCTGTTGGAGCAAGAAGCTTGGAGGGCTTAAGTGCACTGGATAAATTAGGCTTGGAGAGTCTTTTACTATTCATGTATCCTAACTTTATTCTCTAGTGGATTATTGACCGCTTGAAAAGTGGCGGAAAGGTTTTTGTCGAGTACTTTAGTTTTCTCTTCGATAACACATCGGCGTGTTATCTTTGTGTTTGCATCTCTTTTTCCTTTCTCTTTACCTTTTAGTTGCTACTGTATTTGTAATTAATTATGGTTTAGAGTATGTTACCAATTTATTTATAGCTTATATTTCATATTCCGCACATATATTGTTTGATTATAAGCTTGTGTTGCTATTATTGTAATTGAGGGTCTAAACGTTAATTGGTGTTTTATACTCTATTTGAACTTTCACTTTCCATATTTATTATTTCAAGTCTTGTAATTATTTGGTTATGATTTGAGTTTCACTATAGATTACTTCACGTTTGTGTAAATTCTAAACCCATGTTTGATTTTACCTTGAATTGATAATTTGGATTTGTGTTATTACCTGGACTTAGATTATATTTGCAAGATTTTGTCTTAACTCAGTTAAGATTTTGAGGAGATATCTTGAAGACTTAAACCCTTTTTGAAATTTTATGGATATATAGTTTACATAAGCACCTAACAAGTTTGAGTTTCTGAGATGCTTCATGGGTTTCCTAAAATGGTTAGTATTTCAAGCACTTCAAACACTAGGAGTCTAGATTGGGTTTCAAGAGGTCATATATGAGATGGGGTAGGAGTGTTTGTGTTAAGGCTAGTCTTCATGACTACTCATACAGCTCATGGATAGCTTCTGGATGAGCTGCTGATTGAGGTGGCTGCTTTGCGCACTAATTTTGCGGAGTTTAGGAATGTCTTTCCACCTCCTTCACCCTCTAATGATTGATGTTGCTTTTGGCAATTCGTAACAAAAAGGGGGAGTAGGTTTTAGGACTTCTTGTTTGTAGGGGGAGTATAGTGTTTCTATACTTAGGGGGAGTTTGATGTATTTTCTTTTAGTTTATGTTTGTTTATTTCCATCTATTCTTGTTTCACAAACATTATTGGTTCTTTGACCATGATAGTATATCTAATGTTTATATTCATTTGATATTTAGTCTATCTATCTTTTAAGTTTTGTGAATTTCAATTTTTTTTTTTTTTTTTGGATTTTTGTTGTATCTTCCACACATGCGTTTATGATTTATTTTCAGTGTTTCAAGAATTTATAGATTAATTCTTATGACAGCTGTTGTCTTTACTAGCAACTAATAGTTAGAAGTTGTGTTAGAATTGTATTAGACCAATATCTTATATTTGGGCTGATGTTTAAATTAAGCATTTCATTTTATATGTGTGTTTTGTCATGGATTACCAAATGGGGAGATTGTTAGGTTTTGAAGATTTAGGATTAAATATTAGAATCATAATATATTTGTGTGGCAAACCAAGAACAAAACATGTCTAATCTATGTGTTAGGCAATACTTTAAAGTGTAGGTTTAAAGCTTCAAGTTCGAGCTAACTGTAGAAAAAGGGAGTCACATTCCGCCAAGCTCGACCGATCAAGAAATTAGGCTCAACCAATCGAGAATCTTAGAATTCAAATTCTAGAAAATTTTTAAACAAGGCCTAAGCCCATGAAAATGTTTAAAGTTTCATTTTAACTTGTCCATATATAAAAGGGAAACCCTAGCTAAGTTTTTTAGACTTTTGGAAGACTTGTGTGTTACTCTTTGTGAGATCTAAGATGTTTTGTACCTTCTAACTACTTAAGAATCTACCTGAGCAAGATCTACAATCAAGAGATGATAGAACCTAGTTGTTGCTACTAGATCATCACTGATGGTGATCTAAAACCTTTGAGTGAGATCTTAAAGTCACAAGTGAGGGTCCTTGAATTGCTATAAATCCAAAAATAGAAGTCTGTGGATTCGGAGCTTACACGTAGTCGTGTCAGTAAGTTACTACATGAGGTAGCAATAAATTTAGGGTTAAATCTAATTGTAAAAACTTCAATTCTCTTATAATGGATTTGTTTTACCTTGAAGGTAGTTAGGTCAAATTCTCCCTAAGATTTTACCTTGAAATGGCTAGTTTCATTAGTTCTCCTAGGTCATCATGTTGTGGTGTTATTCACTTTTCGGCTTTTGTGCATAATATGATATATGCTTATTTAACCTAGATCTAATTAATAAACCTAATAATCAACTTGATTAATTAATTAGATTAAACAATCTAGTTTAAAGGGTCTAAACGAACAAACACAAGTGTTTACAATGAAAATTTTGCATTCACTAAGTTGATGTATTTCACATCTTTTGATCAAATTACCAAGTTCAATTTTAGGCTGATGTATTTCATCAATACGCTACTTTTTGATATGTTGAATCAATTATTAAAAAAAAAAATTATAACTTGTTCACTATTCTTTTTAAATTCATGACTGTAAAATTTATAATTTCCCGTCTCCAATAAGAAGGTTATCAAGGTCGGCCCAATGCCTAGGCCTAAGCCCCTCACTACAAAAAGTCCCACCCTGTTCCTTAAAAAGGCTTTCTCCCCATTATAAAAGACCCAGCATTTTATGATAATAATATTTTTAAAAGTTTTAGTACTTTTCTCAGGAGCGACATTAGAGACATTACAAAGTTTACCAGATAAATTTTACAAATTGATATGGTATTAATGATTTATTACAAAAAAAAAAAAAAAATACGATTTAAACATACTACTTAGATTGTTGAATTTTTCCAATTACATTCATTACTGCATCATTTCGTAGGCATTTTGTAATAAAAATTATACTGATTTAGCATTTTTCTTTTCAAATCTTCAATGAGGCCTTTAAAATACCAGACCAATTGAAACCTAACCAGATTGACACCTAGAATGTATGGAAACAATTTTGAAAATGTATTAGATTATCAATGATGACCAACTTTCTCTAACAGTTTGAAACCTTAATTTTTGTAAACTAATATCCTATATGATATATTGTCAATATTAACCAAATATCTCTCACATAACCACACATCAAACAATCTCTTTCTCTCTCTTAAGTTTTAACGCGAAATATAAAATTGAAATTAGATTACAACTTTAAATTCTACTATGGATTGAATTATATCCAAAGATTTTTTTTTTTTTTTTGGTAATCATATCCAAAAATAAATATAAATACAATTTTGAATCAATTGGACCATCTTCTGTAGAACACTACTTTAATTGATATGATAAGATAGATGGACAAAACAACCAATTTTACATCCCTTTAACATTGCTTCCTTCACTCAAACAATCTCATAAAAAGAAAAGCATACATTCAAACTACTTACGAATTTGATCTATACTACTTTTGGTATCTACGTCATATTAATTATCAACATTAGCCACCTAATCTCCCACATCTTACACATCAAACAATCTCTTTCTCTCTCTTAAGTCTTAACACCAAATATATAATTGAAAATTAGATTATAACTTTACATTCTACTATGGAACCTATATCAAAGATAAAGATAAATGCAACATTAAATCAGTTGGACTATCTTCAATGAACACTTCTTTTATTGATATGATAAGATAGGTGGCCAAAATGACCAATTTTACATCACTTTAACATTGCTTCCTTTATGGCCTGTTTGGATGTTTAAAAATGGGGGAGGGGAGTAGAGTAGAAGGCGAGAGAGTAATTTAATACCCTTGTTTGGAAGTTTTTTAAGGAAGGAGGGGGAGGGATTTGGAGGGGTTTCATCTTCCTCTAACCCCTCATTTTTAATTCCCCCAAATTGGAGGGATTTGGAGGGAGAGTAGAGGATAAAAATGCTTGACCAAATGAATTACCAAATTTACCCTTACTATATTAACAAAATTACAAATGAAAAGACTAATTACTCCCCTCCCCTTACTTAATCTTAAAAACATCCAAACAATATGGAGGATAATCATTCCCCTCTACTCTTCTTCCCACTACTCTCCTCCCCTCTACTCCCTTCTACTCTCCTCCCTTCTTAAACTTTCAAACAGGCCATTAATTTACTCATCATAAAAGGAAAAGCACACGTTTAAACTACTTAGGAATTTAATCTATAATACTTTCGATATCTACAGCATAGGCCCATAAGTTCCTTAAAGAAGTCCCCATATCACCTGGTAATGGCAGATTCTTTAAATGGTCATAACACTCAAAGTGAAGCGATAAGGCTGTTATCATAAAATATCTAGCCTCTTGCCTCTTTTTTTGTGACAAGTCAAGAGACGCAATTGACATACTCTTAATTAACGCTGGGTACTTACTGCTACAAAATCCATATATTGCTCTAACACTCTGATTTGGGTCTGTAGCTTTTAATTTGTCAAACATTTGTAACAAGGGCCAAGCTTGATTTGTAGCATAGATATCGATCATTATTTTTTCCAATTCCCTTGCATCTCCTCTACCACTTCCGAGATTATAGAAAAAAACATTTGTTGCAATCGCTAGGTTGTGGGGTCTTATTACACATGTCGGTGTAACTATTATTTGAAATCCGATCAGTGTGACTGGAATTTGTAATCCCATTAACTAGGTTCTACTTTGTTACTAAAGCAAAAATGATAAAGGAAATCAACATTGAAATTCTTTGAAACAACGACATCCATGTAGTTACAAAAAAAAAAAAAAAAAAAAAAAACCTGCACATTTGACAATCAAATAAACTTGCATTAATAGAGAAAGATGAACTTCAAAAAATTTAAATTAAGAGGATATTTAACTAAACATGCTCTTACACTACAAAAAACGCCTAACTATAGCCGCGTTTACAAAAAACGTGGCTATACCTGACCTATGGCCGCGTTTCTAAGAAACGCGGCTATAGACCCAACCTATGGCTACGTTTAATAGAAAACGCGGCTTGAGACCCAACCTATGGCCGCGTTTTTAAAACGCAGCTATAGGTTAGGTCTATAGCCGCATTTTAAATGCCTTAAGCTGCGTTTTTTAAGGAAGTCTATAGCCACGTCTTTTGAAACGCGGCTATATGTCCAACCAAAAAATATTTTTTAAAAGGATGGCCGCGTTTTCCAGAAAACGCGGCTTTAGATCCAACCTATGACCGCGTTTTTAAAATCACAGCTATAGGTTTGGTCCAAAGCCGTGTTTTAGGTGCCTTTAGCTACGTTTTTCAATCAAGTTTATAGCCACGTTTTTAAAAACGCGGCTATATGTCCTGCTAAAAAATTATTTTTTAAAAGGAGGACCGCATTTTGCAGAAGATCCGATTTTAGACCCAACATATGGCCGCGTTTTTGAAAACGCGGCCATAGGTCCAGCCAAAAAATATATTTTTTTTTTAAAAGAGGGCCATCACAGCCGAGTAAAAAATTCTTTTTTAAAGGCGGGCCTATAGCCACGTTTTCAAAAACGCGGCTATAAGTCCCTCTCGGCTGCGTTTTTTTTAACTATATGTAACACCAAAAAAAAAAAATTTCTGGAATCTTCCCACGTGATCCCTCTTTCCCCACCTACCCCCCTTCATCTTTTCTCCTTTTATTTTTTCTTTCTTCATTCTTCACCCAACCTTTTCTCCTTCTTTTTTTTTTTCTTTCTTCATTCTTCACCCAACGCAACTTTAGGTACCTACTTCCTTCTTTTCTTTTCTTTTTTCCTTTTCTTTCTTCCTTCTTCACTAACTCTCTTCAGGATCTTCTTTCTTCTTTTTTCTTTTTTCCTTCTTCCTCCAACGTAACTCTTTTTTTTTCTTTGTTTCTTTGAAGTTCTTGCTTCTTTTTAATTTCTTTCTTTCTTATTTTTGCTCCTTTCTTCTGCAACTAACATCAGTTTTTTTTTTTTTTTTGGGTTTCTTTGTAGCTACTTCTTCCTCTTCTTTTCTTTCTTTCTTTTTTTCTCTTCATCTCAAGCCCATTGATTTGTCTATAGATCTAGTTTTTTTTTTTGTTTTTTTATTTTACATTAAGCTGGTAAGAAAATGGAAGAAATGCTAAAAATTTTGAATTTGTGCTATTGTGTTGCTGATATTGTGCTTATGTGTAATTGGGTTTGTGTTCTTGAGTTTTTGAGCTTGTGATTTTGTGTTCTTTGAATGAATTTAGTGTTGAATTTGGGTTGATTTTGTTGACTGAGAGGAGAGTCATGGGTTTGTATTGTTATATTTTGGAGCACATTGTATTTGTATTGTTAATATGTTGTGTTTGATTTTGAATTTTTTGGGTGTGTTTGTATTGTGAGAATGTTGTGTTTGATTTTGAATTTTTTGGGTTTGTGTTTGATTTTGAATTTTCTGGGTGTTTTTGTATTATGAGTATGTTCTGTTTAATTTGAATTTTTCTAGGTTTGTGTTTAATTTTGAATATTTTTGTTTGAATTTTGAATTTTGAATTTTTTGGGGGAAAAAAAAGTCCGGAATTTTTTTTTGTTTTAAAAAAAAAACCCAGAATTTGTTTTTGAATTTTTTGTGAAAAAAAAAAATCGGAACTTTTTTTTGTTTTTTTTTTTAAAAAAACCCAGATTTAAAAAAAAAAAAAATCTACAATTAATGGTTCTGTAGCCGCGGTTTACAAACCGTGGCTAGAGTATTTTCTATGGCCACATTTTTAAAAACGTGGCCATTAGTCCTACCTATAGCCGCGGTTGGAAAAAATGTGGCCTTAAGGCTATAGTTACACATTTTAGGCTATGGTTAAAAACGTGGCCTAAAAAAACGTGGCTATAGACCAAATCGGTCTATAGCCACGTTTTTTTGATCTATAGCCGCGTTTTCCTTTTTTTTGTAGTGTTATGTGTCTTTGAGAATAAATACATACACCTAATGTTAGTATTAGATTTATCCTAAAACATAATGTTTGGTCCTCAACCTTTTATCTTTATTTCAAAATCTTCTTTTATATTTTAAAATCTATCAAAAAAAGTTCTTACCGTCATTTCTTTGTGAAAATTTTTTAAATACCAAATTTTTTTTTTTGGGTAAGTAAATACCAAATATTAAAGTATAAGAATAATCTTTAAACACATATTAAAGTTAAAGGAACAAATATGCAATCTAACCAAAAAGATGAGGAAAATAGAAACCCTAATGAGGAGAGCTAACCTTTGGTTTGGACATACTGCTACTTTTGGTGGACTAAATATGTGGCAAGTTTTAGGCCTTTTTATAGAGATATCACCCTATGGTAAAAACTGAAAAATACAGAGATATAATGGATCTTGTCGACTTTTTATTGACTTTCTTCAATTTTTAAGATTAACAACTAGTTAGTAGTAAGGGAATGTAACCAATTCAATAAAAATATTATATTATCTACAAAAATTTATTTTCACTCTCTTTTACTTTGTATATAAAAATGAAATTTAATTAATAATTTAGTTAGTCTGTAATAGAAATTTATTTTTATTGTGTTTGGAGTATATTAATAAAAGAGATTTTGATAATTATAGTAGTTATTAATAGATGTCTATCATGATTATGTTTTTAAATGGAGTTATCAAATATATAATTATAGTAATTATTAATGGGTATTTAACTATATATTAACTTATCAAAAAAATTAATAAATATTTATTACCATTTTTTTTTTATAGAAATATTAAATATACAATTACACTAATTATTGATATAAAAGGTTTCTTGTATATTCAAATATATTGTAATACAAGTTTGATTCCACTTTGATAGTGGAAAAGTAATGTTTAATCCCAATTTTTTATATGAAAAAGTGTTAATTCCTCTTTAGTAGAGGTAGAGTGATAGAAAATTTGAAATAGTGGTAATCAAATAAAGAATCAAAGTTCAAAGAATCTTAGATGTATGAGAGTGGTATATAAGATGTATGAGATTTCAAGTTTCTTTTGCATCAAAATTTCTAGAGATTTCGTAAGACCATCAGACATACAAGATTATTCAAAATTTACGAATTTGCATTTTTTGAACCAAAAATTGTATCACTTGAAATGAAAATTTTTGCAAACGCCATTCAAACTTCTCATTTATCTTTTTATTAAATGTGAATTTTGAAAATATAATATTTACATTACATGTTCTTATTATAATCTTCATGTTTGCAAATTAAAATTTCAAGAAGATCAAAGACAAATATCTATGCCATCCATTAAATGTTAAAATTTCAAGTTTTTTTTTTTTTTTTTTTTTGCCCAAAATTAAAATTATACATAAAAAATAAGTTTATTGATCAAATTATAAATAACATTCAATTTAAACGAAATTTGACATATGCTAAGAATATAAAGAATATGCAATTTAACGTAATAGGGCAAAAACGTATTGACCCCTTGTGATGGATTAATTTGATTAATTAGTCAAGTTTAATTAATTAATCAATTTAACATGCAAACACGTAGTAACACAAACAAATCACTAATAAACTAAAGTGCACCAGAAAATAAATTGACACGATAATTTGTTTACGAATGGGGAAAACCTTTAAGGTAAAAACCCCACCGGATGATTTTAAGGTCACCACTCTCGAGAATCCATTATTATCACAACAAGCGGTTACAAGTAATGGAATTCTAGTACCTTCTACCAACTTACAGTTGAACTCTTACCCCAATACCCAATTGGACTTGTTCTGTAGTGACAATCTCTCCCTTTTGATGCACGACTCTCAGTACGTGACTAACCAATTGCGCGGATCCTAGTACGCGACTTCAATCACCAACTTGAGAAAGATGTTGGCTGCAAAGTTCTTCAGGTCATCCTCACAATAAAGAACAAGAAGATGCTTGATTACAAAACCCTACGGTGCACAAACACAACAACTTCTTCACAAAAGAGATGAATTAGGACAAATTTTGTCTCCGATCACAAATAGCTATTACAACTTGCGCTCTCTACTGTGTGTAACCAGATACAACCCTTAAAATAATCATTTTATATGTTTAGGGTTGTGAGAAAAGAAAGCCCAAAGACATATCCAAGGATTGGAATCAAAACAAATTTGAAATTCTGTTTTTCTTAAACCTCAACAAATAGAAGTGTCGAGAAGCTGTCGAGCAGCTGTCGAGCCACAAGGTTGGAACAGCTTCTTAAGCTTGATAAATGCTAGCTATCAAGCTTTAATGACAGACACTTTTTCAGCTTGAATCTTGGACAAATTTACACAGTTTTAACACTTGATCTTAAAACTCTGTTTCTTGAAGTATTATAAACATCCTAGATCTATCCAAATACAAGTAAAGTGCGTTTTATCAAATGATTAGTCAATTACATAAAAAAATGACATATGTTCTTAACAAGTGAACTACATATGTCCTAACATAACGGTTAAATTTTCAAATTTCACATCTAATAAAAAGATATAGAAATATAGAAAAAGTTTCCCTCCAAACTAATTTAGAGAAAAACTTTGTCCTATATTTGTTATACTTCTAGTAGTAGCTGGGGTCATTTATTCAAGAATTTCTCCTCAAAGGTGGGTGTCAGGCCACAAACGCGTTGACCCCTTGTGATAACTTTAGATTAATTAATTAGCCCAGTTATTAATTAATCAAATTAACATGCAATCACGTGGCAGCACAAACAAATCACCGAAACTAAGTAAAGCAGCGGAAAGTAAATAACACGGTGATTTGTTCACGAATGGGGAAAACCCTTACAGCAAAAACCCCACCGGGTGATTTAAGGTTACCACTCCCGAAACTCCACTATTATCACAACAAGCAGTTACAAGTAAGGAATCCCAGTACCTCACCAACCTACAGTTGAACTCTTACCCCAATACCCAATTGGACTTGTTCTGTAGTGACAGTTTCTCCTTTTGATGCACGGCTCCCAAGTACGTGACTAACCAAATGCGCGGATCCCAGTGCGCGACTTCAATTACCAACTATGGAGAGAGAGAGAGTTGGCTGCAAAGTTCTTCAAATCATCAAGGATGAACTAGGGCACGAACTTTGTCTGTCAGATCACAAATTGCATGAACAACAAGTTCTCAAAGAATGTGCAACTTGTTTTTCTGTGATCTCCCTTTTGACGGCCCTTAAAATAATCCTTTTATATGTCTAGGGTTAGGAGAAAAGAAGTCCCAAAGACACACTCACGGATTAGACTTGAAACAGATCTGGAAATCTGTTTTCTTTAATTCTCGACAGATAGAGGTGTCGAGAGATGTCGAGATAGCTGTCGAGGCTCGGGCAAAACAGCTTCTTTAAAGCTCGATAGATGTATCTGTCGAGGTATGTGTCGAGCTTTAAAATCTTGCACTTCCCAGCTTGTTTCTTGGACAGACTTTGACGGCTTTAACACTTAACCTTGAACCATTGTTTCTTGAAGTGTTAAACTCATCCTAAATCTACCCAATTACATGTAAAGTGCGTTTTGTCTAAGGATAAGCCAATTACATAAAATAGTGACATATGTTCACAGACTTGAATCACATATGTCCTAACAGTGGGGGTCCAAACTCCAAAAAGCCCCACCTTGGTGAGTTCCACATCATTAAAAAAAATATAAAAAATCATTATGTTTGAATTCGAGAGAAAATGTTTGTTTAGCCTTGACAGGCCACAAATGTGTTGACCCCTTGTGATAACTTAGATTAATTAATTAGCCCAGTTTTTAATTAATCAAATTAACATGCAATATCACGTGGTAGCACAAACAAATCACCGAAACTAAGTTATGCAGCAGAAAATAAATAACACGGTGATTTGTTCACGAATGGGGAAAACCCTTACGGCAAAAACCTCACCGGGTGATTTAAGGTCACCACTCCTGAAACTCCACTATTATCACAACAAGCAGTTACAAGTAAGGAATCCCAAGTACCTCACCAACCTACAGTTGAACTCTTACCCCAATACCCAATTGGACTTATTCTGTAGTGACAGTTTCTCCTTTCAATGCACGGCTCCCAAGTACGTGACTAACCAGATGCGCGGATCCCAATACGCGACTTCAAACACTAACTAGAGAGAGAGAGAGTTGGCTGCAAAGTTCTTCAAATCATCAGAGATGAACTAGGGCACGAACTTTGTCTTTCTGATCACAAATTGCATGAACAACAAGTTCTCAAAGAATGTGCAACTTGTATCTTCTGCAACCTCTTGACGGCCCTTAAAATAATCCTTTTATATGTTTAGGATTAGGAGAAAATAAGTCCCAAAGACACACTCACGGATTAGACTTGAAACAAACTTGGAAATCTATTTTCTTTAATTCTCGACAGATAGAGGTGTCGAGAAGCTGTCGAGGCTCGGGCAAAACAGCTTCTTTAAAGCTCGATAGATGCATCTGTCGAGGTATGTGTCGAGCTTTAAAAACTTGCACTTCCTTGCTTGTTTCTTGGACAGACTTTGACGGCTTCAACACTTAATCTTGAACCATTGTTTCTTGAAGTATTAAACTCATCCTAAATCTACCCAATTACAAGTAAAGTGCGTTTTGTCTAAGGATAAGACAATTACATAAAATAGCGACATATGTTCACAGACTTGAACTACATATGTCCTAACAAGCCTTAATTTTGAACTATGTAACAAAATTGCCTTCTTCTAAAATATGTAACAAAATACCCCTATTTCTATGCCTATTTAAAAATTAAGGTTAAACAACCAATTTTTTCCCTTAAATTTGTAAATGAAACTATCTATTCTATCATTTAAATGAAAGATGACATGGAAAATTTTAATTTAGAGTTTAAATAAAAAATATAATTTAAATTCAATTAAACAATATATATTAGAATATTAACATATAAAATTGTGAGCACTCAAAATAAAATATTTTGAGCTCAACCAAAATTTAAAAGTCTTCAATTTTATATATAATATAAATATCTTAAGAAATATCCAAACACTTAATAAGATAGGTGAACTAAGAAAGATAAACTAAAAAAACTAAAATTAAGATTAAATTAAAATAGAGATGCTCTTACGTGTGTTTCTTTGAGTATAAATACACACTTAATTTTAGTAGTTGATTTGTCTTAAGCCAAAGAAAGAGGGTTAAATTGCATGTTTAGTTCTGGACTGTTGATCATTACATCAAAATTGTCTTTATCTATATATAAAAAGCGTCAATGAGCAAAGCTATAGTAGAAAAGCTGCACTAGTTTTAGTTCATAAAATCCATACTGTTTCAGGCTTTTTTTTTTTTTTTTCTTTTTTTCTTTTTTTAGAAATATCGCTTATTGAACATACTTTTTATTTAATTTGTTTTATCTAAATATGAGTTGTTTCCTTAACAAATTAAAATATTATCACAACAAATTATCACAATTGTTGAGGTGTTAATTCTTTATAGGCTAAAATAAATATCATACTAGAACCAACCAAGACCAAAAATAAAGGTATTGTGAAAAAAGAAGTGCGATATTTATAACATTTTTCACAATACTTTCATAACAGTTCATAAGTGATAAATTGTTACTGGTTATAATTTAAACTTACTAATGAAATTACCTTTTTACCTACCAATAACAACTTATAACAACCTACTATTTTATGATTTATTGTGAAAATGTTATGGATATAGTATTTCTCGTATGAAAATATTAAGACATTTTGTTGTCATCATAATATATTCACAACTACTAAGGTGTCAATTATTTACGAGTCAAAATAAAATATAACAAAATTATAAAAATATTACGAAAATGTTGTCCCATTTTGTTGTGTTTCTAGGAATTTTTTTTTTTCTTTGGTTTAGTCAACTTTCTTAAACCAAAATTCACTGTTTCACATACAGTTTTCTTAGGTTGATTTTTTGTATTTTTTATTGTATTTTTATCTCTACTCACCATTTCAAGTAAAAATAAATAGTTTTACACACACACACACACAAATAAAAATAAAAAAGTTTAGGATAAAAACATTTTTCATCCTTTATGTTTTGAGTAGTTCACAATTCCTCCTTGAACTTTAAATAAAATCAAGCAATTTCCCCCATAATATTTTAGAAAAAAGCAAATGTTTCATATTATTATTCTCTCAGTTAAACCCTAATGAAAGCTTATAATTCTTAAAATATTACATTGTGTAATATCTAAAATACTCTCACTAAATTTTAACATTCCAAGAATTTTCTTCATTTATATTGAGTTTTAGATGGTAGTAATACTTAAAAAGTTAGAATGGTAGTTGTGGAGACAGAAATGTAAATACATGTCTTTGAGCTTTGGGCCTGATCCAAGGACACTAACTTGTCCGACGATGGCTAGGCGACAACAAAGGGACCGAACTTAAAGGCCCACAAGCCCACTATGGAAGTAAAGGCCAAATGGGATGGTCCGAGGAGAGGTGCGTCCTCGACTGACCGAGGTGAGGGCCATGAGATGTACCGTGGTACTTTGAGGGGAAACCAGAAAGTTCAGCAAGCCAAAGTGCGCCCCAGAAGAATGCAAAAAGGAAGATCAAGTGGGGAGCGTCCTACAGAAAGCTACTGCCACTGTATTAAAGGCTTAATACCTACCCCTCTAGCCACATTAATGAAGAAGTGACATTTGAGATGATGATGGTCAGCCTTATAGCCATTGGGGAAAGATTCCAAGTGGATGGCAGATGGAAAAGGTATCTGCATTGAAGACTCCATGAACAGGAGCACAAGGAAGAAGGATATAAATAGAAAGGGAGAAACATTGGGTGGGGGATTTTTTTGGAGATACATTTCTAAGAAGAACAAGAGAACTTAATACAGAAGGTCCTCGGCTCACATCCGAGGAGAGCATATGTAGCATTACAACCTCTTCACAATCAATCGTGGATCTAGCCCAACGTTTTTGCTTCCCATCGTCCAAAACGGCCTAGGTTTCAACCCCACCCTCTACAAATTTTATTATTCCAAGCCATTTGGGCCTGTTTCTTACCCGCATTGGGGTCAGGTTTGATTTGTGTCGTTACAATTGGTGTTGTCTGTGGGAAAACGTTGAGTAAAAGGACATGAGGCATCATGGAAGGCTCAAGTTCACACCATGTAAAGTCCATGGGATCCCAGTGTGAGGATCACCTCTTGCAGCTAAAGCGGGAAAGAGATCGAGAAGCTAGTGTATGCACAAAGCATACGCGCGGGAGGAGTCATACACGGGCTAGAAACAGAACCTCTCGCGAGAAAAGTGTCAAAGCCATGCAGAAGAAGATTGACCATTTGAAGAAGATTGACCATTTGAAGAAGAAGCTGCGTCGGGAGAAACGACGGCGTACTTCCTCTCCTTCCGATCCTTCTTTAGTAGATTCTCGCAGTAGCAGTGGCAACCCCAGGTCAGGAACTCCTCCTACGAGGACGACTACCCTCGCGACCCTAAGGGTAAGAAGGCCTTTTCCAGGGGCTTGGCCAACAATGCTTTAAGCAGGGTGCTCCACCAAATCTCCAAATCGCCCTTTACTCATAGGATTGAGAAGGGAAAGCTTCCGAGGAAATTTACCCAACCAACCTTCACCATGTATAATGGGTGGACGGACCCGGTGGGACACATGAGTTATTTCAGTCAGAGAATGGCGGTGCACTCTAAGAACGAGACCTTGATATGCAAAGTTTTCCCCTCCAGCTTGGGACCCGTCGCGATAAGATGGTTCAATGGCCTGAAGGCAGACTCTGTTAATTCCTTCATGGAGCTCACCAGGGCATTTGGCTCACATTTCATTACCTGTAGCAGGGTGCCTCAGCCTTTAGATTCACTGTTACCCATGGCCATGAGAGACGGGGAGACTCTCAAGACGTACTCCGACAGGTATTGGAAGATGTTCAACGAGATCGAATAGGACTTCGATGATGTTGCCATAAGCACCTTCAAGGTCGGCCTTCCAAATGAGCACGATCTGAGGAAATTGTTGACCAAAAGGCATGTCAAAAGCATGCGTCGGCCCATGGATCGCATCGACGAATACAAGCGGGTTAAGGAAGATCAGCTGCAAGGAAAAGGGAAGGCGAAGGTTATCCCTCAAGAGAGGAGGGATTTCAAGTCAGACAAATACAGCAACAGTAGGCCGAGGAGAGATTTCGGTGGGCAGTCCGGTCCGACCTCTTCTCAAGTGGTCAGCACCGTGTTTCGTGAACCCATGCAGTAGGTGTTGAGAAAATCTGTTATGAACCATATTTCAGATGGCCCAGCAAGATGGTAGAGGACCCTACGAAGCGTAATTAGAACCTTTATTGTCAATATCATCAGGAGAGAGGTCACACAACAGAGAACTGCAGGAATTTATGAAATTATCTGGAGCAATTGGTGAAAAATGGGAAGTTGAGGCAATTCTTATACCGGCCTGACGGGCAGGGAGAGCATCCTAGCCCAGCCAATCAGGGCAACAACGTTTCAAGACCCCCTTTAAGGATGATTAATGTCATTCTCGCTACTTTTGGGAGAACTAGTTCTTGCCCTTCTAAGGTGATGTCTATGGCGCGAGCTCTTGCCAAGAACTCTAGCTCCGAGCCAAAGAGGATTAAGGGAAATGTATCTCCAATTCTAGGCTTCTTGGACGAGGACAAAGTGGGGACCATCCAACCACACGATGATGCCTTAGTCATCATGTTGAGAATAGGGGGCTACAATGTGAAAAGGGTAATGGTAGATCAGGGAAATGGAGTAGACATTATGTACCCTAATCTGTTAAAGGGGTTGAACTTGAAGCCGGAGGATCTTTCGGCTTATGATTCGCCTTTAATAAGCTTCGAAGGTAAGGCCGTCATGCCAAAGGGGCAGATTAGGTTGCCTGTGCAGTCGAGCCTAGCGGTGGTCGAAGTGGATTCCATCGTGGTAGACGATACTCTCCCTATACGGCCATTGTCGGCAAGCCGTGGCTGCACGCTCTAGGTGCTATCTCTTCAACACTCCACGCCAAGGTGAAGTTCCCATTTGGCGGTCAGGTTAAAGAAATCATTGGGAGTCAGTTAGCGACAAGACAGTGCATAACAACCATAGTATTGCACAGGCCAAAGCCGGAGCCCTAGGCTTCGGCTGCATTTATCCCATAGCAATCAACATCGTCTGCCACGACTAGGGAGATAGTGGCAAAAAAGCCCACGTGTAAGGAGTTGGATAGAGTTCTTGTAGATAGTGACCCTAAAAGGTTCTTCCAAGTAGGGGCTTAATTGCCAGCCGAGGAAAATGAGGAGTTAGTTGCATTCTTGAGAGGAAACCTTGACATGTTTGCATAGGATGCCTATGAGGTTCCTAGGATTGACCCGAACTTCATCTGTCACCACCTGAATGCCAACCTGACTGTCGTGCCGAGGAGGCAACTGCCTTGGCGCTTTTCCAAGGAACATTCCAACGCTATTAAAGATGAGGTTATCAGACTCAAAAGAGCTGAGGCTATCAAGGAAGTATTCTATCCTGAATGGTTAGCGCACACAGTGGTGGTGAAGAAAAAAAGTGGAAAATGGAGGCTATGTATGGATTTTACGGACCTAAATAGAGCTTGCCCTAAAGACTCTTAAACAATGCCTCGCATAGATCAGCTGGTGGACACTACTGTCGGCCATCTTCAGATGAGTTTTGTAGACGCCTTTCAGGAGTACTATCAAATACCTTTAGCTTCGTAGGATCAGGAAAAGACAACTTTTGTCACTCCCACCGAAAACTATCATTACAAGGTAATGCCTTTTGGCTTGAAGAATGCTGGTGCCACCTATTAGAGGATGATAATGAGAATGTTCGAAGCTCAATTAGAGAAAACTGTTGAAGTGTATATGGATGACATGGTTATAAAGAGAAAAGTTATATCTATGCATGTGGCCGACTTGAACAACACTTTCCAAACGCTAAGGAGGCACAAGTTGCTCCTGAATGCCTCTAAGTGCACTTTTGGTGTGGGGTCTGGCAAGTTTCCAGGTTACATGCACACTCATAGAGGGATTGAGGCCAACCCCACCCAAATCACAGCAATCTACAGTTTGCAACCTCCTCGGAATCCAAAGGAGATCCAAAAGCTAACAGGGATGACGGCTGCTCTCAATAGATTCATCTCTCGGTCCACGGACAGATGCCGACCCTTTTTCTAGCTGTTGAATAAGTGGAAGGGATTTGAATGGACTAAAGAATGTTCCTTAGCTTTTTAGCTGCTAAAGGAATATCTCTCTTGGCCCCCCGTTATGTCTCGCCCAGACTTAGATGAAATTTTGTTTGCGTACATAGCCGTGGCTGTTCATGCTATCAGCTTGGTTTTGATATGGGATGGCAATGGCATACAGAGACCAGTCTATTATGTGAGCAAGTCTCTGCCGGAAGCGGAGATACGATATTTACCGTTGGAGAAAGCAATTCTAGCCGTGGTGCATGCTACACGCAAGCTTCCACACTACTTCCAATCTCATACGATCGTTGTGTTGACTCAACTCCCCCTTAAGTCTGTGTTGCGAAGTGCTGACTACTCTAACAGAATCGCCAAATAGGGAATTATCTTAGGGGCCTTTGACATCAAGTATATGCCTCGTACCTCCGTGAAGGGGCAAGTCCTTGCTGACCTAATGGTGGAGTTTGCTGAGCCTTCAGTGGAAGAGAACTGTAAGGGGTGGGGCATGGATGGAAAATCAGTCGACGTGATCTCGTGCAACGAATCCTCGATGTGGAAGGTATACGTGGATGAGGCAACCAACCAGAAAGGGTCTGGTGTGGGGATAGTTCTGATATCCCTTGAGGGAATTGTCTTGGAGAAGTCTTTGAGACTAGCATTATCGGCTACCAATAATGAAGCTGAATACGAAGCTTTATTAGCGAGAATGGATATGGTCTAAAAGATGGGTGGAAAGGTGGTACAGGTGCTCTCTAACTTGCAGCTGGTTGTCAGCCAAGTGGAAGGAAAATTGGAGGCCAAGGAATTGAGGATGCAAGGGTACTTAGCCCATACCAAGTACTTGTAGTCCAAATTTGAATCTTTCGCACTATCTCATTTCTCCAGGAATGGGAATACCCATGTCGACTCGTTGGCCACTCTTGCAACTGCCTCGGCTCAGAGCCTACCACAGTTCATCCTCGTTGAAGACTTATTTAAGCCAACAGGGATAAAGGGTGGTGTCGTCCAGACTCATCAGTTCAGAATGGGTCCCAGTTGGATGGATCTGATAGTGTTTTTCCTCCAAAATGATGTCTTATTGGAAGAATTGTTTGAAGCTGATAAGATACGGAGAAAGGGTCCACGATTTTCGTTATCTGAGGATGAGAAACAATATAAATGCTCTTTCTCTAGGCCTTACCTGTTGTGCATGCACCCTAAAGCAACGGAGTTGCTCTTGGAAGAATTGCGAAGGAATATGTGGTAGTCACAAGGGATGAAGGTCATTAGCCTGTAAGGCACTTACCCAAGGATATTGGTGGTCGAACATGCAAAAAGAGACACAAGATTATGCGAGAAAGTGCGATCAATGTCAAAGATTTGCTCCCAACATTCATCAGCCTTGGGGTGTCCTTAATCCGTTGACTAGTGCTTGGCCATTTGCTCAATAGGGCTTGGATATTATAGGACCCTTCCCCAGGGCGGCGGGAAATAAAAGATGGTTGCTTGTTGGGATGAACTACTTCACCAAGTGGGTGGAAGTAAAGCCCCTCTCAAACATTAAAGACGTGGATGCAAAAAAGTTCGTCTGGAAGAACATCATTACCAGGTTTGGGATCCCGCACACCCTCATCTCGAATAACGGCCTGTAGTTTGATAGCAAGGCTTTCAGAAAGTACTGTGGGGACTTCGGCATCACCAACAGATATTCTACCCCAGCCTATCCGCAACGGAATGGCCAGGCCGAGGCGGTCAACAAAGCAATAGTCAATGAGCTTAATAAAAGGCTGGATGATGCTAAAAGCAAGTGGGTGGACGAAGTGCCATATGTTCTGTGGACTTATCAAACTACACCACGGAGGTCCATGGGAGAAACGCCCTTTTCGATGACTTATGGGGCTGAGGCTGTGATCCCTTTGGAAATGGGGTTTTCGACGATGAGGACGCACTCCTACAACCTAGACAACAATGATGACTTACTTCAAAAGGGGCTAGACCTAGTTGAGGAAAGGCGAGAAAATGCTATGGTTTGGCTAGCTTGCTACCAACAGAAGCTTAAGCAAGGGTATGACTCCCATGTGAAGTCAAGGCCTCTTGCTCCTGATGACTTAATCTTAAGAAAGGTCGTGGGTACCACTAAGAATCCAGCGTGGGGAAAGTTGGGACCTCACTGGGAAGGGCCCTACCTCGTAACTTCTGTAGCTGGTATAAGGTCATACTATCTAGCCGACCTAGATGAAAAGGTCGTACAACGTCCTTGAAATGTAAATAACCTGCGAAGGTACTACTATTAATGGAAGGCATTTAGGCCATTTGTTCAATTGGTTTTATGTTGTAATAATTGTTAATTTTATAGTCTTCAATATTAAGCAAAAACCCAACATTTTTACTAAGTGTTAATCTCAACCTTAGCTATGTCGGGTCCTCGGACCATCTGCTTTGGGAAGAATTAACATGCAGTTCGCTTTTACTAAGTGTTTATGTTAATCTTAGCTACGCCGGGTCCTCGGACCATCTGCTTTAGGAAAAATTAACATGCAGTTCCTTTTTACTAAGTGTTGATGTCAACCTTAGCTATGCTAGGTCCTCGGACCATCTGCTTTGGGAAGAATTAACATGCAGTTCGTTTTTACTAAGTGTTGATGTTAACCTTAGCTACGCCGGGTCCTCGGACTATCTGCTTTGGGAAAAATTAACATGCAGTTCCTTTTTACTAAGTGTTGATGTCAACCTTAGCTACGCTGGGTCCTCGGACGATTTACTTTGGGAAAAATTAACATACAGTTCATTTTTACTAAGTGTTGATGTCAACCTTAGCTACGCCGGGTCCTTGAATCATCTGTTTTGAGAAAAATTAATATGCAGTTCGTTTTTACTAAGTGTTGATGTCAACCTTAGCTACGCCAGGTCCTCGGATCATCTGTTTTGAGAAAAATTAACATGCAGTTCGTTTTTACTAAGTGTTAATGTCAACCTTAGCTACGCTGAGTCCTCGGACCATTTGCTTTGGGAAAAATTAACATGCAGTTCGTTTTTACTAAGTGTTAAACAAAGTTGTAATTATGTGTGGTCCTCAGACCACCCATTCATGGGAGAAATTTACATTTCAGTTTGTTTCTAAAAGTGTTGAGTGAGACTAAACCTATTCTCATGTTTGAGTGTTACATAGGCTCAAGTTTTTGCCCAAGTCTTTTTCTTTCTTATGCGATTAATTAATCTTTGTGGCATGAAATTCAGCATAATTCTCGCATGCAAATTACTTATTAAAGGAGTAAGTTTATAAAGTGAACCCTTTCTTACTAGGGGTTTACATGGTTATTCAGCACATAAATGAAACTCGTCGTATCTGTTTGTACCTTAAACACCTTCACAACATGTTAGCAAAAGATACTGATAATGGAAATCACGTCTAAAAAGTACTTGCAAAGAGAT
Organism: Castanopsis chinensis; assembly: GCA_032878915.1. Classification (NCBI taxonomy): domain Eukaryota; kingdom Viridiplantae; phylum Streptophyta; class Magnoliopsida; order Fagales; family Fagaceae; genus Castanopsis; species Castanopsis chinensis. Next base: position 2,587,101 of record JAVQMG010000096.1, read on the forward strand.
TGAAAATCAAAACCCTTGTCATTAATCATAACTTGGTTACATAGGAAACTATATATATAAGGGGCAAAAATGACAAAGTGTCTATATTGAACAAAAATCCAAAAAAGAGCTCTCGACAGTTTATGTCTAGGCCTTTGATGGAGGATCCTCTTAGAGCTTCGCCTCGGCCAAATGGATCTCGCCTTCTCCTTCTGGTGACTCAAGTTCTACGGGCAGAGAAGCGGTACCCTTAAGGGTCGAAGGAGCATGAGCAGGTTCTACCTCTAGTAGGGCCATGGGCTCCTTTCCCTTGTCCTTAGCAGTCTTCTCCTCAGGGAGAGTGCCTTGGCTTGGACGAATAGAGGCCAGAGAAGGAACAAGAGCTACAAGGGAGGTGGAAGGAGTTAAAGGAGGGGGGCATCAAGTTCGAGGATATCGAGGGGATACCACACTTTCTCATCCTTTCTCCATTCAGATGTGGCGGGAGCACCCACCACATTGAGAGCCTCTGACCACACCTGCCGGTAGTATTCCCTGCACAGATCGACTAGCTCTTCGACCAGACGAGTCTTTGTCTCCTCGACCCCCTTATGGAAAGAAGTAAGTGAGGTAGTGTTAGCGGCCTCCTTAATAGCACGAGCCCTGTCTTTGGCCTTTGTTAGCTCCTCCTTTAAGAGGGCAATGTCCTGTTGGGCCGCGGCGAGATCCTCTTTGTAGCCTCAGAGCTCCTTGCGTTACACCTCGGCTTGAGCCTCGATTGTCTTGAGTCTAGCCTCGGGGTTCCTCTTCAACTGCTCCTCCACCGTCAGCCTCTTGACGAGCTTCTCCTTCTATGTATCAGCTAGGCTAAGAGCTTTCTCTGTCTCAACTCTAACGTTGAGCTCAATGCTGGCCTTCTTCCTAGCGTCTTCTACCCATTTTTCAGCCACGAAGACCTCTTGGATGGCCTGTACACACATAGAAAACATATGTAGTACGGTGAGCATGTTCCCAAGCTTGTACAAGCAAGAAAGGTTGGACAATACGTACCAAGCCTACGTCCCTCTTCAGGGAATGGAATAGTTGTTGCTGCTGCATCTGCTCGAGGGCTTCCATGTCTTTGGGAAGGAACAGGGGCTGTTCGAGGGCCTCGGCTAGATAAAGGGAGTGCCCTTTCTGGAACTTTCTTATGTTGGAGCGGTCAGGGATGGGAGTTTCGTCCAACTCCAACGTAGGAGACCAAAAAGACTATACGTGGCGCACCTCAGCCTGCCCATGGCTCTCTCCGCTCTCAACCAAGGGAGTGCGCATCCTGCCCTTAGCAACCTTTTATTGTTGTTATTGCTGTTGCTGTTGCTGTTGCTTCAACTTCTTTTATTGTGCCACCTCAACCTCCTCGCTCTCATTCTTCCTCTTCTTTTTGAGGTCAAGGGCAAGAACCTTGGGGTCGGCAGGGGGAGAAGGAGGGGGGGCAACTAGGGAGGAGGTTAGGATCCAGCGGCACCCTTCTTGGCCACTTGTGCACCTCGCACATTCATGAGTGACCTTAGACTAGCCATGTCCTCCTCCTCGGTGCTGCTGTCTACCTTTGAAATTATCAAACCCCTTATCCCAAAGGCCTCAGTGGGTTTTTCCTCTGCGTCCGAGATATTGACAATGTGGCCCTCTTTAGGCTTCTTAGCTTCCTTGAGCCTGAATTGGTGTATCTCTTCCTCAAGAGATAGGTGGGAAGATGTGGACTCTTCTAGGGAAACAATTGTTATGAGTTGCACCGAAAGAGGGACCGCACCAACAGGAGGCACGTATAGGATGATGGATGGATCATCTGGCAAGTCGTGTGAAGCGGGGAAGTTAGGCTTGGAAAAGTCTATCCACCTGCGCCTCTTGTCAGCCACGACGATAGCATTGTCAATCTCCTAGGAGTCACTTGACAGAGGGTCGTACCCTAGTATAAGATGGGAAGCCCTCACTTGTAGGTCCTCGTTGACAAACACCTCAGATCTTAGTACTCTATTAAGGTCCGAGATGTTAACTTCCCCTAGCTGAGAAGATACGTGTTGCTTATCTGCAAGTGAGACATACAAAAAACCAAATACAGTCAGGCTCACACAAACCCATAAACAAAAGAAAATATTAAAGGGCGATAAATTTAAACGACGAAGCTGAAAGAACTAAAGCTTAGACCGGAGATCCTAAATCCTAGCCAACCACACCTAGTTTCCCCTCTCTAATAGGACAATGAGGATCGTCGTACTATCTCCCAGAGGCGATTAAGTATTCGTCCTTCATGCCTTTGTTAGATTTGGGGAGACATGATATAAGCCTAACGACACTAGACCAGGACTTAAGATAATATTCTACATTTTTCAACTGGTGGCATTCATACAAGAAGGCTAACATCGCGCCATATGAGGTTTAGACCCATTTGCTTGTTTAGAGCGTCTACGCAACCTAAGACCCTAAACATGTTGGGTGTACATTGATCGAGGCACAACCTATGGTTACGGAGGTATTCACTGGTGACATTTTGCATAGGAAGTGTCATCCCACCCTCTAAGAAAGTGATTATAGGAATGACAACTTACCCTTCCTTCCTAGAGTTAGCTACGGCCTCGGGGGGGGGTAGTATTTCAAACCAACTTCCGAGAGAATGTGGTATTTGGTTCGGAATCCTTCCATGCCGGAGTCAGTATCTACCAGACACTTGAACCTACCCATCAGGTTGAAATAAGAATGGAGATTTAGAAAGAAGGGGAATAGAAGTTAACAGCCGAGGAGAAAGGAACTAGAAGAATGGAAACTTACTGAGAGAGGTATACGACTTTTGGAGAGCTTCTTGAGAGAAAGTGAAAGTAGATGTTTCTAGGACGTGATTGCTTTTTGGAGTAATGGCTGACTTCATGACTTCCTAAATGTTTTGAATGTTTGGGGGCCAGAAATTCATGAGGGTTATCCCACTCGGGTAAAAACCCGGGCCATTGGATCTGCATCTCGCCGTTGAACATGGGTGACAAAGAGTTACTCAGGGCAATTAATAAGGGCGCTGCGGGTTACGAAGCGTTAGGAGCCGTTTTAGAATGGCCAGATGGACATCTGGCGTACAGCAGTTTGAGAGGCACGTGGAAACTGTGGATTTGGATCAAAAATTCATTTTTTCTCCACGGATAGGGATAAAATAAATTTTTGAGGGGCAGTTGTGGGGACAGAAATGTAAATACATGCCTTTGGGCCTTGGGCCTGATTCGAGGACACTAACTTGTCCGAAGATGGCCTGGCGACAACAAGAGGACTGAACTTAAAGGCCCACAAGCCCACTGTGGAAGTAAAGGCCAGATGGGATGGTCCAAGGAGAGGTGCATCCTTGGCTGACCGAGGTGTGGGCCATGAGATGCATCGTGGTACTTGGAGGGGAAACCAAAAAGCTCAGCAAGCCAAAGTGCGCCCCAGAGGAACACAAAAAGGAAGAACAAGTGGGGAGCGCTTTGCAGAAAGCTACTGCCACCGCATTAAAGGCTTCATACCTACCCCTTTGGCCGCATTAATGAAGAAGTGACATCTGAGATGACGATAATCAGCCTTATAGTCATTGGGGGAAGATTTCAAGAGGATGGCAGATGGGAAAGGCACCTGCATTGAAGACTCCATGAATGGAAGCACAGGGAAGAAGAATATAAATAGAGAGGGAGAGAACATTGGGTGGGGGATTTTTTTGGAGATATTTTTCCAAGAAGAACAAGAGAACTTAATACAGAAGGTCCTCAGCTCACATCCGAGGAGAGCCTACGTAGCATTACAACCTCTTCACAATCAATCGTGGACCTAGCCCAACGTTTTTGCTTCCCATCGTTCATAACGGCCTAGGTTTCAAGCCCACCCTCTACAAATTTTATTGTTCCAGGCCATTTAGGCCTGTTTCCTACACGCATTGGGGTCAGGCCTGATTTGTGTCCTTATAGTAGTATAAGGTGTTTTATTTATTACCTAAACAACATTAATTTTCTAGATTTAAATATTCGAAATTTATAATTTATCTAATGGGAAATTCGATGACACATGCATTTTGTTATCTATTCTTTTTTCTTTTCTTGCCTAAATGGGTGTTCACTACAAACTAAGTAAGCTAAATATCGCACCTAAACTCATGTGGAATGATAAACAAGAAAGTACAAATGAAAAAAATTTCATTGTGTATAGTACAAGGTATTTGATTAAAAAAAAAACTTCAATTATAGCATATAACATCATTGTTTACAAAAAATTAAATATTGTGACAATATCTTAGCAAAACTTAGTTACTTATTATTGGATGATGATAATATTCGTTATCATTCTTAAAAGTTTTAGTGAGTGGATATTGCCTTTAGCAAATAAGTACTAAAAATAAAATATATACTCATATGTTAAATAGCTACCATAACTTTGTATGTGATTAACTATTAAAATTTTTATATGAATAAAATTAACTTTGTATGACATTTATTTTTTATACATATAGCTTCATACTTCTTTAAATAAAAATTTTATCTTAATTTTCTCACTCAAAAAGTAGCACAAGCCATCTAACTATATTCTAAAATGTGTCAAAAAAAAAGTTCTCACCAACATATTTAAAATATGGGAATGATCTTGAAACATGTGATGGAACAGATGTACATAAAAACAAAGTAATTAAAACACCCGCTAAGAGACAAAGTCACATGTCTTGAACAAAATTACTAAGTTTCAATACAAAGTTGAAGTATATCATCGATAGGAAATGGAATGCAATTGTAAGAGAGGTTTAACGTTGTAATTATAGTAGATTTTATCTCTCTTTTTTTTTTTTTTTTTTTTTTTTTTTTGAGATAAAGGATAGAACTTATATTAAAGAAAAAAGAAAGTTGTATAAAACTTATTTCTTGAAAAAATAGAACTTATTTCTTGCATTCCATATTGCCCACGACTCAGATGCCCACACTTCCAGTTCTTTCTTCTTCAGTCTCCCGAACAAACCACGAACCAGCATGAAGATATCTTGGGTCGAAGTTGGAATTTTCTGGAGTTCACCACGAACCATAGCCCAAACGTTTCTAGCAAAAGGGCATTCCCACAGTATATGGCTAGCTGTTTCAGAGAAGCGGTCACAGAGTTCACACCTTTCTTCAATCCTCACTGTCTTACGCTGGAGGTTGTCCCTGGTGGGCAGAATATTCGAACATGCTCGCCAAGCGAAAGTCCGAACCTTGGGAGGGACATTTTTCTGCCACATATTCCTATCCATGCATCCTTGCCAAAGAATGCTCCCCACTTGGCTGCTGCTTTTGTCGGATGGCCACTAGATAGGCAGTCTTAACAGAGAAAATTCTTGCCTCATGTGCGTGCAATTTGTTGGGAGGTAGACAATTTGTTAAATTACATAAATTCTTTGTGTTTTCTATGTGTGTGCTTATTTATTTTTGTCTTCGCTATTATGTTGGATTAAGGGCTGTTATTTGCACAGCAACTGGTATTAAAACTCAAGGTTTCGTCTTGGTAAAGTTCAAGATTTGGATCAACTTCATCAAGAAACGCTTGCTTGGACCAAGGTGGAGTTTCCCCAACTGGGTATTGACTGATGGAGTTTGTGTCAAAGTAAATATTATTAAAAATTGCCTCAAATTTTCAACACACTTTTTATTTTATTTTTATTGACAAGAAGAGGGCTGGGAAGATTCAAACCATCTATATCTTTACGTGAAAAGAATCAAATAATGCCACTCAATCATAAACCTTTTGAATTTTGACATCCTCCTTTTCTTTAAGTTGTAACCCCATTATAGTTCTGTGGGAATAGTAAGGCTCGCAAATAAACCCAGCTTTAGCCAAATCTATTGGTTCAGCGGTTCAGGGGCAAGAGGGAGAGTGATAGATTGCTTGGGTAGTGGATTGCATATATATTAAAGGCTCCTAAACTTCTTTTTTTTAAAATACATAAGTAATTTAAATGACCCAACATTATGCAATAGCTCCTTATTTATTCTCGACGATAAACTATGAGACTAAAACATGAGAAGATCTACAAGATTTTTTAACACACAGTTCTTGGAAGTTCGAATGATTTCAGATCTCGTTTTATAGCCATAGTATAGAGAACTTCAACGGTGAAGGTGATTTAGTTGTTACACACGTCATTGGAAGACTTTTATTTCATTTCTGTAATTATTGAAAATTTCTAGAATAAGATTTTAATTTTCTAATGAGGTCCTTTAATTTTATGATAGGATATTAAAAAGGATATCTTCAAAAATATTTTTTTAGGCATTAAGTTTTTGGGAGCAACTAATTAAATTGGCTATTTAAGTTGTAAAACAAAAATTAGAAGCCAATTATCAAAAAAATTCCTGTTCTCTACCTTGTGGGTTCAAGGTGTTTTTAGAGTTTAGTCATATATACAACACTTCCAAGTTCCTACATTATTACACTGTGTCAAAATGGATAGCTATGAAAGATTTTGGTAACCAAATGAGAAATAGCTAACAGAAGATCGATAAGAAATTAGAGGAAACAAGTGCTTTGAGATGCACTTGAATTGAGGAAGTATTGAGAGGGAGTTAGAGAGAGATTTCAAATGTTTATATCGAAGTGAAATGATAATGACGGTGAAGTTAAAGATATATTTAGTGGTTCTTCTTCTTCGTGATGGTTCACGCCTTAGCAGTGTCACCATTCATTTTGAAATTATGCAAAATGGAAATTATTGTGAAACTATGGTGATGGTCCATTTCAGTCTAATCCATTCCATTTCGGTCCATTCAATCCACATTGGACCATGTCAGTGTACTTCAGTCCATTTCAATCTACTTCCGTCCATCTTTGATCCATTCAATCCACACCGGTCCATTTAGTCCGATTTAGTCTTTTCGGCCTATTTAGTCTATTTCCTTCCATGCGATCCATATTTGGTCCATTCAGTTCACATCAGTCCAATTCGGTCCGCTCTATCAATTTTGGTCCACTTTGAATCTGCTCTAGCAAACTGGGTGTCATGTTATAAATAAATTAGGTTTTTTGAATTTCTAATTTTTTTGATAGTGGAGAAATGTTATTTAACTATAGTGCATTCCATATGTCTTATCATATTAATGCAAATGAAGGTTAGCAACTAGTATCTATAAATATAAAATATTAAACTCAAGGTTAGCAACTAGTATCTATAAATATAAAATATTAAACTCTCAACCGTTTTCTTGAGTGATCAATTTACCCAATCTATTTTGTGTTCTTAATTCTGAAGATGTCAAAATTCTTTAATTAGCATCATGTAGAATCAAAATGCTTTTAAATTACAATATACAATTAGATAGAATATATTAATTAAGAACCAACAATGTGTATTAACTTACAAAGATTTTAAATTTCTAAATAGTAAGTGTTTCCCAAACAAGGAATATATATATATATATATATATATATATATATATATATTATTTATTTTGAATAATTCGAAAATTAAGAGCAAAAAGATGAAAGATCTACATCTTAAAAGGTGTGCCAATTGAGCTAACTTGATAATTGGCATTGGTTGTTCGCACAAATGGGAACAGATACGGTACACAAGTATTTCAAGAATTTTAGATAGATTAATAGTTATAAAATAAAAAAATAATAATAACAATATCCTTAATTTAATTTTTTTTATTAAAATAGACCCAATCCGGGGTTGGCAAAATTGATAGATGATTCGATGTTAGTTATAACAGAGGCTGTCCAATAACAGCTTTTAAGTAGAAGGCATCTTGTTATCAAATAATAAAAAATAAAAAAATAAACAGTAGAAGGCATCTTGTGAGGTTTGTTATAACTCTTTAGGAATATCTTAAATACCATATATTATGATATTATATAATAACTAGTTTAAGACCCGTGTGCATTGCACGGTTTTAGGTATAAACTCATAAAATGATAATTTTTTTTTAAAAAATAATAGCTAAATGAATTTTTATTATATAATTAAAAGTAAAAATCATGCTACATATGTGTGTATATATGAATGAAAAAAATCTGAATTCATAAAACAATTGAATCAAAGTTAAGCGTAAACCCATAAAACGAATAATTTTTGTTAAAAAAAATAATAGCTAAACGATTTATTATTTTATAATTGAAAGTAAAAATCATGCTACATGTGTGTATATATTTTTCAATCAAAATGCCCCAATAAAGACATATGTTGGTGTATCATCAACTCAATGAACATATATTAATCTAAAAATAAAAATAGAACTAATGTTTTTGAATAAATAAAGAACGATTAAATAATTATAATATTATATAAATAAATATAATCACTCTAAAAAATATATATTTATGAACTTACTTTCAACTTCGAACAATATAGATCTGTCTTTCTAATTCTAACTATACAGAGATCATCGTTCATTCGCAATCAATCTTCTTTTTAATTTTGCAAGTCTTTTTATTTCAAAATTGTTCAACTATTTAATCCAAAAAATATGTGACAAACAACTATAATATACACAACCAAACCAAACTAACTGTACATACTATTTGAAAGAAAAAGTGCATGTAAAGTGTAAAAAATACTTGCATGTAGGTCGATGGTAGTGGTGGTGTCATCTTATCCCTGTCTAGCTGATTCTTGTTATAATTTTTTTGTTTCATACGGATATCTATGTGGTATTTCATACAGATTAGTATTTCAATTGTTGGTTTAGGTTGTTAGAAGTTAGTACACGTATAGCTGTTAATAAATATCAAATCAATTTGAATTTTTTTTTAACACCAATCCCTTAGAAAAAATTCAGTGAAGTTTAAATCACGTTAATAAATTAACTATGTATTCAATTTTTTTCTTAAAATCACGTTAATAAAAATTTACCAATAAAGTCATAAAACTATTATTAGTAAACATTTCTTAGGCTTATCTATTTAGCTTTGTTGCCAAATTGGTATCAACTCCTTTATTTTATTTTTTTAGAAGAATATAACACAGCTAAAAACCTAACAAAAATAATTTAAATTTAATATTGAGAATATAATTGAACTTCTTCATAATTTAAAATTAAGAAACTAACAAAAATCATAAATTAAGATATAAATGTAGTAAAAGAACAAAGATTATACCTATTTGTTTCCTCTATCACTTTGAGAGATGAAAGCGTGAGTAAATGTAAGTATGTAACGAAAACCTACACCAATTATTGTAAACGATAAAAAATAAGTACAAAAGTTTAATATTATGAATTGGGTTAATCTATCTATCAATTTCTAATGCGGAAATTATGATAACAAATGAGTACAAAAGTTTAATATTATGAACTGGGTTAATCTATCTAACAATTTCTAATGCAGAATCCATGAATTTAAGTACTTATGTGAGAAGTTTTCCTTAATTCTTTTTGAAGTTAAAGAAAATTAGCTTAAATAAAATGAAAAAAAATAATAATAATGAAGAAAGAATGCACACATGCATTATCATGGGATTTAAGCACTCACATATTAGAGTAAGCTTATATATAGAGGTAGAGTTCCATTTGATATAGAAAATAAATCCAATTGAAATTAAGATTTTTAATTTAATCAATGTGTTTGTTGCTATCTCATAAAAAGTGGAATAAAAAAAATGTCATATACTTAATACTTATATGTATACTCCTTCATATTATATATATATATATATATATATATATATATAATTTTAAGGAGAAGGTGTTTACTTTAAACTCAAATCCTTAGAAGTATTACGTTATTTACAATTTTTTTTAGTTTATCCAAAAAAAGTTTGGTACATCAGTATGAAGTATGAACAAACAACGTTGATTTTTTTTTTTTCTTATGACTGTGTATTTATATATTCAAGTAAAAATTAATAGTACCAAATAAATTAATAGTAAAATGATTAGATGAAGAATTTGAATTGTAACCAAATAAAGATTTCTATCAACTTCAAAATTATAGGAGAAGAAGATAAGAACAAAAATTGTATCTATTTTTTTTTTAATCTAAAACAATTCCTGCAATTTGGTGAAGCCACTCGGTGTAACCACGACTTCTAAGCTACCTTTTATTATACAATATATGATATGGATTGATATGGTTTTATATTGATAATTTATGTGTGCTAGAACAATTTAACGTTTAATTCGCCATGATATTACATTACACTATAATATTATGCTATTGTAATCTCAATACAAGAATACAATATTACATTATTTAAGAATGTGATGAAATTAAGGTGGTGCGATATATTTTATAATTTTAAATTATGACAATGTTAGAAAAAAAAATAAACCAAAAATTTTAATGTCACATCATCGTAGTGTGCATCATGTTAAGAGCACATCACAGCAACCAAACACCCCCTTGGTTACCATATTTGTTGTGTTGTGTTACAATTGTTTTAAGATTACTGTATTTGTCTTATTACATATACAATGCTAAATAACAAATATGTCTCTCTCTCTCAGTTACTTAAATATATTTGTCATAGTCACATCAAGGAGAGGAAGCGAAATTTTTCCGTACTTCAGGATTAATGTTCCTTTCACCAAGGGCAAAGGCACTTGTTGTTTAGGGGGTTTCAACTCCCTAACTTAAAAAAAGAGTTTACACACACACACACACACATAATATTTTTTATTAGTTTACTTTACCCTTAAAAATATTTTTACACATTCTTACTGAAATTTTGTAAACCTTGATCACAGATCAGTACAGCCTAAAACCAAACAATAATTAGACACTTAGGTTATGTTTGGTAATAGTTTTTGTTTTCTATTTTTAAAAACTTTTTTTTTTTTGGAATATAAATAAAAAAAATTCTTGTGCTTTTTAAATCAAAAACATGTTTGGCTAGTTGAAATTTTTTAAAAAAAAATAGTTTTTTGAAGAAAAAAATTGAAAATACTAGAATATGTTGTTACTAGGATTTGAACTATAATGCTAACGTATTAAATAAGACAGATTTATTAAATTAAATGGGTATTTTCATTAACTTTTGAAATTGAAAACTGAAAAAAGTATTTTGCATATTTTTAGTTTCTTTTACAAATTGAGTTTTGAAAATAGTTTTTATTTTCTGTCTATTTTTTGTTACCAAAAAAATTTTTTTAGTCTCAAAAATAGAAAATTGTTTTTGAAAACAGAAAACAAGGAAAAAAAACAATTACCAAACATACTCTTAGTATGTTATTTATGCTAGTGATTCAAGAAAAAAAAATAGTAAAGTAAACATTTGTTCAAGTATATGAATAGTTAAATAGACACTTAGTGTAATATATAGTGTGAATATGTGAGTTAATGAATAATATAGTGCCATGGATGGGTTGCATTTTCTCATTTAGTGTTAGGACATATGTGGTTCAAGTCTGTGAACGTATGTCACTACTTTATGTAATTGGCTTATCCTTAGACAAAACGCACTTTACTTGTAATTGGGTAGATTTAGGATGAGTTTAACACTTCAAGAAACAGTGGTTCAAGGTTAAGTGTTGAAGCCGTCAAAGTCTGTCCAAGAAACAAGCTGGGAAGTGCAAGATTTTAAATCTCGACACATACCTCGACAGATACATCTATCGAGCTTTAAAAGAGCTGTTTTGCCCGAGCCTCGACAGCTATCTCGACACCTCTCGACACCTCTATCTGTCGAGAATTAAAGAAAACAGATTTCCAGGTCTGTTTCAAGTCTAATCCGTGAGTGTGTCTTTAGGACTTCTTTTCTCCTAACCCTAGACATATAAAAGGATTATTTTAAGGGCCGTCAAGTAAGAGATCACAGAAAAACAAGTTGCACATTCTTTGAGAACTTGTTGTTCATGCAATTTGTGATCTGACAGACAAAGTTCGTGCCCTAGTTCATCCTTGATGATTTGAAGAACTTTGCAGCCAACTCTCTCTCTCTCCATAGTTGGTAATTGAAGTCGCATATTGTGATCCGCGCATTTGGTTAGTCACGTACTTGGGAGCCGTGCATTAAAAGGAGAAACTGTCACTACAGAACAAGTCCAATTGGGTATTGGGGTAAGAGTTCAACTGTAGGTTGGTGAGGTAAATTCCTTACTTGTAACTGCTTGTTGTGATAATAGTGGAGTTTCAGGAAAATCACCCGGTGGGGTTTTTGCCGTAAGGGTTTTCCCAATTCGTGAACAAATCACCGTGTCTTTAATTTCCGCTACATAACTTAGTTTGGTGATTTGTTTGTGCTACCACATGATTGCATGTTAATTTGATTAATTAATAACTGGGCTAATTAATTAATCTAAGTTATCACAAGAGGTCAACGCGTTTGTGGCCTGACATTTAGTATAAAATATTTTTGTAAAAATAATGACAACTCATAAAAGTAAAAATATTATACAAACTTAACAATATAAAATTGTCTCACCTAGTCAAAAGTCATATTGACAATAGATAATAGCTGATAATGAACTATCATATAATGATTTCAAAATAATAATAATAAAAAATTATAAAATTTTATATATTTGTGTGTTCTTTTTTCAGTATCTTAATATATTTAAGTTCTCTTTTTATTAAAATTTATGTAATTTAAGTTTTCTAATGACCCCCCAAAAAAAAAAAAAATCTTTCAAGCTGCCACTACCTTCCACTCAAATAGTAATGTCTTATTAATTAAATTTATATTAGAACCTCCTATTTATGAGATAGGAGAGAGCATTTCTCTCAAATACTGAATAATTCTCCTAAGCAAATATACATCTGGGCACAGAAAAATTGCAAAGACTACCAACAGCAAGCCAATTTGCATAACTTAATTGTTCCTTTTATTCATAGAACTGAAAATGAAAAAATCATACATAATTTATTCATAGAGTAGTCTGATAGCAGCATTAGCATCCATAGCATAACCTATATAATAGATTAAAGCTTGGAGTATAGTATATGGGATCGAGCTACGCGAAGATTTCATCAATAAAATGCATTTTTTCTCATAGAATATGGTAGTGTTCACATCTTCCCTGGCATCACTAAATAATTTAGCTTTCACGTTCCGAACTGCTGAGCTTAAAGTGTTGGTTATAGCATCCAAACAACCATGACAGCCAACACAAGCAAATTGAAGTTCTGCATTCTTCGGAAAAAGACTACAGAGGTTGAAGATTAGTTCATCCGCTCTCACAGCTTGTCTTAATGAGCAATTGACTAACTTCAATGCTTGTGTTGTTAAATCTCCAACAAAATGAGGGTTGCCGCTGGGCAAGCAAAAGTTGCAAAGCTGCTTTTTTGGTGTTGAATCGCACACGCTATTATTTGCGGCGCCATTGACTCGCAATGGATATTTGATTGCAATTGTAAAAGTAAGAATGATCAAGAAAAGACGCAATGGAAGTCTTGTAATTGATGCCATGAATATGATCTAAGAACAAAAAACAAAAAACCTGCACCAAGGCAAGGCAAAATCACCTTTACATGAAGAGGAAGAAGATGAACAAAAATGAAGAAAGTAAACTTGAGATTTTACTTTTTCTTTTTCTTACAAATAACTACATATAAATGTTGGAAGATAAGCAAAGTTTGGTGAGTCAAAGTAACAGGGAACTTACCTGTAACACCCCAACCTTTACACACCGAAAAAAAAAATGATAGATTTTTGAAGACCCACATGTATGACCCCCACCTACCCCTTATCTCCCAACTACAAATTTTTGTAAGTATCTCTCTCCCTCTTGACCGGCTAGTGAAGGGCTGCCTCTTTTCCTTTCACACTCAAACACAAACACTTACCCATTCCTCTATCTCTCTCTCCCTCTCTCTCCCGAATTTCTCCTCCCTCTTGGTCTCTCAGTTAGCTTACACTATAGTTTTGCCACCAAACTGTTCTGCATGGTTTGTGACTTCTCCCAACATGAATCTAGAGTAAAATATCCTTGACCCACCTTCTAATATATGGGTTTTTATCCTAGCTGGTTAGGATTGTTCTTTGATGTTGTGGGTTTGTTTTTTGGGGATTATTTTATGTAGTTTGTTGGGACATTTAAGACTTGATTGGAGGTATTTAATTTAATAAGGTGAAATGGATGTATTATTTGGCAACTATATGAGATGGGTTTCTTGAGAAATCATTTGGGTTTTGATTTATATGAGAGACTTGGGTTAATTTTTTAAAGAGGTTTCCTTGCATCTTGAATGAATTTGGCATATGTAGGTGTGAGTATAGTGTTTACTATAAATTTGTGTAAGTGTGTGAGCACATGCATTTTGCCTACCAAGTGTTTGATAAATTGTTTGTACGAGTTATGAGTTTTGGTTTCTTAATTTGGGGTTTTGGTAATTGTATATATGAGATTATGTATTTCATTTCTTATTATTAATATGCTTTGACATGTGGTTTTTAATGTAAGTCAAGTTTTAACCTTTCAAAGCATTTGGGCTGGTATAAAATATAGTAATAATTTTCTTTTGGATTCTATAGCTGTTAGGGATAGATTTGAGTCAACTGTAATACGTGATTTATAATAAATTAAAGAAAAATCCTTTTGGGCTGAATTTTCTTTGGTTGCTTGGATACATGTTGGGATATGTTCCCTTAAATATTCGAATTAATCAGATAACATTCAATTGACCAAACCAATTGTATAAAATGGCTGGCCAACTATGTACTGAATTTGAAAGTACAACAAAAACATTTAGGTTTTGTAGAATTTACTTCAAACCTTTGTTGAATGGATTGGCTTGAAATTTCATGTGTTTTACTTAAGTTGATTTTAATTACAGATTGGTTTAATCATTTAATACCCAAAAGGGAAACTCATGAGATATGCTACCTCTATTTTAAAGTGATGTGTTTTATGTTATGCTTACATATGCACTTTTGCTTGCAGTAGAGAATTAAAATGCTTTAGTTTGTGTAATGGCACTATGAGTTCTTGTATGCTTGTTTGGTTCCCATTTGGTAAAGGGTACTTGTCTTAGGACCGGCAAGCTAGGCTTTAGGGCCTTTGGTTCGATTTTATGGGATCACTTCAAATTATGGAGATAAGTGTAGTTGTACTTTGTGATAGGCCTTGTCATTGATAAGTTTGATCATTGTGTTTCTAGGTTTCAATACTCTTGGTGATGGACCTAGTGACTGGATTGGTTGATTATGTAATGTCCGGTTAAGGTAAAATTGGTTGGCCTTCCAAGGTAAGTGGCTTCTTATTAGAATTTTTTTTAAAGAATCATTATTGCACTCAAGTATTTTATTGTTAAACCCATTTTGTAACATTATTCATGGTTTTCCTAAAACATACTACATGTACTATTATTGTTAATTAATTATTTATGGAAAACTCATGAAGCATGACTTGTCATTGCATATAGGGAAATGCATGATTATTGGCAAGGAAAATACAAAAATCTCTGATTTATGGATTTATTGCATTATTTGAAAATTCTAAAGATGTTTCATCTTGACTTGTGATTTTCGAGAAATTGATAGAAAATATTATTGACAAGAAATGATTTTGAAAATTCTGAGAACTTTGCAAAATGCTTGGATATTAAAAGGTTTCATGAAACTACTTGGAAACAAACTATGAGTTTCAATTTCATTTAGCTGTGAATTTTATGTTGTTTTTACCCTTGTGTTATGAAAGGTGTGATTACTCTAGCCAAATGTCACGGTCTTCATGACATTGGTATTTTGGCACCCTATCTTTGTGGTAGTTTGATGTCTTCGTGGCATAAATTGATGTCTTCATGGCATAATTGATGTTTTTGTGGCATACCTAATGTCTTTATGGCAGCTTGAAAACAATATATATATATATATATATATATCTTGGTATCTTGGCACCCCATCTTTGTGGCAATTTGATGTTTTCATGACATAAATTGATGTCTTTGTGGCATACCTAATATTTTTTATGGCAACTTAAAAACAATTTGTGTGTGTGTGTGTGTTCGGTTCGTATTTTTATGTAATTGGCATATCTTATGACAAAACGCACTTTACTTGTATTTGAAAAAATTCAAATAGGTTCAAGATGATCATTACAAGTGGTTACATTGAAGACATGAAGATTACTCAAGAATTGCTCAAAAAAGCTAAATCTGCAGGTCCCGATACCTCCTCGATACCTGTCAATCTATTGAGATTCATTAAAAGCTCGATACCTCTCGATCTATATATCAAGCTTACGGGATTTGATATAGACTTTGTGGCATATCTAATGTCTTTATGGCAGCTTGAAAACAATTTATATATATATATATATATATATATCTTGGTATCTTGGCACCCCATCTTTGTGGCAATTTGAGGTCTTCATGACATAAATTGATGTCTTTGTGGCATAATTGATGTCTTTCGGGCATACCTAATATTTCTACGGCAGCTTAAAAACAATTTATGTGTGTATGTGTGCGCGTGCGCATTAGGTTCATATTTTTATAAAATTGGCATATCTTATGACAAAACGCATTTTACTTGTATTTAGAAAAATTCAAATAGGTTCAAGATGACCATTACAACTGGTTACATTGAAGACATGAAGATTACTCAAGAATTGCTCAAAAAAACTAAATCTGCAAGTCCCAATACCTCCTCGATACCTGTTGATCTATCAAGATTTATTAAAAGCGCGATACCTCTTGATCTATATATCATGCTTACGGGATCTGATATAGCCTGCAATGTTTTCATTCCTAAAGGCTATTTGTTTTATGGGTTTGCATAATCCTAATAGGACTAGGAAATCTCAAGGTTTGTGTAAACCTAATTGGAATATGAGAGCCTATTTAAAACTCTCATCAAGCTCCTATTTAAATATGGAGGTGGAGAAAGAAAACTCCAACCCTAGAAAGCTTCATAAAGTTTTTTTTTTTAACTCTAGCCTCTTCCTATAGAAGAGATAATTCTTGGTGCATTTCTTGTATGTCTTTGTGTTTTGTAACCAAGCAAATTCTCTAGTCACTACAACAAAATGTATTTTCAGTGAGGAAAAAATTCGTCACTAAAAGTCCAGTTTTTCGTCACTAAGAACCTTTAGCAACGAAATCAAACTTTTAGCGATGAAACTCATTTCATCGCTGAAACCCCGTCACTAAAATTCCTAGCAACGAAAAATTTTGTCACTAAAAGTCTAATTTATTTAAAAAAACAAAAACTTTTAGCGACGAAAATATTTCGTCGCTAAATATTTTCCTCGCTAAAAACATTATTCAGTGACGAAAATATTTCGTCACTAAAAACACTTCAGTTTATTAAATCATATTTAGTGACGAACAATTTCGTCACTAAAACTATTTCGGGTACATATAGTGACGAAAAATTCGTCACTAAAACCTATTTTTAAGAAAATCCAGGCACATATAGTGACGAAAATTTTCGTCACTAAAACCATTTCTTAAAAAAATTTGCTACATTTAGCGACGAAATATTTCATCACTAAAACAATTTTTTGTTGCTATATTTGTGACGAAAAAATTCGTCACCAAAACTTATTTTCTGTTTTTATTTTTTTTTTTCATAGCTTTGATATTAACCTGTAACTTGTCATTACATTATTAAAACTGCAAATTTGAATAACACATTTATTTCAACAACACATTTATATATAAAAAAATATCTATACATTCCACAAGTAAAAATTAAAAGAAGTATCTAATTCAAACTTCTTCCATACAATAATTGTTTGCAACACACTCAATAACTCAAGATGTTTTATAACAATACAAAAAGTGTAACATAATATAATTAGAACTAACGAAAGATATCCTCATATGTCTTCAAGTAATGCCAAAAGTAAATCCCCTAAAAGCCACCAATAAGAAATCTGCACAAATATAAAAACAATACTACATTAAAATCGTAAAGTAAAAACATTAACTATGTTAGAAGAAACATTTCTAACAATGCATTAAGAATAACCACACCAATGAATTAAAATCACAACTCCTAATGTATAAGTTGTAGAAAGCAAATATAGATTGGCGGAGGGACTAATTAGTTGAACAAACAAATTAGTACAGATTCCATAATGAGCTTTGTGTTCAATCTACTATAACTACAAACAACTATATATAACTATAAAAACAAAATAGTTTTATTAGTAGTAATTCAAGAGAAGTGAATAGCAATACAAGAGACTCATTTCAAGGCCCATTAGGTTTGAATTGAAAACTTAAACCTGTTATTCACATATATGAATCAATTATGATGTTTGGATTGGAACACCCAATTTCTTTATATTTTAATTCATTACAATAAATTCAAAATAAAAATCAGTACAGGATTTACAGGCTGTTTGATGCACATTCCCTTCTCTGTTTAGTCTTCCCATATATCACTTAACCACCCCCACTCCCCCCCCCCCCCCCCCCCAACCCCCCAAAACCCTTTTTAAGAAAGAATGCAATCCTAACAACCTTTCTAAAAATTACAAATTTAATAGTACTCTCCTTAAATGACCAAAATCTTAAGTACCTATGTAAACCAACATATAATCCTGCTTAAAATGTACACGCACCAATGGGGCAACTAATTTGGAAGCAATCACTTCAATCTTCTCTGAATAATCATTGACCACTGCCTTTGAAACCCTGTACAAACATGTTCAAGAGATGTTTAGACAAATAAGAATGCAATCCTAACAACCATAATAGCACTAGTAGAACACCTGAATCAGCAACCCAAAACAACAAGAGTGAAGATAACTATCATTTCAAAGCCAGCCAACTGCAAAATGGTTCTTGTCAAACATGTTTTCATTGGATCTAAAAAATAACAATGAAGAATGAACTCTTTTGATAAATGAAGAATTAACTAACTATTATGTAACAAAATACAAGTAACCCTAGAAAAAAGTGTTAAATTGTGCATAAGTAGCACTTTCTATTAAAGAAATCTTGGTAGTATGCAATCAGTATCTTTTCAAAGCTAATTCAATCAACGATTTCTTGTTGGAATTATAAAGAGCAACCATCAGCATTAAATCCATTTAAAACATGAAAAGAAGGGGGAAAAAATCAACTGAGTCCAAGATTAATTACTTATGTCACAGCAAGGGGAAAAAATAGCAAATAAAATAGCGAAGGTATTAACTTTAACACAATAACTATTTGCAACGTCTTTATCTTTCTGCCCTCTCTTTCCAACATTTCAACCTGGAAAGAGCTCCAACTCCTCAAATTGTATATAATTCACATTTTACACAACCGACCCCTAAAACTGTAACGATTAGAACTTACATCAATATCTTGCAACCCAAGTCCCCACACAAACAGGACACTCCTATGTATGCTTTTTTTTTTTTTTTTTTTTTGAAAATGAAAAATAATAGTAAGTTCTAAACACAATCCACTGAATTCAAACAATCAAAATTGATGGATGGGAATTTTGAGAAACTCCATGCCAGGCCGCCTTCCATTGAGCCGCTAATACCCATACACATGGTTGGCACTACCAACCCCATCAATGACCTCTAATTAAAAATGTCTCAAGACACCGATTATCATGATTAGTATAGATGGAAAACCATTTACTTATCAAAAAAATATACGTATATACATCACGAGAGAGAGGGAGAATGGTAACCTTGGTAAGCCTTCGGAAGTTCTCTCTTCAGCAAGCTGTTCTAATTCTTCTCGTAATGTAGCAACATACTACAAAATTCACATGCATATATTATACAGAAATTGGTATTTATTTATTTATTTTTCACTATAATAATTGCTAAGATATATATACATATCAGAAGAGAAGAGAAGAGAGATGTTTAGAGTTTAGAGAGACATACATGTACAAGTTTTGCCTGGTTTTTTTGTTGAGGTGCAGCCGCGAGCAACCTCTTTAAGTTCACTTCCGTTTTACTCATTCCCATCACAATATAAATATCCTAATTCTGGTTTTTTTGTTGATTAGCCTCGCCGAAGCGTCGCGATCTGCCTCGCCGAAGCATCGCGATGCCAACGGCAAGCCTAGCCGAGGCGTTGCGATCTGGCTCGCCGAAGCGTCGCGATGCCAACGGCGAGCCTAGCCGAAACGTCGCGATGCCAAGGGCGAGCCTAACCGAAGCGTCACGATCTGGCTCGCTGAAGCATCGTGATGCTAATGCCAACGGCAAGCCAAAGCGTTGTGATGCCAATGGAGAGCCTCGCCTAAGCGTCGCGATGCCAACAGCCTCGCTGAAGCGTCGCAACGCTAACGGCGAGCCAAAGCGTCGCGACGCAAATGGCGAGCCTCGCCGAAGCGTCGGGACACTAACGGCGAGCCAAAGCGTCGCGACACAAACGGCGAGCCTCGCCGAAGCGTCATGACGCTAACAGCGAGCCAAAGCATCGCGACGCCAACAGCGAGCCTCGTCGAAGCATCGCAACGCCAACGGCGAGCCGGAGAGGCGACGGTTCACTGGAGCGTCGCGGTTGAGAGGCGATGCTTGATGCTCCTTCCTGGGTTTTTTTGGTTTGGGAGCTTCTCTAGGTTTTTTTTTTTTTTTTTTTTGTGGACCAAAATGGTTTGGGAGCTATTGAAATGTTTTGGTGGTTAGCTGGGTATTGAAATTAGGATTTTAAATTTTAGTGACGAATTTTACTTTCGTCACTAAAGACCCAAGCTTTGTAAAGGTTTTTAGAGACGAAATTCATATTTCGTCACTAAATCATACTTTTAGTGACGAAAAATTATTTTTAGCGACGAAAAATATTTCCTCACTAATTTTCGTCGCTAAAAATACATTTTGTTGTAGTAAGTACTAACATTGAAGATCTTATCAGTGTTTCTACATGAAGCTATTGCAAATCAACTATAACAATCAAAGGGTTGCTATGAAGTTAGTCATGTGCGGGGATTTGTACAAATGAGCTAGTCATGTACTAGGATCCGTGCAAAGGGTTAGTCACAAATTGGAGGTTTGTGCATCAAAGGAAAAAAAAACTACTACAAGATCAAGTCCAATTGGGTAATGAAGAAAATGTTCAACTATAGGTTGGTATTTCGAGATAGGTCAGGGTAGTTAGGAAGATTCTTTATATTTGTAACCGCTTGATTGTTGATTAGTAGATTCTTGGAAGTAGTGACCTTAAAATCATCCAGTGTGATTTTTGTCTTGCGAGGTTTTTTCCATTTGTCAACAAATCACCATGTCTAATTTATTTTCTGCTTCACTTAGTATTTTTGGTGATTTATTGGTGTCTTCACGATTTGCATGCAATTGAACCTAATTAATCAATTTGGGTACTTGAATTAATTAATCGAGATCAAGGTATCTTAACCCAATAATATATATATATATATATGCACACCGAATTTCATGTGAATCAATGCTATTTACTATTTGATTCTCAAACTCATATTTTAAGTATAATTTAAAGTTTGAGAAGCTTAAAAATTAAAAAACTTATGATGAAATAATTATAAAGAGAATGATGTGCAATGCATAACATTGAAAACACCATTTAAGCGAAAAATATGGGTTCAATTCAAGTTACACCAAGTATAACTCTTCGAAATCTCGAATCGTGAGACTAGAAAAAGCTAGAAAGTGGCTCTCAGACTCATCAGCAGACGCAGCAGACCGAGATCTCTCAGTTCAGTAGGAATTTGACTGAAATCTATCAAGCTTTTTCGAATCAACGGATGCTGATATGAGATTTTTGGGCCTGTTCGCTCTGTCTAGTCACTGACCGGAAGGAAGGGGGCTGGTGGCTAAACTTGCCTCAACTCAACGGGAAATTCCCACATAAGTTGTATTACACTAAAGATTTTTTTTTTATTGGATGTGAATTTTGACAACTATCTTCTTATACTCAACATGCTTGCAAAGTTTCAAAATAGTCTAAGATCAATAATTATGACATTGATCAAATATTTAAAATTCAAATTTTTGTAACTAAAATTGTGAATATAAAATAAGTTTTTATATCAAATAGTTAATAGCTTCTGTTTGACACAAAATTTAGTTTTGGTTGCTTATTTTTTATTTTTATTTTTATGGCGATTCAATAAATCATGGGTTAACATAAGGCCGCATATATATAGTGATATTTCTTGGTGCTACCTGGGAGGCAATTGCCCCCTCTTGGATGCAATTTCCCCTCTCCAAAGATCTACATAAAAAATTTACTTGTTTATTGTCCCTTTGATTGAAGACTTTAGAAAACGCAATTGAGTTATTTAATTAAATTGGCTTCAAAAGTGTCTCAACAAAACTTGTAAGAACCCCTTTATTTCTCGATAATTTATATTCTACATTTATATTTGTTTTTTAGCTATAGCGTCCCCTCATAACTCTAACCATACACTGTGTACTTAAATAAATTAATGCTACGTATATTATGAAATGATTTATCGCCTGTTTTGAACCAATATTTTCTTTTGATGAAACTATTAAAATGGATTTCTAGACATAATATTTCGAGACTATATATTCAATCATTATTCATATATTCATTTGAAACTAATTTCACTCTTTCACAATGAATTTTGTGAAAAGTCACATACTAACATATAAGTTTTAATGAATCATTATGACCTTTAAAAAAGAAATGATTTCAAAATGTGCGCATTTACAAAAAGACACTATTCTTAAACAACATATATTTTTATAGAAATATTTAGAGAATAAATCAATATTTTGATATATAACATTAGGGTCTAAGAGTCCATTATTTTTTCCTCTATAATTTTTATTGCTCATTAATGTAAGATTTAAAGTATGTCTCTCAATTAAATAAAGCTAGCATGTTTCTCAAAAAAAAAAAAAATAATAAAGCTAGCATGATTTGAAATCCATATATTATGAAAGAATTTGTCATGTGTTTTGAACCAATTTCTACTTTTCAAAACCATTGCAGTTGACTGTTAGAAATAATATTTTTGAGACTATTAGATTAGTCTTTAGAGGCAGAGCCAAGGAGGGCGATTGCCCTCCCCCCGCCCCCAAGAAAATTTAATCTACTTTCCTTAGTTATAGTATTATGAGAAGACTTTGTCGACCCTTTACATTGAGAAAAAGAAAACAACATCCTTACTTTAACACCTTGAAACTGACACCATATAACTTAAAGAATGGTAAGAGTTACATAATGTGTACTTGATACGCAATTGAAATCTTGTATAAAAAAAAAAAAAAAGAAATCTTGTTTTAAGAAAACTGACATTGTAAAAGTTAAAAGATCCTTTACCTATAGAAGTTAAAAGCATATCACTTTAATTTTATCTTTTCCTACTTCACTCTTCAGTCATGAGATTTATTGCTTATCCCAAAAGAATAAGTAATGTTATAGACACTATAATTTAACAACATTTTTTACAACAATTAATTAGGTTGGTAAATTTTTATTGATTTTAACCCGAGTCCATCACTAGCATTACTTTTTTATTTATCAATAATAACTTGACACCTAGCCAATTATGAAAAATTTTGTGAATTTTTTTTTTTTTTTTTTAATTCCCTAGACTTTTTTGCATTTTTTTTTTTTTCTCATCTCATGGCATTGGGGCCCAAAATCTTACACAAAATAATTTTAAAAACTATTCAATGTTCTTATATGGGAAAAAAACCCTAAAACAATCACATTATTTCCCTTGAATTCAATATGTTTTTGAAGCCAGTGACTTACACTTTTAGATTAATTTATTTTTTCCATTTATTTTATTGAATCAACTTAGATTTTTTTTTTTTTAGTAAACAGTAATACTTATTAGAATACACACGAAAATAGTAATATCAGTGTTTTAAATAATGTATTATAAACCCAGTTTAAGTTAGATATCTAAAATTACATATTTAGATTGATTGATTTCTTATTGTTAGTAATTACGAATTGATCATTTTTATTTCTTTATTTTAATTATATAGAAGATATACTTGTAGTTAATTTAGATTATGGAGAAAATAGACCACATGCAATGAGTAAATTAAACTAGATATGAAAAATATAAATAAAAGTTTACATTTATATAAAATTTTGTTTGATAATTACATTAGTTTACAAATAAATAAATAAATAAAATTTACTATTAATATTGGCTGATGGGTTTAAGTTTATGTTTGCTTTTAATATTTTCTTTAATTCTTACCTCCACCAAACTGAAATCCTAACTTTGCCACTTGTCTTCAACTCCTCATACGTTCCCTAGAAAAAAATTTCACTCTTACACATGACTTTTGAGAAAAGTCATATATTAATATATATATATATATATATATATATATATATATAAAAGTTTTTATGAATCGTTATGACCCTTAAAAAAGGACAATACTTAAAAGTTTTTTTTTTTTTTTGATGGGGACAATACTTAAAAGTTAAACCCGCTAAACTTAAAAATTTAGTAATTACAGAAGGTCAATATTCTTAAACAAAACTTATTCGAATATAAATATTTTGAGATTTATTCAATATATAGATTGAGTTAAATTTATTTTAAAGGTTTCTAATTATTCAACTATAAATAATGACGAGGTTGAATATTGATTAAAATTGTAATAGTGAGAGTTTATCAATGGCTAGGTGTTTTATAAAAAATAAATAAATAAACTTATGGTGGTGACGGTGGTGTTCATTATATTTATTCTTGATGAAGTGCAAGCTAGAAACCATGTCTCTTCTTTCCATCCATTTTCATTTCCAATCTGGCATACTCGTGAATTCCTTGGAAGCTTACAACTTGAAATTGCTCAACTTAGAGAAATACTCATTGCACACTTACCATTGACGGTTCGCGTTGCAAAAAAAGAACATTAACTCATATTGAAGCCATATATAAATCCCCGCTTTGCAGTAGAAGTTCATAAAAAAAAAAATTAAAAAAAAAAAAAAAAACGTTGTTTTAAGATTCAAAATCCTATCATTAATGATAAAAATGATTGTATTCTTTACGAATTTGTACATGTCATGAAGATAGATCTAAGTCGAGTACTGGCTTCTAAGGATGGATTTATTTGTACTGCTGAAGATTGCAAACGTTTCTGTACAGATGGGCCAAATGGTAACAAGCGGAAAATTGTTGCACTTTGTTTAGTAGAATGTCATTGGGACAGCTACACAGGAGCATAGCCAAGAATTTTTACATGATGAGGCCGATTCGAAGTGTTAATATAAAAAATATAATTCATAAGTCTATTGAATATGAAATTTCAATTTTGATATATATTAAACATTAATGAATAAACAAAAACTGTCTAGTTCACTATCGACATATACAAAAATATCAACACAAAAAAAAAAACATTTCATATCAAAATCATATCTGACGATGATTTTTCATGGAATACAATTCTTCCATAATCATTTCCATAGTGAAATTCCCAAAATTTTCCTTTTCTATATAAACTATCATATTATCTGCCAAAAATTCATCCTCCATTCTCTTGCAAAGTCTTGTTTTTAATAGTTTCATAGCTTAAAAAGCTCGCTTTGTAGTTGTTATAGAAACTGGAAAAGTCAACACAAGATGAATCAGTCTATCAATCAAATGATAGAATTTAGACTTTCTTGAAATTTCTAATCCCATGCATAGCTCAAATATTGTACCCATATTATGAAAATCTAGATGCTTTGTCACTGTTCGTTTTTAGACCCCTTAAAATACAAGTTGTTTAACCTAGTTTTTTAGCCAAGTGATTACTTAGTTAATTTATTCAGATCTAGGTTAACACAATCAAATCATATCATCTAAAGCAGTGCGGAAAAGTAAATAACACACGATATGATAACTCAGGAAAACCAAACCAGTAAAAAACCTAGGGAGGATTTAACCTAACTATCCTCAAAGTAAAACAGATACACTATAAAATAATTGAAGTTTTTACAATAGAACTTAGACCACTAGCATTATATTGTTACCTCGTGTAGAAAACTTAGTACCACGACCACATGACAACTCTAAGTCCACGGACTACTTCTTTCTTAGATCCACAGCAACCATAAGTTCTTCTACTTGTGTTTTTCTTTAAGCTTTTGAAAACAGCAACTGAAGAGATCACCAAGTTCTCGACATCAATCTTGATCTTGATAACCCTAAGTGTGTATGAAAATAAACATCTCTAGATCTCACAGAATATTCACACACACAGCATATCAACAACCTCTAAAACATGGCTAAAGTGTTTCTTTTTATATGAGATATAAAACATAAAACACTACACGTTAAATAGGCTCGTACTGAG
This sequence comes from Castanopsis chinensis, assembly GCA_032878915.1. NCBI lineage: Eukaryota > Viridiplantae > Streptophyta > Magnoliopsida > Fagales > Fagaceae > Castanopsis > Castanopsis chinensis. The sequence goes on from JAVQMG010000096.1 coordinate 2,613,155, forward strand.
TTGGAAAATCTACAGAAAAGACAATCTACACGAGGTTCGATAGATCGAGTCTAATTTTTGATTGATCGAGCCTTGCAAATTTAGTCCAATAAATCTTGCAATACACTCAATTCTAACATCACACATAAACACACTTTGAGCAGCCTAAATCTAGACTCTAATTTTTTATCATGGTTTGCCAATATTGCATATTGAAGTTCTAAGACTTTAGGTTCTAAATGTATTAAAGCATCGTTAAATCCTAAAGTCTTAGAACCTAACAGTCACATCAAGCTCATAATGTAGCAATTGACACTTCAAAAGACAAATTTCTTGCCCAGTGAAATCTTAAGGATAATAATTTTCAGCCAAATTGCAAATACAATTTTGAATGATCTTAAAGCATCCGTAGGAATTAATGCTGAACTAATTGAGAGAAGATCTGCTGTTGGCTCACAAAATCTACTATTCAATTCTTGCAATTGAAAATCTATTGCAATTGTAAATATGTCAATTCTTAAATGATGTTATATTGTTGTCAAATCTTCATCTTGATAATAGTATCTACCTCGAGCTTTAGTGTAACAAGCATTTAAATTAGGAATATCAATTTCATGTTGTCCACAAAATGATGTAACACTAGCAACTAAAGGCTCTCATCCATCATCTCTCAACTTTTGAATAAGTGATTTTGTAGTTGAAACTAAATGCATGGCATTTAAAAGATCCTGAGAATGTTGTTGCAAAGCTTGGCAAAGAATATTAGGGGCTGTTTGGATGGCCTATTTCCATAACTCATAACTCTGTTTCTATTACTCATAACTCAAAAATAGTGGGACCCATAGCGAGAAGTTCGTTTGGGAGCACCATAACTCTGTTTCCATAACTCTGTTTCCATCACTCAAATCTCTGATTTTTGAGTTATGAGTTATGGAAACTGAAAACACATTTTGGCTGTTTTCAGTTTCCATAACTCATAACTCAATGGCATTTCTGAATTAAACACACATAGGACCCACAGCCGCAACTTTTGACCAGTTAACTTTTTTTTATTTTTCTGGGTTCAATCTTCACGTCAGTTTTTTTTTTTTTTTTTTCTGGGTACGGTCTTCACTTCAGTTTTTTTTTTTTTTTTTTTTTTTTCTGGGTTCGGTCTTCACGTCAGTTTTTTTTTTTTCTAGGTTCAGTCTTCACTTTAGTTTTTTTTTTTCTGGGTTCGGTCTTCACGTCAGTTTTTTTTTTTTTTCCCACTTGGTTTGGGTGATCTGGGTACTGAAAAAAAAAATAAAAAAAAAAAAAATAAAGAAAAAAAAAAGAGAAAAAGCTGCACAAATTGACTGGTATGGGACCCACAAATAGTGTGAAAAATATTGAGTAATGGGAAGTAAGTGATGGTGCCAAACGGGTGTGGTATTTTAAAATGATGAGTGATGAAAATTGAGTGACGAAAATTGAGTGATGAAAAAATTTCATCCAAACAGCCCCTTAGTAATTCCCATAATCTCTTTCGTCATATGCAAAATTAAAACAAATTCAAATGATGTTGATACTTGATAAGCTCCCTCGGCATCAACACAATATTTATAATTAGCCCCTTCCTCAGAGATAGTATTGATAACTTTGCAAGTTGCATCAAACATTTTTATCAAACTACAAATAGATTGAAAATGAGATCTCCAACATGTATCTTCAGCCCGTTGCAAAGTACGAATTTTGCTTGCTCCTCTTCCAGTCTCAATTTCATTAGAAGCAATCATATTCTCAATTTGTTCCTCTTGAACATATTGCAATTCATCATTACGCTTACTAGAACCAATAACAATATTGATAATATTAGTCAAATGATCAAAGAATTGATGAATAACTTTTACTTCTCTAGATGTTGTAACTAAAGCCAATTGCAACATATGAGCCATGCAATGTACATAATAAGCATATGGACATTTTTCAAGAAATAGAACTTGTAATCCATTCCATTCACCACGCATATTACTAGCTCCATCATATCCTTGACCTCGAATATTCTCAATGTGGAGGTTGTAACGAGAAAGGACAACATAAATCTCCTTCTTTAGGGTCAACGCAGTAGTATCTCTAATATGCATACCATGAAAGAAACGCTCTTTAATGAAACTATTTTTATCTACAAACCTCAAAATAATGGCCATTTGCTCTCTCTTCAACTCATCCCAAGCTTCATCAATGAGAATGAAAAATTTTGCATCACCAATTTCTTCACGAATAGCATTTCACACATTACTAGCAAGAATATGCAAAATCTCCTTTTGAATTGTGGGTGATGTATATTTGGCATTTCGTGAAGCATTTTCCAAGAAAATACTAGCTACTTTGTTATTGAAAGTTGATGTGAATTTTATCAATTCAATAAAATTTCCTCTATTTATTTAATCAAGGCTTTCATCATGACCTCTAAAAGTAAAAGCTTGGAATGCTAGCCATCAAACACACTATATTGAGGTTTTAAGCCGCAACCGATTATTCTCTAATTCTTTTGACGTTTGTTTTTCAATTAGCCTATCAATATGTTGTGAATAATTCTTTAGATCCTCACAACATTTCACAACAATTTTATGTGGGAAGTTTGGATCTCTCCCTACATGACGAATTAAAGAACAATCAATTCCATCATTCACCGTTTTCTAATTATTAAAACCTGTTGAAATGAATGCATCTAATCCGGGACGACCTATTGGTTTCTTACCAAAAAGGTAGCAAAGTTGACAATATATCACATCCATTGAAGGTGAGTATTCCAAACAATCAGTATGTGATTCAAACCATGAAACTTGAAATCGACAACGATGAGTATCATCGTTGTTTGGATAGTCTATGTTTTTAGGTTGATACGAACCTTCTTTGAGATAAGCTCGTCAGATTTCATCTTGTTTGTTGATAGGAAATTCACATATTTATTTACGTGATCCTGGATCACGATCTATCTCTTCAAATTGAATTCTTGAACATTTGGCATTGAAGTATCAACATTTGTTTCTACAGTCACAGATGTCCTAATTTATGACTTGCTAACATCTTTTTTTTAAAGAATGCATCAATTGTTTTTCATTTGCTCATAATTCTTTCAACTTTAAGGATATAACCCAAAAATTAACTTGAAAAGAACTTTAAAAAATAAAATTTTAATTATAAATTTTTACTTAGTTATATGGATGTTATTTTATACTCAAGAAAAAACAAAATTTCCACTATAATTTAAACAGTCAACCCATCATCATTCCTATTATTAAAATTTTACTGTATTTTATTTTTTTTTAATATGACTTTAATTAATAATAACCCCTCAAACAAAAACAAAAATTAAACACACAAGTACACAACATAAACCAAACAATTTAACAACACCCACAACCACATGACATCTAACTAATCAAAAATAGGTAATAAATCAAAACAATTTTACCTTAGAAACTTTGTCTTCAAAAAGTGCAAAGATGGGTATGGGTCGTGTGGCAATGCATGCAACTGTAGATCTTCCCTTTAAGACTCATCACAAACAACCCCTCGCATGCCTTCAATCATATATTTCTCTAAAAAACTATGAAAAATTAAAGAGCATGTGAATATTTAGGTGTAGATAGTTGAGGGGGAAAAAAAAAAGACACTAAAAAGAGATGAAGGTCTAGTGCTAAAGAAAAAGAAGAAAACTCACCAGTCACCAAGTTCCAAATCCTGAAATTTGACAATGAAATATGCTGAGTGATTTGTTTTAGAAAGCAAGAAGAAAGGAAAAATTGGTCAGTCTTTTTTTTCGGGATTGTGAGGATTGATGCTAACTTTTGGGGGCCGGTAGCGGTTCCAGTGGGCAACAGCAGTGTACCACAGAAGAGAAAAAAAAAAAAAAAAGAATAAGAAGGAAAGGGATTCCATGAGTTTTTTGAGATTGAGAATGGGTTGATAAAGTTAAATTTTGTCGTGAAGTGTTTGGACTTTTGGGTATTTAAATATAAGGTGGGCCAAGTTTTTTTTTTTATTTGGAGTAAAATAGAGGCCTAAAACTAAAGCTTGGGAGAATAAGGGAGAGATGGGGGGGGGGGGGGGCAATTAATTTTTCTATATACTCTAGTGGACTTTTTTTTTTTTAGTTTGCAGGGACGACCCCCCCCCCCCCCCCCCCGAGGGACTACGGGGCTCCGCCCCTGCTACTGCATACAACTTTGAGATGCCAATTATACAAATGATCTAGTTTTAGATTGGGTAAAAAATTTCAAACTCTACTCTTGTCTTTCACTCTATCTCATTCTCTCATTCTTTCTTTGCTCATGGATAAAAATTATTTTTTGATTCACTCATTGAATCACATATCTTGTTTTGCTTATGGATAAAAATTATTTTGTGATTTACTCATTGAATCATATATCTTGCTTTGCTAATTGCCAAAGGGACACATGTCATCATTTTGTATGTATGCCAATTTTGGAATTCAACTTTTAATTGTTGACTAGTACTCTACACGGTTCTTCTTCTTCTTCTTCTTCTTCTTCTTCTTCTTCTTCTTTTTCTAATAATTCTTGTAAATATTATAAGCAGACACTATTATAAAAATATTACTTATTTAGAATAATAATATTTAGAGAAGTACTTATAATTATTTCTTGTAATTCTATGTTAGTTTGTGAATGAATATTTTTATCCCCTTGGAAATATCAGTTGTGAATGTAAAAATGCAATACATTATTAAGTGTACTTGAGGAGCAACTTAGAAATGCTAAGCAGTCCTCTTACTTAATAGTATAATGCAAAGTAGTCAATACTGTTTTGGGGACCATTTTAGTTTGACTAAAAATGAAATAATTTGGTATTTATGTATGCTAGTATTTTTTTTTTTTTTTTTAGATAGATATATATTTAATTTATTATTGTCAGTTTTTACTTCATTTGAAAATTGGATTTATTTTTGTTTTTTAAAATGAATATATAATTAGCTAGTTATATAATAAAATTTACTTTTATTTTTTCTTATGCTATACATATATAGTTTTGATCATTTCTGGTTCCACAATAATTAGTTTGTTTAGTGCAACACTATTCTACAAATAAAGAAAACTGGCTCTTTTCACCAATCTTTTCCTTTGTTCATAATCGTCATGCTCCTAAATACAAATAGTATTATATATTTAAAAACTGGAAGCAAGATAGAAATAGAGAGAGAATGCCCTTCATGGTTTTAAATACAAAGCATAAATTAAGAATTGTAGAGAGAGAGAGATTAAAGAAGAAATTATATGGTTCGATTGAATTTTTTTGGAACATCCCTTTCTTATTTATAGAGTATGACATTAATTTTTCCCAATTTGGTCTTTTGTCAACTGACTCGAATCATCAATTGTCTTCCTTTGGTCAGAATTATCATGCTTAATCACATAACCTACACACACGCACGCTCACACATGCTCACACATATAGAGAAAGAGATTAAAGATCCCAAATTCAAATCCAAATCAACCTTTGAATCCACACCTTTAGAGCATCTCCAACACTCTTTCTAAATTTTTGTACTGTTTGAAGAATGAACAATGACTTTTTCCTTTTACCTATTCACTTTTTCAAATACAATTTCCAACAGATGCTCTATCTTTTTCTCTATTCCAATAAAATATTATTTCTACATTATTTCTTTATTCTTTTTTTAATATTTCTTAATTCATCTATATTTTTCAAATTCCAAACAACATTAACAATTTTTTTTTTTTTAATGAGAAATGTTGCATCTATGACATTTTTTCGCAATACTTTCACAACAAAATCTTATATGATAAGTTGTTACTAGCTCTAATTTGAACCCATCATTTAAATTATTTTTTACTCACCAATATCAACTAATAACAATTTGTCACTTAAAATTTATTGTGAACGTATTGTGAAAATATCGTAGTAATGTTACTCAATTTTGATTTCTTATTTCTTATATTATTTTTCAATTCTCTTTTTTGTTTTTTTTTTTTTTTTCAATCCATACATTTTTTTCCTTTTTTCTCTTGTGTTTTTTCTCCTCCACACATGTACACCAACCCCTATATCTATCTTCTTCTTCATTTTTTTTTTTTCGACTTTTTGTTTTTCTAGTTCTTGATCTCCAAACTCCTCTAGAACATATCTCCACTTCTCCCTCTCTCTTTCTTTCTCTTTCTCTTACACACACACACACACACACACACACACACACACAAATTTCTCTCCCTCTATCTCACACCAACAAATTCTCTCTCATACACACATAGATCACCGACAGAGAAGTGGAGATCGGCATTCTACACAGATCACCGGATTGGGTTAGATCGGCTTCTCTCTCTCTCTCTCTCTCTCTCTCTCTCTCTCTCTCTCTCTCTCTCTCTCTCTCTCTCTCTATATATATATATATATATATATATTGTTATAATTTTTTTTTCGGGTTGGAGGATTTGCTGGATAGTTTTTGTGAGAGAAAGTTGTGTTGATTTTGTGGGAGAAAGTTGGGTCCCCTTTGTTTTCTGATGAGAAGAGAGACTAAAGAATGAAAGAGAAAGGGAGGAAAGAGGGAAAATAATAATCTTTTATTCAACTGATGATTATTTTAATAGAGGAAAATGTTTGGAACTCCTACAGTATTGGCTACAGTGCTCTCCATGTTAAGAGAGCTACTGTAGCAAATCTAAAAAAAAAAAAAAATTTGGAGATGGAGAGGCTGTTGAAGGGTGTTTTTTTGTGCGATTGCTGTCCAAATTAGGCTTTAGAGAGTCTATTGGAGATGCTCTTAATTTCCAAAATTTAATATAAAAAATAAAATTACCGCATCTTGTTCAAACAATATTTGATATATAAGAACTGGATTTAAGAACTCTCACAAAAAAAAAAAAAAAAAAAAAAAAAAAAAAAACTGGATTTAAGAGAGAGAGAGAGAGAGAGAGAGAGAGAATACCTTAAGTAGCTTTATATTCAAAGCATAAATTATGGGTTTCAGAGAGAGAAATTGGAAATACAAGATTATGATTTCGATTAGTGAGCTGATCCAACATAACTTGAATTAAACAAAGAAATATAATTATGATTACTTAATAACTAAAGCTATTTGATGGCCACACATTGCGGAACCACAAACAAAATAAGTTTTTATAATTTTTGTGTTTGTTTTTTTTTTTTTTCTGTGATTTGTTTTTTTTCCTATTAATTTTTTACTTATCACCTACTTGTTATAATGGAAGCTTTTATAAATAAATAAAATAAAATAAATAAAATTTCTTTACCAACATTATTTATTGAGGTGTGTTTAACATTTTATGGTAGTTGTGGCAATTCGTGTTTGCGTGTCGGATTCTTGTCGTGTCAACTCATGACTATCTGACTATATAAGTCAACATCAACCTGACATATTTATTAAACATGTCAAAATTTCTCAACCCTAACATGACACATTTATTAAACGTGCCAATCGTGTCGACTTATTTATTAGATTTTATTAAAATGAAAAAAAAAAAATATATATATATATATGAAAAGGCAAACAAATAAATATTTTTAGTATAAAATTCAGAATTAACAAGTAACTGTATTATAAATAATCATTCAAAACAAAAGCATATCTCAATATCACAAATAATCAATCACAATATGTCAAAAAAAAAAAAAAAAAAACCATAACAACTAATAAGTTTATATATCTAGGGTTTGAAGGGTATATTGGTACAATGTCATTTAATTAAACGGGTTAAATGGGTCAAGCGAGTTCCATAGGTTGAACACTAACCCAACCCATTTATTGAACAGGTCAGTCATGTCAACTTAAATATGACACAAAATCATTAAGCATCAACCTATAACCTGCTAATTTCATGTTGTGTCATGTCGGATTCGCGGGTCATGTCCAATTTTGCCACCCCTATTTTATAGGGTGTTATGATTTTTAGATTTTGCTTGAGGAATCTTAAGGTTGGTGCAACTAGGAATGGCAAAGAGCCAGGGTTGGGCTGAGTTTTTTCATACCCGAACCCGCCCCGTAGGCTTGGACTCGTTACTCGGACCTACCCCGTTTAATAAATGGGTTTTTTTATGCAGGGCCTAGACCTGCCCTGCGGTCCCCGTTCAGCCCTACCATATTTGGGCCCAATCCGCGGCCCAAATCAAGGCCCAACCAAAAAAAATTGAATTGAAGCCCAAATTTATTTTTGCCTACATTCAAGCCCTATGACATGCAGATTCAAGCCCATATAACGTGGCTCAAATGCCAAATCAGTCCAAACCATAGGCTATTAATCATAAATCTATAACTCACAGCTAATATCATAAATCAATATAAATCACCTGTCAATTATAAATCTATAAATGAATAAATCATAGCTAAGATTGTAATCAATAAATCACCTAGCTAAGATAACCATTTAATCATAAATCAATAAATCATAGCTAAAATCACCTGCTAAACATAAAAATAAAATAAAATAATTCAACAAGTCCCAGAAATAAGTATCACAAGTCCAAGAAATTAAAAAGCTACAAAATAACTCCCACAAGTGACAAGTTTAGAATAATTACAAACCAACAACTTAATCCAACAAGTCTAAGAAATTAAAAAGGCTACTAAATCAATACAAAAAGTCTAATCCTCCACAGTTGTGACACAACTCCCAACCTCTTCATTAGGCTCTCCATCATCAAGAATTTATTAAAGTGTACAATCTTCAAGCATGGTTGAAGAACCTACAACAACAATGAATTAAAAAATGGAATAAACTTCATCAAATTACAACTAGCAAATATAAAAATGCAATTTTGATTTTATAAATACAAATCAGTGAATTGCTAATTGTTGATTTCATTCCATAACCAATTCTGAGCACACATCATTACCTCTATATTCTTGGGATAAAGCCTACTATGGTGTGGACTTAACAATCTCTCACTAGTGCTAAAGGCAGATTCTGAAGCAACAATTGTGAATGGAATGGCTAAAATATCTCTTGCAATCCTTTGTAAAGTAGAATACTTGAGACCATTACTTTTCCACCATGCCAAAATATCAAAGTCTTCATTCCTCTTCAACCCTCCTTCATTAATAAAATGATCAAATTTCATTCTAGCACTCCCATGTTTCTTTGAACTACTTGAACTATTGTTCACAAACAAATCAAAAGATGACATTGCCCTACACAACCTAAATTTCATTTTTGCCACATAATTTGAAGTACTTGCGAGCATATGAGAACTTCCTTTATTATCTACAGGGGACTCATCTACATCTCCATACTCATCAAGCAAATCATAACAAAGATTCTTAATTTTTTTTTCAATCTCCAAATAAGAATTATCACCACAAATGTTAAAATAATAAAACTCCAATAACTTCAGCTTATATTTTGGATCCAAGATTGCAACAACAGTCATAACAACAATAACATTAGCCCAATAAGAATTAAATTTAGCAAGCGTACTTTTTGCCATCGTACTTATCATCTCATTTGAAGTCAAACTCCATTCATTCAACGCAATTTTCAACTCACACACCAAAGTAAAATACATATTAGTTTTTGGGTACTTACGACAAGAGAAAAACTCAATCACATTATGAAACAACTCCAACCTCCCACAAATATCTTTGGCTACCTCCCAATCATAGTCATATGGCAAACAAGTATAAGATGCTTCTCGTTTAGCCAAACGAGAGAAAACATCTTTATAAAGCAATGCAGTAGAAAGCATTAAGTAAGTTGAATTCTAACGTGCCTTACAATGTAAGACCAACTCTTTGGTGCATTGAACACGTAATTGACATGCATTTTCATCAAATTTCTACCTCCTTTTTGGTGATCTAATCCAATAAATCATACTATCACGAATCCTTTTAATACCATCACCAATAAGAGACAACCCATCTTAAACAATCAAATTCAAAATATGTGCAGCACACTTCATATGCAACATAGACCCACTCAACATAAGAGAAATAGTATCAAGCTTGTTCAAGAGAAGTCTTATCATGGCATTATTAGTACTACAATTATCAACAGTTATTGTGGACAACTTCCTATCAATGCTCCACTCTAAAACATCTTTCGTGTGTGGAGAAGGAATATAAACAAACCTAGAAAAATAATTAGAATAATTATAACATAACTCAATAAACATTCAATTTAACATAAAGTCTAAACATTCAATTTAACATAACTCAATAAACATTCTAAACATAAAATCTTTAACATTCAATTTAATCCAATATCATAAACTCAATTCATATGGTTTAATAGATTTAACATTTATAGATCAAAAAATTACCTTAAAGCCCAGCTTTGTAACATCCAAGTGTGATCGATAAAGTGAGACGTAATAACCATAAACCCTCTCTTTTTGTTACTCGAAGTCCACAGATCAGTTGCAATTGATATCCTACTTCCATTCTTGTCCGTCATCTTCAAAGCTTTCTCCCTCGCATTATCATAAATTTTAAAAATGTCACTCTTCAAAGTGTTTCTTGAAATAAGTTTAAACAAAGTTTGAAAAGAACCCACAAATTCTCTACAACCATTGAAAGTGGGCAGGCATGTAAGGTGACCATACGAGCAAGATTATTCCTCACTTTGACTTGATCAAATTGGTAAGCATATAAACTCATCGTTCCATCCAACTTATTTTGTTGTTTAATTAAGACTTGTTGTCACATATACTTTATATCTTTAAGCTTCAACCATGGACATCTTGCTAAATGATTACACAAATGGATTGTACCTTGGCTAGACTCATCCAAGTAAAGCTTTCCACAACGATGGCATTAGGCTTTAAATTTTCCAACGACTTTCTTCCTTGTAAAATGCTCCCAAACATCTGAGGTAGTCTTTCTTTCTCTACTTGTAGCCAAGTCCTCATTTGTAGACTCTTGCTCTTCCTCTTCCTCTGTCCCTTCTTGTTCCTCTACCTTTAAGTCTTCTCCCACTAAGTCCACCATCGGTGATTTTGGACTCCTAATTGGTTCAGAAGTTTGGGAGTTAGAAATTCTATCATTCAAAACAAATATTCACAAATTCATTATTACACATACTCATTGATTAATGGACACAAATTCATAATTACACAAATTCACAAATTCTATGAACCCAATCACAATTAAACAAGATTAACTACAAATTCAAACACTTACTCTTTGTTTAATGGGCATAAAGGTGATGGTGATCCTGGGGGTGAGCTGCCAGAAGGTGACAATGGTGAGGGTGATCATGAAAATGGCGAAGGAGACCACATAACTGGCAAAAGACAACATCCGGTTCTTAAGGGAGAGCCACTTGGCAAAGGAGAACCAGATTTTTTTGTGTCTCCCATCTCCGTTTTAGGCACTACATCCACAACAAACACAAAAAACAATAAACAATTTCTTCCATTAAACAATTACACTTTCTTTGAAAAACATTTTCCCATAGAATTTATTTTTCCATTAAGCTACACTCAATTATTTACTCATCAAAAATGAAATGTCCCCCTCACTTTTTTATAGCTAACATAACAAGACTTTAACATATATTGACAAACCAAATCATACACCCAAAATTTAGCATCACACAATTTCCCTTTCTTCTAAATAAAGGAGCTAAAAAAAATTGTGCACTAAATTGAATTCAATCACCCTATAGAATTATGTAGAATTTCTCACAGCTCTCATAGTTGTAAATCATTTCATGCATGAAAAGGCTTTGCTAGGCAATAGAACTCATTAATAAATTTCACACTGTAAAGAAAACAAGATCAAACACGTCATCCCCTTTTACCAAGAAATTGAGAGGTCAGACAACAATATATTACATTTACACCTCAAAGTCTCAAAATTTCAAGTCTTTAAACTACAATTACTAGAAGTAGTACAAAATGGTTGAAGTCCATAGTTTTCTTAAGTAGAGAAAACAAAAGAAAAACAAAAAAAATATATATTTTATGAAATACTTAAGAAAACTATGGGTTTTCGTTGGTTTTTGAATTTATAAGGGAATGTGATTATGAAATACTTAAGAAAAAAAATTGAAGAGAAGTAGAGAACAAACCAGCAATGACAACTGGGGACAACGATGAGACCTTGGACTGGTGGTGAATGCTTGGGCCGGCGATGAGATTGAGAGTGAGTGAGAGCTTGGATCGACAATGCAGAGAGCTTAGACCAACGATGAAAGGCAAAGAGCTAGGGCCAGTGGTGTTTGAGAGTGAGTGAGACGGAGGCCGTGTGACTATATGAGCTATGAGATTGAGAGTGAGTAAGGTAGCTGTGGCTATGCTGTGAGTGTGCTTATGTAAGGCATGAGCTGAAATGAGATGTGAGTGGGTTAGGGTTTATAACTATATATATATATATATATGCTAAGGACATATTTTATGTAAATTGGCTAATCTATTGACAAAATGCATTTTACTTGTAATTAGGTAGATTTAGAATAGGTTTAGTACTTCAAGAAACATTTTGTTCAAGCCAAGTATTAAAGCCATGAAGATTGGACCAAGAATCAAGTGAAGAAAAGCTGTTCATTAAAGCTCAACAAATACCTCGATAGAAAAAGTATCTATCAAGACTTAAGAACGAAGCTCAATAGAAGCTATATCTGTCAAGATCTACGAAATCAGAATTTCCAATTTGATTTTCAGCTAATACTAACATGTATGTGTAGGGTTTCTTTTCTCACAGCCCTAGACATATATAAGGCGTATTTTAAAGGCCGCTATACATAGAGAAACAGATGTTGAAAGTGACCTAGTGCCTTATTCTCTTTGTAAGAAGTTATTGCGTCTTTTGCGCCTTAGGGTTTTGTAACCAAGTACTTCTTGATCTTCATTGTTAATAAAGTTAAGAATTTTGCATTCAACAACATCTTCAAGTTGCTGGAGTTAGTCACGTACTGGGATCCGTGCAAAAGGGTGATGTTCATATATTGAAGAGTTTAGAGGTTCTAAAGCGGTAGAAGGTTTCTGGTGTAGGTTCATCTACAGGGATTGTAGAGTCTAAGGACAAGTTTTGTACTAAATTTGAAACTTTTCTTTACTATAGAGAATTGCTTTTCCTCCCAGGTTTCCTCCCAGGTTTTTTACTATGAAACTAGTTTATTTCATTGATTTTCTTAGGTCATCATATCTTATCTTATTTACTATTTCGCTGTGCATGATATTGACATGATACTAATGTTTGTTTGTTTGTTTTAACAAGATTTATTCATTATAAATATAATTAATAACTTGGATTTAAAACTTGTTAATTCTATCAACCAAGGTCTACGTTTCCCAACAAGTGGTATCAGAGCAGGTACACTCTGATTGGATTAATATTCTATAGTGTGATCTTTGACCCCCGTTGTCATGGATCATGAATAATCTTTTTTGATTCCTCCTTTGTTTGATGGTACAACTATGCGTACTGAAAAGTTCATATGAAAGTTTTTTTGCAGGCTCTTGATGAAAAAGTATGGCAAGCTATTGAAGTTGGCTGGATTAAGCCAAAGGAAACGCCGGCGGATTGGGATGAAGCAACAATCAAAGCGGCAAATTTCAATAGTAGGGCCTTGAATGCTTTTTTTAGTGGGGTGATCAATGAGGAATTTAAGAAAATATCAACCACGGAAGTTGTCAAAGAAGCATGGACTATTCTTGAGACCACCTATGAAAGTACCGATGCAGTAAAGACTGTGAAGCTTTAAAAACTCACTAGTAGTTTTGAAGAAATAAGGATAGAGGAGGATGAGACCTTTGATGAGTTCTATACTAAACTCAAGGATATTATGGCTTCTGCCTTCAACCTTGGAGAATCTTTAGCAGAATCCAAAATTGTTAGGAAAATCCTTAGGTCCTTACCTAAAAGATTTCATACTAAGATCACTGACATTAAAGATGTGAAGGACATTGATCAAATTCGTTTGACTAAGCTTGTAGGGAACCTTCAAACCTATAAGATGGGAGTAGGTTTAATGGGAAAAGGTGAAAAGAGTAAAAACTTGGCTCTTAAGGATATAAAGGAAGAGATTGATAACTCTGAAAATGAAGATGAAAGGGAAGATGAAAATGAAGATTAGGATAAGGATGAGGATGAGAATCTAACCTTCATAGCTAATGAGATTATCAAATTTCTTCAATATAGGAAAAAGAATAAAGACAAACCTCCTAGGAAATCTAAATCCTCTAAGAAGGGCAAGAATGAGAAACCCCTTATCCAATACCATAAGTGCAAAGTTTTTGGTCATATGAGGATGGAGTGCCTAAATTATCTTATGAGAGAAAAGACCAAGAATTCAAATGGTAAAAGGTTGGTTGCTACTTTGAGTGATACTAAGAATGACTTTTCTAATGAGTATATGGATGAATATGGTCATTTTATGGCTTTTGCTGCCACAACCGATAAGGTGATTGAGAGGATTCTTCTGATGATGAAGTACCCAAGAAATTGACCCTTCAAGAAGCCTATAATAAGCTACGCACTGAATTTATAAAATCTGAAAAGACTTATCGTCTTTGTAGAAAAGATCTTAATGAGGTAAAAACTAAAAAAGCTAAACTGTTAGTCAAACTATATGAGACTACAAGGTTAGTTGAGACTTTTGTTGTGGAGAACACCTCATTAGAAGAGAAGGTCAAGAATCTAGAGGTTGAGTTTAGTCAAGCTAGAACTCAAATAGAAAGAATGTCTAGTTCAAAACTTGATGAGGTATTGAGTACTCAAAAGCCTAGTTCTGATAAAACCAGCTTAGGATATGTTGACTCCTCTAGTCCCTCCTCTTCCACGGCTTCTAAATAGACTGTTTTTGTGCCCCAATCTGAGAAAGGTGATAAAGGTATGAAATTCATAACTGATTTGTCTAATTCTAAATCCTTTTTTAGACCTCACTCTAGGAAGTCTAGTGGTCCTAAAAATGCTCATGTTTGTCACCATTATGGTGTTTCTGTACATTCGCCCTAATTGCTTTAATTTGTATTCTTAAAAGCAAGTGTCCAAATGGTCACAAGTTTCTTCTCAAGGAACTACACCTTTGTTTGGAGAATTATCAAAAGCTTTGAGCTTTTTAACTCAATTTCAGAAGAATTCTATATCTTCTATGTCCTTTAGTAGACATACTATGACACGTGCATTTTCATCTTCACGGCTAGAGACTCATGCTGTATGAGTGAGAAATGAGCTTAAAACTCAATTGCCTTTTCTATCTGTCCTCTACTTTAATTCTTTCTATCTAAAGTAGGACTTTCTTGCTTGATTTCTTTTCTGTTTTTAAATCATGCTTTCATGCATCTGCATCTTTCTTTCGTACTTTCATTTTGTTTGTCTATTTTGATTTCCTTGTTTGGTTTTTATTTTGTTTATTTTTCCAAATAAAAAGAGAAAAATAAAAAAAAATTACAAAAATAGTGTGTGTTTGTATATATTGGTACTTGTGTACCTTAGATGGCCATTGAAACAAAGTTTCTAAATTTTGTATCTCTTATAACTTAGATGAGCATCTCAATGCACAACTAAGCAAGTGAGTTTTGTATTTTATGTTTGTGATGAGTACGATTAAGATGATCTCTAATATCTCATGCTCATATCACTCTTTTTGACAGGAAGAACTAGAAGATCCTAAGAAAAAGACATAAATAATCATCTCACCATTAAAGCTCATCAATCATGTATAACATCAATGTGCTTCGGCATAGTAAAATTGTGATGTTTTGGCTTACATAATTGAGTATCTCTTTTTTCTCTTATATGCCCATGCATGATATGTTTAAAAAAATATATACAAAGAATAGAAAAGCAAAAAGAATCAAAATGCTTTTAATATGATTGTAAGCGTGTTTTTAAGCGATGTGGGAGTTATAAGATGTACCTCGAATGTGATAGTCCCCGTCAAATAGTTATGATTGTGTGTAAGTGTATTAGATTATCTCATGTCTTAAATCTTCATAATATGAGACACTTATGCGCTCTTGCTATGTATGCACACATAACACGCACACTCTTTACTACTTTTGATACATGTGTAGACACAATTTGATTTGGCCATCACTAAAGATATATGTATTAATATATGCTCACTAAACTGTCTTAACTTGTTATTGAAATATAAAATTGATAAGACTTGTGTGTGTGTGTGTGGATCTATATGCTTTGCATCTTGTTTGAGATGAGATTTGAGAGCTTAATATGGTGCTTGGATGTTTGGTTGATTAGCTTGATCATTGCATTCATCTCTACGTGTTTTTCCCTTCTTGAAAACCCTTCTTTCTTCAGCTCAACACATCCTCAACAAATATCCTTTCTATCAAGCCTTCTTCTTATGATCTCGACAAATCCTCGACAGCCTCTTGATCCATCGAAGAAATTTTCTGAGTTCTCTTTCTGCCCAATAGATTCTTGACAGATCCTCAATCCATCGAGATTTCTGGGTTTTCTATCAATAGCAACTCAGCAGCTTCTCGATCTGTCGAGACCCTCTAATGCATTGTTTTCACACGTTTTGCATCTTTCTATTATCCTTTCATCCATAGCATCTTGTTTCATTACATTCATGCATTTATATGGATTCCTTGTATCCCCTGATCATCTTAGATCATCTATATGTTTCTCGAGTGAAGTTTGATAGCTTCTTGTACCCTTTTTTAATCATGTAAAAAAAAGAAGAGAAAATGCAGTTTCTTTGTAAGATTCTATATGTTAGGGGAAGAAATATATGCCTTTGTAAGGGGGAGTTGTGTTTCATCTTGTTAGGGGGAGTGTTTACCTCCTTTGTTGTTATAGGAGCTTTTTTTAGCTTCTTGTACAACATTCTTATGACCATTTTTTACATACATTGTGTTTATCTTTGAAATATAAATATATATATATATATATATGATAATGTATGTCTTCTTCACCTATCTTTACTTGTGTTGTTTCTTTTCTATCTTTATACACATGTTTCTTTATGTACACAATCTTTATTTCTGTTTCACACATGATGCCTTAATAAGTTTTGTTTAAGTGTTTCAAAAAGATAGGTTGTGAAAGTCTATCTTGTCATGAACTTTCTTCTTGCAAAGTTTTTCAAGAGTTTGTAAAAGGAACAAATTTATTTTGTAATACAACAAGCGGTTATGAGTTAAGTAATTTAAGGCTTCTCTCATGATTATTTGTTTTATTGTGGTTTTGTCATGAATTTTCAAATGGGAAGATTGTTAAGGACATATTTTATGTAAATTAGTTAATCCTTTGACAAAATGCATTTTACTTGTAATTTGGTAGATCTATGATAGGTTTAGTACTTTAAGAAAAATGCTGTTCAAGCAAAGTATTAAAACCATGAAGATTGAACCAAGAAACAAGTGAAGAAAAGTTGTTCATTAAAGCTCGACAAATGCTGAATTTGTCAAGATCTACGTAATCAGAATTTCCATATCTGATTTTCAGCTCATGCTGACATGTATGTGTAGGATTTCTTTTCTCAAAGCCCTAGACTTATATAAGGCTTATTTTAAAGGCCATTAGACATAGAGTACACATTCAGAAAGTGACCTAGAGCCTTCTTCTCTTTGCAAAAAGTTACTGCATCTTTTGCACCTCAGGGTTTTGTAACCAAGTATTTCTTGATCTTCATGTAGACACTCGATTTTGCACCTATGATTTAATCAAGGAAGATGACTAGAGTGACCATCCATGTACCCAAAAATCATTCTTGCATCACATGTATCAATTTATTCTTACATTACATGCATTAATTTATTCTTACATTACATGCATCATGTCATTCATTACATATCATAATAATGATCTTAAGATTCTAGCGATCGCAACGGTGTTTCTAGTTTCTAAGTTGGACCATTTGATCGAAAGATATCGCATGATCAAATTTGCATGGCCCATATGCATTGTGTCTAAGAAAAGTCGACCACACACGATTAATTTAAATTAATTCTGATTGGTCAAACAATTAAAATTAATTAAATAATTTTTTGATTGGTTGATAAGTAGTGTTTAAGATAGGGATGCATGCATAGGAGTGAAAGGTATGATTGGATAACAATAAAATTGTGAATAATATAAACTTTATCAAGATCTATTTTAAGGGATTTATCCAAAAGTAATTGTTCTGAAAAAAACCTAAATTATACAAAAAAGAGATAAAAAAATCATATAGAGAGGATGAAAACACGTCTAAGTGCAAGGACCGGTAAAAAAACCGTTAAAAGAGAGTCCAATTGGCACCCGAACAGGAAAGTGCATTCGGCATCCAAGGGCCAATTCGGCACTTTGAAAGTGCCGAATTGCACTTGGATGGGCTTTGGCCCAATGGCCTTCAAGTGATGATAATGCACACCCTTTTCAATATTTTCGCAAAAACCCTTTTCAATATTTTCGCAAAAGGATGCGTCTGGATTCAAACCCTAATCGTCCATACCTATTTTTTAGGGATTTCTAACCTTAATAAATAGAGGCTGAACTTCATAATTTAGCACTTTTTTTTTATGCTCTGAGAGCATACGTTTTGAGACTAAAAGAGTGTTGATATTCTTTGATCTTCTCTGGTAATTGCTCTAAGAATTAGGGTTTTCAGGTTTCAATGATAACTGAATAAGTTTCTTTGAACCCTAAAACATCCTCTTGGGAACAAAGAGTGCTCTTGAGAACAAAGAGTGCTCTTGACAACAAAGAGTGCTCTTGCAAGAGGTTGTTTCCTTTACCCTATCTTTTCTATGCTCCCTTTTATGTTGATGAATGTTTATTTCCATAACATGAATGATGCATAATTGTTTTGTTTAAAGTATGATTGTTTTTTCTATGTAATTGTTATAATCTCTTTGTTTGAATATCAATAATTTGCATGTGAACAATACTTTTTCTTAAAAATAAAAAATAGATCTGCATTTTTATAAGATGTGTTAGGACATATGTGATTCATGTTAGGAATATATGTCATCATGTATTGGCTAATCTTTTAACAAAACGCACTTTACTTGTAATCGGGTAGATTTAGGATGTGTTTAATACTTTAAGAAATAAGGTTTCAAGTTCAAGTGTTAAAGTCATGCAAGTCTGTTCAAGAAACAAGTGAAGAAGTGTTGTTCATTGAAGCTCAATAGCTAGCTTGACAGCTAGTATCTATTAAGGCTTAAAATGTTGTTTCAACCCAAGACTCGATAGCTGCTCGATAGATAAGGTATCTGTCGAGATTTATGAAAAACAAATTTTCAGTTATGATTTTCATCCAATCCGTGATGTTATGTTTAGGCTTTTTTTTTCTCATAACCCTAAACTTATATAAAGATTGTTTTAAGGGCCATTAAAGGTTGCTCAAGTTGCTCGTGCGTGTAGCAAAATTTTGTTTATGCAAATTATGACTGAAGATAGAATTTGCCCTAGTTCTTCTTTCTCTTGAAGAAGTTGTTGTGTTTGTACACCGTAAGGTTTTGTAACCAAGAAGCTTTGTGGTCTTCATCGTGTGATGAACTGAAGAACCTTACAACCAACATCCTTCTCAAGTTAGTGATGAAGTCGCGTACTGAGATCTGCGCATCTATTGGTTAATCACTTTCTAGGAGCTGTGCATTAAAAGGAGAGATTGTCGCTACAGAACAAATCCAATTGGGTATTGGGGTAAGGGTTCAACTATAGGTTGGTATAAGGTACTTAGATTCCTTTACTTGTAACCACTTATTGTGATAATAGTGAATTCTCGGGAGTGGTGATCTTAAAATCACCCTGTGGGATTTTTGCCTTGGAAGTTTTCCCCATTTGAAAACAAATCACCTTGTCAATTATATTTTTCGCTGCATTTTATTTTATTTGGTGATTTCTTTG
Organism: Castanopsis chinensis; assembly: GCA_032878915.1. Taxonomy (NCBI): domain Eukaryota; kingdom Viridiplantae; phylum Streptophyta; class Magnoliopsida; order Fagales; family Fagaceae; genus Castanopsis; species Castanopsis chinensis. The sequence goes on from JAVQMG010000096.1 coordinate 2,632,905, forward strand.
TGCTGCCATGTACATTGAATGTTAATTTGATTAATTAATAAACTCGACTAATTAATCAATTAATTCATCACAAGGGGTCAATACATTTTTGGCCTATCAAGATGTAGATCTGACTTTTTCTTAATATAAAAAATTAAAAAAAAAAAAAACAAATTTGAATCTTTCTAAGATTGAGATATGAATTTTTCTCAATGAAAAAACTGATTAGTATCTTTCTTAGATACCAATCTAATTTTCTTTAACATATGCAGATTTTTGAAATAAAGAAAAAAACTAAACATGTTTGTGTTTGTGTTTGTGTTTGTTTTAATTCATGATTGCATAAATTTAAATTATAAGTGAACCTCTCTTCTTAAAGAAAAATCCTTTTCATTTTTTTTACATCTAAAAAACAAATCTGATATTTTTGTTATTAAAACCATTTTTTTATTATAAAACAGATCTGATCTTTACAAAACTCAAAACCATTTTTTTATCTCTTAAAAACAGATTTGAATTTTTTAACCAACCAAAAGACTTTTATTTTTATTGAATAAAAACATATCTAAATTTTTCCTTCAAAAACCACATTTTTCTATATACTACAAAAACAGATCTGGTATTTTGACAAATCAAAAATCAAATTTTTTTTAACTAATAAAAATAGATATGAATTTTCAAACAAAAGAAGAGATTTCAATCATAAACAAATTTGTGAGATTTAATTTTTTTATTTTTGTTTTACATGTTCAACATATCATTCATGACATGCATAAAATGGTACATTGGTCACAAGACTTTAGAAGACCAGAATCTGTCTGGGCAGAATGGGTGTCTAACACCTTCCCATTCCGTAACCTAGCCTCCGAATTTAGATTTTTGGTTAAGTAGATCTAGTCTTATCTTTGTTTTTATTTTGGGTAGATTGTAATTAGGACAAAAGTTCATGCATTTTTGGTAGATAGTAACTAGGACCCAAAGCCATGTAAAGTTCAAATTTTCGAACTTGTATTTTTATTATTCAATCAATGAATAGAGTATTCAGTCATGTAAATTTGTATATATTTTTTCTTATTTTTTTGTACATAAAAAATAAATGACGACTCCGTACCACTTACCCAAAAAATCTCTCTCTTTTTTTAGGGGAAACCTTCAAGGTTTCTCACACTTCATTGTTAATGAAGTGAAGAACTTTGCAGCCAACAGTATCTTCAAGTTGCTGGAGTTAGTCACGTACTAAAATCTGTGCAAAGGGATGACGTTCATAAATTAAAGAATTCAAAGGTTCTGAAGCGGTAGAAGGTTTCTGCTGTAGGTTCATCTACGAGGATTATAGAGTATATGCATAAAGGTTTTGTACTATATCTAAAACTTCTCATTACTATAGTGAATTTCTTTTTGGGAAGGTTTCCCCCCAAGTTTTTTACTATGAAACTAGTTTGTTTCATTGGTTTTCGTAGGTCATCATATCTTATCTTATTTAATATTCCGTTGTACATGATATTGATGTTTGTTTGTTTTAACAAGATTTATTCATAATAAATCTAATTAACAATTTGGGTTTAAAACTTGTTAATTCTATCAACCAGGATTTAAATTTCCCAACAATATATATAATGGGTTTTTAGTAATTTTAGAGTAACTGGGTCAGGTCCAGGTCCAGGTCCGAGTTTGGGCCAGGTTTCAGACCTGGTTTTGATAAAACCCAAACCACTTCGAATTTTTTTTTTTTTTTTTAGCTCATACCTAACCCTATTCTTTATCAACCAAGTAAGGCCCGACCTATCCCTAATGAGTTGGGCCGAGTACCCGCGAGTCGAGCAGCAATTGCCATCCCTAGGTTCAACAGCTAGAATTCGCTTGTTTTAAACTTTTTTCTTTTTAGTTGTATACTAAAATAATTCAGGACATGTGTCTGAAACAAAGAAGTCAATACTGTATTGGAGACTATACTGGTTTGACCACCGGTACGATATATTTTAGATACCGGTCAGTACCGGTGTACCGTTTTGGATTTACCGCAACACATAAAAAAATTATATATATATATATTAATATATCTAATTACATTTCAAATTTTTATCTCTTTGGTTCAAATTATTTTAAGCTAATGGCTAGCCCATTTCACTACTCAATTAAAAAAAAAATTTAAAAGCATAATAAGCCTTCTACGTGGAAGTGGTAAAAAAAGAAAAGAATAGTAAATTGTAAATGATTTTCTAAAAAATTAATAAACAAAAATCAAAAAATAAAAAAGTCAAAGAGTGGCAGATAAACCACGTTGGTTTGTCTGCCCCTTAGTAACTTTTATTAAATAATAATTAAAAAAAAAACTTTTAATAAGACTAAGAAAGTGGGTAGGTGTAAAAAAGTGAAAGTCATCTTGACGAAGGTTTGTCCGCCCCTTAGCAGAAAGTGGTTTCTCTACTAACATTATGTTTAGAAACCCAGACCAAAAAAAAACTCAAACAAATGCCTAAAGAGAGAGTGACAACGAGGAAGAGAAAAAAAACTGAAGAAGCTACTATGGGATGGCAGCGAGCTTAAGCCTCAAGATCTGACAATATCTCACTAGTGGATGAAGGTTCAACAATGGTGAACAGGCACTGTAAGTACAAATTTCTTTTTTATGAAAACCCATTTCAGTTTGTACCAATCCAGAATGAATTTACCGCCAAAAAGCACCAGAATCCGCCGGAATGGCCGAAACAAGCCGAAACACACCGGTATTTAGGACGGTTCAAATCAACCCAGTTCCTATACTGGTCCAAGCACCAGCACAAAATATTCCAGCCGTGCTAGCCAGTACGGTACGGAATTAACTTCACTAATTTGAAATATGAATGTTTGAGTTCTAAAATGTGTTTCTTGATTTTATATCATGTTAAATTTGATTTCTACGGTATGTCTATTCAGGCATTTCTACGCCAATACTCATATTATGTAGAGTTTGAATTATGTCTTGGATTATATTTTAATAAGTTATTTATTGTGGAATGAATGGCCTTACCTGACAACATTTATTGAAACGATATTCTGATCTCCCTCTCGCTTGGTCGTGTACTTGTGTGTTTCACAGGATTCATATTCCCCAATAATTATAGAAATTTCTAGTAATTAATGGACGCCTAATTTTTAATTAATTTTAGTAATAGTCTAAGGTTAGTGATGTGTAGGGGATTCTAGCCTTTTACCCCTATCTTTTAAAATATTTGGTAATATGCCCCTATTTCCAAACTATTTAGGTCCATATCCCTATTTTGAAGCTCGATTTTCTAAAAATCAAGTTTTAATGAAGACCTTGATTGGTTTAAAATCGAGTTATGCCCAATCAAACTTAAAAAATAAAAAATAAAAAAAAATTGCATGGAACTCGAATTCTATTGAAAACGCCCCTATAGGTGTTACAAAACGTTGTTATAGGTTTTGAATTGATCAAACTAAAAAGAAATTGCATGGAACTCGAGTTCCATTGAAAACGCCGCTATAGGTGTTACTAAATGATGCTATAGGTTTTGAGCTGATCAAACTAAAAAAAAAAAATTGCATGGAACTCAAGTCATTGAAAACGCCACTATAGGTGTTACAAAACGCTGCTATAGGTTTTGGGCTAGTCAAACAAAAAAAAAATTGCATGGAACTTGAATGAACTCGAGTTCCATTGAAAACATTGCTATAGGTGTTACAAAACGCTGCTGTAGGTATGAAACTCAAGCTCCATGAACTCGAGTTCCATGCAATTTTTTTTTTTTTTTTTTTAAGTTTGATCGTCCCATACTCGGTTTTCTACCAATCGAGTTTTTTGATTGAAACTCGATTTTATTAAAGTCGATTTTCGAAACAAGGGCATAAACTTAAATAGTTTAGAAACAAGAGCATATTGCCAAATATTTTAAAACATATGGGTAAAAGGCCAGAATCCTCAAGATGTGTGCATAACAAAAGAAGGAAATCAAGTGAACATCTTCTGATCACACCTGTTAATCAGCTATATATTTAGCTGATCTTGCTAAAAGAAAAAAAGGTGCTAAATATAATAGTGGCAATTATCATGTTCTAATCATTCCATGTCGATGATGTCGCATCCATGGTGTGTGATATACAATACATTAAGATCAACACCAGCAATATATTAGCCAAGTTATATTAATTATTATGTTTATTCACGTATATGATTTATCTTTTTATTCTATTTGAAACCTTCAACTGTAATAATAATAACTAGTCTCTAAGTATGCATAGAGGCTCTTTTGTTTTTTGGATAAGGATTAATAATTTGAATTTATTATAATTTGGAATTTCTATTTTTTTCAATCACAAAAAAAAAAAAAAAAAAAAAAAAAAAAGATGTGATGAAGGGTAAAAAAAATGAATACGTAGGGTGAGTTTTGTAAATTGGAGGAGTTTTAAAACTAACAAAAAAAAAGTAATCCTATTTTGTAGGGAGTTAGTGAGTAGAAATAGGAATTTAAATCAATGTAAAAGTAGGAGTTTATTAGAAACAGAAAGGCATTTCAACGTAGAAGCAGCAATTTATTATTTTTGTCAATTCACTATTTTAACCTCATTTTTAAGTTTTAGGTAGGAGTCTTTTTTACAGTAAAAAAAAGTAATAACTAACTTTCTTTTGCCAATTTACTATTTTAACCCCACTTTTAAGTTGTTGGTTAATTAATGTAGGGTATTTTTAACAAGAAAAAAAACAATAACTAACTTTCTGAATTCTCTTTATATAATGATAATAATAATAATAATAATAAGCAACCTTTCTTTCTTTTTTTTTTTTGAACCTCCCCGATAGATAAATTTTTACAGGGAAGAATATCTATTTAGGATATTTAAATAATTTAAAAAAAAAAAAAAAAAAAAAAAAAAGGAAAGGGGTTTTTTTTTTGTGTATATTACAAATAGTCAAATTCAATTTTTTTTTTTTTTTTTTTTTAGAATTTCAACTTATGGCATCCACTCTTAATGATAACTCTTTATTATCATATCAAAATTCAACTTTAATATAAAGGAAAATTGATAGAGAGTAAAATTTTTAAGACTACTAACATGAACCAATTTGCATTACTTGAATATTGTTCCCTTTATTCATAGAATTAGAAATGGAAAAAGCATAAAAACTAATGGATCAATTGAGTAACAACACTAGCAGAAACTTCAGCATAACCTCGAAATGTGCTTAAAGCATCTCCAAGAGTATAAGGGATTGGGTACTTCGACATAGCTAACAAATCAGCGCAATGTTGGTGATTCGTTATGGCATCAGACACCTTAGTCTTGGAATCCCTAAAATTTTTTGTGCCCATGTCTTGAAGTGCACTTGTTAAATCATTTCTTATAATCTCAAAACATCCATTACAACCTACACATGGTAGTGTGACCGTATCATTTTTATGAAGAACACAAAAGTTGTAACGTAATTCTTGCACTCTCACACCTTCAACTAGTGAACAATTGATTAATGTGCTTGCTTGTGTTGGTAAATCTGCAGACTCACTTCTGGGATGGGAGAAGAAGCACATGCGGCAATACCGCTGAAACGCTTTCGGTGTTTTCTGACACACACTATCTATTGGATCACCATCAACTCGCAATGGATATTTGTTATTTGCTATGGTAAAAATGATCAAGAAAAGAGACAAGGAAAGTCCTGGAATTGATGCCATGAATATGATCAAATAACCTGCACCAAAAAAATATGTTCAAAAAAATAACCTGCACCAAACGTAAAATAACCCTAAATGAAGAAGAAAAAAAAAAGATGAACAAAAAGAAAGAAAAATAAACTTGGTTTCACTTTTTATTTTCTTAAAATTACGAACATACAAATGTAGAGAGTTGATAATTACCCCAAAAAAGAAATATCTCGTTATGAAAAGTAAAGTTTGGTGGAGTCAAGTAACAAGGAACTTACCTCCAGATAGACTAATTATTTATATATGGTTGATTAAATTTGAAGTGAGTCTTGCACTCTTTATAAATAAATAAATATATAAATTAAAAAAAGTTTGTCATACTAGGGACTTAGCTTGGTGTTTTAATAAGGTTTTAAATCTTATTAATACATTGAAATAAATGCATTTATCATTAATTAATATTTTGACACAAATAATAAATTTTTATGAGGTGCAAGAAATTAATAATTAATGTACAACTATAGATAATTAAAACGAATTATTTAAACATTATTAAGACATTGAAATAAATACATTTGCCATTTATCAAAAAAAAAAAAATACATTTGCCATTAATTAATACTTTTGACATAAATACTAAATTTTAATGACGTAGAAGTCTAAATGAAAAATATAAATATATGTCATAGAATGTACAACATATGACAAAATCTTATGCTCCCTACATGAAGTCTCTCATTATTCATATAATTTTCATAAGAATTGAAAATCAATAAGAATCTAGCGTAAAACAATTGTTTTATACCATCCAATCATAGATGCCACATCAACATTTTACAAACACCCCACAAATTAATGAATAGGGAATAACACATACAATCAATACCCATGAATACCCAAATGATATGCTTTCTGTCTCTGTCTCTCTCCCTCCCTCTCTCATATTGGCCAAGCTGATCTTCTCAAACTTCGCCCTTTACAGTTGCTGCCGCTGTCATTGGTAGCGGCACACACTCTCCTCCTTCCCTTTATCTAACTTTCTTCTTCTCTCTCTAGTTCTCACTTACTAACCTTTTATGATTACAACCTCCATAAAAGCCCACAATTGCAAGTATTATGTGTTTATATAATTATATTCATGTAGTTTTTAATTTTTATCAAAGAATCTTGTCATGAATGGCTTCTTTTAGCGGAGCAGCTACTGGGAAATATAAAAAATCGAATAAACCCTCAAACTTTTCAATGTTTTAGCTCTAGAATATCATAAAACAAAACCAAATCATCAAATAATAATCTCATAGAGCAAATCTCCTTCATCCTTGACTATGATGCTAAAAAAGAAGAGGTTGAAGCATGCTATTTCAATGCATCAATGTGTTTAGGGACACTGGCAACACTGTCAGCGCAGAAAGGGAGGTGGTGGAAGAAGAAGGAGATGGGTTGGTGCAACAAATTTGCTTTAATGGATGGGTTTCCCACGAAGTATTTAATAAGAGAGGGCAGATGAGCACTATCGTGTGTGGCCAGTTCTACACCTTAGTTTGTGAGAAGTTGACGTGGCATACTGAGATTGAAGGATGTAAAACTAGGTTTTTACACCTAGTCGATATCAAATTCAGACTCTTTTCATAACTCTCATGATATTTTTAGTGTATTCAAGTCAATACTCTCTTTTTATTTCTTTTATTTGAGTTTTAAACTTGAAAAAATAATTTGAAATGATGTAATGTTTTGTTTCAAAGACAATTTATTGAATGATATGTTTTTTTAAGTTGAATTTTATGAGACAAACAAACACGATGGAACATAAGAGAAGTACATAGAAACAAATTAACACACCCACTAGGATACAAAGTTACATGTCTTGAACAAACTGTTAAGTTCAAGACAAAGTTGATGTAATTCATCAGTATGGACTTAGATATGTTAAGTTATATTTAACCTAATCACTATTTGTTTTTTTAATTTATTATTGTAAAATTTCTAATTCCCTCTCTCTAGAAAATATATTTCAAGGCTATGGCTATTTAAGCCTGATCTAAGGATTTACAATCTTAGATCCAACTCTTGTTCATAGTAAAGAATCGAATTCTATTGGCTCATAAATATTTGATTTTTGATAGTCTTGTTGGAATAGCAAGGCTCGCAAATAAACCCATCTTAGCCAAATCGATTGGCTCTAGGGCAAGAGGGAGTGTGATAGATTGCATTGTTAGTGGATTGCATATACCGTAGTCAACACCCATGTCTAATTCTACTTAGTGTGCTAACAAAATATTCTACTAAAGGCCCAATCTCAATCCGATTTTGCTTTGCATACCTAGTAAGATTTAACTTGAACCTATTATTGGGCTTGATATCTCTGACAGAGAATAAAATTGTTAAGACTACTAACATCACGCCAATTTGCATACTTCATTATTGTTCCTTTTGTTCATAGAACTGAAAATGGAAAATTCATACAAACTAATGGATCAGTTGAGTAAGAACACTATCAGCAACTTCAGCAAAACCTCGAAATTTGTCTAAAGCACCTCCAAGCGTATATAGGATCGCGTACTTCGACAAATTCAACAATTCAATGCAATGTTTGTGATTTGTTATGGCATCGAACACATTATTCTCGGCTTCTCTGAACTTTTTTGTCCATGTCTTGAAGTGCACTTGATAAATCGTTTATTACAATCTTGTAACATCTATTACAACATACACACGGTAGGGCAACCTAATCATTTTTATGAAGAGCATAGAAGTTGTAATGTAGTTCTTTGATTAATGTGCTTGCTTGTGTGTTTAAATCGGCAAACTTACTTCCAAGATGGTCAAAGAAGCACACAGTTATACGTACTGCAGAAACTCTTTGGCACACACTATATATTGGATACTATTAACTCGCAATGGATATTTGTTTGTAATAAAGGTAAGAATGATCAAGAACATAAACAAGGAAGAAAGTCTTGGAATTGATGCTATGAATATGATCTAATAACACAAAACCTGCACCAATTATAACATAACCTTACATGAATAAGAAGAAGATGAACAAAAAGAAAGAAAAATAAATATAGGGAGTTGATAATTACACCAAAAATATATATCTAGTTGAGGAAGTAAGTAAAGTTTGGTGAAGTCAAATAAGAAGGAGTTTACCTCCAGACTAGTTATTTATATATGGTTGATTAAATTTGAACTGAGTCTTACACTCTTTATAAAGAAAGTTTCAAAATGTTTGTCATACTAATTAAGAACTTGGCTTGTATCTGGTGGTCCAGTGCACAAGAGCAAAGCAATAGACCAAATCTTTGCTAGTCATAATGAAAAATAGACAAAACTTAGATACAGTACCTTAGGTACAGTTCGTTAGGTACCCTTTTTAAAATTTAGCCACCTGTCTATTTACTTAACAGAGCAAATGTGCGTTAAGTTAACATCCTTTTTCCAAATTTTTTTTTTTTCTTCTTTTTCTTTTTGGCCGTGTCCTTCAGATCTGAAAGCCAAAGTTAACATCTCTCCTTTTTTTTTTCTTTTGGCCTTCTCCTTCAGATGTCAGTTAACATCCTTTTTCCATATTTTTTTTTCTTCTTTTTCTTTTTGGCCGTGTCCTTCAGATCTGAAAGCCAAAGTTAACATATTTCCTTTTTTTTATTATTTATTTATTTATTTTGGCCTTCTCCTTCAGATGTGTGAAAACCAAAGTTCATGACCCAGATTTTGAAGATCAACGTCCCTCTTCTCACACTCTCAGACCTCTAGATTTTGAAGAAATCAAGATTTCAAAAGGAGGAAAGGGCTGGCTCATGTGTTTCGCGTTGTCAATTGAACGATTTGTTGGATGCCAGTCTCTATTTCTTTCTTTGTTCCTCTCTTTTCTGATCTCTTTTGATAATTCTTTTACCCGATCTAACCCTTAAACAGTCAGAAAGCCGATGGGGTTGCTGGCTTTTGATCTCAAAGATTTAACTTTGGTTTGCAATTTGAACGGCTGGTTGGGCTCGGTAGGTGCCTGGCTTTGGTGGCTGACAAAGATACTGATCTTAATTCCATATTGGAGTGTGGATTCTAAATAATTACTACATGGGTTAATGGTAATTTTGCCAAGAAAAAAGAAGGAGAGAAAGAAGGAAAATTCTGGGTTATGAACTTTGGCTTTCAGATCTGAAGGACACAACCAAAAAATAAAAGAAGAAAAAAAAAATGGAAAAGGGATGTTAACTGTTAACGCACATTTGCTCTATTCAGTGATTAGACAGGTGGCTAAATTTTAAAAGAGGTATCTAACGAACAGCACCTAAGGTACTGTATTTAAGTTTTGCCGATAGAAAAGATATGAATAAATTTATGAGTTATTCTAAGACCACAACCAATTCTATACTCATTTTCACAACTATCCTAAATAGCTGATTATGGCTGACTATATATAATTTTCACATGCACTTACCAATTTTTTTCCATCACTCACAATTAATTGGGTTTGGAATTGATTGTGGTCCTAACATTTTCTAACTTTATTTTTATGATTTTGTTGGAATCGTTTTCAAAATAACTAAACATGAGAAACAAATTCATATTTTTACATTTATTATTATTATCATCGTCGTCGTCGTCGTCGTCATCATCATCATTACTCCAAACAAAAATAGTATTTTATATAAAAATACTAGTAATTAATTCAACTAGGAATTAATGCACAACTATAGATAATTAACATGGGCATTTAAACTATTAATTAATTCAACAGTATGTAACTCATTCTTATGCACAAGAATGATGAATTGTAGGGGTAATTATTGAATACTCTCGAAGTATCATTGATGTGTACTTCCTCCCCTCACATAACTGTAAGTCCCACTAATTAAATTTATAGTGGGACCCACAATTCATGTGAAATGGGAAGAGTACGCATTTATCGTACACTCAAAGTATTTAATAATTTTCTAAACTGTAGTATTACTATTGATGTTAGTTTAGGTTATTAAATATATAGGATATTAGTTTGACAAGGATATTTGAAGGTACTAAAATGATTTTCCCTTACAATTTCAATGATATTGGTTATGCCAAATTTTCATTACACAACTGTTATATATATGATTTTTAAAATCACTATTAGATACTACATATACAGTATCAATTCACTATCATTGTCCATAAAATTCTATTAAATACAACATAAAATAAAAGAATAAATTGGCTCAATAGTATTTCCCAAATTGAATAAGAATAGGTGCATGGAATTATTTAACTCAATTACAACTTGTTACATTGAATATCTTCACATATAAAATATCTAAAATAGAAATAGTATAAAAATATATACTCATTAGTTCAAAAAAAAAATAACAGCAAAAATCTAAACAATTTAATTTGTATGAAAAGCTAACAATATATATATATATATATATATATATATATATATTAACAAAGTTTATTTATATTAGACTTCTCGTTTTCTACACTAAATTAATTCACTTAGCACAAAAATTTCAAAAATTAATATTAGATGGGAGTATGGGACACATGGCTCAAAATTTAACTCTAATTGAAATCTAATTTTTACACTAATTAACTCACTTTGGATAAAAATTTAAAAGCTTTCATTAGATGAGACACATGGCGCAAAATTTGACTCTAAATAAATTCCAATTTGAAATCTAATTGGATTTTCTCTCAGCTTTGGCTATATATATATACTAGTCACTAACCCGTGCGATGCATGGGATAGTTAAATAAAAATTTAAAGTACTTATTTAATTTGCTTAAAGGTTTATGACTTAACTTAAAAAAATGTATAACTTGAAAATAAATGAAAATAAGTAATTTTTTATTCAATATAATGGTTTAGAAAAATTCTTTTTCTTTCATATTTTGGTTCTACATAACCAAAATTGAATTTGTAAAATAAAATCATGTAGCTAAAACATTTGGTAACAGTTACACGTTTCAGACATTTATTAAACTATATTATTGTTGTTGTTGTTGTTGTTGTTGTTGTTGTTGTTATTAAGTACCCTCTAATATAATTATTTACATAAAAAGAATTCAATCAAAAAAAAAATCAGCACAATTTATTAAACAATAAAATTTCAATATAATCTTTGGAAAATACCTCTCCCATTGTCATCTTCATTTCATTTGGTCAAGCATTTTTATGCTCCACTCTCTCTCCAAATTTTTCTAATTTGGTAGAATTAAAAATGAGAGGTTAGAATTAGTTTATATATATATATAGGAAATTTTTTATATAAAGTAATTAATTGATATCAAGAACATCATAAATTTAGGCGTAAAAAACTAACTGAATAAATAAATGTTTAAATTATCATTATTTAAAAAAAATTGTGATTAATACTGAATCTGCCATGTACAAAAATCTATACAAAATACATGTCTAAGCATTACTCTAGTCTTTGTAGTATATTATATGCCCATACCAATTTAAAAGGAAACTGTGTAGATCTAACTAATAAAGTTACGTAACACAAATATTCTAAAAACACTATTGGGATATAGTTGGAAACAAAGCCCAAATAAAAGATGAAATAAATAAATGAAACGAATTTAGTATTTTTTTTTGGGTATAAAATAATAAAAGGAATGATGAAATGAATAAATGAAACAAATTTAGTATTTTTTTTTTTTTGCCATGAAATCATAAAAGTAAGGATGGAATGGTATTTTACGTGTATCTTCCACGAAGTTGCTTCTCTGCTTTAAAAGTCGCTAAAGTAGCAAAATTCAACTCCCTCACATGACTATCATCTCCTCTTCTGCAACGCCACTTCTTCTTTTTCTTTTTAATCCTTTCCCTTTCTTAATTGTTAATTCTCTTCATTCTTATCTTTTTTCTGGCATTCTTTCATCTCTTCTTTTTTTTTTTTTTTATCTTATTTTTCCTCACAGTGCCTCTGTAAAGCTTTCCTATGTTTTCAATTTTTTATTTTATTCATGTTTCTTTTCCCCACAATAAGATCATCCACTGCTTTCATTCTCATCTTCTTCTGTCAAATGCTGTAAAAGTTGAAAGATGGGAAACAGTTGGGTTTGGTTTGGACCTGTAAAGTTGAAAGTAGAGAGACACATCAGAACATAAAATTAAGATTTTATTATTTTGGCCTTTCTATTTTTTTTTCTTCTGTGTTTTCTGTGTCTTTGTTTTACATCTGTATGGTACTTGTATCCAGTGAAACAATATGGTTTTTTTTAAAGAGAAGTCAACTTCTGTTAGTGTTAAACAATTTTAAGGTTAATAAATATAAATAGTGTGGTGTACCATCACCGCTACCGGCAGTAATTGTTCCATTTCTTCAACAATGATTCAAGAATACCCCTTGAAAAACAACATAATCAGTAGCCAAAATATAAAAGAAATAGTAGAAAAACAAAGGCAGATCAAAATGAAGTGATAAATACGGACGAAAATGGCCGACCATGAAAATGCACCTCCTATTTACTTAGTGGTAATGACTTGGAAGCGCCGGTGATTTTCATGAACATGTTGATTGCTTGCTGTGTTGGCGTTGAGATTGTCAGCAATTTTTTCCGAAGACAGAGGTATGTGGTTGGAAAAGAGAAACTGCTTGTTTTTTTGCAGTTCAGTTATATTTATATGTACTGAGGCGAAAACAACTATATGATACAGTGTAACGACTTATTTCTTTTGGTTGTGATTAGTTATTTAAAATCTCAAAAGACACAATTGTTCAGTGTCTTATTCTGCAAAATGAAAAAACACAATTGTTCGATTTCTAAATGTAGGCTATTTTTCTAGTTATAAGTGTTATCTTTTATAACGAAATATAAACTAAAATTATTAGGAAAGGTGTGAAATTTATAACTTCCCCCTGGAGCAGTGCAACTGAACACCAACCATAGCAAAAAATGATACTGAAACATGTAGGCTATTTTTCTAGTTATAGGTATTATCTTTTATAACGAAATATAAACTAACATTATTAGGAAAGGTGTGAAATTTATAACTTCCCCCTGGAGCAGTGCAACTGAACACCAACCATAGCAAAAAAATGATACTGAAACGTTACTCTTTTACTCTTATTCTATCAAATGAAAAGGCACAATGTTTTGTTATTTTAAAACGTAAACGTGGCATAAATTTATGTAGTCACGTGGCGCAATGAGACGTGGTCAACAAAAAGCCAAACGTTTCGGCTATTAGTTATTATATAGATATATATATATATATATATATATATATATGAACTAAATGATTTGATATAAATTCAAATTTTGTCAAGGTAGAAGCTCAAATAAAATTAAATAAAAAACTCAAGGAATGTATCACATGGCAAAACCTCATGACAATTTACCAAACTTATAAGGTGTAAATTTTATATGAGTCCTATTAACAGGTGCCCTTAGAACATTTGGTAATAGATTATTTTAGGACAATTTCGATACCACTCTCATGAGAAATATAATAAAAAAATGTCAAAAAAGTAAAAAAAAAAAATTCCTCAAAAGTTTTTAAAAATAACCAATCCCCTTTAGGCATCCGTTAACTTTTGCATTATATATATATATATAAAGAGAGAGAGAGAGAGAGCGAGAGAGAGAGAGAGATTATTTAAACCTTATTAATACATTAAAATAAATGCATCTACCATTAATTAATGAGAAGTGCTAAGGCTACAACTTGTTCACCATCCTTTCACAACAAATTATAGGTGATAAATTATTATTTGTTCAAATTTAAACCTATTATAGAAATTACTTTTAGTCCCCCAATAGCAATTTGTACCAACCTACCACTTATGATTGTGAAAACATTAATGTGGTGTGGATATAAAATTTCTTTTAATGAATCTTTGACATAAATAATAAATTTTGATGAGGTGGTAGAAGTAATTAATGCACAAACTATAGATAATTAATAAAAATTCTTTGAAAATGATTAATACATTAAAATAAATACATACGCCATTAATTAATATTTTGACATAAATACTATATTTTGATGAGGTGGAAGTCTACGTGAAAAAATTTTCATAAATTGTACCAAAATCTCATGCCTTCCACATGAGGTCTTAGCTTTATTTCATTGTTGACATTTATATTGGTGACGAATTTATTTCGTCACTGAAAATAAGGTTTAGTGACAAAAATAATAGGTGCCAACAAACGTTCATCACCAATCATATTTTATTTAGTGGCGAAAAATTTTTGTCACTCTCTGATGGGGGCTTTGGTGACGAATGCAATTTTGTCACCATATGTCTTTGGTGATGAAATAAGGACATATTATGACGAAATGTTTTGTCACCATAGCCCACTTTTGTTGTAGTGTGTGTGTGTGTGTGTGTATATATTGTTGAATTTCCTAAGACAAACAAACATGATGGAATAGAAGAGAAGTACATAGAAACAAATTAACACACCCAATTGGAGACAAAGTCATAGGTCTTGAAAAAATTGTTAAATTCTAGTTCAATACAAAGTTGATGTGATTCATCAATATGGACTTAGATATTTTGAGTTAATTACAACTTTGAAAGCTCAGATTTGTGTTAAAACACAAGATCTTGTTCAGAACCCAAATTTTAAATTACGGCTAGAATGATAGGTACTGTAATGTGACAGTGTAACAATTGTAGGCTTGATATTTGCATATATTTGTAAAAGTCTGCATGTGTGGATATTTGTAGATATTTGTAAATAGGCATTATGACAATTGTAGGCTTGACATTTGTAGATATTTGTAAGTAGGTGTAAGGGTGTGCACTAGTGGTGCGTATGTTGCTACAAGGGTGTGCTTGTGTAGGTGTGACAACTGTGTGTGTAAGGGTGTGCAAGGGAGTGTGCGTGTATGTGTACAAGCTGGTGCATAGATAGCTGCAAAGGGGTGCATGTGTGCCCGCATGTAGGTGCATGGGAGTGTGCTATGACTGGACTATATTGCAAATGAATTGTATTGCTATTGTATAGCTGTCATGGGTTGTTAGTTGGTTAGGCCAGGTGTCAAGTAGGTAGTTAGTTAATTACGTGGGTAGTGCTTCTAAGGAGAAGGAAGGATTGTAAAGCTCATGCAGATAAGAATTCCATTGTTTCTTCCTTATTCTTTCTCTCTACTTTGTTTCTTGTTCCAAATATCAATTCTTCTTCCCTTTCTTCCACTGAACTAGAATCTTATCAATTGGTATCAGAGCCCATTTCTATAGCCATGACAGAAACTCAATCCATAGCTGGCCTCACAGAAATGTTCAATGCTCTATCTAAGACTACAAAGCAACATGACAATGAATTCCAAGTCTTACAATAAAAGATGGATGCCATGACAACCATGTTACAAACCTTATCAGAGACAATCCAAACCTCCTCTGAAGCTGGGAGCAGATGGCAAGCTAGACCAAATTCTCTAACAAGGGTTGTGTCTCCAAGAGTGCAAGCACACCAAGATTCAGTTTTTACCATTAGGACTGTAAAGCTTGAATTTCCAAGATTTAAAAGGGAAAATCCTTCAAGTTGGGTGTACAAAGCTCAACAATTTTTCCAATTGTACAATATACCATTGAATCAGAGGATCTTGTTGGCTTCTTACCAC
The DNA here is from genome assembly GCA_032878915.1 of Castanopsis chinensis. NCBI lineage: Eukaryota > Viridiplantae > Streptophyta > Magnoliopsida > Fagales > Fagaceae > Castanopsis > Castanopsis chinensis. The sequence continues at coordinate 2,649,081 of JAVQMG010000096.1, forward strand.
ATGGAGGAGGAGGCTTTGATATGGTTTCAGGATGCTGAGGATGCAGGTCAATTCACTAGCTGTGATGCATTCATCAGGGCCTTGCATATTAGGTTTGGCACTTCAGCCTATGATGACCCCATGGAAGCTTTGTCAAAACTGAGGCAGGTCAGCTCAGTAGCTCATTACAAAGGGCAATTTGAAGCCTTATCCAATTATATTTAGGAACTTCCAGACAAGCATAAGCTCTCTTGTTTCTTAAGTGGCTTAAAGGAAGAGATTAGGCTTCCTATGAAGATGTTCAACCCTCCAAATCTTGGTGCTGCCTTTGGATTGGCTAAAATTCAAGAAGGGTACCTTAATGCTAGCAAGAAAGGTACTAAGTCATGGAGTGAAGCTCAAGTAAAAAAGACCTTCAATTCTTGGTCCTCCACCTCCCAAGATTGACTTCAAGTTCTCTAAACCACCATTTCAGAAGGTCCCAGCTGCTCAGATTGATGAAAGAAGAAGGAAAGGACTATGCTTTTCCTGTGATAAGAAGTGGGTTGTTAGTCACAAGTGTAAGACTCCAAAGCTCTTTATGATGGAAGGGGTGCAAGATTCTATGCCTGAAGTAGAGGTTTGTTCAGAGGAGATGCAAGTGGAGAAGTGCACTAGTTCTAAGGTATCTTCTAACTTGATTAATTCTACTACTGAGATTACATTGTATTCCTTGTTAGGCAGTCCATCCCCAGGCACCATGAGAGTACTTGGAAGAATAAATCATCAAGAATTAGTGATCTTAATTGGTACAGGTAGCACTCATAACTTCTTGGACACCTCCATTTGGATGCTGCTAAAACTTCCCATAGTTGTTGAAGATAGCTTTGAGGTTAAGATTGCCAATGGGACATTGGTGCAGACCACGGGTGCTTGTCATGCAATCCAGCTTAGGCTCCAAGGGCAGACATTCCTTATGGATCTCAATGTTTTATCCTTAGGAGGGTGTGATGTTGTATTAGGCACCCAATGGCTGTATACTTTGGGATTGATTCAATGGGATTTCCAGCACCTTGCTATGGAGTTTGTTCTCAATGGCAAGCTAGTTTTGCTCAAGGGTTTACAACCCTCTGGTCTTGACTTTCAAGACTCTATGAAGTTCATTAAACCTGCAGTCAAGAGGGGGTTGTGTCTCCAGGTTATCTCTCCAATTCCTTCTTCAATTCCAGAACAGATTCAGCTAGAGATTGAAGACCTTTTGATTGAATTTAGTGCAATCTTTTCGATTCCATCAAGTTTGCCACCCTTGAAAGGCCATGAGCATCAGATTTTGCTTAAGGAAGGGACTCAAGCCATCAGTGAAAGGCCTTACAGGTACCCTTTTTACCAAAAATCTAAAATAGAGAAAATTATGCATGAACTTTTAGAAGTTGGGTCCATTAGGCCTAGTTAAAGTCCTTTCTCTTCCCTAGTGTTGTTGGTGAGAAAGGAAGATGGTAGTTGACGGATATGCATAGATTATAGGTCCCTTAACAAGGCTACAATCAAAGATAAATACCCTATTCTTGTGGTGGATGAATTGTTGGATGAACTCCATGGTTCTTCCATTTTTTCTAAGTTGGACCTTAGATCAAGATACCACCAAATCAGGATGAAAGAGGAGGACATTGAGAAAACTACCTTTCGAACCCATGAAGGACATTATGAATTTTTTGTCATGCCATTTGGTTTGACAAATGCTCCTTCAACCTTTCAATCCCATATGAACTAGATTGGGGAGGTGCTTTAATTTGGGGGGGGGGGGGGGTATTGATAGGTACTGTAGTGTGACAGTATGACAATTGTAGGCTTGATATTTGCAAATATTTGTAAAGGTTTGCATGTGTGGCATGTGTGGATATTTGTAGATATTTGCAAATACTCATTATGACAATTGTAGGCTTGATATTTATAGATATTTGTAAGTAGGTGTAAGGGTGTGCACAGGTGGTGCGTATGTTGCTGCAAGGGTGTGCGTGTGTAGGTGTGATAGCTATGTGTGTAAGGGTGTGCAGAGGAGTGTGCGTATGTGTGTGTAAGCTAGTGTGTAGATAGCTATAGAGGGATGCATGTGTGCCTACATATGGGTGCGTAGGAGTGTGTTGTGACTGGACTGTATTGCAAATGAATTGTACTGCTATTGTACTACTGCTATGGGTTGTTAGTTGGTTAGGCCAGGTGTCAAGTAGGTAGTTAGTCGGTTACGTAGGTAGTGCTATTAGGAGAAGGAAGGATTGTAAAGCTCATGCAGATAAGAATTCCATTGTTTCTTCCTTATTCTTTCTCTCTACTTTGTTTCTTTTTCCAAATATCAATTCTTCTTCCCTTTCTTCCACTGAACTAGAATCTTATCAAAGAATACTTTTACTCTTACTTAATCAAAGTGCGAAACAAGAGTAAATGTGCGCAATGAACCAATAACTACTCTAGTGCATAAACATAAACAACAAACAATAAATATAAAGCACAAAAGTAAGGGAAGAGAGATGTAAACACAATATAACACCAAGACGTGTTATTGAAGAGTAAACCGAAGAACTCGACGAAAAACCTCTCCACGACCCTCTAAGTCAAAATCGATCCATTAGAGAATAAAGTTGGAGTACACAAATAACAAAAAACCCTCCAAGACTAGTCTACCCAATGTACTTGAGCCCTTCAAGCTCCTGCTTCCAACGAACTTCTCGGAGTCATGTCTTCTCTAGCTTTTTGGATCTTATAATATGCTCGATTGCATCCACCAAGCCTTACCGGTTTCTTTTGGCAAATCCCCAAAGCTTCCCAAGCTCCAAAATACTATCTACACTCTGAATAGGTGTGGGTTGTGTTTAGGTACAAATCTCCTCTCAAGGTATAATAATGGAAGAGGGAACGAGAAAAGGCTACAATGATTTTTCACTAAGGATGAGTAGCTCTCTCTCTAAAAGTTAGGTGTGTTGTATTGTAGAAAATCCATCTAGGGTTTTCTTTTCTGAATGGTCTCTCTTGCTTTTGTGGGTAATGAGGGTATATATAGTATAGGTGAAGGGTAAGAAAGTCACATTTAAAATTCTCGAGGCAAAGAGTTTCGCGGGTATTTCGCGGGTTGGCCCTTCTCTTAAGACACTTGCGAAACTGACAGTCTAGCACGACTCTTCAACTTCCAACATGTGCTTCTCACGTAACTCTTTCGTGAGTAGGCTTCTGCAAGCTAGTCACGAAATTGCACCGATTCTTCAATTCATGCTCGATTCTTCACCAACTTAATACTAAACCCAATACAATAAAATTCCACAAAAATCAAGGAACAAAATAATGCAAATACAACACTTTTTGTCATGGAATAAAGCCAACATAAAATATAGTTGTAAATCACAACTTTACAATTTGACCACTATTCTTTTTAAATTTGTTTTTGTAAAATTTCTAATTCCCTCTCTTTAGTAAATAGATTTCGAGGATATGGTTATTTAAGCTTCATCTTAGGAATTTTAATGTTCAATCCAACTCTTGTTGATATTAAAGAGTCTAATTCTATTGGCTTAGAAATATTTATTTCTTGTGAGATTAGCAAGGCTCGCAAATAGACCCAACATAGGCCTAATCTGTTGGCTGAAGGGCAAGAGGAAGCACGATAGATTGCATAATTAGTAGATTGCATATACATTAAAGGCTCCTAAACTTCTTAGTTTTAAAATACAAATGTAATTTAAACGACCTCATGACAACATGAAAGAGCTCCTTATTATTCTTAGCCTTAAAATATGAAAGTAAACCATGAGAAGATTTACAAGATTTGAACACACTATTCCTGGAAGTTAGAAGGATTTTCCATCTCATTTTATCACCATAGACAAAAATTTTCATATGAGATAAATTAGATAATAACGTTAAAGAATCTTGTGATTAGTTCAAAGGTAGAGAATGTCAAAAATCCAATAGTCAAGGCCCAAGTCCAATTCTACTTAGTGTGCAAGCAAAATATTCTACCCAAGAATAATTCCCAATCATATTTTGCTTGCATACCGAGTAAGATTGCACACTGAGTAAGACTGGACTTGTGTCTTAACAGAGAATAAATTGTTAAGACTACCAACATCAAGCCAATCTGCATTACTTCACTATTGTTCTTTTGATTCATATAATTGAAAATGGCAAAAGCATACAAATTAATGGATTAGTTGAGTAATAACACTAGCACACTACAAAAAATGTGGGTTATAGCCGCTTTACCTATAGATGCATTTGTAAGTGTCTTTAGCTGCGTTTTTTTTATATAGCCTATAGCCACATTTAAAAAACACAGCTATAGGTCTAGATGTTTTTTTTTTTTTATTTTTTTAAAGGATGACCTATAGCTGCGTTTTTTAAACACAGCTATAGGCTAGCTAAAGCCGATTTTTTTAAAAGCAGCTGCAGGTTAAGCCTATAGTCGCGTTCAAAAAACGTAGCTATAGGTCCAGCTAAATAATTTTTTTTTTTTAAAGGATGACCAATAGGTGTGTTTAAAAAACGCTGCTATAAGCTAGCTAAAGCCACTTTTTTTAATGCAGCTATAGGTCCAGCTCAATAATTTTCTTTTAAAGGAGGACCTATAGCCGCGTTTTTAAAAACGCGACTATAGGTAAGACCAAAAATAAAGAATATGGCCTGAGATGTATAAACGAATAAAATATATTCTTTTTTAAGGACCTATAGCCGCGTTTTTAAAAACCTGGCTATAGGTAATACACAAAAAAAAGGGGGATGGCCTGAGATATATAGCCAAATAAATTTTTTCAAAATGCGGCTATAGGTAACACCAAAAAAAAAAAAAGAATGGCCTAACCCCCCACCTACCCCATTTGCTCTCTACCACTCAATTCCAAAATATCTCTTTTCTCTCTTTGGCCGGCCAAACATTCTTCTTATCTTCTTTTCTTTTCTTTTTCTTTTCTTTTTCTCTCAACACAACGCACACTCTTCTCCCTCACTGTCCCACCAGTACACTCCACACCACCATATACTTCATTTCTCTGGCAAAGATCACCAGAAAGCTTCATAGGAAAAGCTAAGGCTCACTCATCTCTACTATTTGAGGTAAAAATTTTCTAATCTTTTTATGGATATTATACTTTTGCTATAGGTTATTTTTTATCTAAGCTTTAATAATTAAACTCATGTAATTTATGAGCATTGCGAGTAATATTTATGTGTTTATATGTATGGGTTTTACATTGGTGGAACTATTTGATTTTGAATTTTTTCAATCTGTGCTTGAATTTGTGCTATTGTGTTGCTGATATTGTGCTTATGTTTAAATAGGTTTATGTTCTTGAGCTTGTTGTTTTGTGTTTATAAGCTTGTGCTTTTGTGTTCCTTGAATGGACTTAGTGTTAGATTTGGGTTGGTTTTGTTGAATGAGAGGAGATTCATGAGTTTGTGTTATTATATTTTGGAGCACGTTGTGTTTGTATTATGAGTATGTTGTATTTAATTTTGAATTTTCTGAGTGTGTTTGTATTGTGAGTATGTTGTGTTTAATTTTAAATTTTTTGGGTTTTTGTTTGATTTTGAATTTTTGGGGTTTCTATTTAATTTTGAATTTCTTTGGTTTGAATTTTGAATTTTTTGGGGGAAAAAACCCAGGAATTTTTTTTTTTTTTTTGGTTAGTTATTAAAAAAACCTCTAGTCGCATTTCAAAAACGCAGTTGTAGGAGGCTTTACCCACATTTTTAAAATGCAACCAAAACTATACCTATAATCGCGTTTTAAACGTAACCCAAAGCGGGTCTATAGCCTCATTTTTTTACAAAACGCAGCTATAAGTCTCAGCCTATAGGGGCGAAAAAATGCAGCTATAGACCCCATAGGGGGTTATTGTCGTGCAGTAAAAGCCGCGTTTGTAAACGCGGCTATAGCCTATAGCTGCATTTTTAGGGGTCTATAGCTGCGTTTTTGAAACGCAGCTAAAGCCCGCATTTTTTGTAATGGTAGCAACTTCAGCAAAACCTCGAAATTTGTCTAAAGCACCTCCAAGAGTATATAGGATCGGGTACTTTGACAAATTTAATAAGGTAATGTAATTTTGGTGATTCTTTATTGCATCGGACACCTTAGTCTTAGATTCCTTGATTTATCTTTTATCCATGTCTTGAAGCGCACTAACTAAACTATGTATTATAACCCTATAACATCCATTACATCCTACACCTATAACCATATCGTTTTTATGATTTTTTGTGAAGATCACAAAAATTGTAACTTATTTCTTGCACTCTTTTAGATTCAGTAAGTGCACAATTGATTAATGAGTTTACTTGTGTTTGTGAATCTGCATACTTACTTCCAGGATAGTTGAAGAAGCACTTGTAGCAATACTGTTGAAACTCTTTTGGTGTTTTTTGGCACACAATATCTGATGAATCACCATTAATTCGCAATGGATATTTGCATGTTGCAAAGGTAAGAATGGTCAAGAAAAGAGACATAGAAGAAAGTCTTAGAATTGATGCCATCTGTATGATCTAATACACAAAACTTGCACCAAGATAAAATTATTGAAACATTATAAATATAACCATAGATGATGACAAAGAAGATGATAAATTTGGATAATTGAGAATTACACCAAAAAGAAAAATCTCATAATGGAAAATAAGTAAAATTTGGTGGATTTAAGGTACAAGAAACTTCCCTCCAACATCTATTAACTATGTTTGATTAAAACTATAGTGAGCCTTATGCCTTTTATAGTAGTCCAAATCTTCTATCCCACTCTTCCTGTTCCACTATATACTTCATAAATAAAAATATGTCACATGTCCATCTATTTTATTAAATGCTAAATTTATACCTTCTACTATTTCAATTACCTAAATATGATAGGTTATTATTTATTTACTTTAGAAAATCTACCTTTAATCCCCACACCCCACAAGCTCTTATACTTATGTGGTGGTGGATTTCAATTGTTAATAAAGACCAAAAGTGGCGTGAGTTTATTAATCTTTTATCCAAAAAAAATAAAAAAGCAGTGAGTCCCTCGTGTGTGTGTGTGTGTGTGTGTGTGTGTGTGTGTGTGTGTGTGTGTGTGTGTGTGTGTGTGTGTGTGTGTGTGTGTGTGTGTGTGTGTGTGTGTGTGTGTGTGTGTGTGTGTGTGTGTGTGTTAATTTGATTTTTTTAAAATAATATATTATACTTATCTCTTTTATCTATCTATTTATACTTTTATATTATCTATAAGAGGATTCCCCTCTTTCAACTGGACTTTTATGTGGATAAAAAATACCCTCATTAACGAAAGGTAATTTCATTTAAAAACAGGGTTATAAATGTCAAATAACAAATTTCGTTTTGAATTCAAAAAGAGAATTCCTAAAATTTAGGATTTTTTTCCTTTCACGTTCAAAAAAGAAATTATAGTTACTGCTTATCTCTAGAATTTATCCTTCTTATTCTTTTGAAAAATAAAAATACATATTTCTAAATTATAATAGACAAATTATTAATCTTTACTCAAAAAAATAGAAGAGCAAGATATTATAGTTACCGCTTATCTCTAAAATTTATCATTTTTATTTGTTTGAAAAATTAAAAAATATATTTTTTTCAATCACAATAGATGCAAATTATTAACCTTTACTAACATGCATGCTAAGAGGATAGTACTATCTATAAGAGGATTCTCCTCTTTGAATTGGATTTTTTTGAAGTTCAAAAATACCCTCATTAATTTAGAAATAAGGTCATAAATGTCAAATAACAAATTTCATTTTGAATTCAAAAAGAGAACTATTAAAATTTAGGATTTTTTTTTCCCTTCATGTTCATCTTTTTTTTTCCTAAAATTTAGCCCTTTTTATTCTTTTTTCATTCGAATAAAAATAAAACACCTCCAAATTATTAATAATAATAATAATAATAATAATAAAAGGATTCCTAAAATTTAGCCTTCTTTCCCCTCACATTCATCTTATTTTTTCTACCCAAACTTCTCTCTATATCACAACGCTACTTTCAAACACACATATATCTCTAAAGTTTATCCTTTTAATTATTTGAAAAATAAAAATAGATGCAAATTTTCAAAAAATGCAAATTATTAATTTTTACCCCAAAAAAAAATTAAAAGAGCCTCTAAGCATGTGCAACGTGCATACTTAGAGGCTAGTTTATACTACATATAAGAGGATTCCCTACTTTGGACTGAATTTTTCTCTCATTTATGAAGGGTAATTTCTGTTAGAAATAAGGTCATAAATGTTAAATAACAAATTTCATTTTAAATTCAAAAAAAGAATTCCTACAATTTAGAATTTTTTTCCCTTCACGTTCATCTTTTTATTCCCTAAAATTTAGCCTTTTTTATTCCCTTTTTTATCTTAATAAAAGTATAACACCCCCAATTTAAAAAATAAAAACTAAGAGAACTCCTAAAATTTATTTTTCTTTTCCCTCATGTTTATCTTATTTTTTTCTACCCAAGCTTTTCTCTATATCACTACATTACTTTCAAACACACATTTAAAAAAAGTAATTACAATTACTGCTTATCTTTAAAGTTTATCCTTTTATTTGTTTAAAAAATAAAAATATATATATTTTCAAATATAATAGATACAAATTATTAACCTTTACCCAAAAAATAAAAGAATCTCTGAGCACATGCAAGTACGCAACGTGCATGCTTAGAGGCTAGTGTTATATATATATATATATATATATATATATATATAGAGAGAGAGAGAGAGAGAGAGAGAGAGAGAGGCTACTTTTATTTTTCTTTCTTTCTCCATATATATCATACTCAAGTTTTCTCTGTTTTTTTTTTTCTTTTTGAATCAATATACCATGTTGTACATTTATCTATCTATTAGGAGTAAAAGAGAAAACAACAAACAATAGTAAACTAGGAGTTGCCAATCAATTGAACTACTCGACTCTTAGTGACTCTCCTCTAGTAGAACATCAGCATTCCATAAATTTGTATTGCTAATACTTTAGTTTTGAAGATATTAATTACACTTAATACACTAATTATTCAATCTAACCTTGTACACCCATATGTTTAGCAAAAAAAAAAAAAACCTTGTACACCCATATTCCCACCTATCTCCACACAACTCACTACCACATCAAGTGGGAAGAAGGCATCACCACAAAGATACAATATCAATTTTATAGCACTGCAGGCAACAAATTCACAGGAATTTCCTCAAAACCAAACTACACCCACGGTCCACGCCAATCACAAAGCCCAGCATCTTAATCCAGCCAAAAAAGCCCAGTCAAATTTTAGCTGAGGACATTTAAATCCGAAGCCCAACCTGGGTTCAAGCCCACCATCTTAAACCAGTTGGCCCACTCAGGTCAAGACCCACCCCATCTGACCCGTTGCCCAAGCCCCATTGCCCAATTACTACAGGGCCCAAAAAATCCAATACCATTGCTAAAACCTAGCCAAAGCCCAGTAATTCCAGCCCAAGTCCAACACCCCCCAGGTCAACGAGTCCAAATCTAATAATTTTAACCCCAATTTTCAGTCCCACTTTCTTTTTCTTTCGCCAAACGTTTTACATGGATATTTTAACTCTTTGCCTTCTTCTTTCCTGTATTAGTTTGTGGAATCAGAGGATATAGGTACAGTTTTATTTTTATTTATTTTATGAGAAAAAGGCACAGCTTTATTTGGTGGTGGAAATAGATGTACAAACTCCAACGAAATCCTAAAATTTAGTTGAATGATTTGGTTTTCTACAATTTTTTAGTATCTTGATTAAGGGTGGGTTTGGTTGGGCTTTTTGAAAAAGTGCATAATAAAAAAGTTGAGTTTTCAAAAAGTGCATAATGAAAAAATGTTTTTTCAAAAAGCTGAGTGTTTGGTAAAAACTGTTAAAAAGTGCTTTTTGAAAAAGCTAAGTATTTGGCTAGCACTTATAAAAGTTGAAGTTTGAGGAATAAATTACCAAAGAGGACAATGTATATATAAGAGAGTTTATTTCATACTTAAATCAATATTGTGAAATTATTTTTTTCTCACCAATATTAGCTAATAATAACCTAACACTTAAAATTTATTGTGAAAATATTGTGATAATTTATACTGATTTTAATTTGAACTTACTATTACAAATATTTTTTTCTCTTTCTAAACAAATTATTTTTTTCTCACTAATATTAACTAATAATAACTTACCACTTAAAATTTATTGTAAAAATATTGTGAAAATATTATAACAGTATTTCTCAATTTTAATTTTTTACTCTTTATTTGATGTTTCCCTTATTTTATTTTATTTTATTTTATTATTTATATTTCCTTCTTTTTTTTCATCTTTTTTTCTCCTCTACACACCGACACTTTATTTTTTTTTCTTTATCTCTTTCTTTCCTCTTTTCCCTACCATGCCCTTCCTTTTCTTCTTCATTTCCTTATTTCTTTATCTCTTTCATTCCTCTTTTCCCTGCCGTGCCCCTCTCTTATTTCCTCCAGAATCTTCCACACACTGCTAATGACGATGATGAAGAAGATGAAGATGAAGATGATGAAGATGTCTTTGTATCTCTTTTTTCGTTTTTTTCTTTATTTCCTTATTTCGTCTTTCCTTTTTTATTCTTTTTTTTCACACTCTAGAGAAGATTATGATGATGATGATAATGAAGATGAAGATGATTGAAACATAAGGATTTTGGGTGGATTTTGGGTTTTTTTTTTTTATGTGGATTTTGGGTTTTTTTTTTTTTTTTTTCCTGTGGATTTTGGGTTTGAAGAAAGAAGAAGAAGAGGAAGAAGATTTACGCAAAGACCGAAGCTAACTTGCGGAGAGCAGAGAGGCCGAAGCTGACTTGCATAGAGTAAAGTGGCCGGAGCTGAGCAAAATGAGAGAGCTGAAAGAAGATTGAGAGCGTGAGAGGCGTGAGGACCCTCTGGGTGAGTGCGTGAGAGGCGTGAGATGAGAGGAATGAGAGAGCTGAAAGAAGACCTTGCCCTTTATTGAAGGGCAAATTCGTAAATGCATTAAGTTTCCAATGGATTTATTGAAAAAGCCCAGCAACTTTTAGAATATGGACCGATAAGCCTCCATTTTGGTTCAGCGCGTTTTCTTCATTGGAGTAAAACGCAACTTTTTCTAAAAAGTTGCGTTTTACTCCAACCAAACACATATTTTGGGCCACTTTTTTTAAAAAGCCAACTTTTGGCTTTAAAAAGCCCAACCAAACGGGCACTAATATCATTTATAATCTATATATATTAAGAGAAATTTAGAAAGTTAGATTTTTTTTTTCCTGTCAAAAATACCCCTAAATTAATTAACCAACAATTTAAAGATGATATTAAAATAGTAAATTGGTAGAAGAAAGTTAGTTATTGGTTTTTTTTACTATAAAAAATGCCCCTACCTAAAACTTAAAAATTGGGTTAAAATAGTAAATTGACAAAAATAATAAATTTCTACTTCTACATTGAAATGCCTTCCTGCTTCTAATAAACTCTTACTTTTATATTGATTTAAATTCCTACTTCTATTCATTAACTCCCTACAAAACAAGATCAATCTTTTTTTAGTTTTAAAATTCCTCCAATTTACAAAACTCACCCCACGTATTCTTTTTTTTTTTTTTTTACTTCATCACGATGTATTTGTTTCTTCTATCCCCCTTTTTTTTCAAATTTTTTTTTTTAATTTCATTACTCTAATCTCACGTTTTTATTTTCCCAAATCTCTTCTTTTTATTTTTATTTTTTAAAAAAGACTTCTACTATAAAACTAGTACTATAACTTCTATCCATCCTTATCATCCCAACATCCCCACTAAAAAATAGTTACTACTATGTAATTTCTCACGCTTTTATTTTTGTTTTTCAACTCACTCACGATCTCCTTATTATCACTAGCCTCCACATTTGTTAGTCAGTTTTATATTTATCTTATATTTGTGAAGGCCAAGTTCCATTCTCATCAATCTTATGTTTCATTTTCTCTATAAATTTTTTTTGACAATTTGTTCAATTTGTGCTTTTCAATGGTTATTTTTTAAAATTAAGCCAAACTTTAGCAACTAATTGACGACTTCAATGGATTTGATGTTAGGGATACATTTTACAGGGTCTGGAATTGAGATTGGCAAGTGCAATCAAGACTCAAACCATTCATTGAGCAAACAGGTATATTCCAAAATTCTTGGTAGTATTGATTTATGCATTTATGGGGAAAATAATTTCTTCATCACACTCTTAGGTTTTTTTTTTTTTTTTTTTTGGTGATTGGAAAAAGTAAAAATCTTATATTATAATAAATGCAAATTATTAATCTTTACCCAAAAAATAAAAGAACTTCTGAGCATGCACGCAAGCACTTGCTCAGAGGCAATTGTATAGTAAAAGTTTAGCGATGTATGATTTTTTTTCTTCTCTTCTATATTTTTTGTTGCTGATAATTATGGGTTTAAAAAGAGATAAAAATAATTATGGTAATTATTGATAATAAAGTTTTATAACTTTTGAAATTGTATATGGAACTATCTATGAAAATATGATAAAATTATATTAATACCCTGAACTCTAAAAGAACTAACTATGAGATGAAATCATGCAATAAAAGCTATAAAGCAAAGAGGAAAGTAAATCATCCAAACATAAGGCAAGCAAGCATGTAAACATTAATCAAGCATGTGAGCGTCAATCTAGAAACTTTTGAGTTCAATTTCAAACACGTGACCTAGTTATTTTGGTCTAATTATCACCATTTTAGAAAGATTTCATATATAGTTAAACAATTATGACCTTTTCAATTTAGCCTAAAAAAAACTTTAAATAATTAAAACAAAAACGATGTGAAATTATTTAATTAGACAAAATAAATATGTGTCACAAGTTTATGTGGTGCTTAAAGAAAAATATAGATGAAATGGCTACTAATACAAACAAAATATAACTACAAGGGATAAAATTCAAATTTTAAAATTTTAGGTTTAAAGACCCTAAACTTGAGAGATGTAATTTGTACTTGGTCAATAATTAAAATAGCACCTCAGGTTTATGTCCAAAGTGGATATGCCATTTGGAATTGGCATAAGCTGCTAGGCGTCGAACAAAAACCCAAGAGTGTGGATAACATAAGATTAAATTAGAATAAGGGTCCGTTTGGATAGAGCTTATTTTTGCTGAACTGAAAACTGAAACTGAAAACACTGTAGCAAAATAATTTTTTAATGTGTGAATAATACTGCGGGACCCATTTTTTATAAAAAAATTGCTAAAAAAGTACATGAACAGTGCGTGAACAATGCCAAACAGTGATTTTCGTCTCCAGCACAATGTTGCTACAGTGAAAAAACGTGCATGAACAGTACCAGTTACTGTTCATGCACGTTGAAAAAAAAAAAAAAAAAAGGAGAAAACGCAGACAGAACAAAACGTAGGAATTATAAGTTGGATCCAAACAGGTACTAAATATGAACATGTGATCGCATGAAACCAGCATACACCAATACATGACAACATACGTTGGTATTTAAGGAATAGAAGGATTACTCAAATATCTTACCTTTCCTTATAAAGGCAATAGATTTGGAAAAAAAAAAAACTTGTTTATTCTTAGGAAAAATTCAATTTAACAAATACTATGCGTTGACGCCCTACTTTGCACCAAGTAATACTTAAGTCCTTAACTCTAGTAACATCATAAAGGACACTTTGGCTTTGACATGCCAAGTAATCAAAATTATAACAGCTAAATCTTAATTTTGATAGTCAAACTTTGGCAAGTATACACATTTTGCTCATGGTTTTTGGGACATTTTGAACCCCAAAATCCTCCTATAAAAATCCAATGAGCCATTGGAAAGGCACCCCTTTAAGAGAAAAAATATCACTTTTATTACCTCTAAGACACTCCATTTTTTATCCCCTCAATTTCCAATCTCAACGAAGACATGGTAGGAAGCAAGTATCAATTTAGTATGACACAGAGTTGACCAAATATTTCTTCTTCTTCTTTTTTTAAAAAATAATGGTACTCATTAAACAACAATATTAGAAAAGAAGGTGCATCTCATGAATGTTTTTTTTAAAAATAAAAATAAAGAAAGTTTAAATGGTGCCGTTTGCTAACATAGTGGCATAACAAGAATAGGTTATCTCATCAAAAAAAAAAAAAAGTTGACTATTTTTACAAAGTAACTTGGGGACTAATTTGACATTTTAAAGTAAAAGTTAAGAGACTATATAGAATTTTACCCAAAAAAAAAAAGAGAAGAACGAAGCGCAATTCAATATTCATAAATGATTTGTCAACCAAATATATATATATATATATATATATATATACACACACATATTTGGTTGGGTTCAAATTATACTTGATGCAATTCTAAGCAATATTACGTCACTCAATATTTTTTAATTAGATGTGAATTTTGACAAATCCACCGTTAAATTACATTATCTTCGTATATTCTCCATGCTTGCAAATTTTAATGGTGATTAAAGATTAATAGCTATGTCATCAATCAATTGTTTATATTCAAATTTCTATAGTGTAAAATAATACATAACGATGAGTTTATGGATCGAATAGCAAATAATATTCAATTGACATGGAAATTGACAAGAATGCTTAAAACATATAAAACATGTAATTCAACGATAGAATTTTCAAAATATGAATTTTATAACAAATTATTAAGTGGTGTAACATTGCGAACCTAACCCATATATATATATATATATATATAATTGATAGGAGTGTCAATGTTCGACCTAACCCATGAACACGACATAAAACCGACACGGGTTTTTTCAGGTTAAGGTTGAACCTTAATGTGTTTGGGTCATAAACGGGTCGACCTGAAAGTGACACGATAAGAAACGTGTCGTAAGCGGGTCAATCCATGTAACCCGCAATAGACACGATTGACACGCCAATTTATTTGTATCAACCTGAAATGACCCATTTAGCACAACCCGCTTAACTCGTATAACAAATAAATATTCATATTATTTTAGATTTATCAAATACTTTTTATATCCAACATATATTTTAAATTTTAAAAAAAAAAGTGAGTAATTACAAAAATTTACAAGGGATATAATTGGAAATTGAAACTTTACAAACCCTAGATCTCTAAGCTTTACAAACCCTAAATCTCTAAACCTTCTTATAAATATCTTTTTTTTTCTTTTTTTTTTTTTAATTTCAGTCGTACTACTCTTCTCATGCCTAATTCTCAAACTCAAAGTGTCAACTCTCAAACCGGTTATTTCTCTCTCTCTTTCTCATGTGTTAATTTTTTCCGCATAATGCTTTTGTACAATAAACTTTGAACCCATGTGCCTTGTGTTTTTCTTGATTGCATGATATGGCCCCCTTGTTTTTGTTAAACTATGCTATTTTATTTTTGTTAAACTATATTATTTTGAATTTAGATTTAAGGGTATTCACTTCTTTTGGAGTGTAAAGAACTTATTTCTAGATGAATGTTATATTTTTGTTGAATTATATTATTTTGAATGTGAGTTGAAGACATGAAGTGTATGCACTCCTTTTGAAATATAAAAAAAAATTATTTCTAAACGGATGATATATTTAATATTATATAGGTTGAAATAGGTTGTGTTACATTCGTGTCAACTCAATACGACTCGTTTATTAATGTGTTAAATGGGTTGGGTCAGGTCAACCCTTCTTATTAACAGGTCGGGTTAGAGTTGAAGGATTATGACACGATTATTAAATGGATCGGGTTAGAGTTGAACCATTTAGTCAAATACTCCTACCTCGACACGACACAAATCCGATACGCTAACCCGAATTGACACCCCTTAATAATTGAAATTTAGTTATTCAGAGTGATAGTGAAATATTCCAAGAAGAACATTATATTATAATAATAATGGTTGGACATGCTTGACATGATTCATCCAAATTCTGGATGGCTATCAACCATGCGTAAAGGTCATGAAAAATTGGACTCTACCATCCTAGATTCCTCTCTGCTTCCACGAGATTTCACCATAGACCTCCCTCTGTGACGTGAGATATCAGAGAGGGTATTATATAACCACAAAAATTCATAGTCAACCAATAAAGTTCTATCCATCCTTCAAGTCAGAAAGAATTTTTTTTTTTATTATTAACATGCACAAGAGTGCTTGGTAACTACTCTCTTCCTCTTGTAGTTTCTAAGCAATTGAAGCTAAATGTTGCTCTTCTTATTGGTTAATGAAATTGGGTATTATTAAAAAAAACTAATAATGTTCTTAAATTTATTCTTTTAAACTTTGTGATATGACAAAGTGATGTCCATTAATTTAGGACTTGTAAATTTTATTTTTTTGAGAGGAACCTGTAAATTTTATTGATCTTCATGTACTCAAATTTTTTTTTTTTTTTTAAAATTGGGTCAAGGGTATTGATGAAGTGCAGATTCGTCAGTCACGATGAGTGCGTTCAAATGAAGCCAACTTCTCGTCCATCAGGTTATGAAGAGGATAAAACTACTTCCTTAGAGTGGTCACTGGTGTGATGCCTGTCACAACGTCTCCGATGCTAAAGTCAATATAAGGAAGCCTTACTAGCAAAACAATATTCTAGAAGTATAATAAGTATTATTTGGGTGGTGTTTATACCTCGTGCTAGTGCTTGTGAGGGCCTTGTATATGTTTCCACAGCACCTAGTCATTGTAGCAGTGATTACAGCTATAATGCCTCTATTGGTAACGCCTTGTGCCCTATAATGTGGCCTTTAATAGGCATCCAACGGTCTGTATAGTTGTTTTTATAATTGTTCAAGATATTATTGCTTGTATTGAATAGTTGGATATCTTCGTCACTAACGTGGATGTTTGGTTGGCTCATCACAAGGGATGACTCCGTCGGTCACGATGACATTGTCCATATAAGTTGAAAGCTCAGTCCCATCAGGCATTGAAGTTGAACTAATATATCTTGATATTTTTGACAAAGATGCATACAATTTAAATCCTATTTATCTTTTGTAACCATTGAATTAAAGAAAAAAATAACATTGTTTTACTTGTAGTATTAATAACAAGTATTACATTTAAATCAACACTCTTTAGTTTCTCAACCAACAAAAAAAAATCAACACTCTTATAGATTGTAAATTTTTTTTTTTTTTTAAAAGTCTTATATAACTCATTATGATTGTTTAAGATAAATTTTGAGAAAATTATACTTTATTATCCTAAACTATATCATAAATTGCACTTTGCTCTCTAAAATTTTCGAATGCATGTTTTGTACCTTAAACTATGACCATTGTTATACTTTGCACCCTAACTTTTTTTTTTTTTTGAGGAAGTTTGCACCCTAACATTAAGTTTGCTGCTAACTTAGAGTATTGACTACTGAAATTCAAATCGAATTCCGTAATTTTACATCACACATGTCTTATTATTATTATTATTGTTGTTGTTGTTGTTGTTGTTATTATTATTATGTGTGTATGTAAGTTAATGCTTTTGAGTACGTGTGTATTGTAAAATAAAATTTTTAGAGATGATGCCAATAGAATCTTAATCATCTATAGTAATATGATAATTAATTTATCTTCATACACGTGGACTGGGTTGGAGAATCCAATCAACCACTAATCATTTCTTAATAGCAACTTATTACTCCCACTTTTTTTTTGGGGGGGGGGGGGGAGGGGTTAAACGAAAGCCCTTTTTTTAGAAGGAAAAAAAAGAGGCTACCTATCTTAAAATAACAAGATTATATATATATATATATGTGTGTGTGTGTGTGTGTGTTTATTTCATTGTTTCTTATTTATTTTATTTATTGTCACATATAAATATTTATAATACAATTGGTGGTAGTAGGTTAAGCATTTTTTCTCATCCAATCCATTATGTAACAATTTATAAAACTACGAATGTGTCTCGTTCATTTAATCAAGTTATATAACTCATTTGAAAAATGACGTGACTATCTACAAAAAAATGCTAAATCTATAAATTATTTTATAATTTTTTTTTACAAACTTTTAATATGAAGAAGGATTATTGGTAAATA
Source organism: Castanopsis chinensis (assembly GCA_032878915.1). NCBI lineage: Eukaryota > Viridiplantae > Streptophyta > Magnoliopsida > Fagales > Fagaceae > Castanopsis > Castanopsis chinensis. The sequence continues at coordinate 2,667,081 of JAVQMG010000096.1, forward strand.
AAAAAGTGATGTTAGTTATTGACCTAGATGTGAACCAGTAAGAGTTGACCATAACAATAGTTTGTAAAAATATTATAAAATAATTTGTGGATATATATTATTCATAAAAAATTAGTGATATGACTAAAGTTACACAGTCTTTTCAATCACAATATACTCTGTTGGAGGATGATAGTTCTACACTAAGAGAAATGCTATGTCCATAGTATTTTCATAATAAATCCCAAGTATTGGCTCAATGCATGAGGTAATTAGGCAACTGCCTAAGACTCCTAAATTTTTATCAATATAGATATCTTTGTACCAATGACAGTATTAATTAAGTCCCAAATATTCATCAATAAATAAGAAATAATTGTTTTATCAAACAAAAAACAGAAAAAAGAAAAATATTTTCATTGGATGTAACAATGACTATTCATTTTCCTTAGTTTTAGAGTGTAGAACTCATTCATCTCTATACTCAAATGTTGAAAGAACTAATTAATCTCCTACTAGTAAATAAATTTATATTCAAATTTCATTTACAGATATTAAATATATAATTTTCTTATTAATATTCAAAATATAAGAATATGCTTAGTCATCATTGGCCGCACAATGCCTTACGTTAGCCCTGCAAATCCCAAATGGCGGGTCTCTATTGGTTGATACTAAATTACTAATAAACAAAAAAGTAATTTAAGTGACGAGTTACAGCCGTATTAAAAAACTTTTGTATATATTTTTGATAGGAAGGTTCTAAGGAAACTTTTACCTATACAACTAGAAAAAAAGGTAGAAAAATTAGGGAAATAAATCTCAATCCCCAACTGCCTTTCCTATTCCTAATCACCATAACAACCCCACCAACATCACTCCCCCCTTAAACACCAATCACACAAAAAAGAAGAAAAAAAGTCATTGTTGCAATTAAACCCAAAAACCAAAAGCATAAAAAAAAAAAAAAAAAAAAAACCCCAAAACACCCAAATTATCCCACCAAGGAATTCATATTCCCCCAAAACTAAAAAAAAAGAAAAAGAAAAAAAAAAAAAAAAAGAAAAAGAAGAAAAAAAAAGGTGTTTAAACGCGGAAACACCACTGAACAAAAAAGACTCTCTCCACTCTCTCTCTCTCTTTGCTTACTTCTATTTCAAAAATCACCAAAACCCTAACCCTAGTTTCTCTCTCTCTCTCTCGCTCTCTCTCTCACTGCAAAGCCACACATCATTAGGGTTTTTGATTCTCCACCCCATACACACGCACATATTAGTACATATATATATAATTATATAAAGCAAACAATTATAAATTTTTTCGAATACTTCGTTGTTTTTTTTTCTTTTGTGGGGGTTTTTGAAATGGTCACTGGTATTGGCGGAGGTGGGTCACGAGTGATCGAGGGAGGCGGTGGGACTCAGAAACTGTCCGCAGGGGTGAGGAAGACGATCCAATCCATCAAAGAAATCGTGGGTAATCACTCTGAATTGGATATCTATGCGGCTTTGAAAGAAGCCAACATGGATCCTAATGAAACCACTCAGAAATTGCTCAACCAAGGTTTGCTTCCTTTTTCAAATCTTTTGGGTTTTTGGGTTTGTTTTGGTTAGTGGGTTTTTGTTTGTTTTACTGATTCTGGGGCTTGGAGGGGTTGTGGTTTCTGTGTGTTAATTTTTGTTCACATTGTTCTGTTTTTAGTTGGTTTTTAGGTTTCTGGGTTTGTTTTGGTTAATGGGTTTTTGTTGTTTTACTTATTGTAGGATTGAAAGTTGTGGTTTAATAATTATGTGTTAATTATGGTTCACATTGCTTTGCTTTTATTTGCTTCTTAGGTTTCTGGGTTTGCTTTGGTTAATGGGTTTTTGTTGTTTTACTGATTTTTGGGCTTCGAGGTTGTGGTTTAATTATTATGTTTTAATTATGGTTCACATTGCTCTGTTTTTATCTGCATTCCAATTTCTTCGTCGGGTCCGGGTAAAGACAAGGGTCTTGATTAGATTTTTGGGCTTGCTTTGGTTAAAAGGGTTTTTCTTGGTTCACATTGGTTTTGAAGTAGGAAGCATGGGCACTTCATTTAGGGTGCCATACCCCTGTCGTATTTGTGTCCAAGTTGTGTCATACCCGTGTAATAATTGTGTCATTGTGTCATACCGGCAGTTTCATTTATACTTTTTTCAGAAATTACTATTGTCACTGCATGTGTCCATACCCGTACGCATGTCTGTGTCTGTGCTTTCTAGGTTTTGACTGTGTTTCTGTTCGTTTTTTGGTTGTGTTTCTTGTGCAATTTGGGTATTGGGATTTTCTTGTTTCTTAGTTTTGGGCATGGGAGTCGGTTAATGTTGTGTGTGTTGGGGGAGGGTTTGTTTAGGGTTTACTTGTGTTAGATTTTGGGTCTCATCTGTGTTAGGTATTTAGTTTGTATTTTTTGTTGTTTTTGCTGAGGTTTTGTTCATGGAAACTACTAAACTAAGGTCAATTTGCTATGTTTTTAACTTTTCTATAGACTTTTGTGTTTGTTTTCTTTGGTTTAGTGTTCTTTGTTGTGTGCTTGATGTCATGTGCTGACATTGGTTTGTTATCGGTTTCATTTTGTACACTCAGCTTTGCCTTACACACAACACAATTCAGAGTTTGTCAGCAAGCACTCTTTTGCGCACTCGGCTTCTAGCTTAACGTCTCATTTTGTTGAGATAATGTGGTATCATTGCTAGGGACTGATGAAAATTTGGGGTTCAGGAATAAATTTTTGCTAAAGATTGTGTGACATGTGTAGAACTTAGCTTCCACTTTAAGCATGTGAGCCTGCATTGTGTCTGACCAATGGGCATTATTAGTTATGCACTCATATTGACTTAGGGGATTCGTTATTAGATTTTGGAATTAAATACTACTCAATAATTAAGTTTTTTTTTTAAAACTAAAAGCTTGACACAAGTACTTTAATTCTTGCATAATGCCTTAAATAATTGCTCATTTTGGTTGCTTAAAACTTGTAGAATGGGATCAATAATACTTTGACATGTTTTCCGTTCTTTGATAACCAAGCAACAGGAACCTTAACTGTACCTAGCCTGATCCTATGTCATGTGGTATGCCCTGCTTGGGAACGTGGCATAATGGGGGTTAGGCTAATCTGCACGCTATATAGAATACTTGTTTGGAATATCTTTTTGCCTAAAAAACAAATGTTTGGAACAAAAGTTATAGAATACTTCCTGAATGACCATTTATTTTTAATGAATTTTCATTTGTTATGATATGCACTTCTAATTGTAATTTAATGAAATTTTCTTGTATTGTTACTTGTTTTTACTCAGATCCATTTCATGAGGTGAAGAGAAAAAGAGACAAGCGAAAGGAGGTATGACCTTGTGTGTTCTTTGCTTTTTAATGAGCTATTCTTAATTCAGTCATTGTTTCATGAATCATTCTCTATATTTTCTTTTTTTGGGTAAGTCATTCTCTATATGTTCTTTGACATGGAGGTTTATTAAAACATTATTTATGGATGAATTTAATATTTTCTTGTGGGAAGTAGGAATAAATGGAATATATTGAGTTTTATGCAATTTCTTAGGTCTTTGAACAGAGGAGCATAGTTCTTAGGGAAACAATTTATGGTTGGTTGTGCTGCTAATAATGTGGCCTTCTGTGCAATGCACTGTCAGTTGCCCTATACAATGACATATTATTGCACCTTTAATCTTTTGAAAGATGTTGAGCTATTTACTTATTATTGCCCTTTGAATTTTAACCGTACTCTCACCTATTTGTTGGGTCTAGAGCCAGAATAACCCATAAATTATCTGTTGTTATCAGTTCCATATCTTTTGTATTCCATGAATGGAGTTTAATGACCACACCACACAAATGGTGAAAGTATATTTATGCTTGTAATTTTCATGAGCTTGAAAAAGTGATTCTCTAGTTAAATATTTTAAATTAACTTTATTTTCATCTTATATTACCCATACATGACTTGTTCTGAATTCATTTTTTATTTTTGGGTATCAAGTTAACGGAAAGTGATGTTTGTGTCTAAAAAGAGGCAGAAAGCATGTGCACTTTATCTATGGCTTATGTTGATATATGTGAACATAGTAAGACTGCGCATAGGTTATCCTTGAGGCACTTTCTTGGTGCTTGTTCTTATGAAAGCGGTTATTTAATTTATGAATGCAATGTGCAACTACATTCTGGATCTCTTTGAACATTTGGCCAGTAAAGAATTGTTTGACCTCTGAAAATGTGCCCCCCTTATGTTGTCTTCCCCTAAAATGAAAAACTTTGGTAGGGGTAACAGTTTTTAAGATACCTATTTGTAACCAGCTTTGTCTAGAGGCTTAAGATATCTATTTGTTCTGTTTCTAGAGTCTACACATAAGTTTTTCTTTTATATTAAATGTACTTCCTTCTTAGTTAAAAATGTTAATTGTTTAAGAGGAATCTTGTGCTAAGTAACATCCTGTCAACAATGATATGTGCTTATGCTTAGAATATGGGGTACAAGGCTCCTGTGGATCCACGAAGACATTCTGAGAGTGTTGATCAAGGGATGAATGGTCAAGCAATGAAATTTCATACTTTTTCTGATCGTAATGTCCGGAGAGGAGGCTATACACGGAAATCTGTACCTGGTAATTTTAGTGTCAGTAGTTATTTATTAATATATTTTGTTAACTTTTGTTTTGTCTTGGTAAATAACTTGATTATTAATCTTAGACAAGGTACTGTGATTTTCAATTTTAGTGTTTTCTGAATATGCTTCTTACCCCTTCTTTTTATTTTTCTTTTTAAGGCTTAAAAATTACTCAGGAATATGAATATTTAATAGATGGCAGTAAACTCTGTCTGTCTATCTCTTAGTTTTAAAATCTAAATCAGAGCATTTGTTTTTAGTCAGTCAATTTGTAAAATACATTGCCTGGCCAAGTTTCTGATCGTACAATTCCTGGTTTTTGTTTTTCCTATCCAAAGTAAATATACTCAAATATTTAACGACTGTAAGATTGATTTATTTTGAAGTGTATAATAGTTAACAAACAAAGGGTGTATGGTATACATGCTTTACAGCACATCATGATTGAAGTCCTATGGATCAAAGTGCTAAGTATCAATTAGTTGTACAGCGAGCTTTAATGAATTCCTTTGAACTGAGTCTTGGTTCTTTCATCCTTACACTGATTCCTGCTATAATTCTGGCATTACTGGACGTATGTAAACTTTGCCTGGCAGTGTTCTTCATGTTATGCAATCCATGAAGCTTTATTTGTACTTCGAATTCACATATGTACATGAGAAATTCGCATTTGCCCATAAATTATTTATACAAGTAGATAGTAGGCTTTATCTTTGTTGTGCTATAGACTGATTAATATTAGTTTCATACTATTTTCAGGCATTAAGTTCCGTGTTGTGAGAGACAACAGAGTTAATCGAAATGTGGATAGAGAAGTGAAGCCCGCTTTGACGCAATGTACTACGTCCACTAATGAGCAAGTGATCTCAAATGTTTCTGAAAAGGGGTATGATTATTTATTGTTTGTATGTTAGCTGTATATAGTCTTAGATCTTTATCTGTACCTCAATGTAAATGTAAAATTTTTATTACCAATGAATCTATTGTCACATCTCTAGCATCTGTAAAAATAGTTTACCAATATATATTCCTTAATTTTGAATATAAAGAAAACAAACATAGAACTTTTTGTGGTGGCCTTATTTAAAAGTGATATATTTAATAAAAATTAATAGAATAGCAAAAGTAGTTCATGGGTTTTAAGCTTTTAGCTGAAGAATAGAAGCCTGAGAAAAATGATGGACAAAGAATTTTGAATTTTTTTCCTAGTCCATGTAGTATGCTCTATTTCTCCAGTCCAGCATATTATGTCTACTGTATGATTGGTAATTTGTGAAGTATAGAGTCTGTTTTAACTTAAAATGTGAGCTTATTTTCATCATCAGTTTATGGACAACTTTTAAAGCCTCACTTTTTCTAGGTATAACTGTACTTTTACAATGAAAATAAGCTCTTCCAAATGTACTTGCAGATGGCAGAAATAAGAAATGTGATACAATGAAATGAAGTAAGTACAATGAATGAATCTTAGGATTAGCAGAGTTTTAAGTTATGTACCCTCTGAAAGACATCACCTGGAAAACATGTTTAGTACCTGAAAAAGCTTGGATAAAATTTTTTTAATTGAGAAGAATAGAGTAGACAAAATCAAGGGACTTAGTTGGTGTTTTGGCTTTCTTGTTTTTCCTGATTGTAGTATATGCTCATTGATAGCTTAGACAAAACTGGGACCAATATGAAATTTATTCCTATTGATGATAGGTCCTCTCTGTGGAATAAATAGATTTTGAGAACAATGAATTCAACTAATTTTGTGAAGGAGTGAAATTTTTTCCTGGCTAAGCATTTATTCTGTACTGCATAATCATGCCATTCATATACCTCTCTTGTACTCTTTGCAGTTCATCAGGAACCTCAATCATTCAGAAGTCCTCTGGTGGACGGAGTACATCTCGGACTTTGAATGGACCAACTGAGTCATACCCTAGACATGCTCAAGATGCCAATTCAAGTGACACTTATGGGAAAGGAGTATTAGGTGAAAAACGGGCTTCAACTCCAAATGCAAGGGCTTCAACTCCAAATGCTAGGGCGTCAACTCCAAATGCAAGGGCTTCAACTCCAAATGCAAGTTCACGGCTGCATGCAGTGAAGCCAAACAACTCCCAACCAAGTCCTGCAACTCTAGCATCAAGCAGTTCTGCTGTTGGGGTGTATTCCTCTTCCACAGATCCAGTTCATGTGCCATCTCCAGATTCCAGATCATCAGGCCCTGTTGGAGCTATTAAACGTGAAGTTGGTGTCGTCGGTGTTCGTCGACAGTCTTCTGAAAACTCTGTCAAACAGTCATCTGTACCAAGTAGTTCTTTCTCAAATGCAATTTTGGGAAAGGATGGTTCCTCTGCAGAATCATTTCGACCTCTCAATGCCATTTCCAGAACTGACCAACTCAGTCAAGCTACTACAACTGATTCTGTTATGCCCAGCATGCCAGTCAACCGCCCATTATTAAATAATCAGTATAGTAGCAGGCCACATCAACTTGTGGGTCATCAAAAAGGTACATTTGTCAAACATGAGCTATATTGTTAATTGAATGTCCCTTGAAAGTGATTATTGAGCTCTAGCTCAAATGGCCTCCATCTATAAGAATAGGGTGGACAGTAGTTAAGGGTTCTAGACCTACTAGGTGTATGTATAACTTGCTATTTAAAAAAAAAAAAATAGAAATATTTCTTCAAAATGAAGTTGTCTACCCTCACTAGTTTTTGATTGCTTGAAATTTGTTAGTGCAAGTTCAGGAATAATCTTATGTAATCCTGTATTAGTCAAAGTTTCAGGCATAGGAATTATGAGTTTTTGATGCCAGGCTAAAGTTCTAACTTCTTTCTGGTCATGGCTGAATAGATCCACTTTTGGCAAGATAGCATAAACATGTGAATAGATGCAGTTGTGTATTTATCCCTTTTTTTTTTTTTTGAAAAGCTTGATTAAATTCAAGTTGACTGAGTGAAAACAGAGTGGAAAGCTTAAAACAATATGGTTAAAAGTAACGAAGAAGGAATTCTCTAGGCTACCTTTGGTATATCAAAGTTTTTTTTTTTTTTTGACCTATCAAAAGAAAACCATTGGTATACACTGAACATGAGGTGGTCTTTTTTTTTTTTTTTTTTTTTTCCCAATAAAATTTGATTATTTATATAAAAAAAGTAATGAAGAAGGATATGCCAAAGAGGAAGGTTACAGAGTTTATGATTTTAGATAAGTTAGAAAGGCAAACACAAATTATTGTGGTCTACCCCGATTAGTTGATTTTACATCTTTATCAAATGATTTGATGCCTGAAAGTAGCTGCTTATCTTCTCTTAGTTATGCATACCTCTATTACTCCAATTTGCTCAAAATTAATTGGAGAAATTACTTTTACTTTGTTGGTAATAGCTGTCATTTTACTTGTAAAGGAATGATGTCAACCATTAAAGATTGTGCAATTTTTTCTTATTTGTGAAGGGGGATCTATTTTCATCAGTAGATCCTTTGATTCGTGAATTGATCATGAATTTAATGCAGTCTCTCAGCATAAGTGGAAACCTAAATCAAGCCAAAAGTCAGCTGTTAGCAACCCTGGAGTGATTGGAACACCTACAAAATCTGTTTCACCTCCTGCTGAGAAATCCAAGGATTTGGAATCTGAAGCAGCTAAGCTGCAAGATAAGCTTTCACGAGTACACATCTATGAAAATCAGAATGTGATCATAGCACAGCATATTCGAGTCCCTGAAACTGATAGATGTCAGCTGACCTTTGGCAGCATTGGGACAGAGTTAGATTCTTCAATGAATCTTGCTTCTGGACTAAAAGCAGTGGGAACTACAGAAGAATTAAATGGTGAAGCTGCTGCAAGGTTGGTGTTATTTTCTAAATACTGTAAATTATTTACATGAGCTAGTGTAATACTTTGGAAATCTATCCTTGAGGATAGCTTTGTATATACGTCCTGTGTACATAAAGTTTATTTTCTTTTTAAATAATTTTTTTACTTATTAAAAAAATTGGACATCTGAAATGATCATTTCTATAAATACTTTTTTTCTTTTTGAAATTTATCTGAGCAATTTGGATATTCAGTGATTTCCTTCAATATAATATATAACTTGGGCAAGTATTAATATGTTAATGTGTGATGGCAGTTTGTTGGTGTCAGCTCCAGAGTCTTCCGGTGAGGATGTTTCTGGTGGCAAGACAGCAGAGTTACTTGATGACCAAGTTAGAAATTCTGGATCTGATTCTCCGGCATCTGGTGTGGCTGCCGAGCATCAATTGTCTGATAAAAGTGAATCCACAAGCCCTCAGAATTTGGAGAATTATGCAGATATTGGTTTGGTTCGAGAGAACAGTCCATCCTATGCCCCTTCAGAATCACAGCAGCATCAAGATCCTCCTGAACTACCAGGTTTTTCGGTGAGTTCATTTTTCTGATTTCCACCTCATTTAAATTTTAGTTGCTATATCGACGTGTATACAAAAATTATTGATATTATTGTATGCATGTTATTTCACTTTTTACTATGATCCAATATGACATGTTGGTTTTCATGCAGGCATATGATCCTCAGACTGGTTATGATTTGACCCCCTATTTTAGACCCTCCGCAATGGATGAAACTGTACGGGGTCAGGGTCTTCCATCTCCTCAGGAGGTAAATTTGAATGCTTATTTTGATGGAAAATATTTTGCTTCTCATATCGCTACACACTTGTATGAACAAAACCTCTTTTGATTTAATATTTATTTTTGTGGATGCACTACAGCAGCTTAGGTATCTCTCATCTTGTAGGGAATGTGTGGATATACAAAGAAGGATATTTTACAGAACATTATAGTTGTTTGCCAACTGATCTTTAGTAGTGATCAATAAACAACTTTCTAAGTTACTCAAATCTGGATTATTTTTTGGAAGTTTGGTCTTTTGTTTTTTAAAAAAAAAAATGTAAAGGGCTTTCCCCTTAATTCTGCAATGTGCTATGCAAAACCAATTTATTTTGACTTGGTACATCTCTTAATATTTTGATGCTACCAGTTTAATTGATTTTTTATTATCTCTCTTACGACTTCAGGCTTTAAGCTCACATACTACCAACAGCATCCCTGCATCAACAATTGCTATGGTACAACAGCAGCAACAGCCACCTGTAGCACAGATGTACCCACAATTTCATGTTTCCCATTTTGCTAATCTTATGCCATACCACCGTCAGTTTCCTCCCCCAGTCTATGTTTCGCCAATGGCCATGCCTGGCTACTCTAGTAACCCAGCCTATCCTCACCCATCAAATGGTAGCAGTTACTTGCTGATGCCTGGAGGTAGTTCCCATTTAAATGCAAACAGCCTGAAGTATGGAATTCAACAGTTTAAGCCTGTTCCTGCTGGCAGTCCCACAGGGTTTGGAAATTTTACTAATCCAACGGGATATGCTATCAATGCTCCTGGTGTAGTTGGTGGTGCAACTGGGCTTGATGATTCATCTCGAATCAAATACAAAGATGGAAATCTTTATGTGCCGAATCCACAGGTAAAAATACAAATCTTATTTTATTTATTTGATGCATCAAACAATTGCATTTTAGTGGCTTACTTCAAATAAGTTTAGTATGGAGGCCCTAGTTATAATCTTGCATGTCCTGTTATATCTTAGCAATCCTATTTCTAGCATTGTTGTCCAATACCTTAGTACATAAAGGAAACAAGTTGGTTTCCGAATTTGTACTCATGACTAAGAGAAACGTGTCTAGAAATTATAATATTGATGTTGATTATGTTCTCTTTTACGGGTTCATATATAGGTATATTAATTTGTTATGAAGTGTTCGATGCTGACTTGTTCAATTAGAAACCAGCTGCTGATGGTGCTTAGTCCCCATTACCTCATCTTTTAGCATTTTGTTGTGTTGTGTATAATGTAGTTAGTGCCTGCCATTTGAATGTGAATCTCTGTTAAAAACTCACTGGATAGTAATCTATGTATTTGAATTTGGTTAAGCTCTGCAATGCATGCACAAGTTTGCATTAGAGACATGTCCACTTTGGTTGTACCTGCTTTTGCTTGGGTTTCTTCTCTCTTAACCTTTGATGTTTTTAATCAAATAAATTTTAGTTTTCCTAAGTTCGGGCCCAACTAGAATGCATCTATTTTGGGAATTTCATTTTTGTGAGGATTAGAACTAACTGGTAATTTGAATATTTGAAACTGCAGGCCGAGCCATCCGAAATTTGGATTCAGAACCCTAGAGAGCTTCCAGGCATGCAATCCACTCCATACTACAACATGCCGGGGCAATCGCCTCATGGTGCTTATATGCCATCCCACACGGGTCATGCTTCCTTTAATGCAGCTGCTGCACAATCTTCTCATATGCAATTTCCGGGTATGTACCATCCTCCTCCACAGCCTGGTACACTTGGTAATCCACACCACTTAGGCCCTCCCATGGGTGGTAACGTTGGTGTTGGTGTGGCTGCAACTGCTCCGGGGGCACAGGTTGGTGCCTATCAGCAGCCCCAACTGGGTCATCTCAATTGGACAACAAACTTCTGAAAGAAAATATGTATTTAACCCCTTCGCATGTAAGCGATTGAAGTAGCTATAGAAAATTTTCAATTTTCTTTGTGAAATGAATAACCAATTTCTTTTCTATCAAATGCATCGGGTGGTGTTCGGCTTTCAATTTCCTTTCTTTGCATTAAGTTTTGGCATCTGGTTCAATTTCAATCACAAAAAACTCAAGTTAACCCATCACAAGTATGGTCTCCATTAGATAAGTTTCACCTTCGATAGTTTCATATTTGCTTATTTGTGTAACAATTTCATGATGTGGCTTACAAGCACCCGAGTACTTGGTTGACAAGGCACAACATTTAATTACTGGCAAAAGGTGTCTCAGTGCCTTGTTCCGCACACTAACCATATATTGGTAACTAGACACTCCATTTGTATCTCAGAAAGGAAGGAAATGTACGACTAAAATTTTGAACTAGAGAGGAGAAAGAATATTAACCTAAATATTCTGTTAGTTGGATTATACTCTTTTACTGAGTCTTTTATGTGATTGAAGAGAACCCAAAGTAGTCCAAGATGATAGCTAAGCATACTAATAATACGAAGGAGACAACCATGGCCCAAGTTTATTATTTCGTTTTACTTCCTCATGCTGAGCTTTTATTACATTTCCTCATTTGATTTGGGTGAAATTCAGTGTACAAGATACTCTTGTAAGTTTGTGTGATTTGGGAGAAAATCATGGCCTAGGTATACTTTTCCTCATTTGATTTGGGAGAAATTCAGTGTACAAGATACTTTTCCATATTTGATCATTTCCAAAATTGAGCTCTACCAATCATCAATCAATATACACAGACTTTATGTGGGAAAGTACGAGATTTTGTCAAGTGGCGCATTTTATACATAAAGAATTGAAATATACTCAAGTATTATATGAACAATTTAAATATTGACCTTTTGTTTTATTTGGTTCAATGTTTTTAGACTATTTCTTCTTCACATACTAATAATATGAAGGAGACAATCATGGCCTAAGTTTATTATTTCGTTTTACTTCCTCATACTGAGCTTTTATTACTTTTCCTCATTTATCATGGCCTAAGTTTATTATTTCATTTTACTTCCTCATACTGAGTTTTTATTACTTCTCCTCATTTATCATGGCCTAAGTTTATTTCGTTTTACTTTCTCATGCTGAGCTTTTATTACTTTTCCTTACTTTTCCTTACTTTTCCTCATTTGATTTAGGAGAAATTCAGTGTACAAGATACTTTGTTGAGCTTGTGTGATTTGGGAGAAAATCATGGCCTAAGCATACTTTTCCTCATTTGATTTGGGAAAAATTCAGTATACAAGATACTTTTCCTTATTTGATCATTTTCAAAATTGAGCTCTACCAATCATCAATCAATATATATATATATATATATATATATATAAATATAAAATAAAAGCAAAGGCCTCATGTGAAAAAGTATGAGGTTTTGTTAAGTGGCGCATTCTATACAAAAAAATTGAAATATACTCAAGTGTCACATTAGAGATAAGTACCATATAAATATTGACTTTTTGTTTCATTTGGTTCAATGTTTTAAGACTATTTCTCTCTCATATATATACAAAAAATTCTTATGTATTTCAATTCACCATTTTCACCTCTTGCACTCCTACTCTTTTATATATACTTACCTATAGTCCTTCATGTCATTCAATGTCACAACAGACCAAATATAATTTTATTTACCTTCAATTTTTCAATTATACATTTCTAGCTCTTTTATGCTTGTCTCATATAATCTTATCCTGTATGAGTTTATTATTTCATTTTACTTCCTCATACTGAGCTTTTATTACTTTTCCTCATTTATCATGGCCTAAGTTTATTTCGTTTTACTTCCTCATGCTGAGTTTTTATTACTTTTCCTTACTTTTCCTCATTTGATTTACGAGAAATTTAGTGTACAAGATACTCTGTTGAGCTTGTGTGATTTGGGAGAAAATCATGGCCTAAGCATACTTTTCCTCATTTGATTTGGGAGAAATTCAGTGTACAAGATACTTTTCCTTATTTGATCATTGTTAAAATTGAGCTCTACCAATCATCAATCAATATATATATATATATATATATATATATATATAAAATAAAAGCAAAGGCCTTATGTGAAAAAGTATGAGGTTTTGTCAAATGGTGCATTCTATACAAAAAGAATTGAAATATACTCAAGTGTCACATTAGAGATAAGAACCATTTAAATATTGACTTGTTGTTTCATTTGGTTCAATGTTTCAAGACTATATCTCTCTCACATATATACAAAAAATCCTTATGCATTTCAATTCACCATTTTCACCTCTTGCACTCTTACTCTTTTATATATACCTACTTATAGTCCTTCGTGCCATTCTATGTTACAACAGACCAAAAATGATTTCATTTACCTTCAATCTTTCAATGATACATTCCTAACTCTTTTGTTCTTGTCTCATCTAATCTTACCCTGTATGAGTTGGCAACAACCAAGGAAAGGGGGCATGCATTTTATATTGAGTGACAACAGCAATTACGATTTTAATGTTAAGGTCAAATGTTGTAGATTTATGAGTTTTGTAAATGATGTGATTGTTTGTGGGTGTTTGGAATGTGTATTTTGTTTTAGAATTAAGGAGAAAGAGAAATACACATTTTATATTAACGTTTATTTTACAATATTTCTCCAAAGTTGTTTTTTTACTTCTCATTACTTGAACTGAATAGTTATAATAGATACGTGTGTGAAATTTATAATTGTTTTTTCTTATGATGAACTCATTACCAATTTCAGTTGACAGAAGAAATTGTTGGGAAAAATAGAAAAATCAGAACCAAATCAAAATGATAGAGATACCCTTTCTTCTGGTGCCAAATATCCTATCATTTTCGTAGGAACTCTAGTTATACATCTCTTTTCAATTTTTATTCAAGAGTTCTTGTATGTTTTCATGTCCCAAAAATTGATAAATGCCTTTTCTTATGGTAACACACACACGAGTTCGGTCCAAATTTCATTGAAAGACGTGGTAACACACTTTGATGTTTATTTGATGCATTGCCCTTTGTCATCTTTGATCGATAACTTTGTGAGGATCTTACCAGAAATGAAAAATTGGGTTCATTTTATTTTTTGACCAGTTAAAGTTTCATAAAATTTGTCTACATGACCACGCTTTCCATGTCTGTATTCACACATAGAATCGAAGGCTGAGCTTACAACCTTCCTTCTTGTCAGAAGAAAAGAACGAAGAGGAAGTGAGGGCTTTATTTATTCCCCGTCTTTGTTCTCTTTAGAGGAAGAGAGGCTTTGTTCTGTGTCATTGCTCACTTTGTTCTCTCGGGATCACCAACAAACACTTTTCCTTTTTGTGACTTCACGCCCCTTACACATGCAATACCCCACAAAAGCCTGAAGTCCCACCTCTGCTACAAGCACAAGCCGCTTCAACTTGTGTATTGAATTGAATCTCTCTTTCTTTGGCTTTTGCATTCAAAGCCTATAAAACATTCTCTTCCAATTTAAAGACCATAGGTGGCTATATACTTTCCAGATCATTTAAGACATTGAATTACGTGGGTTTATAGGCATTTTGGGCACTTTTCCAATGTCATCATGAAAGTGAATATTATTGAGCAAATAGAGAGATAAGATCTTGCACTGAAATTCAGCACCAATGCAATGATTGATATTTTTGATTCGGTAAAAAATTTATGTTGATGTGTTCTGAAGTTATCACAATATGCATGCCAAGGGTGAAGCAATGTGATAATTGTTGGAATTTTGGACCTAAGCATGAATGAGTTTTCAAGGAAAAACTATTTGCGGGTGAAAGAGCATGTACTTGGAGGATGATTAAAGAAGTAAAGACAGTGTAAAGTCTAAAAATTGAAATTTTGGAAGGAAGCAAATCAATTCATAAACAGGCACAGAGCATGAGGTTAAAGACTTAAAGTAGTCAAAGCAGATACAGGTTTGGAAATGTTGGAGGTAATGGTGGCCTAAGTAGTTAAACAAATCACAATCAAACAAGCAGAAAAGTAAGTTCTAAAAAGCAAAACCTCTAATCTCAAAAACACAAAAGAATGCCAGATGGGGCAGCAGTAGGCAGTAGCAAGATTGAAAGATCTTGGTCACTTTGTTGATTTGTTCTTCATCAGAATATAATGCTTTTCATGAAAATTTGCGATCTTGGGTTAAAATAAATATTTCCAAAGGGAAAACCATTTTTACATCAATTCTACAACCTTTTTCACTTTTTTTTTTTTCATTATTATTATTATTATTGTTATTTAAAATTTTCTTTTTGGGCAGAATTCTACTGCCTTTGCTTAAGAAAGCCGCAAGCACAAGTCCACGTGTGCGGATCTAAGTGGCATTTTAATTTTTAACATGAGTGGGATTTAAATAAAATATATAGTAAAAAAAAAAAATTAACTTTAGTTTCCTTGTGCATCACATAAAGATTTTGAATGTTCATCAATTTTTATTCAAAAGTTCTTATGTGCTATTGGAGGCTGTCATAAATGATCGGTCTAGTCCGGTCATAGTCGGCATGGTCGTTGGCTTAATGCTTTTGAACACCCTATATAAACATAAACACGACTTTTGAATAAAATAAAATAAAATTGTAGTAGATGATTGAATAATTTAAAATAAATAACAATTTTCTTTTAAAATTTCTTAAAATAGAGTATTAATTAAATTAGCATTTTAAAATTTTTAAAATTTTGATGATAAAATTTTACATAAGCCAAAATATTTTACTAGTAATTTTAACTAGAATATGTTGTGCAAGTTATTATTGGTTACATTGAATGGCATGATTGAAGAGCATGGGTGTAATATCCTAATTTTTACTATATTAAATATGAATTTTATTTTGTTTTAATTTTACAAAGAATTTTTATTTAAATATAATAATAATAATAAAGAGTAGGTAGGTATGGGATAAAGTGGTGTGCTTAAATAAGGGTTTTGGATTTTGGCCCACTTTAAAGAAGTCCGTACAATCCTTTCAATGTGGCCGTTTATTGGAAATGGCATGCAGTTTCGTACACAATTTTTTTGGTTGTGCCGTAGGGTTGTATTATGGAAAATCTTGGATGCCAAAGCTTTATTAGTGTTGGATTCGCATTAAACCTATGCCGACAGGGCTAGAAATCATAGAATTGAACATTAATTGAACCTTCTTTGTTGTATTCCATGATGAAAAAAAATTATATCACATCCAATTCAACATAAAGTTTTTGCACTCGAACATTAGCAAGACAATTAAAGAACACAAAACACTCATCATCCTCCAATGTCTAGATTGTCATGCCGCTTCCCTGCATTTAAGAGTTTCTTTTTTTCGATAATAGGTAGTTATGACGGGAAATGGAGGATTTGAATCATGAATGTTTATGTTCGATAATTGGTAGTTATTATTATGCTTAATTTTCTTTAACTATTATAGAGGACAAAATAGGATTATTTCAAAGAGTAAGAGGGCATATTGATAATAGAGATGGCAATAGAGCGAAATGGGGTAGAGTTATTTTGCAAGCCTTGATGAGATGGTGTTGTCACTTACCAAAGTAAGAGAGTTGAGAAAGAATGGGAAATGATGGTGGTTGTTAGAAAATTGAAAGAGGGAGACGAGTTTTTTGGGATGGTATTATGATATGTACTAAGAAAAAAGATTAAATTATATATAAAAGTAATTTGAATTTATAATACACTAATGAAGCAAGACAAGATTGGGTAGGCAAAATTTGTCTCCGTTCCGTCCCTTTGTTGGGGTTGGAAAACCCGCGTAAGGCAAGATAGGATTGGTCAAGTTGGGTGAGGGGTGTTACAAGGATATTTTGTCATCCCTAATAGATACATTTTTTTTTCGTATGACCACATACTTTGTTATAACTTTTTTCACAATTTGTTGGAGTTGGCAATTGAAATTGGTGAACTATCATTTTTACAGGGATCAATCACTTAGTTTTCACTGTATATTTATAATTGATTACATTAAGTTGTGGTAAAAGTTGTGGTATAAAAGTCTTGACCCTAAACTTTCTCTGATCGATATTGTTTTTTCTTTTTAATTATTATAAAAAAAAAGGGTATGATAAGATATTGACCCCAATCAAATCACATGGTAAGAATTAAGTCTTTGTCACTGGATTACTCACCCTTGGTGGTGGTAGGCCGATACCGATTATCACTTTATATTGCAGTCCAAATACATAGATCTTGGTGGAAATTTGATCTTCATGTAATACGTGGAAATTAATTAATTTTACTTTGACAAGAATTATATTAGAGTGCAAGTTCTGGTGAAGTTTGGAAACAACCAACATGCTCCAACTTATTAGTTCAAGTGATGCAAAAGTTGTGTATAAGCATGAATGATCAAATCCACTAGATGAAGTAGATCCAAATAGAAAGAAGAAAGTAACTAAATAATTTTGATGAAAAGTCTCAATTCTCGACACCACAACCCCTTAGATTTTCATGGGAGAAAAGCTAGCAAAGAAACTTCATCATGGCCATTGATTGCAAAGATTTATATATAACTAGTTGTATAAGTTGGACTCACAACTATTTTTTAGTTTTTGGCTTTATAATCACAAATTTAGATGGGCCAAAGCTACCTAGGTCTCAATTGCAACTAAACGTAGATTGAATAGAATGATGGAAGCATGGTCCTGTGTGACCATCATTTCCAAGTATACAGCATGGAAGTGTGACATGAAGTGGAAGCAAGCATCTTTTTAGACTTAAAATTGATGATGAATAATGGCCCCTCAAAAGATATTAAAGGAAAAATCAAAATGGATGATCAATTCTCATCCAGTGTGGAAGCCACTAAAAGTCCATTTTGCAAAGGACTAGTTAGTGTCACACCCCAACAATTAGATGATCAAATAAGGAAATTATCATAGTCCAATTGAATTATATAGAGGTCATGCAGACACTTTTACAGTGGACAACAATATGCTTCCATGCCAAATGCCCTATTTTCTTAATGATTAGATTTCATATCTTGATTGTCTCTTGCATATGCATACGGGACAAATTAACTTATGTGCTACCATACCAAAAAAAAAAAAAAAAAAAGGGAAAAATTGGATTAAGCAAAAAAAGGGTATTAGACTTTTAAGATTTTCAAACAAAATTTGATTGAAACAATGTCAAATTGTAATAAGCATTTTATTAATGTATTACAGGACAAGTTTACTATGTGCTACCAAACAAAAGGTATGTATGCATATGAAAACAAATTCTTTATGAAATGACTGCTAGTTGCTCTTTCTATTTTTTTCTACCACAGTATTACATCATGTCTTTGATATGTCTAATCTAATGGGATGGTGGTGGAGACTGTAGTAGAGCCTTTATCACAAAGAATATTTTTAAGATACGTTCTTAGGTGGGATGATTGTAGTCGAAATATGGGGTCTAGAACTTTTTCATGGTTAGAGCATGTCAATCTTACATTTAGTTGGAATTTGGGTCCCCAAATTGGTCATTCCATGATCTGAATGGAATCTTCTTTGTTTTGTCCTTCTCTTATCAACCCCATGACCTGAAAGGAATCTCTCAATCTTTTCATACTCCTACTCTATACCATGTTTGTAGGGCACTCTACCAATGGAATTACAAGTATGATGCTCAGAGCAAGATGAAGTGGGTGGAGAGAGAGAGAGAGAGGTGCAATTAATTGTGACACTCCCTTGAAAATTTGATCAATAGTAAGAAGTATTATAACTAGAACATAAATAGGAATTAACTCCACAATTTCACTCAAATTTATTTATTTTTCTCTCCTTTTCTGGATAACAATGCTTTAATAGGCTAATTATTTCTCTTTTTATGTTTTTAGACACGATAATTACATTGTAGGTCATGTGTTACATGTCACATGATGGTAATGGTACTTTCAAGTCTAATATAATTTTTTTTTTTTTTGGGTTGTTAGGTATATAATATTAATGAAAGCTAAACAATAGCTGTAGTTATTAAAGCAATACAAAGTTTGTGACAAAACAAGCTAATAAGGTTATGAAGTAAAAGACGAGACATCTCTTTATAGATAAAGAGTCTAAAACACAAAAGTCCTGTTCAAGATTGACAATTTTTTTGTCTAGTGCATCAGCACAAGCATTAGCTTCCTTGAAGTTGCGCTCAATTTTTCAAGAGAGAAGCTGATGCATGAGGTTCCTACAATCATCAACATTATTCTATGGATGTATTTTATTTTTTATTTTTTTATTTTATGTAATGAGTTATAAATTGGAATAAAATGAGACTTGTACATGTCCTGGCTCTGTATGGTGGTTACATATATAGCTCATACGTTAATTGCTTGGTATGAAAAGGTTTATAGGTTAGTATGATATCACAGTTGTAGGGAATATAATAATGGAAGATTTTCTTGAGTTTGAAGGGAAGATGGAGGGAAAGAGAGAGGGAGAGGAGTACATGTGAGGAAAAGGAAAGGGAATTAGATGAGCAATGCACACGCACATTGCTTTTGGAGCCTTTTGCTTAGTTTATTAGATCAATTGATCTCACTTTATCTATTCCTACACACATTCTCTTGTCCTAATCCTTTGTGACTTTATGTTAAATAAATCACTTGTGCTTTGTTCTTTGTATATAGTTTCTAAGATCTCTCTCTATCTCTTTCTCTATCTCTAAATCTCTCTCTCTCTAAAAAAGTTTAGGAGCCACGAGTGCAATCATTGTGCAAATAAGCACCACCCACTCTCTCACTCTCTCTTTCTCCAGGACACTTGTAAAACATGTAAAAGATTTACCAACTGAAGTAAGCGAGGGACACGTTTAGATTAGCTTGACATTTGTCATAAACTTTAGTCCGAGTGTACTTAAGAAGCTGTTTATTGATCATTATCTTGAACACTCTCTCGAGCGGATAATTTAAAAAAATAATAATGTTAAAGATATTACAAATTTTATTTCGTAATATTTACAAATTGATATGTTGTCAAATACAAAAAAAAATAAGTTTCATATTCATTTATTATGTTATTTACATCAAATAATTACATTCATTACTACACCAGTTTATAAAAATGATGTGATAAAATTTTGTAACACCTTAAACATATGTCTCTAAAATATCATACCAATTTAAAGATAAATGAAGGCTCATTCGTAACTCATAATTAAGAAATAAAGATAATACTTAATTATGGTTGTTTTAAGTATTGCATATTAGATTCTCCAATTAAGTTTAACCACAAGAATTATTGATCATGATATAACTTATTGGCTTCTTGTCCAGTATAGTTCCTTGTATATATGGTTATAGTTTTCAAGGTGAAAGATTGAATTTAATTAGAGAATTACGATCTAATTAGAAACTATGCTTAAATTTTATTAAAAAGTTGAGTATTTCTGCCCATATTATCTCAATTTAAAATAAATAAATATATATATATACATATTAATTTTTTTTTTGCAATTATAACTTTTCTACAACTTAAGAATGTGATTAAATCTCAAACTGACAGCTTTTTAATGACAATTTTATGCTCTTATATAAAAAAAAATGTCAAAACTCTAAAATGTTAATGATAAAATGCTAAGCTTCTAGGAACAGTAATGATAAGTTTGAAAGTGACATTTAAAGTTAATTTGGAAAAATCTAAAGATTATGATCACTACACAGCAGCCACATAATTACCTTGTCGAGGATTTAAAATGGACTCAATGATAGTCAAATTGTGATGAAACTAGTGCCTAGCATTAAAGGTAAGACTATGACGGTAATAATGTAAAGGTAAACAGATTATAAAAATTGGAGAGCCAATGTTTTCCAGATATCCACATTATTGTGTCCTTAATATGTTGTTGTAGTGGACTGTTCTATACAATAGTAAAATAATCCAATGTTTGCCAAATCAACTGCATCATTATATTCCTTATTTACCGTTGAAAACTGGCAGGTAATTCAAAGGATTTGCCGACCATAGTAGTATAAGAAATTAAACAAAGAAAAAGTAGTAAGTTGCATTATTATTATTATTTGTTAAAAATTCGGCAGAAAGGAAAGAAGATTTAAATCCTGAATTTTTACATTGAAAATACCTGAAAGTGTCAATTGAGCTTTAAAACTCTTGGTGTTGCATTAAGTATCATATATTGATTCATGTTCATTCTCATGTAGTATTTCATTCATATCATATTAGTAAGTTTATTTTATTTTTATAATGATTATTCATTATCATTAAAGCAAAAGATGGATTTTTTTTCCTTTTATATATTTTATGTTAATGTGATTCAAATTTATATTTTTTATCTAATAATAAGATATTTTACTGATCGAAGTGATTGAAGTAATTTAATAATAAGAGGTTATGACCTTTGTGTTAAAATCATTCAAGCCCATGAAAATTTTTAAGTCTACTCAATTAATGCATGAAGGTTTGCCTAATAGGAATAGGAGTACAATAAATAGTGTTCAAAAAAGAAAAATGAATTATAGGTTTTATTTTTTTTGTAAATTGTAAATTACACCCCTAAAGTTTGGGAGTGTTTGAATTTTACATCCTAAAATTTCAAAATTTAGATTTTACCTCTTGAAGTTTGGGATGTTTGAATTTTATACCCTGACGTTTCAGAATTTGAATTTTATCCTCTAAAGTTTAGAAGTGTTTGGATTTTACATCTATAAATTTTGAAACTTTAATGTGTAAAATCTAAACACTTCCAAATTTTAAAGAATAAAATCCAAATACCTCTAAAATTTAGAAGGTAAAATCCAAATTCGAAATTTTGGGGTGTAAAATTCAAATACCCCCAACTTTCAGGGGGTAAAATTTAAATTCTGAAACTTCAAGATTTAAAATTCAAATAGCCCCAAATTTTAGGGGTGTAATTTTTAATTTACCAAAAAAAAAAAAAATGAAACCTATAATTCATTTTTCTTTTTTGACACTCTATTTATTGTACTCCTATTCCTATTACGCAAACCTGCATTCATTAATTAAGTAGACTTAAAAATTGACATGGGCTTGAGTGCTTTTAACACAAAGGTCATAATTTTTTACTTACTTAAGGGCCACAGAAGTTAAACACCCTCGCAAAAAGAAAGAAAGGGGAAATTGCACTTTACCTACTTGTGGTTTAACCTGTTTTAAAAGTGCACATCCCTGATTTAAAAGTTATCACTTAACCCACACGAGATGACACCCGTTACCCACCTCTGCACTTTCTATTAAAAAATTCCCTTCACTATATAAGCCACAATAGAAATAGAATTAGAAGCAACATATTAAAGAACGACTTCTCTCTCTCACCATCTTAGAAATCAAATCTTCAAACCCAAATCCCATATCATGACCCAAATCTTGTTCAATCGACACAATAATTGGTTCTCTCTTGATGTATATACTACCAACAATATACATCAAACCTTGCCGTAAAAAAAAAAAAAAAAACAATCAGTTTAGGTTACAAACCCAGATAGCAAGGGAAAGCAAAAAGGAACCCATGTTTTTTTTTTTTCCTAAAAACTCATAGTAGGAAAAACTAAACCAACTTATAAATCCATTACACTCGCAAATCCATTAACCCACAAATCCATTAAACCCAAAAAATTTGAACCCACCAACCATAAGGAAATTTAAACCAACCTAGAAAATTCAAACCCACAAATCCATTAACCCCAGAAAATTTGAATCCACCAATCCACTGCTCTCAGCTGCTTCAATCTTAGCTGATCTAGACAATCAAGTTGCTCTGCTGTTTAGCCGATCTCCCAATTTCTTTTTCCTTGTTTCTTTGTTTTTGCTTCCTAGTCTGGGGTTTCGGGCGGTGACTAATAGCGTTATCACTTAACCTACCCGAGGTGACCTCCGTTAGACACCCGTTACCCACTTCTGTACTTTCCGTTAAAAAATTCCTTTTACTATATAAGCCACAATAGAAATAGAATTAGAAGCAACATATTAAAGAACGACTTCTCTCTCACCATCTTAGAAATCAAATCTTCAAACCCAAATCCCATATCATGACCCAAATCTTGTTCAATCGACACAATAATTGGTTCTCTCTTGATGTATATACTACCAACAATATACATCAAACCTTGCCATAAAAAAAAAAAAAAAAAATCAGTTTAGGTTACAAACCCAGATAGCAAGGGAAAACAAAAAAGAACCCATGTTTTTTTTCCTAAAAACTCACAGTAGGAAAAACTAAACCAAACTAGCAATCCATTACACTCGCAAATCCATTAACTCACAAATCCATTAAACCCAAAAAATTTGAACCCACCAACCATAAGGAAATTTAAACCAACCCAGAAAATTCAAACCCACAAATCCATTAACCCCAGAAAATTTGAATCCACCGATCCACCGCTCTCAGCTGCTTCGATCTTAGCCAATCTAGACAATCAGGTTGCTCTGCTGTTTAGCCGATCTCACAATTTCGTTTTTCTTGTTTCTTTGTTTTTGCTTCCTAGTCTGGGGTTTCGGGCGGTGGCTAATAGCGGTGGTGGTGTTGGAGAAAGTAGTTTAGTGAGGCTATGATTTGATGGTTTAGTGAGTTAGCTGTGGTGTTGGATTTGCTAGATTGTTGGTTTTTTTTTTTTTACTTGCAAATCTGGGTTTTTTTTAGAGAACCCAACAAAAGAGAGTGTTAGAGTTTTAAATTTGTAAAATTACTTTATGGTTTGAAAAATTGCTTTGTCTACCCTCTTTCGTAAAACTTTGTGCTAATTATGTATATGAAAAATGATGAAACAAATTTTATCTTGACATGCTTTTTGATATTTTTCTTTTATATTTTATGTGACGAAGAAGAAGATAGAGAGAAAAGAAGAGAGAGACATAAAATATAATGAAAAATACATATTTACCCCTATTTTTAACGGTAAAAAGGGAGAGGTGGGTTACGGATGTCTAACGAAGGGCACCTTAGGTGAGTTAAGTGACTTTTTAAACTACATGTGACTTAGTTAAAATCGGCCAAATCACATGTGGTTAACTGCAATTACCAAAAAATTAAAAAAGAAGAAGAAGAAGAAGAAGAAGAAGAAGAAAAAGTCTTATTATAGGGCAAAAATTATAATTAACGCCGCATTAGTTGACTGTACACCTATCAGTACAGGTTGGCCTAGAAAATAATAATGATTCATGATACAATTGAAAACATGCTATGTAGAGGTGCTCCACATCTTCATATTTCTCAGTTCCCACTTCTTTGCTGAAACAAAACTTAGTTAAAGAATTATTATTTTTTTTTTTTCAAAATCTATCCTTTTATATTAGCTGCAGGGATATTAGTTGGTCATATTATAGTATTATATTATATAGTAGGCGAAGCTTATATCAAAATCTGTCATTTTAAGAAGTCAAAGAAACCATTGGGCGTTGAATAAATCTCCGGGTTGCCAAAAAAAGAAAAAAGAAAAAAAAAAAAAGAGAAACCATTGGGCCGCCGAGAGTTTTCTAACTTAATTTGGCACATTTTAATATTTTTAATGGAGAAGATTAAAGTTTAAGAATCTTTCTTGTTGTAATTTTCAAATTATGAAAATAAAAGTAAGAAAACCATTGGACCAATATTGCATGTGTTATCTTCTTACATAATATTAAATCAAACTCCTTACTGCATTATCATAGACATGTCAAGCAAACTCAGAAACTACTAGGCAAAGAATGAATAATTAAAGAAATAATTGGTACTCAGATCAACATATAATTGGGCAAATTTCCAACTAAAAATCAATATAACCATATTTTAAGATTTTCTATGCATAAGAGTAGCCTAGAGAAATGGAAAGTTTTTCAACCTTTTAAAGTTGTAAATTGTGGTTGGTGCAACTTTACTTTCATATAATCACTTTTATTATACCAATCACAATAACATATTTTCTTTCTTCTTTCTTTTTATTTTAATATTTAATAGTTATAATAAGTGAGCGAGATGATTTGAACCTTAATTCTTTATTATTATTATTTTAATTTAAGAGAGAGTGAGACAATAACCACTCGAACAATTGAGTTCCCTTAACTACTCATGGCTTAGAAAGTACTAACTCGTCCAACATAGACGACGGTAGGAATAAGGCTTTTGGATATAACTTACAACAAATCACTTTAATAGTTATGTTTATATGTTTAACATAGGCACGTCAATCGACAGTATAATTAACCATATAAAAATTAGTCACAATAAATTCAAAAAGAAAAAAAAGGAAATAAAAAACCTATGTGGACCCAAATAAAAAAATTTGGTTGTGATGTTTGTAGGATCACCATGCTCTGTACATATGATCCCACAAATTAATAACTTTCTTTCCTTTTCTTTTTGGAAGAAAAGTAAGGATCTAATGTCACTTCATGTGGAGGAGCCATAGTTTGTAGAATAGAGAACAAGGCAAATTCAATTAAAATGATAAAGGACTTAACCCCTCCCCCCCAAAAAAAAAAAAAATCACAAAATTGATTTTAATAATTTTGATGCCACGTCATCATTGCCAGGCTGGCACTATTTCCATCTTGGACTTACATTATTCACACGCGCTAGCTCTCTCTAAATCTCTCTCTTATAAGAGCGTGTGAAAGCAACACACAATCTCTCTCTCTCTCTCTCTCTCTCTCTCTCAAGGCGTGGCTTTTGGCTTTCATTACTCTCTCTCTATCTCTCTCTCACATAAAACACAAAGCCATCAAGCACTCATCAATGCCCATGCTTGCTTGCTTGCTTTCTTTCCTTCTCATTTGCCTTCACTCTCTCTCTCTCTCTCTCTCTCTTACACACACACACAAACAAAGTGAAAGAGCTACCAAACATAACACAAACACTCTGTCTTGTAAAATTAATGTCTTTTAGTTCTTTCACATACAATCATGCTTGCCTCCATTAACCCCTCTCTCTTTACTCTCTCTCTCACTCTTTGAAGTGAACAACAACAAAGAGAAAGAAATCATTGAAATCATTCACAAAACACTATTTCCCACTCTTGTTTCCTCTCCTTTGTAGTGTTGGTATTACTTTGTTTGCTCTATAAAAAGGGCAACAAGCACCAAATATAATGGATAGGTGGGATTATAATAAATCTCTACGAGAAGATCATCACCACCGACACCGTAGAGAAAACCCATCTTTCTCTTCCACTCTTCTTGACGCTATTTACAACTCCATAGACGATCAATCCCACAACAAAGCCAAAGAAGATCAACTCATTTTCTACAAAGAAACAACCATGAGATCAAAGAAACACACTTCCCTGCCCAATACCGACCTCAGAAAAGCTCAACAACAAGAAGACCAAGACGAAGAAATGGCTAGCTTTCGAAAGACATGCATGATAGAGAAGTGGATGGAGAAGAAGAACAAGAAGAACAAAGTGAATGAAAAGGAAAAGGTACTACTCTCACAAAACGAAAACCGTGCTTTTATGTTGCAAAATTCTAGCTCAAGCTCTTCAGATTCGAGTTGTGGAGGTGGGTTTTCTTCGTCTGAGTCTGATTCTATGTATGTCTCTAATAAATCAAGGTCTTCTTCTTCTTCATGTTACAACACCATGCAACAAAGGCCAGCAACAATAAGGCCTATTCGCACCAGTCTCTCTGAAAAGCCGCGTCAATTTGGTGAAAGTTTTGTCTCATCTAATTACAATTCATGTTCAACTCAGAATAGTAAGCCAAAGCATGAGAATGGTTTCGTCAAGACCAAGTCCAAAGCCATGAAAATCTACGGAGATTTGAAGAAAGTGAAGCAGCCAATATCACCAGGTGGAAAGCTCGCAACTTTTCTCAACTCTCTTTTCACTAATGCTTCAAAGAAAGCCAAAACAGTTGGAGGGTTTGATAAATATGAGAGATCAAAACCGAAGTCTACAACTACTTCTACATGTTCTTCTGCGTCTTCGTTTTCAAGGTCCTGTTTAAGCAAAACACCTTCTTCTTCTAGAGGGAAGTTCAGTAACAATAATGGAAGTGTTGGTGGTGGTGTTGGTAATGTGAAAAGGTCTGTAAGGTTTTGTCCAGTGAGTGTGATTGTGGATGAGGATTGCAGGCCTTGTGGGCATAAAAGTTTGCATGAAGATGAACCAGCAGGGCTAATGGCTGTATCAACCATAAGAGATGCTGAGATTAAGTGCTATGTAATGGGTGGGAATTATAGGGTTGAAGAGGTTGCCAAGGATTTGTTCAAGAATTATCAGACAGAGAAGGAAATGAGAGATTGTGTTATTCAAGATGCTAATATTGGAGATTTTGATGATGATGAAGAAGAAGAAGATGATGATGATGCAGCAAGTTATTCAAGTTCTGATCTGTTTGAATTGGATAATCTTTCTGCCATTGGGATTGAGAGGTATCGTGAAGAATTGCCTGTGTATGAGACAACACATTTCAACACTAATAGAGCCATTGCTAATGGCTTAATTCTGTAATTTCCAAAGAATTTGGAACTTTTTTTTTCTTTTTTTTTTTTAAGCCTTTTTAATATCAATGGTTTGGGGGTTTACTCGAGATAATAATATTTATCTTGTTGTATTATGATATATTCTTTACTCTCTTTTCTTTATTATTATTTTTTTAAATTTAATTTTCAGGTAAAGAGCTAATAACTCCGCCATATGTATATTCTTACTGTCATATATTTTGTCTAAAAGTCAATTTCAAATCCGAAAAATTGAGATTTGTGATATATTGAAACTAATCATAAAATTTAATACTGAGTATTAAATATTGAAATAAGCAAGGAAGTGGGAGATGGTGAGTATAAATGATTGTGTAAATGTAAAAAAAAAAAAAAAAAATAGTAAGAAAGAAGTGATTGAAGATTCGGAGAGTGTGTTCACACACGAAAATGGAAAAAGGTAAAGAGGGTGAAGAAGATGAAGGTGAGGTTAAAAGCAAAGGCAGATTTTCTACTCTTCCAACCATGTAAGATAGTGGGACCTATTCTTTGCTTGAGAATGACACTATCTTCATGGTGTATGAGGGACTATTAGTCAAAAAAGTGGCTCTGTTAACCATTGAAGGCTTTAATTTTTATTTTTTAAGGCAAAAACTTTCTTTATTAAATTGGAGTGTGATTAAAGTTACTGGCCGGAGAATGATCTTTCCGGTGGTGTTTTACAGGCAGTAAAAGGAGGTGAACTTGATGGGGTTTATGGAAATAAAGGAAGGAGATAGATGCATGGTCTCAAAAGCTGTGGACAAAAGGATCTACCTTTGATTCTCTTAAGGCCTTGATGTCAAAGTTGGTTGGCTTCTTGATAAAAGAAAAATATTGCTAAAAAACTTGGTTGGTTTGTAAGCTAAAGAGCAATACCCTTAAAGGTGTTTGGAAGATTTCTTCAAATTTTGCTGTGAATACTGCTCATAAACCTTATTTTTTCAAACCATAGGCACTTTCAAAGTTTTTCCATTTCTTGTCTCATATGCACATGAATGAACAAGGGGACATAAAAGGGTATTAGTCTAGAAAATGAAAATTTTTCCTCTTCCGCTTGGAGATAGAGAGATTAGAACAATCAGAAAAACGATTAACATGCTTGGATTAAACGAATAGACAGCATTAGTGACAGATTAACCTCTCCTTTTTCTTTGATTGAGTGGATTACTTAAGATAAGGGACATTGGATTGTACCGTTGAATCACAAAACTCGACTATAATCTTCTCCTTTTGGTTATGAACTGTTTTACATAAATACTCTTATAGTCCGTTTGGATTGAGGGAGAGGGAGGAGGAGCAGAGTAGAGTAAAGTAGATTTAATATAAAATTAGTTTATTTTTAGCCAATTCTACTCTCCTCCCCTTCACTCTCCCTCATTCCCCTTTCCATCCAAACAGACTATTAATCTTTTAGAGGAGAAAATCTTATAAAGATTTTAAGTTATTTCCTATTCTCTTCACTATAAATCTAACGGGCACAAATTTTCCTCAACAATTCCTACAATTTTTTAAGTGACTCGTTGATATGTAATAAAAGCGGTATAGTGAACTCATGTAAAAGTGATTTTGCTTCAATCACGACATCACTGTTTTAAAAAAATTATGAAAACTTCGATGAATCTAACATTAACTATGTCAAACCTTTTAGGTAATTTGCCTTTTAGTTTTTCCTCTCCAATTTGTCTCGGGGCACTGGCATGCATGCATAATAGAGCTGTTCTACTAATAACAACACTGTCCTTTGATTGCAACTTGCATGTACTATAAGGAATTGAGTCTTTCAATCCCAACCCATTTGAAAAGTAAAAGGACTTAGCTCAGATCAGGTGGTGCAGAGTGGAGCAAATTGTGAAATGTCAAAAGAGACTACTTTGAAAGATGCGTTTTCAAACCAATCTAGATCAAAATTGCTGCAAGGCTCACATGGACTTACATTTCAAAAATAAGTGTCAGAGAAACACACCAACTTTTTGAGGAGCCTTAACTTTGTTTGAATCAAAAGTAGCAAACACTGCTTATACAATTTCTCTATAATATATGTTCAGCTACCAAGAACATATATGGAAAAAGTACATTTTTTTAAGAACTAAGATTTCTGGAAATGTTTAGAACTCATATTTTGTTTTGTTTTGATTTTCATCTATTTTTTTCTCTTTGATTTTAGGCAACTAATCCCTGTATAAGCATCACTTTTTGTATGGGTTATAATTAACTTATATAGTTAAAACAATTTCTTGTTGTCACATAATAGCATCTAGCTAGCTAGGCTCATAATAGATCAAAACCAGCATTGTTAATTAATTACCTCATGCATATTAGTTGCAAATATCTTCTTATTATAATTGTATAATATTCTCAATCAAATCAGTTTTTAGGTCCTAAAAAATGATCTCAACTAGCACTCTCATTGTTAATCACAAGTTGTATTATTAAAATTTTTCCTCCTCCCAAAAAGTATACTAAGAAGTTTTCTAGGACGTGAGAGGACCACTAAATCTTAACAGTATGATATTCTAATTAAGTTATCATAACATATTTTTTAAGCCAAAACTATGAAGTTAGCTTGGACTGTAGGAAAAAGAAAAGGCTATTCTATGGTCAAAAGTGTTATAGGCTTGAAATGGCTATAGATTCGAAAATACTTGTTTATGGGGGAGTTGGGGATTGGTGATGCCTTCACGATCTCAAAAAATTTAGTGATATAAAAAGTTTTCCATTTTTTCATATAACTCTTTATTTTTTTTAGAATGGTATATTACTATCGATTTAGAATAAAAGTACTGGTACCTTATAAGAATAATGTTATATCAATCACAATTTTATTACTTTAATAATTACGATTTTTGTTTTCTTACATCTATAAAACATGGAAGAGTATTTTAGCTAATGCAATTTCCCATGCAACTAGAAAATAGTTAGCTTCTTGAATACTTTACTTTTCATGAAAGTTTTTATCCAAGCAAAATTAACAAGCAACCAAGTTTAAATTTTGCTTTGATAAATAAATAAATAAATAAATATATATATATATATATATATATATATATATATAAATTAGTTGACAACAATGATGAAGCTAAAGTGATAGGTAGTGGGAGGTGAGACCAACAACCCATTAAGCGTTGACTATTCTAATTCTTAGACATTGCCCTAATCATAACTATAATCTTCCCCTTAATCATAGCCTTTTCTTTTTTATCCTTTAATTTTTTTTTTTTCCTTCTATCCAACAATTTTGTACGAACTAAAAATCCATGTAGCATCAAATTTGGTAAGCAAAAACTTTCATATTGGTGAAAACAATTGATTTGGTTACCTGTATTAGAGGGTGCTATCTCTATCAAAAACGATTTGTTACCATCCCTATAATACGTATTAGTGGGTTGAGCATGTCACTTAACTACCATGCATAAATGATAAATCACTAATGATAGAATTCCAAATTGGCAACATTGTAACCAAGTTCATGTGGCTAATACACATCGTAGGACCATTTACAGTTAGCTGGGGTCCGAGTCTATGCTGCAAATTGCTTGATATCAGAGTTCAGTGTGGCTCAGCCCTGTCAATGTACCAGGGTGCATGATGGGTCGTGTATGTTGCCGCAGTCTATGTGTTTCAGGGTCCTTTTGTCCCAAAAGATTGTCAGCCTAGAGCCTCAAATTTATCATGTCTATCGATCTATATGTCCTTGCTTATAATCTTATATCGTACTTCTCAATTATTTTGCCTACAATTATATAGGAGGAAAGAAAAGCTAAGAAAATTTGTGGACTTGATCTCTTGGTTGTCAAATTTGTTCTTTCCTGAAAGATTTTCTACACATTTATTTCAATTTTTTCGATATGTGTATGTTATGTAACAATTTGCAAGATAATAGGGGGTGTCAGTTTCTGCTGATGAATGCTAACTTTTGAAGACGTAACAATAATAGTTAAATTAATTTTGATATCTTTGTAGTTGGCAAGATAAGATAAACAAAATGGGCTTAATAAATTTAAGGAATAGTATATTTTAAACCTTATTCTTTAAAAGATATCTCAAATTAAACCCCAGCCCTGAAATTTAAAACCATTAGAGATTAAACCTTATAATTCTACTAGTTTCAAATCAAACCCTAAACTTCTAAATTAATACTATCAATTTAGCCCCATTTAAACCCAAAATTTAAACTCCCAAAGCAAATGTTTCTCTAACTTGAATAGCAAGTACTTTTTATGAACTACCTGGATTTATAATTCCTTGTCTCGATGGAGGACTATGGCCTGAAAAAAGTTTCTTTAACTTGATTAAGCTTTGTTTAGATGTATATATTCTATTTAATATGTATAATTGTACCTAAAAAATGATGAAGCTCTACAAAATTATATATAAGCTGGCGGGAACAATAAATTCAACGTTTAAACTAAAACAAAGGGGCCTTAATGGACGCTTCAACCTTGCTCTTTTTTATTTTCCTTAAGCTCCATACTCATTCAAGACTTCAAAGCTTCTCTTTTTTTGTATAATACAAGTTGTCCCACAATACACTCTCCAATTGCTAATTAACTTTATAATTATTTATGTTGTGATATTTACTTCTGAGTAGCATGGTTGATTCAGCAGTGAAACATTTAAACTAAAACAAAGGGGCCTTAATAGACACTTCAACCTTGTTCTTTTTTTTTTCTTTTTTTTTTTTTTTTTTTTTTCATTTCCTTAAGCTCCCTTCTAATTCAAGACTTTAAAACTTCTCTTTTTTTGGTATAATACAAGTTGTCCCACAATACACTCCTATTGCTAATTACCTTTATAATTATTTATATTGTAATATTCACGCATAAGTGGCGGGATCATTCAAGTAATGAAATTCCACATTGAATACTCATAAGAACAATCAATTGTTAATATGACATAATTGGACTTGTACCCAGTAGATTAAATTAAACTCTTGGGTTAAGTAGTGTTGCTATAAGTTATATTAACAAAATGTTCTCTCCCCAACCATTTTTAAATCTCCACTTGATATTCTTTGTGGTGCTAGACTCTTGACTTCTAGTCTAGAGAGAGACTTACATGTGATTACCCAAAACTTCAAAACTTGAATACCCTTCATTTTCATGGAAAGGAAAAAGAACTTGGATTCCTTTCTCTCTCTCTCTCTCTTTGCTAACATGAAAAAGAATTGTCCCTTTGTGTAAAGAAGAAAGGAAGGTATCAATGAAGTGGAGGTCTAGGTTCTCTAAGAGTCTAAGATGATAAAAATATAGAATGGACCACTCATGCAATTGATACACAAGCGTGCCATAACAACTTAACTGGTACACACAAACTCACACACACACTCACTCACTCACTCACACAAGTTCTAATAAGATTTGGAAGCCAGCCCACACAGTGTCGACTTTTTCACACGCACGTGATGGGCTGGGCCCATCATGTCCCATACCTGTCGCGCATGCACACGTGTGCTCCTTCTCCTCACGGATCCCCGTGAGATCCGCTGTCACTCTATCAGCAATTGTGGGTTTTGTGTGACAGACAGTTGCAATGTGTGTGAGACTTTGTGAGTGACTCTGTGTGGTGTCCTAAGTTTCTCTTATTTTATCAACTTTGCTCCCTTACTGCCTAGCATAAAATATCACCACCACTCATGCTCTGACATCTGTACCACCTAGCCACGTGTGGGTGGTCAAGCATGTTGCTCCAACTTTACCATAAAGCCCATGTAATTGTCATGGAGGGGTTTTCTTTTGTGATGGGTATTGTTGGGAAAGAGAAGGAAAAAAGAATAGGGGGACGAGAAAGAAGGAGACAAGGCAGCTTTAGTAAAAGAAAAGAAGGTTGTGTATTGTGTGTGATTGTGTGTGTGTGATTGTGCGTATGTGTAGGATTAAGAAAAAAAAATAAAAAGAGAAAGTGATGAGAATTTTGGTGATCCCAAGAAGATTGCTCATTGTGTTAACTGTTCAGTGTAACAGCAGCTTTTTTTTTTCCCCTCTTGGAAAGAAAGAAAAAAAAGAAAAAAGAAAAGAGGGGGAAACAAGTATATAATGAGATGGTGACATTTGATCCTCTATGAATTTCTTATAGTGGTTTAATTCAAACAAGAATTAAGGAGCTTCCTTTTGGTTGATTGTAGATCTATTTTTTAAGGAAAAAAAATGAAAAGGAGGGGGAAAATGACCAGTGAGATTAACCCTTATTAAGTATGATCATAATAATTCTTTAATTTAATAATAAGTTAACGCGTAATAGACCTAGATTATAAAAGTAACCGCAGACACTCACTCATATGAGTTGGGTTGTAACATGACATTAATTATATCCAGAGATTTTGAATGATAATAAAATGATCCTGAGTATGACAGTTGTTTGAGATATTGACGTTAGGTGAATTGAGTTGGACATCAAATGATTAAGGTTGAGGAAGACAAAGAATTTGACTAGGAGGGTAATGTAATATGAAGCTGAGCTTAGCTAGAATTGCTTAGTATTTTTAATTCTTAAAATGGGTTTTGATTACATCATCTCTAATTGATTATGCGTATACTAATTAATTTAAGAAAGGGAATGGGTTATATATGGACAGGGTTTGCACGAAAAGCCCTTTTTATTTTTAAATTGATCTTCCTCTTATCACGTTGCCTTTAACATTGTACTTTTAGCTTTGGGTTGGTTTAGTTTAAGATCCTTTCATGTCATGTGAACAAATAAATAAGCATTTAAGATTCTTTGAAACCTATTGTGCAAGTGTAGACACAACTAAGCATGACCTTTGAATATGATTGATTTTGGAAGCTTGATTTTAGTACTGCCGCCAGAAACAAGGGTTCCACAAATGAAAGAAATAACCTATCTTCTGATTAGCTTCACAAATTCCTTAAGCACATCAGTTCGTGATACCAAGCTGGAGGACTTACACATTGAAGGTTCATTGGATGTGTCCGTCAGTGGTTTTTTTTCTTCCCATGTTTATCTTTCAACTTTTTAAAATTGTATCTAAGAAGAATGAAATTTTAAAAAGATGTACTTTGAAAAAATTGCTACTTAAATTTTTTAATATTTAATCTTTTTAACTGTGTCTTTGAAATCGAGACCTTATACTTTAGACAATGACATTGTTTAATCTCTTTTACGAAGAAAATTATGATTTGAATTCTCCTCTTTCTTATTCGTAAAGATTAAATTATCATCTTTGAATAAGCAAAAGTTAACCCCTTAATATTAAGTTATTAACAGGTTAAACTAGCTGTACCTACTTTAAATTTTAATCACCTTTTGCATATATAAATGACACAAATATTGTAATTGGTGTAGTATGAGATTATCTAGTAGTAATTTTTTTATCTTTTTTACGAAGAAAATTATGATTTGAATTCTCCTCTTCCTCACTCCTCGTAACGATTGAATTACCATCTATCTTTGAATAAGTAAAAGTTAATCCCTTAATCCTAAGTTACTAACTGGTTAAATTAGCTGTATCTACTTTCATTTTTAATCACCTTTTGCATATATGACACAAATATTGTAATTGTGTAGTAGGAGACGATCTAGTAGTAGCTTAACCGCCCATATAAGGATAATGATTGCTAAGATTAATATAATGAATCTCTCTGCATGCCTTTCCACTAGGGATATCATGACATTTCATACTCATTCTAGATATGCATCTCATCAAATTGCCCTTTCAAGTTTTCAAGTTCGTACAGTCACTTTATCTTTAAAATAGAAAAAGAGAAGACCCATGCTTTAAAGAAAATATAAGAAAAGGGTCACATTTTATAGGTAAGTTTTGTTAACATTTCACATGCTATGAGTAGCCTAACTAGCTAGCAAGAAAAGAAAGAGGTATTAGTGGCCAGGACCAAAGCATCATGAACTAGCCCAGGCCAGAAAAATAAGGCTGGCACTTCCATGAACTTATTTGAGGTTTTAGATCTCCTTTGATTAAGTAGGCACAAATATCATTGTCTTCATCTAGCCAAATCTTAGGCGTTGAAGATAGTATGAGTGTATGACCCCAAAGTTGTGGTAGAGTAATAGTATCATTTACCCGCATATTTGTAGAGTAAGTAAAGTAATTCTAGTCCTACTTGTAACGTACTATTAAAAATGTAGGGTTACTCTAGGGTTAACAACTATACATATATAACGCAAAATAATTTATATAGCAAAGATGCAGTTATCCAAAGATTTCTACAATGAATTTAGATAATCACATAAATTTTCTTCATCTTTTCTCTATGTCATCTCAATAACTTTCCAGCAACAACTCTAACATTATGAAAAATATGCCCTTTTTTTTTCTCTCTTTCATTTTTAAGTTTTTGAAACTCCTTTTAAACAAGTTCAATCAATGAAACAACAGTAGCTTTCATGGGGGTAGCAAAGCATGCATGCTATTATGTTAACCACTGACTGTCAAATTTATATACAGAGAAAGCGACTGCAAATTTGGACTCATTTATGAGGTTAACACTTATTATGACCTAGCTTTCAGTGAAGAGAAGCTTGGTGAAAATCTTGAATCGTGGCACCAATTATGCACTTATGATGATAATGACTGGGTTAGTAGTTGGGTACCTCTAGTATTAGAGAAAAAAGGCACCAATGGATACCATATATGTTACTATATATATAGCTCGCCTACCAATCCCACCACTACAAATTTCATGAGCGATGTGTCTTTTCGAGCCTCTCTTTGAATCGTTTGTTGCATTAATGTTGACGTGAGAGAAGCCCTAGTGGGAAAAAAGACGCACATATTTTGCTTCAAGTGTGAAATATATCAAATTATGGTTGTGCCCCACTATTTAATTTATGTCTTCAGACGCCTTGTGCCTAATGTGGGAAAAAAAATTGCTATCTTTTAGGCTAGGCACCATTGATGTTACTGGTCCGACTTGAATTTTCACTCTTACACAATGTCATTTTCTGTTCAGACCTTTTCTTTTCTTTTTCTTTTTCTTTCTTTTGCTAGATAGGTAAGTGTATAAAAAAGATAAGTAGATAAGGGTTATAGGTGTTAATCCTAAGCCAACTTTAAAATGAGTGCTATGAGACCTTTAAACATATAAACTGTTGTAATTGTTTAGTTGTGCCTTAATTTCATTAGTATTGGATGCATTAGGCTTTTATTTTGTTATAGTTGATTAAGTTACGTTCCATTAGAAATTAGTTTGTTAAAAGTCTTGTAAGTAACCGAACTTGTAGTTTTTGGTGTTTTTAAATTAAGGAGACATTTATAATTCAAATTCTCCCTATTTTTCATCTATTTCTCGATGTGTACACTGCCATTATTTGCTCTTCCTAACATCATGACCTTGCAAACTTTGTGTTTGATTAAAAGTTCTGTCTTTTAGCGCAAAAATGACAGGAATTTGGTCAAAATAATTTTCTAATTTAATAAAGTTCTTAAAATTTATAGCCTAGCTAGCTAGCTCTATCCTATATCAAGAAACATTTAGCACTTTTGTGTAGTCAGTTCCGTAATTGATAAGAAATTACTGTCCAAATTGTGGGTGATCTTGAAGTGATTGAAAATGCATCCATTAGTAAGAGAAGGCACTGATCACACAAAAATTTGAAGTAGAATGATAGATTGTAATATATCTTTGCAGAACAAAAGCAATTGATTTAGTTTGAAAATTATTATTCACATTCCATGCTTAATTTGTCTTTTCTTGATGACTTTGATTGAGAGCATATATATCTTGATTGATTGAGCGTAGATTGCCACTACCTGAATTCTTTGACAAAATTCGATCGAAGCCGACAAAATTGAGATGATGCAAAATTTGCATGGAAAAATTTCATGCTCAATTTCTGACCATTATTACTTAGTGGTTTAATTTATCTATCAAGGCCCTGCAACTTGTATTGGGGTTCCAATTTATGATGAATGGACTTAGGCAAGGAGTCTTTGTTGCGTGTATGTTGCATGATTTTTTAGTACTCTTCTAAGGCAAAAGTTAATGGATTCCTTAAAAGTATTGATTTAAAAAATATCTTTAAAAATTTTTTATGAAGAAAGAAAAAATCAACTAACATTTTTTGAAAATTTTTTATATTTCCTATAACTTTTTTAAAATAGTTCATAAACAAATGCTCTAAAGGCACTTATTAACAGAATTTCTCTTTAAAATTAGAGCATGGAGACCCCTGGTCAGTGTTTGAGTACCATGTGAAATTCAATGAACAAAATTGGAATAAGAATTTTCATAATTCATTGTACATCAGGCCACACCTAAATGGATTTGCTGAATCCACAAGATGTTGAAAGAGGCTTCATGCATTAATATCAAAAATCTTATCTATGACGTTTTTCTAGTCCTCAATTTGTTGGTACATATGAGATGTTAATTAATACGCTGTACCCAAGTCTTCTTCTAACCAAAAACCTGCCTACCTCTACAATGAATTGCTTTTAATTCCCAACCAACCAACCTGATATATATGGTCTATTGAGAATGACACTGGTAGATCTAAACCTAGTCTTTGAAATTCCAACTATAAAGTATAAACTACATATCGCTATAAAAATAAAAAATTCTTAAGTATTCTTGGAACACGGAAAAATGATGTTTTCTCTTTTTATATTTTTGATGGACCCTACTATGAATTTAATAAGTAGATCTTACCATAAATGTGAGAGAATAGAATACCATTCTTTGTACTCTGAAGGTACATAAGAATTATTTCTACAAAATAATCTAATATGCATTAAACTAAGAAGGAAAAAAAAAAGGAAAAAAAAAAGAGATTTTTATTTATTATAATATGAACAGTCTCTCTACTCTTAATTTAATATTTAAAAAAAAAAAAAAAAACTGTAGTTGGCAATTTGCATATGCGCTAAACTAGAACACATACATTTCTTGATTTTCTTAATGTTCATGATAATATATTCTTCAGTATTCATTATGAATATTATTAACAAATGAAATTTAATTTTTAAACCAAAAGAGGAGGGTCCACTTTTTTTTCTGTTCTTGGTTTCTCCAGTTAATGAAATGAATTTCAATCTCAGTACTTTC
Source organism: Castanopsis chinensis (assembly GCA_032878915.1). Lineage (NCBI taxonomy): Eukaryota > Viridiplantae > Streptophyta > Magnoliopsida > Fagales > Fagaceae > Castanopsis > Castanopsis chinensis. Next base: position 2,705,684 of record JAVQMG010000096.1, read on the forward strand.
AAGTAGGGTTTGCCCATGAGACTGGAATTGGGTCATAAGAAGAGGCCCATAAAGCAAGGCAGGGCTAAAATCTCAAGCCCAGTGAAACTTATGCTGACCTTGTCTGGCCTAACCTATTATTTTTATTGGGTGATAAGGAGTAAGGACTTCTATGTCTATTACTTAATAAATTTATTATTATTACTTATTTTCTTTCTTAGTTTGGGATTAAGTAAAAAAAAAAAGATTTTAGTTCTCAAAATAAAAGATTTTAAAAAATAAAGACTAAGTGAAAAAGTTCAGCATTTTCATATGGAATATAGAGTAATCGGCCCAATCCCAATTAATCATCAATCTTAGGCCTAGGCCAATATTGTCAGACCCCTGTTAACGTTGGCCTTGGTTGAACTAGAATCTCACTTCAAATTTTCCTCTGAAAGAATCGGAATTCTACTGAACAAAGGACTCTTGGGATACCCAACGTAACGTAATCGGTTACACACACTTTCTCATCTGAGTGAAAAAATAAATGGTTCAGATTCAGATATGTAATACGTTCCATTTATACATTAATTGAAGTTTTTTTTTTTAAGAGAGTTTTAAATTATGACGTCCGCTCCTGATGATAATTTTTTATTATTAAACCAAGATATCAATTGGTTTTTGATGTAGATGGAAATTGAACTCTAAATCTCTTAGACAAAGTCGAGCTAATTGGAACTTACAATTAAAGTACTTTCTAGTTTTTAATAGACAAAATTTTTGTGTGCAAATGGATAATCGAGTATATTTTTTGGTTATAAATTATAATACGGTTATATTACTAAAGATATTGTTTTTAAACTTTTTGACGGAAGTTTTTTATTTTTTAGGAAAAAGTTTTGTTCCAAATTTATTTTGCTCCAATCTATTATATGGTGATTAAAGATTAAAGAAACACCATTTATGTGTAGTTTTTGTGACTTTTTGTTTAAATAAATACACTTGAATAATCTTATAAATTACTAAGTTTTTGGGTTAGAAAAAATAGTTCCGAACATGTTTAAAGCTAAATTTTGTCATTTTTTCTTTACATCTTAATTCTTCATATATAACTATAATCTATTTCCATTATGATATATCTAAAAAATTTACATGAATAAAAAACAGAAAAAATGTTAATGAAATAAGAAAAAGAAAAATCTTTAGCAAGTAAAAGTAATAATTTCTTGATTGGTTCGAGAATTAAGTAATAAAATTTACGCTATTTGTAGGCTTGTTGGGCAATGACACTTATTTTTACCTTGAATCAATGGTTGTGATATCATGAACACTAGGAGAATTACGAATTGTTGAAAAACCAGCATGTATTCTAGTAATGTGGGGTTGTTTAACTTTTTTTTTTTTTTTGCCTTTTTGGTTTAACTTGTTTTTCTATATATATATATATATATATATATATATATATATATTTTAAAAAGTAAACGTATAGTTGCTTTGAAGAAGTTAGTTAGTGGGAGAGTGATCCTATTTTGTAGGAAATATTTTAGGTGAAAGTTAAATATATATTTTTACAATATTATCCTCAAGTTTTGCCCATACTTAATTAAATGTAAGCTGCAGGGGTATTTTGAAACAAAAAAAAAAAAAAAAAAATCCGGTCAAAACAGAAAAAGCCTCTCTTAAATAATAGTATATATATATATATATATATATATATATACTACTATTTTAGTAGCTACACTTGTTTGGATCAGATTTTTTTTTGTTCCAAAATACCCCTACACCCCTAGGTTTAAATAGAGACAAAACTAAAGGATAGTTTATTAAAAATACATGTTTACCTTGCACTAAAATGTTACCTACAATATAGGAACACTCTTCCACTAACACACTTCTTCAAAGTAACTACACGTTTATCCAAAAACAAATCTAAATAAACCCCTAGGTTTAGGTAGAGACAAAACTAAAGGATAGTTTGGTAAAAATACATGTCCAACTTGCACTAAAATATTGCCTACAAAATAAGAACACTCTTCCACTAACTCATTTTTTCAAAGTAACTATACGTTTATCCAAAAACAAATCTAAATATATATATATATATATATAACTAATGGATAATCCGGATTGTTTTTGTTCTAAAATATCCTTATATTTTTACGTTTAAGTAGAGACAAAACTAAAGGACAATCCGGTAAAAATAAAACCCTAACTTTCACTAATACATTTCCTAAAAAATAGGGTCATTTTCCTATTAATTTTCAAATTTATTTATCCACTTATAAATTATATTCTCAAAATAAAAATTATATATATATAAAAAAAATATAGATTTTTTTTTTTGGCTACTACCACTAAAAAAAAAAAAAAACCTCATCTCACGCGCGAAGCATGTGGGATGAGGCTAGTATATATATACTATTATTTAAGGGAGGCTTTTCCCGTTTGGACCGGATTTTTTTTTGTCCCCAAATACCCCTACATCTTTAGGTTTAAGTAGAAACAGAACTAAAAGATAATTTGATAAAAATACATATCTAACTTGCACTAAAATATTGCCTATAAAACAGGAACATTCTTCCACTAACGCATTTCTTTAAAGTAACTATACGTATATTTTTTTAAAAAAAAAAATAGAAAAATAAGTTAAACACTCCACGTTTATCCAAAAATAAATCTAAATATATATATAAAAAAAAAACTAAAGGACAATCAGGATTGTTTTTGTTCTAAAATACCTTTACATTCCTAAGTAAAGACGAAACTAAAGGATAATCCGGTAAAAATAAAACCCTAACTTTCACTAAAACATTGCCTAAAAAATAGGATCAATTTCTTATTGATTTTCAAATTTATTTATCCACTTATAAATTATATTCTCAAAATAAAAATTATATATATAATAAAAAAGGCGAAAATACACTTTTGGTCCCTACATTTTGGGTCGATTCTCATTTTGGTCCCTAAATTGATTTTGCTACTAATGTAGTCCTTAAAAAAAGAAAATCAATTTCATTTTGGTCCCTGCCGTCAATCCAGTAGCAGAAAAATCCTATGTGGCAGATGGAGTGCATAGGTGGCAGGTTAAATGCTGACGTGGTTAATAAAATAATATTAAAAATACCACGTCAGCATCCAAGCATTTTAATGAATAAAAAAATGCCACCTCAGAAAATTAAAAAAAAATAATGAAATAAATTATGTTTTAAAACATTAAGTTTTTTTTTTTTTTTGCTTTTCATTATTTCTTCGGAAGAACATGGTTCTTCTTCTTCTTCACCTAGAAGATGAACTACAATTTACCCAAAAAAAGAAAAGAAGAGAAGATGAACTTCATGTTCTTCACCAAACTCACCATCCTTGACCCAAATCCGCCATCAACAGCACCACCCCGCCGATCAAACCCATTTCCCAAAGCAGCAAACACCACCACCATCGCTGAAAAAACCCAGTCCCCATGGAAACCCAGAAAAACCCGATCAAACCCACACCACCATTGTCGATCAAACCCAGCCCCGGAAACCAGAAAAACCCGATCAAACCCACACTACCATTGTCGATCAAACCCAGCCCCGAAAACCAGAAAAACCCGATCAAACCCACACCACATCGCCGATCAAGCCGAAAATACCCAACCCCACGAAAACCCAAAACAACCCGATCAAACTCACACAACCATCGCCGATCAAGCCGGAAAATCCTAGCCCCACGGAAACCCATAAAAACTAGATCAAGCCAACTCCACCATTGCCGATCAAACCCACACCACCATCACCGATTAAACAACAAAGAGGGAGAGAGAGTCGGGTTAAGAGAGAGAGAAAAACTCAGAGATTAAGAGAGAGTGAGGGATCAAGAGCTTGAAAAAAGGAGAAGAAAAAGAAAGATACAATCACAAACAGGCACCGTGAGAAAGAGAAAGAGAAAGAGAAAGAGAAAGGGGATCTAGAATTGAAAAGGAAGAAGAAAAAGAAAGATAAAAATTTATACAAAGTAGGTTTTTTTTAATTCTAATTTTAATAATGAAAAGAAAAAAAAAATAGATTTAAGGTTTTTTAAAAAAGTTTATTTTATTATTTAATTTTCTGAGGTGGCTTTTTTTATTTATTAAAATGCTGATATGGATGCTGACGTGGTATTTTTAATATTATTTTATTAGCCACGTCAGCATCCAACATGCCACCTATACACTCCGTCTGCCACGTAGTAGGTTTCTGTTAATTTGTTGACGACAGGGACTAAAATAGAATCGATTTTCTTTTTTTAGGGACTACGTTAGTAGCAAAATCAATTTAGGGACCAAAATGAGAATCGGCCCAAAATGTAGGGACGAAAAGTGCATTTTCGCTAATAAAAAAACATAGATTTTTTTTTTTTTTTTGCTACTACTACTAAAAAAAAAAAAAGCGTCATCTCACGTGCGAAGCGCGTGGGATGAGGCTAGTATATATATATATATATATATATATATATATGAACTAAATAGTTCTCATACATATAAGCTCCATAAGCTCATAATTCAAAATATCCACACTTCTCAAATGAACATTTGGAATTTTAAATGAGCATTTGTTAAAAAAACAATGAGGTGTTTCTGTTACAAGATAGAGTTTTGAGATTTAAAAATGCTTTTTTAAGTTTCCAAAATGTCTAACTAAGCGGACCCTTAGCTTCACTTATGGTTTATGACCATATTTTATAAATTTTTGGGTTTTTCGAACCGATTAACTTGATCACCTTGGGCTTATTTGTTTATTTGTTTTTTGGATTACATATCTAGATGTAGGTGTGAGTTTCAAGCTGTTTGTTCTTACTTCCATTTGTGTTTTGAGTTATTCGCCGACCTGTTGATTGTTTAGTGCTACACTTGATTTTGAGTGGAACTAAACCTTCAAAATCTTTTAAATGGTTTCGTGTTTGTTTGATTGTCCTGTAGAAGGCCTTATGCTAAATTTTTGTATCATTTCTTACATAACCATTTTGTTGAAGTTCCAAAACAGTGGAGCTTCCAAATCGTTGTTATGTTTATTTGTCTTCTACACTTTCCTTTTGATTTATTCCTTTATCAATTTTTGTATCAACAATCAATTCAGGTATTCTCTATCATGGGAAGAGAAACATGGATAAAAGTGAGAAGACAGACAGAAAGAGAGAGACCTGTGGGAAGAGGAGAGACCAAAAGTAGTGACAATGAGAATAAAAGGAGAGGAAAAGATAAAGGAAGAGAGAAAAAGTGAGAGAGCTCACCGTGAGAAAGAAAATGTGCCAATTTTTTTTTTTTTTTGGTTGTTTCCGCGGCTAGAGAGGCTACAAAATGAGATAATATTTAAACTCAAAAAATATATATAAACAAAAAAAAAAAAAAAAAAAAAAGAAAAAGAAAAGAATTAAAAGTGTTTAGAGCTGAACACACAAAAAAAAAAAAATACTGTTATAGATCTAAACAATACAAACCCACAAAACTTCAAAACACATCTAAAAAACTCTATTTCTCTTTCTCTCACGGATTGAACCCGACTGGATTTATTGTTGGGAAAAACATTCAAAATCGAGGTGGGCTCTCCAATTTGTTTCCATTTGGCCGGCTTCGTTTGGATTTTTGTTTCAATTTGTAAATGAAAAATATTGTTAAAGATTTTTTTTAGTTTATTTTAAGTTTAGTTAATGATATGGAAATAATGGTATAGTTAATAACACATTGCACCATTTTACTGGCCAACTGTCAGATGTAATAGTATGATGTGGCGCACCCACTTTAAGAAATAGCTAACTGAGGGGCTAACAATTTGAATAATATATATCTTCAAGATATAAAATTCAAATTCTAAAACTCAAGATGTAAAATCTAGTGATCCCAAATTTCTGAAATGTACTTCACATTTTACTTTTTTTAAAAAAAATATATATATATATAAACAAGTGAATTGTTGTGCATAAACAAATATTTTCAGATAATATCTTCAATATAAGTTGTTGTGAGAAAAGATATGTGTGTGTATATATATATATATATATATATATATATATATATATATATATAACTTGGCATCCTAAAAACTTTTCTTGATCTTTCAAGTGAATTTGATGGGTTTTTAATATACCAAATATGAAATGGAATGATTTGTGAGTAGGAGGTTGTGCCCACGTTATGTTTGTTGTTCATGTTAGGTTTTAGACTCCTTAACACAATATATTTAACCTAATATTATGCCAAGTTGATTAACAAATTTGCTAATTAGATCTAGGTTAAACCCATATGTGTAAAAGAAATATAATGCGGAAAATAAAGAGCACACAGATCTAATGACCCAGGAAAACTAAACCAATAAAAAATCTAGAGAGTATTTAACCTAGTTATTCTCAAGGTAAAAATAGATTCACTATGAAATAATTGAATTTTGCACAATAAGATTTAGACCACTAACATCCTATTGCTACCTCGTGTAGAAACTTATTACCACAACCACATGACAGTTTCGAGTCCACGGACTACTTTTTTCCTAGATATGCAGCAACCACAAGTTCTCCTATTTGTTACTTTGAGACTCCACTCAAAGGTTTTAGATATTCTTGAAAGTTCTTTATGTAGCAACTGAAACAACCATCAAATTCTTGATGTGAATCTTGATATTGATAGCTCTATGTGTGTGTATGAAGATAAACACCTCTCAAATCTCACAAAAGATTCAACAAACAACCCAACAAAAACCTGTAAAACGTAGTTAGGGTTTTTCCTTTTATACTTGAAGTAAAACACTTAACCCTGCACGTCATATGAGCTTGAGTTGGTTTGGAAATTCTGCAAAAAATTCCTGATCCACGATTCTCGATCGATCGAGTCTTGTAGAAATTGAATGGTAATATCCTACAATTACTCGATTCTAACCTTACATTAGACCAAACTTTGAGCACGTCTAAACCTAAACTAAATGTTTTGATCATGGTTTGTCAACATATACAAAGTGAAGTTCTAATACATTAGTTCTTAAAGTTTTAGAACCTAACAGTTCGAGATCAAGATTTACTCATAGAAAGTAATAAAATTTACATAGGTGTATGCTGGTCAATGGAATTTATTGCTACCTAAGAGATACTGATAACGTTACAAAGCAAAAGATTACGCTACAAAGCAATATATATTATGTTCTTTCTTCACAAGAATTTTCACAACAAGAATTAATTTTTTACACAAGTAGGCAAAACTAGGGCCTAATAAATTTGTATAATTTTAATTTCCTCCGATACTTCATATGAAAATTGATATAAAAAATAGATATTTATTTATTGTTTAAATAATTCAATAGTTGAAGGTGAAGGGATTTGAAGCATAGATGCTATCAATTGAACTATAAAACAGTATTTTATATGCTTTAATCACATGAAAGGGGTATAAAAAGTATGTTGTTTTTTTATACAGTGATGGATCACAACAAATTTATGCAGGCGTGCAACATGCAACTAGACTTTTGTGTGGGTTATTTAAAAAAAAAAAAAAAGAAGAAGAAACTTATGTGTGAAAAGGAACTCTTTTTTTAAAGCAAGTAGTGGTAAAATGTATAGAGAGAAGAGAGAGTGATGAGGCTAGCACCAAAAAAAAAAAAAAAAAAACGAATAAGAGCTTAAGTTTTTATTTAAGCTCCAAAGAATGAAATGGATTTATTCACTTAAAAAAAAAAAAAAAAAAAAAAAAAAAATACCAACAACAACAACAACCACCACCTTTCGGATTCCATTAAGGAAGCCATGAACGATTGAACGGTGTTGTAAAACAATGGCATAGAAACACTCAAAAGAACAAAAGTAGAAGAAAAAAAAACCATGTATAAATTATAAAATTAATATTTGAAACAAAAATAAGACCCAAGGATGACACAAAGGGGGAGAGGAATGAACAAGAAGAAGGAACTAAAAAATAAATAAAATTAAACGGAATTTTAAATGTATTAGATAGGTGTTAGTGGGATTTTGAAACTAATATAGTTTAACTAATTTTCATTGGGTGGGTGGTGACTTTGTGGGGGGGATAATTGTATTAATTTTTTATTAGAAAATTTATGTTGTTGAGAGAGTTTTAACATATGGCGTTTGCTCTTGGCGATAACTCTTTATTATTAGACCAAAATACCAATCAGTTTTTTGTATAAGCGGGTATTACGCTCCAAATCTCTTAAGACACTAAGTAAAACTTTTAGATAAGACTTTTTTCAAAAAACTAAAATAAAATTTGGGGAAGTATTTTTAACAAAAGGAATTGTTAGGGAAGTTTGAAAATTTGAATTTGTGCATGTGGGTTTTTTTATAAATTTTATTTATGGAAATTTTTTTGATGAATAATTTGATGGATGAGTATTGGTTTAGAAAATATTTTTAGAAATTTTTTATGAAAAAATAAAAAAATCAATTGACTATATTGACAAATTTTTTATTTTTTTCATGAAAATAGTATTAAAACTTTTCTAAAATAGTCCATAAACAAATACTTTTATGGCAACTATTAACATGACCTCTCTTTAAATTTAAAGCTTTTAGACCATTGGTTGGTATTTGACTACCATGTTAAATTTAATGAACATAATTGAAATAAGAATATTCATAATTCATTGTACATCAGCCCAAACCTAAATGGGTTTGCTGAATCCACAAGATGTTGAAAGAGGCTTGACGCATTAATATCAAAAATCTTATATACGACATTTTTTTTTAGTCCTCAATATGTTGGTACATATGAGATGTTAAATACACTGTAACCAAGTCTTCCTCTAAACAACAACCTGCCTACCTCTACAATGAATTGCTTTTAATTCCCAATCAACCAACCTTAAATTTATGGTCTCTTGAGAATGACCCTGGTAGTTCTAACTTAGTCACAAAGGCTTTTGAAATTCCATCTATAAACGACATATCACTATAAAATAATTTAGTGGTCTCATTTCATAATGAACGGATAAGATTTTAGAAACTCTCGGATGAAGTTATTTTTTAAAACTTTAGAGCAATTTAATCCCTTTCACATAATCGAAGGAAAAAAGAAGAAGGTATTTTTCTTTATTGTAATATGAAGAGTCTACTCTTATTGGTGAAGTGTAGTTGCCCAAAAAAAATAAATAAAACTGTAGTTGGCAAATTGCATATGAGCCAAACTAGAACACATACATTTCTTGATTTTCCTAGTGTTCATTGTAATATATTCTTCACTATTCATTATGAATATTATTAGCAATTGAAATTTAATTTTTAAACCAAAAGAGGTGGGTCAGCTTTTTTTTTTTTTTTTGGGTTTCTCTATAATGAAGTGAATTCCAATCTCAGTAAACCCTTTAAGCAGGGTTTGCCCATGAGACTGGAATTGGGTCATAAGAAAAGGCCTATAAAGCAAGGCAGGGATAAATCTCAAGCCTAGTGAAACTTTTATCTAACCTAGCCTGGTCCAATCCATTATTTATTTGGTTAATATTATGTGATTGTGGAATATTATTTTTCTTAGTTTGTAATTGTAGAATATGGAATACAATATTTGACATATGTCCTTAGATGTCTATTACTTCCAAGACCCTCTGCTACTTAATAAATATACTACTTATTTTCTTTCTTACTTTATGATGATCTAAGATTAAGTAGAAAAGATTTTAGTTCTCAAAATAAAAGATTTTAAAAAAAAAATGTTTCTAAAAAAAAAGATTAAGTGAAAAAGATAAGCATTTTGCAAATGGAGTAATTGGCCCAAACCCAATCATTACTCATACTACTTGGATTAGGCCTAGGCCCAAGTTGGGCTTGGTTTGGTTGAAACTGTTTATGTGTAATTTTAATTAGATGACTTTTTGTTTAAAACTTTAAATTGCCACCAAACTTTATCTTTTTTCTTTTTTACATCTTAATTCTTCGTAGATAACTATTTTCTATTTCCATTAAGTTATCTCCAAAAAATTTACACAAAAGATTTGTTTGGGAACAACTTATTTAATTGAAATTGAAATTTTTTACAGAAATGTGTTAAAGTATGCTTGTACCTTGAGAAAAAAAAATTGAAAATATGAGAAAATGTAGAAAGAAGTGAGATTTTAAAAAGTTGTACATATACTCTCACAATAAGAAAAAGAAAAAAAAAAAAAAAGTTTCAAGTGGATTGCCGAGGTTAAAGTTATGAACTTTCAAGGTTGGAGATAAACGTTTATTTAGTAATAAATAATTTCTTATTTGTTCAAGATCAACATTCATGTGGTAAGCAATAAAATTTAGTAATTTACGCATAGGTATTTGAAGGTATTTCATATTTGTCGTACAATGAACAACCCTCTTGAGTCCTTGGCCATAACCAGAGGAACATTGTTTTTCTATTATTATTATTATTATTATTATTATTATTATTATTATTATTATTATTCAAAGTAATGAGAGTCATGATTTTGGGCTTTTATAAGTTTATGAGACAATGTCAAAAAAAATTAACAAAAATTAAAAAGTTTCGCACATTCAATTACAGTATGTAATAAATTAAGTTTTTTTTTTTTTTTACCACATTCAATGTTTCTGAATATAAGTTATTCAATCTCGACGTTTTTTCTCTTTTTTTCTTTTTTTATTTTTTTGTTGTAATTTCATATCTTGTAATCACCAAATGTGCATTGAAATTGTAGTCTAAAATCATCCTTAATTTCTCAGAATGTTTATAGACTTTATCTTCTTCAATCATCCTTAATTTCTCAGGACGTTTATAGACTTTATTATCTTCTCCAGGTTTGAGTTCTTTAAATATATAATTTGTCACACATAAAGCTTCGTGTTCAGATAACTTTCTTATCATAACCTCCTCATTATGAGTTGTAAAAAAAAGTGTTTAACTTGGCCTCTTAATATATATATATATATATATATATATATATATTGACTCCTTGATGGATTTTCGTATACCAAATATGATACAATTCAATATACCAAATAGGAAATATACAGGTGATCTATCCATGATTCGAGATCAAAATTCTTTTGGTTAGTAATACAATTTATGCACGTAGATATTTGCTTAGCAATGACACTTATTTCTATCTTGGAATTACTGATTGCATTACAATGCAATATAAATTACCTTCTCTCACCTCAATTATTATTTGGTAGACACAATGTGGGATAAATTAGGGCTCAATAAGCTAGTAAAATATTTGTATATTTTTAATTTCCTCCAATATTTTACATGAAAATTTATGCAAAAAAAAGTAGTACTTATTTATTTTATAATTCAATAATTAAGGGTCGAGGGAGTTAAACCCTAGATGGTGCTGGTTAAGCTATAAGAAGGATTTTTTTTTTTTTTTTAAATATGCTTTGATCACATGAAAGGGATATCCAAAGTAGGCTGTTTTCTTATGAATGATAGAATTCAGAACAAATGTACGTGTGCATGCAACATGCATGTAACAATACTTTTGTGTGTGAATTATTGAAAAAACAAAATATAGTATTTATGCGGGTGAAAAGTAACTTTGGGTTTTTTTTTTTTTTTTTTTTTTTGGATTTTTAAAAAGCAGATGAGGCTAGCACTAAAATATGAACACATCCACACATACAGAATAGTAGTTTTGGTGTTTATTTTTTGGGGTTAGCCTCATCACTTTCCTGACAATATTAGTAGATTACAAATTCATAATATCATTGGGCAATCAACTAAACTTCCAATTGGGATGAATAACAAATTTTGACATTAAACCAACAAAAAAACACAAAATTTTCTGAACACGTGCATAGCAAGTGCGATTAGGCTAGTATTAATAATACAAATATGTTGAAGTATTCATGTAGTTACAATACAAAAGTATTTCTCTTAGAATATTGTTACTAAGATCGTTTCAATTATCTAATCAATAACTTGAGTAAATTCAAAATTTTTAGCAAATTTAAATTAGTTTCATTTTAGATAATTTATGAATCTTGTAAAATGTTCTTGAAACCAACCCTCTATGTCCACCCCATATTTCTTATCTAATAATCTATAAATATAGGAATTTTGTGTCTAATATGCCTTTTTAGCCTAGGCCTATCAATTGGTATTGTGAAGAAATAATTCCTAGGCATGAAATAAAATAGATGCAAATAAGATGACCAATCTTCTAGTGAAATAAAATATAAAATTTCATTCTTGACCAAGTGCAAACCTAAGATAACCTAAACTGCACAAAAATCCTACTTTAAAATTAATTTCTTACCTATTTTCAAAAACTTTTATAAATAAATGATTAAATCACCAAGTGCTTATTCAATTAAATAATAAATTAGAACAATAATAACATGTAACGTCATCTTTACAATCAAATCATAACAAACTTATACAAATTAAAAAAAAAAACTTTGAAATCCATGAATAAAGTATAGGCGTTAAAAACTGATTGGTGTCTTGGTTTGACGATAAAGAGCACAATCATCGCAAGTAAATGCTATAGGTTGAAACTCTAAAATATATATATATATATATATCATAATTTTGTGGGTTCTAGTTAACTCAATTGGTAAAGTATTTGATAGTAAAGAATTGTGATTCAATTCTTCCATACACTAAAAATCGATTGGTTTAAATAAACAAAATGGCCCATCTGACTTGAAGACAGTATTAACATTGCTCTTTCAATGATAGATTCTCCTCCACCACAATACTTCTCTCCATGTTAGCAAATAATACCACATCATATTTTCCAAATTCCAATACCACATATAGTGTCCTGACTTTTTGGTATCGTTGACATTGTTGAGTCTCATGAGGAATGCATCTTACATGTTGCAATGTTTGAAAATGAAACAGATAATTATCCTAGAAACCTGGTGTTTTGGTCTAGCATTTTTAAAATACGAAGATTAATGATTTATTAAAAAAATAAATAATGGAAAAGAAGCCATAAAAATTAGTATCTTTTGGGTAAGTTTAAGTAGATCCATCAACAAAAACCACAAAACAACAGTGATACTGCATCATTTAACCACAACAACTTAATATTTGACTACAAAGAAAAATCTACAAAACAAAATAGAAAAAAAGGGGGAGAGGAATGAACAAGAAGAAGGAATTAAAAAAATAAAAATAAAAATAAAGGGGAGCTTTAAATGTATTAGATAGGGGTTAAAGGCTTTAAATGGATTTTTAAACTGGCATAGTTTAACTTATTTGCGTGGAGTAGGTTGTTACTTTATGGAGAAGGTATTTAGTATCAAATGATACTAAATCAGTATTATCAAAATTTAATAAAGAAGTGATATATCTTTTGTTTATTAGATTTTAATATGAATGACGTATTATCATTTGATAATTTCTTTTTTCTACTTTGTGGGGATAATTGTAGTAATTTTTTTATTAGAAAACTAATTTAATACTTGTTTGGATACAGCTGATAAAGGGGTGCGTTTGCGTTTTGGCGTTTTCGGCACTGGGATCAGTGCTGTTAGTGGGTTCTGTACACTATTCACATGACCCACAAGTTGTCTAATTCAACAAATTTTTCTTCAAAATTGGGTCTCACGGTACTATTCACATATTTAAAAATTATTTTGTTATAGTGTTTTCAATTTTCAGTTGTGGGGGGCAGAGACGTCCGGATGGCTGCGTGGGCCTTAGGTTTGGCCCGAGGACACTGTTCGGCCCAAGAAGCCACGAAGAGGGAGGAGGTCATTAAAGACCCAAAGGCCATGGGCTCATCGGGGAGATCACTGCGTACGTGGCCGTGTCCGAGGAGGACATGACCTCTAACGGCAAGGGCTAGAGCTGAGGAATAAGATTCAATGGGACGCCGAGGAAGGGGAACAAGCGGGACGTGCCCTGCAAAAGGTTACTGCCTCCGCATTAAAGGCTTCCACCTACCCGCCTGGCCGCATTAATGAGGAGATGACTTCTGAAGGGACGGAGGTCAGCTTTATAGTCTTGGGGAGCGTTTTCAGGGACAAGACGGGTGGCAACCAGAGAAGGGGAGTATAAATAGAAGAGGGGATGCCACAGAAAAGGGGGGACTTTTTGGAAAAGAGGAAGAAGAAGGTTCTCTCTCTCTCCCCAAAAGAACGGAACGCTAATCTGCACAGACGCTCATCGGCACACGTCCGAGAAGGGAATTAGGCCACTCCCTCAGCCAAATATCCCTCAGAAGTGGACTTGAGCCTTACACCGCATCCTTCAAAAGTACCAGGGGGTCTAGGCTTTAAACTCATTCTCTACAAATTCTATTGTAAAGGCCACTTGGGCCGGCCCAGTCTCCCATTTGGGCCCAAGGCAAATTTGTGCCCTTACAATTGGCGCCGTCTGTGGGGAGCCTTGATCAAAGGGACTGGAAGTGCCATGGAAGGTTCAGGTTCACGTCATGCGGAGTCCAGGGGGTCCCAATGCGAGGACCATCTTGTGCGGTTAGAAAGAGAGCGCGAAGCCAGTGTCCATACGGAATGTATGCGCGGGAGGAGCCATGTGCGCGGCGGTAGTAGAGCCTCCCGCGAGAAAAGTGTTGAGACCCTGCAAAGAGAGGTTGATCATCTGAGAAGGAAGCTGCGCCGGGAAAAACGAAGGCGCACGCCTTCCCCTTCAGGCCAGTCTTCAGCGGGTGTCAGTAGTAGCTCCGATAGCTCCAGGTCAAGAACTCCATTTGGCGAATCCTCTTCCCAAGAGGACGAGCACCGTCGCCCACCTAAGGACAAGAGGACGTCCTCCAGAGGCCTGGCCAACAACGCACTGAGCAAGGCGCTCCACCAGATTTCCAAGTCACCCTTCACCCGGAGGATTGAGAAGGGAAAGCTCCCAAGAAGGTTCACCCAGCCAACCTTCACAATTTACAACGGAAGGACGGATCCAGTAGAACATGTGAGCCACTTCAGCCAGAGGATGGCGGTGCACTCGAAGAATGAGACCCTGATGTGCAAGGTCTTCCCTTCCAGCTTGGGACCCGTCACGATGAGGTGGTTCAACGGCCTCAAGGCGGGCTCCATCGATTCCTTCACAGAGCTCACCAGGGCATTCGGTGCACGGTTCATCACATGCAGCAGGGTCCCTCGCCCCCTAGATTCGCTGTTGTCAATGGCCATGAGAGAGGGAGAAACCCTCAGGGCATATACAGACAGGTATTGGGAGATGTACAACGAGATCGATGGGGACTTCGACGAGGTGGCCATAAGCACCTTCAAGGTCGGCCTTCCAAACGAGCATGACCTGAGGAAGTCACTGACAAGAAGGCCGGTCAAGAGCGTGCGTCGGCTCATGGACCGCATTGACGAGTACACGCGAGTGGAGGAGGACCAATTACAGGTGAAGGCTAAGGCGAAGGTTATCCCTCAAGAAAGGAGGGATTTCAGGTCGGACAGATACAGCAACAGTAGGCCGAGGAGAGAGTTTGTAGGGCAACCTCGTCGGGCACCAGCGCAAGTACTCGGCATCGCATTTCGCGAACCAATACAACGGGTATTTGAGAAAATCCGCCACGAGCCCTATTTCCGGTGGCCTAACAAGATGATAGGCGATCCCACAAAGTGTAACCAGAACCTCCACTGCCAATACCATCAAGAAAACGTCCATACGACCGAGAACTACAAGAGCCTACGGTTTTATCTGGAACAGCTGGCCAAGGAGGGAAAGTTGAGACAGTTCGTGCACCAGCGAGAGGGGCAGCTAGAACAAACTGGGACGGCGCACCAAGGCCATCACGCCCCTAGGCCCCCGCTGGGAACCATCAATACCATCCTGGCCGCCCCTGGGAGGACCGGTTCACACCCTTCCAGGGTAATGTCCGTAGCCCGGACCTCCGCCGAGGACTCTGCCTCCGAGCCAAAGAGGATTAAGGGCAATGGGCCGCCCACTATGGCCTTCTCGGACGCCGACAAGGAAGGGACCATCCAACCCCACGATGACGCATTAGTCATAACGCTGAGAATCGGAGGATACGACGTGAAGAGGGTAATGGTAGACCAAGGGAGTGGCGCGGACATCATGTACCCTGACCTGTTTAAGGGGCTGAACTTGAGGGAAGAGGACCTTTCGGCCTACGACTCGCCTTTGATAAGCTTCGAGGGGAGGACAGTGGTGCCGAAGGGACAGATCAGACTGCCTGTACAATCGGGCCCGGCAGTGGTGGAGGTGGACTTCATCGTGGTGGACGCCTACTCCCCTTACACGGCCATTGTGGGGAGGCCTTGGCTGTACGCCCTAGGGGCTGTCTCCTCCACTCTCCATGTCAAGGTGAAGTTTCCGTTTTTCGGCCAAGTCGAGGAAATCCTGGGAAGTCAGTCCGCGGCGAGACAGTGCCTGACAGCTGCGGTTCTGTGCAGACTGGAACCCGAGCCCTCGGCTTCTGCTGCTTCGGCCCCGTAGCAATTAGCCTCTTCTGCCACGACTAGAGGAGCAGTGGCAGAAGGGCCCGGATGCGAGGGGTTGGACAGAGTTCTTGTCGACGACGACCCAGAGAGGTTCTTCCAGATTGGTGCTCGGCTGCCGACCAAAGAAAGAGAAGAGTTGGTCACACTCTTGAGAAGAAACCTCGATGTGTTCGCATGGGATGAGCATGAGATGCCTGGGATCGACCCAAACTTCATCTGCCACCACCTGAACGTTAACCCAGTAGAAGTGCCAAAGAAACAACCACCTCGGCGCTCTTCCGCAGAACACTCTGAGGCCGTAAAGGAGGAGGTCATCAAACTCAAGAGGGCTGGAGCTATCAAGGAGGTGTTCTATCCTGAATGGTTGGCGCACACAGTCGTGGTAAAGAAGAAGAACGGGAAATGGAGAGTGTGTGTGGACTTCACGGACCTCACGGACCTCAACAAGGCCTGTCCCAAGGACCCATTCCCGATACCACGCATAGATCAACTTGTAGATGCGACGGTCGGCCACCCTTGCATGAGTTTCCTGGACGCCTTTCAGGGGTACCACCAGATACCTCTGGCCTTAGAAGACCAGGAGAAAACCGCCTTTGTGACCCCCACCGGCAACTACCATTACAAGGTGATGCCCTTTGGTCTTAAAAACGCAGGGGCCACCTATCAGAGGATGATGACCCGGATGTTCGAGGTTCAGTTGGGGAAAACTGTCAAGGTATACGTGGACGACATGGTTGTGAAGAGCAGGGCCGTATCAGACCATGTGGTTGACCTTGATAGCACGTTCCGGACTCTGCGGGAACATAAGTTACGACTGAACGCCTCCAAATGTTCCTTCGGCGTGGGATCGGGTAAATTCCTAGGCTACATGCTTACTCACAGGGGTATCGAGGCCAACCCCGAACAAATCTCCGCGATCTGTAACCTGCAACCACCTCGGAACCCGAAGGAGGTCCAGAAGCTGGCCGGAATGACAGCTGCCCTTAGCAGGTTCATCTCTCGATCGGCGGACAGATGCCGGCCGTTCTTTCAGCTGCTGAACAAATGGAAGGGATTCGAATGGACCGAGGAGTGCTCCACGGTGTTCCAGCAGCTGAAGGAATACGTTTCTCGGCCACCCATTATGTCTCGTCCCGACCCAGACGAGGTGCTGTTTGCGTACCTGGCCGTGGCTACCCACGCGGTCAGCCTGGTTCTGATACGGGATGACGACGGCATACAACGGCCGGTCTACTACATTAGCAAGTCTCTGCAGGAGGCTAAGATCCAGTACTTGCCATTGGAAAAGGCGATTCTGGCCATAGTGCACGCGACGCGCCGGCTCCCACATTACTTCCAATCTCATACGGTCGTCGTATTAACCCAACTCCCACTCCAGTCCGTGCTGCGGAGCGCCGACTACTCTAGTAGAGTCGCCAAATGGGGAACCTTCTTGGGGGCCTTCGACATCAAGTATTTACCTCGTACATCTATAAAGGGGCAAGTCCTGGCCAACCTGGTGGCGGAGTTCACCGAGCCTTTCCCGGAAGAAAACTGGGGGGGATGGGGCGCCGGCGAAAAGCCAGTCGGTGCAATCTCGAACGAAACGCCCCCGGTGTGGAAGCTCTACTTGGACGGGGCGGCAAACCAAAGGGGTTCAGGCGTAGGAATAGTGTTGACGTCCCCTAAGGGGATCATCATAGAAAAGTCCTTGAGGATAGCGTTCTCAGCCACCAACAACGAAGCCGAGTACGAGGCTCTCCTGGCAGGAATGGACATGGCACAAAAAGTGGGGGCAAAAGCGGTGTTATTATTCTCGGACTCACAGCTGGTAGTCGGCCAGATGGAAGGGAAATTGGAGGCTAAGGAGCCAAGGATGCGGAACTATCTAGCCCGCGCGAAGCACTTACAAGCCAAGTTCAAGTCCTTCGGGTTATCATATGTTTCTAGGAGCGAAAACACCCACGCTGACTCGCTCGCCACTCTCGCTACCACCTCGGCCCAGGGGCTCCCTCGGGTTATTCTCATCGAGGACATGCTCAAGCCAACTGGGCAGGAAAGTCACACCCCTCGGATCCAGCAAGTCAGAGTTGGGCGTAGTTGGATGGACCCCATTGCGTCCTTCCTTAAGCACGACATACTGCCGGAGGACAAGTCTGAAGCCAACAAGATCCGCCGAAAGGCTCCGCGCTTTTGGCTGTCCGAGGACCAAAAGCTTTATAAACGCTCCTTCTCGGGGCCCTACCTGTTATGTGTACATCCAGAAGAGACGGAGCAGCTCTTAGAAGAACTACACGAGGGAATTTGCGATAGCCACACGGGCGGAAGGTCGTTGGCCCACAGGGCCCTCACGTAGGGGTACTGGTGGCCGAACATGCAGAGAGAGGCGCAAGAGTATACGAGGAAGTGTGACCAATGTCAGAGGTATGCTCCCAACATCCACCAACCTGGTGGTGTTCTTAATCCATTGGTCAGCCCATGGCCGTTCGCACAGTGGGGCTTGGACATAGTGGGACCGTTTCCAAGAGCGGCAGGCAACAAGCGATGGCTGCTTGTCGGAACAGATTACTTCACTAAGTGGGTAGAAGCCGAACCCCTCTCGAATATCCGGGACGTGGATGCGAAGAGATTTGTTTGGAAGAACATCGTTACCATGTTCGGGATCCCGCGCACTCTGATCTCGGACAATGGACTGCAGTTTGACAGCAAGGCCTTCAGAAAGTACTGTGGGGACCTCGGCATCACGAACAGGTACTCCACTCCGGCCTACCCGCAGGGGAACGGCCAGGCTGAGGCGACCAACAAGTCGATAGTCAACGGACTCAAGAAAAGATTAGATGATGCGAAGGGCAGATGGGTGGATGAAGTACCTCATGTGTTGTGGACTTACCGAACCACGCCACGTAGATCCACAGGAGAGACTCCCTTCGCGATGACTTACGGCGCCGAGGCCGTAATACCTGTAGAGATGGGGTTCCCGACGATGAGGGCGCAGTCATTCGCCCCAGACGCTAATGATAGCATGCTACTCAAGGAGTTGGACCTGGTGGAAGAAAGGAGAGAAAATGCCATGGTCCAGCTAGCTTGCTATCAACAGAAGCTCAAACGAGGATACGACTCTCACGTACGGTCTAGACCTCTCGCTCCCGGAGACCTTGTCCTGAAAAAGGTCGTGGGGACAGCAAAGGACCCGTCGTGGGGGAAGTTGAGGCCGAATTGGGAGGGACCCTACCGGATAACCTCTGTAGCCGGTGTGGGGGCATACTATCTAGCCGACCTAGATGACAAACTTGTAAAACGACCTTTTAATGTAAATAACCTTCGAAGGTATTACTACTGATGAAAGGTGTGTCCGCCATGTTTTCAGATATCATCGTCTCGCGCCAACTGTCAAATATTATCATCTCTGTCGGTACAATTTATCTCATTTAAGGTGTTAAATGTCAACTGGGGCTGAGCCAGGTCCTTAGACCTTCTGCCTTAGGAAAATTCTAACACGTACAATTTATTTCTTAAATTAAGTGTTAATGTCAACCTCGGCTAAGCCAGGTCCTCAGACCTTCTGCCTTGGGAAAATTTAACATACAATTTATCTCATCTAAGTGTTAATGTCAACCTCGGCTAAGCCAGGTCCTCGGACCTTCTGCCTTGGGAAAATTTAACATACAATTTATCTTATTTAAGGTGTTAAATGTCAACTGGGGCTAAGCTAGGTCCTTAGACCTTCTGCCTTAGGAAAATTTTAGCACGTACAATTTATTGCTTAAATTAATTGTTAATGTCAACCTCGGCTAAGCCAGGTCCTCGGACCTTCTTCCTTGGGAAAATTTAACATACAATTTATCTCATTTAAGGTGTTAAATGTCAACTGGGGTTAAGTCAGGTCCTTAGACCTTCTGCCTTAGGAAAATTTTAACACGTACAATTTATTGCTTAAATTAAGTGTTAATGTCAACCTCGGCTAAGCCAGGTCCTCGGACCTTCTGCCTTGGAAAAATTTAACATACAATTTATCTCATTTAAGGTGTTAAATGTCAACTGGGGCTAAGCCAGGTCCTTAGACCTTCTGCCTTAGGAAAATTTTAACACGTACAATTTATTGCTTAAATTAAGTGTTAATGTCAACCTCGGCTAAGCCAGGTCCTCGGACCTTCTGCCTTGGGAAAATTTAACATACAATTTATCTCATCTAAGGTGTTAAATGTCAACTGGGGCTAAGCCAGGTCCTTAGACCTTCTGCCTTAGGAAAATTCTAACACGTACAATTTATTTCTTAAATTAAGTGTTAATGTCAACCTCGGCTAAGCCAGGTCCTCGGACCTTCTGCCTTGGGAAAATTTAACATACAATTTATCTCATTTAAGGTGTTAAATGTCAACTGGGGCTAAGCCAGGTCCTTAGACCTTCTGCCTTAGGAAAATTTTAACACATACAATTTATTGATTAAATTAAGTGTTAATGTCAACCTCGGCTAAGCCAGGTCCTCGGACCTTCTGCCTTGGGAAAATTTAACATTCAATTTATTCTTCTTAAGTGTTAATGTCAACCTCGGCTAAGCCAGGTCCTCGGACCTTCTGCCTTGGGAAAATTTAACAGGCAATTTATCTCATTTAATGTGATTAGATGTCAACTGGGGCTAAGCCAGGTCCTCAGACCTTCTGCCTTAGGAAAATTTTAACACGTACAATTTATTGCTTAAATTAAGTGTTAATGTCAACCTCGGCTAAGCCAGGTCCTCGGATCTTCTGCCTTGGGAAAATTTGACATACAATTTATCTCATTTAATGTGTTAAATGTCATCTGGGGCTAAGCCAGGTCCTCAGACCTTCTGCCTTAGGAAAATTTTAACACGTACCATTTATTGTTTAAATTAAGTGTCAATGTCAACCTTGGTTATGCCAGGTCCTCAGACCTCCTGCCTGGGGAAAACTTAACACGCTTCAATTATTTTTAACACTGTCGTGGGAAAGTCTAACACTGTTCCTTTTTCGTCGAATGTTAATATCAATCTTATTCACCAAGTGTTGATGTCAATTTCTTTTACTTGAGCACTAGCATCACGCTAAGCACATGGGCCCCTAATTCGTTAGCATTTTTTTATCTAAAGTATTATCTAAGTGTTAACGGAAGCCTATGAAAAACCTCTTGCGCAAACAAAGGAAACATATCCCAAACTTTTACGGAGTAACCACTCGCAGAAAAATAGTTCAATCATAGACAAACATAGCTCATGATCATTAATGAAATAGTTACAGACAAACTGTTGAGAAAAGGTCCTCTAGACAAAAATAAAAGAACAAAAACAGAGACCAACAGCTCAAGCTCCAGCCATTTGGGGAAGATCCTTTTCTCCTTGGGCCTCCGGCTGGGGCGCATCTTCGGGCTCTGTCTCAACAGGGGCTTCCTGGCCTGGATTCGAGGGGACTGGAGGAAGAACAGGGGCCACAAGGGGAGTTGAGGTTGCCGCAGGAGGGGGAGCCTCGAACTCGCGGATATCGGGTGGATACCATACGTTCTCGGCCTTCCTCCATTCAGACGTTGAAGGAGCACTCGCCGTGTTGAGGGCTTCAGACCAGACCTGGCGGCAGTATTCCCTGCACAGGTCTGCTAGTTCTTCAACAAGGCGGGTCTCGGTCTCCTCAACCCCCCTCTGGAAGGAGGCGGCCGAAGCAGCGTCCGCGGCCACCTTAGCGGCCTGGGCCTCCTCCTTAGCCTTCGCCAACTCCTCCTTTAGCGCAGTGTTCTCCCCCTTTGCCGCGGCGAGCTCCTCTTTGCAGCCAAGAAGCTCCTTCCTCTGGCTCTCAGCCTGAGCTGTGGCATTCTGGAGGCCGGCCTCGGCGCTCCTTTTGGCCTGCTCCTCCGCCTTCAGCTTCTGCCTAAGCTTAACGTTCTCCGCCTCGACGCGGTAGAGAGCCTTCTCTGTCTCCACTCAGACATTTAGCTCATAAGAGGCCTTCTTCCTAGCGTCCTCCACCCATCGCTCAGCCACAGCGACCTTCTGGATGGCCTGCATGCACGCGAAAAGTGTAAGTAAGAGAGTGCACGAGTTTAGGACTGGCATAAGCAAACCATGGCGAGACGAAGCATACCAGCCCTAAGTCCCTCTTGAGAGAGAGGAACAGCTGCGGCTGCTGCATTTGCTCGAGGGCCTCCATATCCTTGGGAGGAGCAGAGGCTTTTCCAAGGCCTCGGCGAGATACAGGGAGTGCCCCTTTTGATACTCCCTTATGCTGGCGCGTTCGGGAATGGGACTCCCGTCTAGCTCCAGCGCCGGGGACCAAGACCCTGGGGCTCGGCGCGGCCTGACCTTGGCGGCCTTCTGCTGCTGTTGCTGCTGTTGGTGTTGTTGATGTTGCTGCTGCTTAAGCTTCTTCTGGCGAGCCTCCTCGGCCTCGTCTTCTTCCTTCTTCCTCTTCTTCTTAGCGTCGGCGGGGGGAAGCTTGGGGTCAGCGGGTAGAGGAGGGGGAGGGGGAAGCTGGGGTGGGAGATGAGACCCGGTGGCACCCTTCTTAGCCACCTGGGCACCTCGAGCGCCCATGAGGGATTGCAGACTGTTCATGTCGTCCTCCTCGATACTACTGTCGACCTTGGAGACTATCAAGCCTTTGATTCCCGAGCACTGGGTGGCCTCGTCGTCCGAGACCTCAACGACGCCGACTTCCTCCTCGGCAGAAATTTTCGGCGGTCGAACCGAGACCGGAACTGCGCGCACGGGCGGAGCGTACAGAATCACCGCGGGGTCGTCGGGGATGTCGTGTGGGGCGAGAAAGCTGGGCTTGGAGACGTCTATTCGTCTCTGCCTTTTGTCGCAGGCGAGGATTGCGTCCTTAACCTCCCCGAAAGCGGTGGACAGCGGCTCGTACCCCAAGATCAGATGGGCGGCCCTCACTTGTAAGTCCTCGTGCACAAACACCTCGGACCTCAGCACCCTATTTAAGTCTCGGACGTTGACGTCGGAGAGGCTGGGGGAAACGTGCTGCTTATCTGCGAAAAAGACATCCAAAAGAAGAGTTACAATCAAGTTCGGCAACAAAGATAGGCAGTAAGGACGACGGGCGACAAATTCCCAAAAGTGAAGGCAAAAGAACTAAAATGTAAACGAAAGCCCAAAACCTAAGACAATCACACCTGGTTTCCCCTCTTGAACGGGGCAATGGATCACGTCGTACCATCTCCCGGATGCGACGACGTAGTCATCCTTCATCCCTTTGTTGGACTTAGGGAGACACGATATGAGCCTCACGACGCTCGACCGGGACTTTAGGTAGTACCCTTTGGACGTGAGCGGGTGGCACTCGTACATATAGACCACGTCCCGCCATGTGAGGTTCAAACCCATCTGCTCATTTAGAGTGTCTACACTCCCTAGGACCCTAAACATATTGGG
Organism: Castanopsis chinensis; assembly: GCA_032878915.1. Lineage (NCBI taxonomy): Eukaryota > Viridiplantae > Streptophyta > Magnoliopsida > Fagales > Fagaceae > Castanopsis > Castanopsis chinensis. The sequence goes on from JAVQMG010000096.1 coordinate 2,729,337, forward strand.
CGTGCATTGATCGGGGCACAGCCGGTGATTGCGAAGGTATTCCCTGGTGACAGGACCCATGGGGAGGGTCATGCCGCCCTCTAGAAAGGCGATGATGGGAATGACCACCTGCCCGTTCCCCCTGGAGTCAGCCACCACCTCAGGTGGGCAATATTTAAGTTCCACTTCCGGGGGGATGTGGAACTTGGCTCGGAATCCTTCCATACCGGATTCGGAGTCGACCAGATACTTAAATCTACCCATAATGTCCCAGACTAAGGAGTGAACCTAGAAGGTGAAAGGGAAATTTGACAGCCGAGGAGAAAAAGGCTAAGATGGCGAGAACTTACGAAGAGAGAAGGACACAACTTTGAGAATGCTTCAGTAGACGAAATGAAAGTGTTCGTTTCCAGGAGCGCGATTATTTTCTTGGGAGCGAAAAGGTGGATTCGCGACTTCCCAAACACTTAGGGATCTTGGAGAAGCAAGCATTTATGAGGCCTGACCCGCACAAACTTTCAGAAAGAATCACAGCCGCACGATCCGCATCTCATCGTCTAACGTGGGCGACAGGGAGTTACTCAGCGCATTAAATGCGGGTGCTGTGCGTTACGAGGCGTCGCGAGCTGTCTGGGAGGGCGCGGGAGAAATTCTGCACGCGCTGCATTTAAAGGGGCACGTGGAAGAAACGCTTGTGAGTCAAAAACTCATTTCCCCTCTCGGATCGAGGTCAAATAAATTTTTGAGGGGCTATTGTGGGGGGCAGAGACGTCCGGATGGCTGCGTGGGCCTTAGGTCTGGCCCGAGGACACTGTTCGGCCTAAGAAGCCACGAAGAGGGAGGAGGTCATTAAAGACCCAAAGGCCATGGGCTCATCGGGGAGATCACTGCGTACGTGGCCGTGTCCGAGGAGGACATGACCTCTAACGGCAAGGGCTAGAGCTGAGGAACGAGATTCAATGGGACGCCGAGGAAGGGGAACAAGCGGGACGTGCCCTGCAAAAGGTTACTGCCTCCGCATTAAAGGCTTCCACCTACCCGCCTGGCCGCATTAATGAAGAGATGACTTCTGAAGGGACGGAGGTCAGCTTTATAGTCTTGGGGAGCGTTTTCAGGGATAAGACGGGTGGCAACCAGAGAAGGGGAGTATAAATAGAAGAGGGGATGCCACAGAAAAGGGGGGACTTTTTGGAAAAGAGGAAGAAGAAGGTTCTCTCTCTCTCTCCCTAGAAGAACGGAACGCTAATCTGCACAGACGCTCCTCGGCACACGTCTGAAAAGGGAATTAGGCCACTCCCTCAGCCAAATATCCCTCAGAAGTAGACTTGGGCCTTACACCGCATCCTTCAAAATTACCAGGGGGTCTAGGCTTTGAACCCATTCTCTACAAATTCTATTATAAAGGCCACTTGGGCCGGCCCAGTCTCCCATTTGGGCCCAAGGCAAATTTGTGCCCTTACATCAGTAATAAGCAGTATCCAAACAGACTCTTAAATGCATTTGAATGAAGGTTGCAAGGCTTGGTAGTGGACTAGTAGATTTATAATTATACATGAAATTTGAATTTTATTGTTTTGGATTTTGATTTATTTCTAATGAATTTAATTAAAAATTTTACTTATATACCCCATTTATTATTTTTAAGGAATAATGGTAATCTAATAGAGTAGGGGTGTTTTAGTCAATTAACTAAATTGATAAATAGCTTTCTCTATCATCATTTTAATAGTAATAGACAAGATAAATTATCTATATAAAAAAAGAAGTAATAAATAAGATAAAAATAATATAAACATTCTCAAGTTCCCACTTAAATCGGCAAGGTCAAATCTTTAGATCTCGCTGATTTGAGATCTCGATATGAGATCGGAGATTCTCATATCTATCTACTTTCTCTCTCATTTGAGATTTCAAATCTATTTTCTATCTTTCTCTTTATGGTAGAGTTGCGTAAATTTTTTTTTTTTTTTTGGGTTAGTGATCGGAGCAACCAACCATTATATCAATGAAAACCACCACTGGTATTTGCATTTTAAGGAATTTAAAAATGTTGGAGTAGCTTAAAAAACTCTTCAAACACATGCTGCATCGTTTTGTGTTTAACCCTGGGTTCACTAAATTGCAATTTATTTTTTTTTAATAGAAACAACAACTTAATTGTTCTTATAAGCTTTTCCTCTACTTTTTATTTAATGCAGGACTGTATTGTTTAAATTGTTGATGATATAACATAATCCAATCCACTAATTTCAAATTTGATAAGGAGGCATGGGATAAAGCCGGAGATAGTACACATGAGTTGGGCTCAATCAAGGAGAAAATAAAAACATGTGGGGCGGAGCTTATGACTTGGGGCTCGTAAAAAACTGACCCGGATGTAGCTGCCATCAAAGAGCTTCAAAAAAGGCTTGATAGATCGAATGAAGCCGAGACCAATGAGGATAGCAAAGCCGAGTACTTGGATTTGAGTAAAAGAATGGATGAACTTCTACAAAAGTAGGAAATTTATTGGGCTCAACAGTCTAGAGTATCATGGTTGAAACATGGGGACAAGAATATAAAGTTCTTTCACTCCAAAGCAACACAAAGGAGAAGGAAAAATCATATACATGGTATTCAAAATGTACAAGGGCAATAGGTGGAGGATTTGGAGGAGGTGGTTGAGGTAGCTTCAGCCTACTTTGACAACTTATTTCATGCAGGAGTGGGTGATTAGATGGAGGAGTGCTTGAATGTAGTTCCAAGCATGGTGACTAAAGACATGAAGGAGGTCCTGTCTAGCAAGTTTACTATTGAAGAAATCAAGGTGGCTTTGTTCCAAATAGGACCAACAAAGGCTCTAGGACCCGATAGTATGAATGTCTTTTTCTATAAAAAATTTTGGCATGTAGTGGGTGATAATGTAGTTTCTATTGTTTTGGATTTCTTAAATAATGGTAACATGTTACCTGAAATAAATCATATACCATTGTTCTTATCCCTAAAGTAAAAAAATCCGAAGAAAATTTCTGATTTTAGACCAATAAGTTTATGTAATGTGATTTATAAAATTATCTCCAAAGTTTTGGCAAACAGATTGAAACAGGTGCTCCCCCATATTATCTCACCTACTTAAAGTGCCTTTGTACTGAGGCGTTTGATCACAGATAATGTATTAGTGGCTTATGAGACACTACATATAATGCACTCCAGGAAAAAAGGCAAGAAGGGGTCCTAAGTATTGAAGTTAGACATCAGCAAGGCCTATGACTGGGTCGAATGATAGTTTCTACAGGGAATTATGGAAAAGATGGACTTCCTAGCTGTGTGGGTAGAAAGGGTGATGAGTTGTGTTACTACACCATCCTTCTCTATTATGGTGAATGGAAAACCTTATGGTATGATACATTCATCTAGAGGACTATGCCAAGAAGATCCTTTGTCACCGTACCTATTTCTTTTATATGCAGAAGGTTTCATTGCTCTTTTGGCAAAAAAAAAAAAAAAAAATTGGAAGGGAGGATCAAAGGAGTGTCAATTTGTAGAGGAGCACCCAGAGTCACTAATCTACTGTTTGCAGATGATTCTTTATTGTTTTGTTAGGCAACTCAGGTTGAAGGGGAGGCCATAGCGGAGATCCTTCAAACTTATGCAAAAGCTTCAGGGCAAAGCATTAATTTGAAAAAGTCTTTAGCTTATTTTAGTAGCAATACAACATGTAGCTAGAGACAACAAATTTTGCAAATTTTGGGGGTCAAGGAGGTGGAGAGATTTGAATCTTATCAAAGGTTGCCAACCTTGATTGGGCGGGCTAAGTATCATACTTTCTCATACCTGAAGGACAGAATATGGAAGAAACTACAAGGGTGGAAAGGCATGTTGTTATCTAGAGCAGGAAAAGAGATCCTCATTAAGGTAGTGACTCAATCCATACCCATGTACACAATGAGTGTATTCCAACTTTCTTTGAAATTATGTGAAGAACTAGACACTTTGTGTGTCAAATTTTTATGGGGACAGGTAGGCAATGAACAAAAAATTCATTGGAAAAGTTGGGATAAGTTGTCAACTTCAAAAAAGGAGGGAGGGATGGGATTCTGAGATTTAAGAGCATTTAATTTAGCTATGTTGGCCAAGCAAGGTTGGAGAATGATTCAATGCACTAATTCATTGCTATACCAATGCTTCAAACCAAGGTATTTCCCACGTTCTTCTTTCCTTGATGCTGTAGAATCACCAAATTACTCATATGTTTGGAGAGGTTTGATGGCAGCACTACCTATTCTCAAATTTGGTCACTACTAGAGAGTTGGCAATGGTTCTTCAATCAGTGTACTCAGGAATAGGTGGATCCCTAACCACCCAACAAACAAATTTTCTATCCAGTCAATGACAATTTTAATGAGCCATTGGCTTCAGATCTGATCAACTTGGAGCTACATGTGTGGAGAAGTGAATTGATTATGTCTACATTACACAGGGAGGATGTCGAAGTAATCTATAGAATTCCACTAAGTCGAAGAAATGTCTCTGACCTCATACTCTGGATTTACAATACAAATGAGACGTTTACTGTCGATCGGCCGATAAGGTTGTAAGGAAAATTTAAATAGGTGGTGGTCGAGCTGAAAGTTCATGTGGCTGTGCAGGGAAAAAGATTTGGGCTGCAATATGGAAGCTCCAACTCCCAAAAAAAATCAAAGTATACAGGTGGAGGGCAAGTCATGACATCTTGCCTACTTGCTTGAACTTGACAAGAAGAAAGATTATTAATGAGAATATATGTCCTATATGCACTAGAGACTCGGAATCAACCATACATGCATTGTGGGAGTGCATTGCGGCTCAAGATATCTAGGCAGGGAGCATTACAAAATTTCAGAAAGGGTGTCACGGCCAGCCAGATATGTTACACCTCATGGAATACCTGTTGGAGCGATTAAATTTTGAAGAGATGGAACTTTTCTGGACTTAGGCATGGTTCATATGGAATTAGAGTAATTGTGTGGTGCATAGAGTTAAAATAAGGGATTCGACTAGCCTAAACAAGAGAGTAGCAGAGTATGTAGAGGAGTACAAACGAGCCCAAATACAATTGACAGTAAGCCCGATGTTGCAACCCAGTAGGGAAGTTTGGCAACCGCCTCCACAATCAGTCTACAAGCTAAACTTCAATGCGGCGATCTTTTCGGGATTAAACAGATCTAGATTTGGAGCGATAGTCCATAATGACAAGGGAAAGGTCATGGCTGCAATGACTGCCAGTGGACTGAAGGTGAGTACAAGTGATGAAGCAGAAATGCTTGCTTGTAGAAGAGCCCTGAATTTACAGTGGACGTTGGTTTCTCAAGGCTTGAGGGTGATAACGTCAACGTGGAACAATATATCTCATCTCCATTGGCAAACTATTCATTGTTAGGCAATGTGGTGGATGATATTCGCAATTTGATCCATGTTTTACAGTGGGCTAGTGTTTGTTGGACAAGGAGACATGGAAATAAGGTTGTACATGTACTTGCAAAACATACTAGGAATACTTTAGATGATGATTTGTATTGGATGGAGGATTCTCCCCCACTAGCAATGGAAGCTTTGTATCAAGATGTTTTTGTTTATTATGAAATAAACATAGCATTCTAATGGTCCTTTCAGAGTTTTTAAGGGAAAAGTTAACAGATGCCTTAGGGACATTGGTTTCAGAGATAATTTTAGAAATTTTTATGGAAAAAGAAAAAAGAAAATTATTGTTCTAATGGATGTTTATATTTCCTATGAAAGTAATGTCAAAATTTTTCTTTTTTTTTTCTCCAAAATGTCAAAAAAAAATTTCTAAAATTGTTTAATAATAATAATAATGGGGTTACCATAGCATTCTAGATGATCTTAATTCGAACCAGAGTTTGAAAAATCATAAGGGAAATTGAAGTTAAATCTTGACACCTGGCTCGACAATGCCTTAAGAAGGACATTCGACAGCTGCTCAATAGCACCTTTTAGAGATTTAAGATAAGTTCTGTTTTGATTCTAATCAGTAATTTTTGGACTTCTTTTCTTTTAATCCTAAACATATAAAAGGATATTTTATGGGCCGTCAAAGAGTACACAAGAAAAGCATTGAGAAACCTTTATTGCAATTTTATATTTCCTAGTTATGAAGAAATGTAATGTGCACGTCAAAATTTTTTGATCTTTTTTTTTTTTGGCAATATATCAATTTTTTTCTAAAATTGTTTAATAATAATAATAACAATAATAATAATAATAATAATAATAATAATAATAATATGATAAAGTTTAGTTAATTTGAAATTACTAATTAATCAACTTAATTCACTACAAGGGGTCAATGCATTTGTGGCCTATCAAATAGGACAAAATTTAGTTATAAAATTAGTTGTAGCCTAAGGTAACAAACTTACTCAATATCATTAACATTATTACATATTTTAAAAATTTAACCGTCGGATTGTATGTTCTTTACACTCTTAATACATATGTCAAATTTTGTGACAATCAAATATTATTTACTATACGATCTATAAGATTATATTTTATGCATAATTTTAATATATAAAAACTTTCAATTCAAACAATTTATTGATTACATAGTTATTAATGTTTAATTTTCTAGAAAGTTTATAAACATAAAAAATCTAAAAAGAAAATATAATTTAATAGTATATTTATCAAAATTCACCTCTAATTAATAGATATTAAGTAACATTATAATAATTACAATAATAATAATAGGAGTAATAAAGATATGTTTGCTTATCAAGCCAAGTATTGCGCTTTTCCTATATAGCCTTTCCCGAATAGTAACTACTAACTGCCTAAAACAACCGACAAAAATCAGAGCGAGGCAAAGAAAAATAGAGAGAATCGTAAACGCACAGCGCATTTTAGCATCAACTGGGAAACATGAGCTTCCTCTTTGGCAACCGAAAAACCCCAGCTGGTATATATATATAAATCCTCTTACTTCTAAATTCTCTCTTTCGTTTTTCTTTCTATGAGTTTTCACTTTGTTCAGGCAAATCAGATAAACACAAACCTTCAAATTCTCACTCAGGAAACAAATTGCTAGGGTTTTAGTTGTTTCCAATTTAGTTTCAGTACTGTGCAATTGAATTAGTAAATTCAAGCAATTTGATTTGAATATACAATTTTAATGGCTGTTTCTGTTAGATTATGAATTTTTATATATGGTTGATCAATTGGGTCTTTTTTTTTTTTTTTTTGGGGGTGATTGTTGTGGGCATGTTTGAAATTAGACCCATTTGTCTCAAAAGCTTAGAAAGTGGACCCATGATGAATTTTAAGGGAATTTTCACCTCATTGTGTGTTTTTGGTGATATAAGGAAAGATAAGGTTTGGAATGAGGAAATTTGGTTAAAGATATGGGTGACTAGAGTTGCTTGACATGGTGTAGAGGAGAGCGATTAATGTACCAGTGGAGGACGAGTGAGTTGATTCAAGTTTAAGGAAAAAACAAATGTAGGAAAACATATAATAACATTAATTGAAGTAGTGAAAGAAAACTTTGTCGATTAAGGACGTGACATAGATTATGATTTTGAATAGGATGGAATGACAGAGAAGCATACATCTGGGATGAAGGCTTTGCTGTTGTGTGTGTGAGTGAGAGAGAGAGAGAAAGAGAGAGAGAGTTATACAACTGTCACATTGTTTGAAGTGGCCAATTTGTTAAGGAAATAAAATAAAACTTGTGTGGAGGCCTTATTTTGTGTTTTTTTTCTTGTCAGGTTTTTAGAAGTTATCTAATGTAGCAGGTGTCTTTCAACTGTCTTACATATGTTTGGGACTTGCACCTATGAATCTCATGTGTATGCGAAAGAATGTTGCATACACCTATTTACATGAAGAGGTATCTTTTCATGTGTGTATGAGAGGGTGTATGAAACAGTCCTCTCATGTACATGTGGGGTTCATGAATGTGGGTCTAATGCATATATGAGCAGGGGCATGACAAACATAATTTCTATTACAAGAGATAACGCCTTGGAAATTTTGGGCGTTTGTGTAGTTGTTGATGTAATAGTTAACTGTCTAGGGATTAGAGGAAAATCTTGGGCTTGTTGCGAAGTGAAAATTGTTTGAACTTGTGTGCAGAGCTTCTGCGGGAAAATAAGAGGATGATAGACAAGTCTATTCGAGAAATAGAAAGGGAAAGGCAAGGACTACAGACACAAGAGAAAAAGCTGATTGTAGAGATAAAGAAAAATGCTAAACAAGGACAGATGGTAAGCCTAATTTTTCTGGCAATTTGTTTGTTATTGTGTTGATTTTTGATGTTGGGTTGATTAAAACTCTCTCAAAATTACCTATAAAAACAAAAAAATCTCTCAAAATTGATGAAAGGTCAAGCGGAAAACAAACTGTGGCCATGGTATTTATATGCATCAAGGATTTTCAGTGCCCATATTTGCTAATTGGCATGGAACTCTTGTGCATGTGATGCGAATGCGATGTGAATTAAATTTTTGGTTTTTGTCCAGGCCAATAGTTATGTGTAAAGATTGGTAATGTTGCTTCTATTTTTTATTTATTTATTTAAGTGAGCTGAGGCAGTTTTGTTTGGTCTTTTATCTCTGCTGTTATGTTCTATTAATGAATCCATGGATATATGAAGACGTATATACATGTTGGTTGTATAGGGTTCAGTGTTTTGCAAGCTTTATTTTCCAATTAAAGTTGCAGTAATGGGATGAGAATTGTACTTATATGACCAAAACGCATCCTAAGATTGGTTTATCTTTAATTCAGGGGGCTGTGAGAGTAATGGCTAAAGACCTTATTAGAACACGGCATCAGGTGGAAAAGTTTTATAAGCTTAAATCACAACTCCAGGGCGTGTCATTGAGAATTCAGGTGCAATTTGAATCTTTACCCTCTTATTTGTGCATCTTTTTTATAACTGAGAAGTTGTTATCTACATCCTTACATGTTTGCATTTCAGATCGGAAGTAAAGCATACTCTATATATATATATAATTTAATGTGTATGTAATTCATGTGTATGTAATATCACATATGTTTTTGCTCCATCCCTCATATTATAAATGTTTTGGAAATGGAGTGTATCACTCATTCTTGGATCAGTAATATATCATTTTGGCTGTAAAGGCTTATGTGCTTTATCATTGATGCATTTGCATAATTTGGGTTGAATTGGTGTGCACATTTAGCCTAGATACCAAAATTTTGCAGCATCTTCTCTGCAAAGAACTTACTTTGTAATAGCATTAACTGTGCGATTGAATAATTTCAAGATATGAAGAAAAATCAGCATTTTGGTTGGAGAACTTCGTTCAGATCTTGTTTTGTTTGGAGAACTACAGATGATAGTACCTCAGAGACTTAGGGTTATATTACATTGCATCTACAGAAGGCTTTAACATTTTTCGAGACATTTTTTGGGTGATTTGAGGAACAGTTAGACATTAGTTTGCTTCTAGTTGATTGGGGAACCAAAAAATATTTGGTGTGATGGAGGTTTGTTCAGGTGTCTTTGATCTGTTTCATGGATTCTGGCATATACTCTTTTTATTCATATTTTATTACAATCCCCAAAACACTTGTTTCTCTCTCTCATGGCGACCCCTCCCATCTCACTTTCATCTCTATCTCATCAATGCCGAAGCCATCTCATGGGTATGACAAAATACCACCAACCCACCCCACCTTCGACAAGACGCGAGTGAGTTTTCTGTGCCCTGAAGAGGGGGCAGGGCACCCATAATCTGACCCCACCCCTGTCATTGCCATCCCTATCACATACTAAGCTATTATATTAAGATATTTTGAAGCTATTATAATGTTAAAAGATTGATTGCAGACTCTTAAATCAACTCAATCGATGGGTGAGGCCATGAAAGGTGTAACCAAGGCAATGGGTCAGATGAATAGGCAGATGAACCTGCCTTCACTGCAGAAGATAATGCTAGAGTTTGAGAGGCAGAATGAAAAGATGGAACTGACGACTGAGGTGATGGGAGATGCCATTGATGATGCTTTGGAAGGGGATGAAGAAGAGGAAGAAACAGAAGAGCTCGTGAATCAGGTGCTTGATGAGATTGGAATTGACGTCAATTCAGAGGTACGTCCATTGCTTAGTGCCTCTTTCATGTGAAAAAATATTTAGCTTATCCAAAACGAGACCAAAATTTCCTTGGTTTCATTACATTGTCAGCCTGGGGAAATCTAGATTGAGAACAATAATACTAATAACTATGTTTGTTTAATATGCAGCTTATGAATGCACCCTCATCTTCTGTTGCTGCACCAGCTGCAAAGAACAGGGTTGCCCAAGCTGAACCATTGGGAAATGAAGACAGTGGGATTGATAATGATTTACAGGCGAGGTTGGATAATTTAAGAAGAATGTAAATCTGGGGTAGGTAAGAAGAAGCTTCACTTAGGAAAGATGTTAATAATCAGCTTTGTAACATTGAATCAATGTTTGAAGTACATAGCACATCATGGTGTTTTCTGGGCTTTTCCCCCCTTAATTAAATATCTATGTTTAATGCTTATGATGAAATTTCCATTTAATGCTTTACATCTCCGGTATAGGAATATCACATTAGTGCACTTGCATTAGTCAAGCTAAAATAGCTTAAGGGCAAAATTTTGCCCAATCAACCCCCAAAATCACCTACATCAGCTTATGCAAAATTGTGTAAAATGAACAAGCATAGGAATATGCGTGGGTGCTGTAGATGTGAAATTTAATTTTTTGCAGATTCTTTCTCTCACCTCTCATGCTCTCATCAGATTCTCTCTCTCTCTCTCTCTCTCATCTTCTATATTACCACAACTGACGCTCTCAACAAATACACCTCAAACCCATCCAAATCCAAGTTCCGACTTAGTGTTTTAGTCGTCAAAGGCTCTGTGGTTCACCCCCCTTCCGCTACCAACATGGAATTTGTCGTCATCGACATCCTTGTCAAGTGCAGAGGTGCAAATTGAGAAGAAGAAGAAGTTGGAGTGATGTGAGGATGTTGTGGTGGCTTAGGTGGGAGCCCAAGGGGTTGTAGAGAAATTGGTATGATTCAAAATTTGATCTTTTTATTTTTATTTTTTGTGGGTGTTTGATATTTAGGGTATAGTTCAAATGGGGTAATGGGTTTTGGTTAATTTGATAGGTGGAGGTTGTATTTGGTTGAAATTTAGGTGAGAGAAAGAGTAGATGGTTTTGATCAATTGAGGCTTTTGAAGAGTGCAATTTTTTCATTGTAATGCTGGTGCAGATCTCATCTTGCTGTGCTTGGTGATGTTTTGTTTGTCGTGAGTGGTTTTAGTGGGTGGGTGGATACTGGGTAGAGAGTTGATGTTGATGTTGAGAGGAAAGAGGAGATAGTTGTATTTGGGTAGAGAGTTAATGTTGGTGTCGCAATGAAAGAGGAGATAGTTGTATTTGAGGGTTGATTTGTGGGTTTGGTTTGGTTGTGATTTTGTGTTTGAGTTGTTTGTTTGCTTAAAAAACAAAGGAAAGTAACCAAAAAAACAGGGACAAAAATAATAATAATAAAGTATAAAAAATTATTACTTAAATAAAAATAGAATGTAGAATAGATAATCTAGCGTGAATATAATTGAAAAGTGGTGGTGTAAAATAGAAAAAAAGTAGATTTTTATGCTAAAATAACATGAATTTTTGTACGAGATGAAGCAAATAAGCAAATGCTCTTATATCATTCAGGGTTGTAGGAACCATAAGAAAAAAAATTGATGAGTAAATGAGAGGAAACGAGGATAAAAATGAGGTTTAGATGGTAATGGTAACCGTGACATCTGGGGAGTTCTGTTTTGATTTCATTGCCCCATTTTGAGAACTCTGTCTGTCAATGGGAATGCGGCAGAGCGGGCAGTCGGAATGAGAATAGGGCCACATGTCAATGCAAGGTGCATGGAAAGAGTGCTTGCATCGTGGAAGTTGACTCACAAGTTCATCATCTTCAAAGCTAGTCAAGCACACCGCACATTCAGCTCCAGAAGCTGCGTCTATGTTTTCAGTCCCTTTATTATACTTGAATGTGGAAACCAAAAAGGGATTCAGTCTCAAAGAATCAAAGGTCTTCTCCTTAACTGGCTCGCCTGTTGTAGGTGGATGTAATAAGTGTTTGTAAGCACACAATCCAGACATAGCAATGTAGTAAAATATGAATGCAATGATCATTGATACAATGACCACAATCCCATAGTAGATTTGCATGATTTGTAGTTTACATCAAATTGGAAGGGCTGAAAGAACTTAGCACAATGCAGGCTTGAAAGTGGTAGATGTTTACAAAAAAGTTACAAGTTCAATGACCAATCCAATTAGCACAATGCTGTGTAGTAAATGATGGGCATGGACTTGGTGTTGATACAAATTCATGAGGATTGAAAGTGAAAGGGTTTAGTAAGTTGTAATTTTATATTCAGTCTAGAAAATGGCTGAGGTTTACAATGATGGTTATCATATGTGGAAGTGAATCACTATTTCTAGTGTTCTTAAATCTTTGTAGCTATAAAATAATGTCCAAGCCGCATAGACAAAAGAATATAACTAGATAATAGGACAAGAATTCAAGATAAAGGTCAAGAAGTAAGAACATACTTATCTGAACTTTTGTGTAATGGACATAACTTGTGTTTAGTAGCCAGTTTTACTAGACACGTGTCCACATCCTAATGTATCTAATGGAACTGATCACTGGACACAAGTTCTTCCTTTATGTAATTCTCATTGTGATGTTATGATGTGGTAGCGTTACATTGTTTTACAATGAGTAACTTCCGCTATACAACAAATACTAAAAAATGGGTTTACCCAGGAAAAAAAAAAAATGGTACAATTGAACAACAAAATTACAATAAATAAGATCAAATGGAGACAATAGAAGATAACGGCTACTAAAGAATGGTGAGAACGTAACGTAAGTGACAATTGGGAGAAAGCAACATGAATCAAAAGAACTATTTTTGTCTTTTCAAACTCCAAAAGCTGGAATTGTCGCAGCCCTTTCTACTCCCCATAATAGTGTGAGCATCCATGAACAAAATCTTTTTAAAAAAATGACAAATATTTAGAAAAGTATTACAAAGTAGAAACCCCAAAATTTTAAGAAAATATCATTTGATAGGTTGACTACAAGTTTCCAAAATTAACTTCATTTACTTAAAACTCCAGCGAAATAAGGCCTAAGGGTATTCAATTTATAAATAAAGTACAAGGTAAGTTATGAAATTTATTTATTGATTTTTCAAAGAGGATTTTGGGACATCCCAAAATGAAATAAAGTATTAACAATTTGGGACGGAGGGAATAAATAATTACAATGAATTTATTAGTGTAAAGCAATGAATTATTGGCAAAGTATTTTTTTTTAATATTTATTTTGCAGCTAATAATTGAATGTGCCCAAGTAGCTAAGTTGCCATTGTAACTAAACATGTGCCCTTAGCCCTTAGGAATCAGGACACTCAATGTTCGCTCAAGAGTAACTTATTTAACTTTTTGCTGAAAGTGTGCTAATATACCTGTATTTTGAAAAAGTGAGAAAAGGTAAGAAAAAAAAACTAGGCTTTAAAAAGCAGTACATAAAAAAGCTAAAAGAAAAAAAAAAAAAAAAACGACTTATAATTCAATGCTAAATGGACACTCATTCATTCTCTGTGACTCTCGTATTGCAACCAAAACTAGTAGTTGAGTTGAGTTTGTTCCATCAAATCTATATATAATATTTAAAAGCTAAAGCTAAAAATTTATTGTTATTAAGGGTGAGTTTGGTTCAAGTTTTTGTAAAAGTGCATAATGAAAAAGTTGAGTTTTCAAAAAGTGCATAATGAAAAAGTGCATTTTTAAAAAACTGAGTGTTTGGTAAAAACTGTTAAAAATCCTTTTTAGAAAAATTTGAGTGTTTGGCAATTTCTCTTTCAAAACTATTTATTTAGATAAATTGCAAAAATAGACAATGTATATATGGCAGTTTATTTCATATTTTTTTATTTTTATTTTTTTTATGTGAGTTTATTTCATTTTAAATCAACTGCTTCATATACTTACTAAATAATAATAATAATAATAATAATAATAATAATAATAATATATTATTGGTATTATTTTAATAATGTTTGGGCAGTTTTTCTTTTTTAGTGTCATAATTATTTGTTATTACCATTAATGCCTTCTTATTAGTATTACTTAAATCTAAATGATTTTCATCATCATGAAGCACAAAATGAAAATATTTAGATTTTATTTGGTCACAAAATCTAAATAAGTTCCAGTTGGGCTACATCAGTGTAGTATTTCAGTCCATTTTGGTCCATTTAGTCCATTTCGGTCTAATTCAGTCTATTCGGTCTACTTCAGCCCATTTAGATTTATTTTGGTCCAATTCGATCAATTTCTCATTTCAAAACTATTTATTTATTTTATTTTGCTTAAAATAGAAAAATTAGCATCGGTTATAGTTTTTTCTCAAAAAAAAAAAAAAAAAATCACTTATTGTTAAGTTTTAAAACACTGCCAATCTATGAATAATTTTCTAGATAAACACCAAACAACATGAATCGGTTTGCCTCGCCACAAAGATCTAGCTAGCTAGGATAAATTGGCTTCTATTGATTTCATCCTGTCAATGGAAATCTGTTTATTACAACTTACAATACTCGATGCTACAAAATGCTTGATTATCAAATCAGCATTACATAATCAAGTTTTAATGCCAAGATTACATATATAGATGATATGTTTTTGTTAATCTAAAAGCATTAAAAGAATTATTATATGATTAATGCATAAAAATTATTGATAGAGTTGTATATAATAAATCTTAATATGATGCAAATTTTTTTTTTTTTTTTGAGAGAAATATGATGTAATTTAGCATAAAAAATAGGGTATTGATTTTACCGGAATATATGTGGAATAACACCAACGTTTCAGAATGGTTTGAAATCCAAATAGCCATGAATCTGGTCATACCGGTCAATTTCAAGGCAACTCCTGTTATTAGGCGTAATATAGAAAAATTTTTTTTGATTTTTTTTTAAGTTTTGCATTTTTTGAATTTTTGTAAAATTAATACTATTTGCATTAACTTATTATGTATATTTGTTTTGTTAGTATCAATGAACAATTAAGCTTTCTATTTTTTATATTGTGAAATTTTTTTTTTTCCTTTTAATTGAGTCCTGCTTAAGGTAAAATTATGAATAATTTGTTCTGAATTGAGTAATATTTTATGGTAAACTTTTATATTTATTATAATACACACACACACACACACACACACATATATATATATATATATATTTATAAATATAAAAAAAAATAACGGTAAACTCGAAACGATACACTACTGTGTATCATTTAGACTAGAAAAATTCAAATCCATTTACACTTATTTTACATTAATAGTAAGAAAATGCTAAAGACACAAACTAAACAGAACGAGATGGGTTGTGTTGATGGGTCAATTAACAGGATCGAGTGGGTCATGGATTGGGAAGGATGGGGGGCGTACCACCGTTGCTTAAAATTTTTTACTGCCAACGACATAATTTATAAAATGGGTATTCTTTTTTTTTTTTTTTGGTTCTGATTAATATTACATATATGCAAAATTTTAGTTATAAAGAAAGGGATAAATTTGGGTTTGAAAAAGGTTAAAAATAGTGGGCAATTTGGGAAATTTACCTCCACTCATTCAACGGTAATATTGAAATGTGCTTCAGCTTGTCTTGTTAAATTATAACAAGTGAACTTGGGGCTTTTTTAATTTGAGTTTTCCTTTGCAAATGGAAACTTTTGGTTATATCAAAAACATAGCTTTCTAAAAACTTACCAAACACACTTTTTATTTTCAAGACTTAGAAAATACACATAGGACATTTCACTTTGTAAAAGCTGAAACAAAAGGGCACTAACTACAACATGACTTTCTAAGTTCCAAGAGTGCTCATTATATGAGCTTTCTGTTGCATCTATCAGAGCAGAAAATTAGATTAACACAAACAGTAACATTTGGATCATAAAGGGTTGCAGCCACAATGCCAATATGGTAACAAAAACAAGCCAAATTCTCAGCCTCAGTCCTTAAATCAAGGAGCTGATTTACCAAAGATAAAGCATGACAGATTGCCTCCCAAATCCAAATATCAAGCCCAAGGGCTGACTTTGCTCTCTGCAATTTCTTTAGGAATATATTCTGCATTTACTCTAGAATCTTTCCTTGTACAAATTGCTTTCTATATATGATGTAAACCTGTTGTTATATAAGGAAATAGAGCCACACTTCAATTGTATGGAGTGTTGACTATTCTCAAATATTTTCGTCCTAAGATAGAGCTGTAACAAACAATAACCTTATGGCTCTCAGCTTTGAGAGGCAGAATTCCAATCATGTTCATGGTGGTGGCAATGATTTTTGCACAGAAGATCAAAGTCCACAAAGGGGTTTTATACCAACTGCTATAGATCTTCAAGAAGGTGAAACATGTGCTGGTTTTGAAGTTGATGAAACACTTGGCAATAAAGAAGAGTTTAATGGTATTTTATAAAAGTTTGTACTCTCTCTCTAAATAGAAACTGAAATTTTATTGATAATGAAAAGGAATGGATACAAATGCATCTAATCCTATCTTATATACAAGTTAAGACTAAAACAAAAAAAACCAACTCCACAATATCAGGTGAAGTTGTTACAATCAACTTCCAACTTCAACCTTACAAGTGTACATAGATCAAACCATAGAATTGATAAACTGATCATAATGTGGAATTGATTCAATCAAATCTTCTATGATGCCACTTGTCAATCCCACTGTAACTGCCCTTTTGGTTGTTTCCTGATGATGCAATATGGGCTGTGCTGCACTTGATTGCAGCCTGTCCTGATGACTGATGCATGTCATGCCGCACCCTATGCTCTGTTGCTGCCTTGTGCTCTGTTGCTGAAGTGGACTTGTAGTTTTAACATATTTGCATTGAAGAATATAGTTCCCGAAGTTCACAGGTTAATTTTAATAGCAAGTCTATCTTGGTACATACTAATTCTGATGGAGGAGATGTGTTGAGGAACAAAGATGATAAGTTTCATCAGGCACGAAGTTGCAATTCTTGTAATGAGAAGGGTAGGGCTGTGTCAAATTCCGGATCATCTAACTATGGTAGTGTAGCTCATCCTAGTGACCATGACAAAGACAACGATGTGCTTGTTCCCAAAGAATCTTCCTTTTGGCAACTCCCCTTTGGAAGGCAAGTTAGATATAACCAAGGAAAAAGCATTTTCAACGAAGATCTTTATGCAACAGTAGGTGTAATGAAACACATTTGGTGGAAGAAAAGGAGACACATGATGATGGATTTGATCCATTAGTTGCTGATGAAGATGGGGATGTTAATCCCACGGGTCAAAGAATTTTAATCAGTGAACGAGAAATGATCAAGGAGACTGATGAATACAAGCAAGCAATGGAAGAAGAATGGGCATCAAGGCAGCAACAGTTACAAATTCAGGTTTTCTTCTACATTAATTCAATTTAAGATGATATAATTTCTTGTATCTAACAGTGATACATGGTGCCACATCAATTAAAATTTTAAATACCCTAACTATAAAATTGATCCATTTAAATGGAGATGATCCTTTTCCATGTAGTTGCATGATTGAAAACTTTTTCCCAAGGTATTCTTTCGGTATCTTCAACTGGTTTTGTAGAAAATTTCTATCAAATAAGTAGAAATTTAAAACCTATGATCCAGGATGACATCTAATCATTTTATATGATGTGAGCAGAAATTTCAGTTAGTGGCTGTATCTTCCTTCACTTACCTCTCTACAAGCAGCTGCTGTTTACTATTATCTGCTTGTATTGCATATGTGGGTGCTCCTTTTTAGTGTGTACTTTTATCGTGGATTGCTTGATATGCACATTCAGATTGATTGTATCAAGCTTAAGCTGTTATTAGGAAGTGGACCAACACTGTATGAAGCTCACAAACACACTAAAGATAAAAGATTGTGGTTACATCACATTTTAAACTCTATAGTTTAAGGGCAATTTTAAGTTGAAACTCACAATTTCAGAAGTTTCAAATTTTGTGCTGTGCATTGGAAAGATGTTAATACTTAACATTCTTAATGTTGATTTGAACCAATTTTGTTAAATGTACTTAATAAACAAAAGTTTTTTGGACTTTTATATGACTGTGCTTATACAGGCAGAAGAGGCACAGAGGCTGCGTAAGAGAAGAAGAGATGAAAGGTGTTTGACGGACTTGCAGAGAAGGCAAAAGCAATGCACGGAAGAAGTGAGAGAGACCCAAAAGAAGGTTTATTTAATATTCTGTCT
The DNA here is from genome assembly GCA_032878915.1 of Castanopsis chinensis. NCBI lineage: Eukaryota > Viridiplantae > Streptophyta > Magnoliopsida > Fagales > Fagaceae > Castanopsis > Castanopsis chinensis. Next base: position 2,747,667 of record JAVQMG010000096.1, read on the forward strand.
TCTAGATGTATTATTGTAAGAACTGAATGCAATAATTGTGTTACATGTCTAAATTGTACGAGGTCCTTAAACTTAATACAGGCTTTAAAGCCTAGGTATTATAGTACCAAAATACAATAGAAAAGATAGATATAGTATGCAGTTGCACATGCTAGTACAGTGGTAAGAGAACATTGAATTTGGCTAGATACGACAATGGATTTGAGTCTTTGGATCATAACATTACCTAACAATTGTATCTTCATTTTGCAAGGCTACTTTCCCTTAGTCATCTTTGATTAACTCTGCCTCATATTTTGTCTGTGTTGTATTTGTTGTTTATATATTTCCTTCAAAAGTTTAGCAAGACATGACTTACAAATTTCCATTATTACTCATAATTTTTTTTTCCACCGGTTAATGATGCCAAATCAAGGATTTTACTCCCTCAATTCAAAGAGATTTTATTAGTGAACGAGAAAAGCACAAGGAGACTCATGAATACAAGAGAGCAATAGAAGAAGAATGGGCATCCAGGCTGTGACAGTTACAAATTCAGGTATAATTCAGAAGCATGGTTATGAACTGCTTTCTGTCTTTCAGTAATTGGAATGCAGTCCCAAAGGCTTAAGCTGTTATGAAGTGGACCAACAATGTATCAATCTCCCAAACATATTAAAAGATACAAAATTGTGTCATATTACATTTTAAACTCTATATAGTGTGATTCCAGCTTACACCTTAACACTTTCAGAAGTGTTCTTCGCCCCTTTTCTCTCTGTATTGGAAATATGTTAATTAATAGACTAAATGTTGATATGAACAGATTTCATTAAATGCTCTTAATAATTATTTTCCTTTGTCTGGGACTGAAATTTTTTTTTTCTTATACAGGCAGAAGAGGCAAAGAGGCTACGTAGGAGAAAAAGAGATGAAAGGCATTTGGTTGACATGCAGAGGAGGCAAAAGCAACGTGTGGAGGAAGTGAGAAAGACCCAAAAGAAGGTTCAGATTAAATATTAACACATCTAAATTGTACATAGGGGACTTTATATAAGCTTAAAAACCTAGGTCTAATGGTATGGAAATACAATACAAAGTATAGGTGTGTAATACAAGGTGTAGTACACAAGCTAACACAATCATATTAGACTATTGAATGATTCTCAAAAAAAAATAAAAAAAAATCAGAATATTGAATCTAGACATGCAAGACATAAAGATAGTGATAATATATTTTAACAATTGCATCTTCATTTTGCAAGGCTACTTTCCCATAGTCATCTTTGGTTTAGCTCTTAAATCCAATTTTGTGTCTTTGTCCTGTATTTGCCTGTTGTTTATATATTTCCTTCTCAAACTTTAGCAAGACATTACTTAAAGTTTCCATCATTGCTTGCTTACTAACTACTATGTTTTTCCCCCATCTGCTAAATGATGCAAAATCAAGGATGAGGAAAATATGAACTTGAAAGAGCAGCTTCGTGTTGAAATAAGGAAGGAGCTTGATAAATTGGAAACCTTGGATATGGCCACATTGCTTCGGGGCTTAGGAATCGAACTTGGAGGTGATTCTGATCCCCTGCCCCATGAGGTTAGTTGGAAATATATATATATATATATATATATATATACATACATACATAGATATATAGATATTATACATACAAAAAGGCTTATGTAAATATGCTTGATTTTCCAACAAAAAAAGGCATATGTAAATATGCAAGCTGAAGTCTGCAATGCATACAAGTTAATGGAATCACATATTTAATGGAACCTTCTAAGGGGTAGTAAAATTTTACTAACTGAACCTTCTAAACTGATGTGTCAATTTTTAGACACACAAAAAAAAAAGAGTAAATAAATAATAATAATCAAGAAACTTATTGATTATTTTGTTGATGTGGTTACCAATCACATTTATTATCATATTAGTTTGTAAATCTTTAGTTGCAAAATTGATAGTACACTTTTATGTTGCAAAAAATAATTGAACTAGAATAATCCCTTTTAGTATCATAGGAGTCTGCATTTTTCTACACCAATAGAATAAATATGACTACAACACTTGTGTAGGAATTAATTGGCGTACTTGAATTGAGTTGGGTTAAATTCGCATTATATATGCCACAGCTACAACTTACTACATAAAACTTTTCCTGTTCTTTAATATTAATCATTTCTGTTTTTCAGGTGCAAACAGCTTACAAAAAAGCCGTGTTAAAATTTCATCTAGACCGGGCATCAAAAACTGACATTCGCCAGCAGGTTGAAGCTGAAGAAAAATTTAAGCTTATTTCTCGTACAAAGAGAAATTTTTTGCAAATTCATGTCACTGAATGCATACTAATGGAATAATTTTTATTTTGTTTAGGTGTTCTGAATTTTCTCTGGATATATTAGTGTCTTTCGTCATGTTTGTGTCTCAAAGTTTATGATTTTCTGTCACATTGTCTGTGACGGAATTTCCCCCCCGAGCAAACCAAATTGGTGGGAAATGAGTTTATTTCTGAAGCAGTTGTAATTTTCTCTTCTTAGTCATGGAAATCAACGTACTATATGAAATGTTTGTTTCTCCTTGTGGTGCCTATTGCTTAGATTATTTATCAAGTGTGAAACTTCAAAATTGATCCCCCAAGTGATGGAGAAATAACTATGTACACCTAATGTGCTATGTTTCCCTCTCATATAAAAGTGGAATTCATATACAGACTTACAAGTCTGTAGAAACCATTTTATGTGAGAGGAAGATATATAGTAATACATTTCATCGAATTTAATGAAAAATTTCACACCACCTAGCATTAAGTTTGATTGCAACAAACCTAAGATAGTCACCACAGGCTAAACCAACAAATAATCTCACATATGTCAAACAACTAGTCATTTGACCAACAGCAAAAAGTCCTCTGCTCAGGCGTAAGTCTTCACCCTTTCCTGCTATTACCCTTAGAATGCAACAAAACATAGAAATAGTTTACTTTTCTAAATCAGATTATGGAAAGAAAACATGATTATACCACTAGATATGCTCCTTTGGTCACATATCCACTAACTAACTACTTATCTTCACCAACCCTGCAAATGCATTCACTATTGGCTGATGTATTGGGATAGTTAAGAGGCTTTTGCAACAACAACAAATAAACTGTAGTTCAATAGTTTTGAGGTTGGCTGTAAATCCTTAACAAACTAGTCAAGACCGGTCACATATATAAGGTAATTTTTGCTTCTTTTACTGAAGTTATATATTTACTTATTTTGTCTCACTCCATTTTAGATATTTTGGGTTAACGAGGCTTTTGTTGCTGGTAGAAAATTTTGATAACTGATTCTAAGTGGATAACCATGGAGAATATGTAACGGTGCACAATGTACGACCTACCCAGTTACAATATTAACAGGTGGGATATTTTTGATAAGTAAAAACAGGTTGGATATTATCCATATGCAATAGCTAGTAGCGACTAAAAGGTTTGTAAGCATAAAATTCGCTATTTTATTTTCTACAAATTAATTTAAAATTGTTGGCTTAAGCACAAAAGCTTTGAGTTCATTCATCTCTTTTCTCAACAGTGCGAAAGAAATACTTGTGATGTAACTGTTATGGATCATGATGAAAAGAAAGCAATGAACATGGATAAAGGTAGCAATGCATAAATTCAGTTTGTACTGCCCAAGTAGAAAATTAAGTACACACGATGGAGCAAGATAGCTAAACAAATTATGGCACTTGAAATAACTAATTGTATCATCATTGCCAATAAAAAAAGCTGTAGTCTTAACAGATTATAGACCAAGATCATGAGAAATTATAAGATTCTCATGGTGGACAAGTGACATGATCCACTATTCTACTTAAAAGATTTCTATCTATTTAAAATTGCTGAGTTAATTTTTTTTTAAACATAAACTGATTCTTGACTTAGAAATCTTAAACAAGTAGGAGTTTTTTAATAGAATAGTGGATAAGTGACGTGGTCTATCAGAGGACCGTATAATTTCTTCAAAATCTCGCAATTCATCTAGTAGGAGGTTTTGGCATGGCTTGAATTTAGGAACTGGTGTTGGCCAGCATGGCAGCACGAATGGTAACACCCTATCCAATTGATTGCCTGACCCCCAACGTGACCGCCAAAACAGTTCAAAGTTCTCATTCTTGATTTTGTAAGAAGATATGGCCGAGTCTGTCTTGTATTTGGTGTTGAAAATCGATAAATACCATACATTATGATCAGCTGGACTGAAAGTTACTTCAAATTCAAATCCATGTTCGAACACTTGTGCTGGCAGATCAACAAGATCACTAAGATTATCAATCCTGTGCTCCAATTGCCATTCACCTTTGTAATAATCCCTAAGTGTCCAAACCCTCAAAATATCAACTTCCTCATACACAGATACCATTAGACACCCTTGACACACTCCAAAGCTAGGATCACATTCCATGTCAAAGTGCTTTTCATTAGGCAGATGAATGAAACCAAAGCAATCAGCATTATTGCACAGATCATATGAAATAAAGCCATACCTAGGGTCTAACCAATGCTGAATTCCATTGCATATTGTGGAAGAAGAAGAAGAACGGTTAAAATCAAAAGTAAAAAAACGTTGGCACGGCACGACTTTCTTAAACCATTGTCCTGTCTCTGATGAAAATATATTAACATTTATTAGATTACTATAATCCAATTCATGTTTGTTAATAAACACAACCTTGCACCAAGTATTACTTCCGAATTGGGCTCCCTCTTTGTCATAGTAATAATCAGACATAAACCCTACAAGGGTTTCATCACTCTCATCCTTATTCCAAGGGCAAAGACGAGGAAGTTGAGCCCATTGCATTGTTTGAGGATTACATACGAAGAACATGTTCTTATCACCATTTGAGCATAAAACTAACCCATTACAAAACCCCAATAAACAAACAGGTTGTACAGGAAGGAACTTGAAAGAGAAACCTCTGGATTTGCATACTTTTTCCACAGAAATAACAAGAATTTCATGATTGGGCCATTTGCTTTGTGAAATCAAAGAGAAGTGTGAGAGCGAGTTGTATGGTTCAAAGTTTACGTACCAGTTGATGAAGTCAGGACTGGAAATCAAAGATTGCCAACGCTTGGACACACACTTGCATTGATGAACACGCTTCAAAGAAAGCCTACAGAGTATTTCAACCAACACTTCTTCTATGAGGTTGTCAATGTGACAAACCTCGGCAAGCCTAGTGCCATCATGGCCTTTCTGAATTATCTGGCTATCCAACTCCAAGGCATCCATGGAGGACAAGGACGGCTTTTGGTTTTAGGGTTTTTTTTTTTTTGGCTTCTAGGGTTTTATTCTCACAGGCCTTGTTTGACACTTTGTTTCTACTTACTATAGGCTTTCATTCTTTAGAGTGGTTATATATTTTTTATTCCAATTTATTAGGAGAATTATGGTGTATTATTAAAAAATAAAGAGTATAATTTTTTTAAATTCTCTATAGAATATATTCATAAAAAATATTTTTGAGAAAATTTCTTTTCGAATTCTTCTGCTTATTAGGTTTTGCTTTCTTTTCCTTGTTGGGTTTTGCTTAATTGTTGTCTTAGTGCATCAATTTCTAACCTTGAATAAAAGAAATTTTTTTTTTCTTTTTATGGGATTTTTTTTTGAGTCAATAGTTTTGTTACTTTTGTATCTCTCTCTTTATTTATTTCCTCGGTGAAGGGTTAGCAACTTAGCATGTTTTTTTTGGAAACTTCTAATTTTTTCATATAATGAATGTTGCCTTTGAGTTTGAAAAAAATGGTGATTTGGGTTTGTGAAGCATATCAATATCGTAAAATATATACCATAGAAAATATATTTCAAGAAATTTCTACAAGTAAAACCCATTCTATATAAAAATAAATAAAAATGAAAATGAAAAAAAAAAAAAAAAACCTTATAAACCTTATCATAGTCAACAAGCTTGATTATTGGGCTCAAATGGCCGTTCAGCTTAATATTCACACAAAATGGGAATAATGATATATATATTGGATAATGGGTTGCAGGGGTGTGCAAAAAATCAAGAAACCGCTTCAAATTGATTGAACCATTGCGAAAATTTCGGTTCGGTTTCAGTTCGATCCGGTTTTGGTTTTATTATATTAAGAATCGAAAATTTCAGTTCGGTTTTCGGTGGCAGATTTGCTTGCACTGAACCGACCAAAACCAAACCAAAATCTATTATTTTATATTAAATATATAACATAAAGTTCGTAAATATTTGAGCTTTGGGCCTCTGTTACTATATATTATTTGCTTTGGGCCTCCATTTTATTTTAAAACATTTAGGCCTCTTTTTTGTTTATATGATTAGTTATTAGATCCAACCTTAGCTTAATAGCTTTTCATTTTATCTTTTTAAACATGGCTATTTAAACCTATTAGATTAACTAACTATAATTAAACTAAGTAAATATCTAATTAAAATAATTAAACTATAATAACAAAAGTTAGAAAACCCTACCCTACATACCCCACACTTTTCACTCTCACACTTTCCACTCTTACATTCAGATAGCCTCCACTCCACAGTCCCTCTCACGCCAAATTTGCCTTTGCCGCTACCTCCCCCATGCCGACTTAATCATTGGCTTCTTAGTTCTCACGGTGAAGATTTTGATAACCCTCTCTCTATTTTGTGTTTTGAGTTTTGTTTAATACTGAATCAATAAAGTTAGAGTTTTGAAAATACTGAATCTTTGTTTTGTAGTAACAACATAAAATCAAGATGTTTATTTTTTTCAAGTTTTATATGCAAATAAAGTTAGGGTTTTGAAAAAATCGATAACCCATGTGCTTGGCTGCTTGTGTTGGTTGGTTTCTTTATTAAAGTTAGCTACTTGCCTTTGTTTCGTGTGCTCGTTGACTTCTGATATATAAAGTTAGCTATTTTTTTCATTTATTTTTTTTATTAATTTATTGTTGGTATATTTTTGTTTATTGTTATTCACATGTTGTGAATCTGTGATTATGATGTTGAGTTGTTATTTTCTTATTGATGTTAGAGATTTGAAAAAATCAATAATCCCATGTGCTTCACTGTGATGTTGGTGTATTTGTTAATAGTTGACTGTGATGTTGGGGTATTTGTTAATTATTGCTTTGATGCTGATGTGTTTATTATTATCTTATTGATGTGTTTATTGTTGGCTTGTTGCTGTATACTAGAGTCCTCCTCATTTTTTTTTTGTTTCTTTCTTGTTGACTTGTCGTGTTATTGTATACTAGAGTAAAGAGTCCTTTTCATTCCCCCCCCCCCCCTTTGATGCTGACTTATTGTGTAATTGTTACTGTATTTTATTTATTTATTGTAGACTAGACTCATTTTGGTGTTAAATTTTTATTTTTTATAGTTGCTGACTTATTGTGTTTATTGTTGTTTTATTTTATATTGTAGATGACTGACACCATAGAAATCTCAAAGGGTCAAGACAATGAAGCGGGTCAAGGGGCAACCAATATGCATGAAGACAAAGGCAATCCCCCACTCCCACCAAAAGCAGGTAATGCTGGTAAGAAAAGATCTTTTGTTTAGTGTTATTTCACTACTATTGAAAGAGGGAGGGGGGAGGGGGGAGGGGGGGGGGGTGGAACTTAGGGTAGCTTGTGACTACTGTGGCACAACTTATGCTTGTGATAGTAAGTTGAATGGCACTACAGCCATGAAAACTCACATATAATCACAATGTCTGAAATATCCTTATAGTAAGGAGGAAAAAAACCAATCAACCCTAGCATTCAAACCTAAAGAAGAAGGGGGAAAGTAGTGGGAGACTTGTGCCTCATATGTTTAATTTTAAAGCATGTAATAAAGCATTGGTGGAGATGATTATTCTAGATGAGCTGTATTTTACGTTTGTGGAGGGTCTTGGTTGTAGGAAGTTTATGTATGTTGCCTAACCTAGGTTCCATCCAATTCCTTGCCACATAATAACGTCCAAAACTTGTTTTAGGGTGTTTTTGGATGAGAAACAGAAGTTGAAAGAAGCCCTAAGAGACTAGTGGGTCTACCTTACCACAGATACATGGACATCCATTCAAAATCTGAACTACATGTGTCTCACTGCCCATTTTATAGATAGTGATTAGAAAATACACAAGATGATTCTTAGTTTTCGTTTAGTGGAAAATCACAAAGGTGAAACACTTGAGAAGGTAGTTGAGATGTGTTTGCTTGACAAGATAGACAAGATTCTAACTATTATGGTTGATGATGCTACCTTTAATAGTGGACTCATTTCTTTTATTCAAAAAAAGACTAAGCATAGGAAGGCAAGAATTTTAGGGCATAAATACTTGCATTTGAGGTGTAGTGCTCATATCTTGAACTTAATTGTTCATGAAGGTTTACTGAAATGGATGAGACAATAGTGAGGGTGAGGAAATCCGTATGATATGTGAGATCATCTCCACAAAGACAAAGCACATTTAACTTATGAGTGGAGAAGGAGAAAGTCGACTTTAAAAGTCAATTGTGCTTAGATGTGCTCACTAGGTGGAACTACACCTATATGATGTTGGAGAAGGCCGAGACGTATCAAAAGGCTTTTGAGAGATTGGAGGAAGAAGATCCAAATTATCTTAGGACAATTAGAAAGGAGGCAAAGGAAGAAGGAAATGATAGGCATGAGGTTGCTTGGGGAATGGATGACGTGGATTAAGAAAAGATTAGGATCTTTCGAAATTTCTTAAAATTTTCTATGATGCAACCTTATGGTTTTTCAGGTACTAATTATGTCACTAGCAGTTCTTTTTTATTTTATTTTTAGAGCTCATGTCAATTCATGACACAATTGACTTAGAGTACGGAAATATTATTATTTTTTGAGAAAAATGGCTAATTATATGAAGAACAAATTTGAAAAGTATTGGGGGGACTTGATAATATGAATCACTTATTGTATGTAAGGTTAGTTCTTGATCCTCGATATAAGTTGCGGTGTCTTGAGTATTGTTTTGGTACTTTGTATGAGAGCCAAAAGACTACTGATATGGCAGAAAGAGTAAAGGATGTTTTGGTGAATTTGTATGATGCTTATACTCAAAATCAAGTAGGGAGTAGTAGTGCTAGTCTGTTGCACAAGCCTAAAGTCAAAAGCCAAGTGGATCAATGGAGAGAGATAATTCTAGTGTGGTTGTGGATGTGAAGGCAATGAGGATGATGGGATTTAAGAAGCACTTGAAGGGTATTGAGTCTTCAAATACCAAATTAGAGGTTGATAAATACTTGTTAGAGAGTTGTGAAGATGTCTTAAATGAGAAGTCCACTGGCTCCAAATTAGAGGTTGATAATCTCTTCTGGAGTTCATTGTCTCCACTTATGGTGGAAGCCCTCATTTGTGGTCAAAATTGGCTTCGTTCTTCACTGGCTCCAATCAGCCTTCGAGTTGCCATGGATGATGTTGAAGAGTTTGAAAAGCTTGATGAAGGTATAACTATTATTTTTTAGCATGTCTTTATTTATCAAAAAAAATTCTGAATGTCTATTTTTTTCTTTATTAAAAAAAAAAAAAAAAAACCGAATGTCTTGGATTTTTGGCATATTTATTGTTGTATAAAAGACTTTTATTTTTTATTTTTTCATTTTTTGTTTGTAGAACTTGTGAGTGATTCTGCATTAACATCGGAACTAGACATGTCCACACCAACGCCTATTGAAGTTGATGATTGAAGATTGCTCTTTGCTCTTTGCTCTTTGTACGGGTGGTATTGATGATGACATATTGGGGTTTGTTAGATTTTATTTTAACAACATATTGATATGTGAAATTGACCTATTGATATGTGGACTTTTTGCTATTAGACACTAATAGACAGTGGCTAACATATAGATATGGACTTTTATTTTGAGCTTTGACAGTGGCCTATACATAGACAATATATGATATCAAGCAACAAGCAATGACATACGGCCAATTTATTTTGAGTCTTTGGCCAAATATTAAATATAGACAATAAATGTTGACATTAACATATGGCCAATTTATTTTGAGTCTTTGGCTATAATGCTATTATGTAGGTATTGACATATGAACAATATGTGGACGTTGACATATTACTAATGAAGTAATGAAATCTGCACTAGTTATTTTATTTTGACTTGTACAAGTTATTTTTTAATCTTGTTTGTATATGATGGGTACCTGTAACAAGTTACGGATTAGTTTGAGCACTGGAGCAATTTTTTGCTCTAGATTATTTTTGGATTTATGAATCTGTATTAACAGGTTGTGCTAATGTATTGTTGATAGGTTATATGGTTCTTTTTGGATTTATGAAACTGTGTTGACACTTGACAGGTTGTGCAAATGTATTGTTGATAGGTTATATACTATTGACAGGTTATTTTTGGATTTATAAATATGTGATATATGTATTTTAATGAGAATAATAGAAGCTCTAAAGCATGTTATGAATTTGACAGGTTGTGATTCATAAATTTGCTATATTGTAGTTTTTGGATTTATGAATCTGATCTAGGTTGTCATTTTTTTAATGAATCTACTATAATGTGTATTTTTCGATTTTTGTTGTTGAGCAAAAGCAGGTTGTTACTTTTCCTTGTTTGTAAAATGCTTTATGGATGTGTAAAAAGGCCTAAAAAAGGGTCAAAAAAATTCCTAAAAAAATAGCCCAAAAAGGGCCAAAACAGATTCCTTAAAAAGGCCAAAATAGAATAGGCCTGAATCTAGGCTAGAAGGGCCAAAACAAATTCCTAAAAAAGGCCCAAAGATGGCCAAAATAGAAGAGGCCCGAATCTAGGCCAAAACTAGTTCCTAAAAAATGCCTAAAACAGGTTTCTAAAAAAGGCTTAATAACAAAGAGCATAAAAGGCCCAAAAGGGTCCATAAAACAATTGGCTTGAATATTGCATTTTTTTTAAAAGCCCAAACAAAAAAATTTTGGAAAAAAAAAAAAAACCAAAGGCCCAACCGGCCCAAACCCAAGAACTGACAATTGACTGAAAACAGATTGAAGCAAAATCGAAACCGATTGAGTTCCAACCATCTCGGTTAGTTTTGGTTGAGAACTTTACAAACTGAAAATTTTTGTTTTGGTTGGCCAGCTAAAAAAATCGACCGAACCGAATTGTTTACAATCTTAATGGGTTTGGTTCATGAGATGGGATGGAAAATTGATTGAACGTGAGATATTTGATTTTTTTTTTTTTTTTGACAAACAAGATTTTTGATTTGTTAGTCTTAAGAATTGAATTTGGTATAATTATATAGGAAAATGATATGTCCATAACATTTTCATAATATTTTTATATTAAATTTTAAGTGGCAGGTTGTTAATGGTTGTTATCGTTTAAGCAAAAAAGTAATCTTAGTGTTAAGTTTAAATTTGAACCAATAACAACTAACCACCTATAATTTGTTGTGAAAATGTTGTAAAAAATATTGTGGACGTAACACCTCTCAATTATATAAGGTATAATAAATACAAATTTCTATTATCAAAAAAACAAAAAACGAATTTCTTCATCAAATAATATGGAGTTACAGTACTAATTAAATTTATTGTAAAATGCATTATTATGTAAGAGAAGAGATTATATATACATATTTATTATACTCCAAAATATTCTATAATTTTTCTGGAATTTGAGGGGCATTAGGATTATGGGTGTCCATTGATGTGACTGGCCAATTTTTTTGGAGTTTTCTTATTGCACCAACCCATCAATTTTTCATTCAAAAAAAAAAAAAAAAGTTAGGTTCAATGCCTCTAGTGCGCTGAACCTATCAAGATTATGACACAACAAAAAATAAATGTGTCACTAATTTAATGGTTCAGTACACTGAAGTACTGGATTTAAAGCACGTTCTTTAAAAAAGGCAAACCGCCAAGTGGAGGGGAAAATCCTAGTCATAGTGAGGTTGGTTTGGTCTACTACCTCCACAAGTTGCAAGAGGTATATTATAGTTTCTCTTCTGTCATTCCATTTGAAAATCACAAAGAACTAAGTTAAGTTCTTCATAAACATCTATTAACTAGTTTGAGTTATTATCTCTCTTATTCCACGTGAAACACATTTCGAGATTGACTAAATTCTTTTGGAATTTATTAAGCTTTTCTTGTTGGGCTTTAAATTTCTTGTACTTGATTTTAACTAAACCAACCAAGTTATGTAATCAAATCAACCCATATAAACTATTGCTAATATATATAATTCCAATTCATTTATTTTTTGCTCAACTTTATAAATTTAGACCTGCTTCATTTCCCCCCTAGAAATTCACATGCTTTCTAACATGAGTGTTTATGAATCGAAACTTGAATGGGTGTTTCATATTTGATTGTAATTTTTTTTTTTTAAATTGTTAGTTGAATTACTTTGGTCTTTCATGTTTGCCTTGTATGTCAAAATTTTCCTTAACAATTTGTTGGTGCAAACACAATAATAATAAAAATAGCACAAAGAGAAACTGAATAATATTTTAAATATTACTTATTTGAAGATAAAAAATACACAACATTATTTGGATTGAAATGAGACACTTGTTCTCTTTAAAGAGATCCAAGCTTTTAGTTGACTAATTTTTGTAATGGGTGCAAACTTAACATTTGCATAAAGTGTTGTGTTTTTTGTGCTTGTAACGCTGTAACTTATATTGGGTTTGAATAAGTCTATTTATAAGTATTGGATCTAGAGCACGCCCTTTAAAAAAGGCAAACCGCCTAGTGGAGGGGAAAATCCTAGTCACATTGAGGTTGGTTTGGTCTACTATGTACACAAGTTAGCAAAAAGTTACAAGAGCTATATTATAGTTTCTTCCTCTCATTCCATTTGAAAATAACAAAGAACTAAGTTAAGTTCTTCAAAAACATCTATTAACTAGTTTGAGTTATTATCTCTCTCATTCCATGTGAAACCCATTTCGAAATTGACTAAATTATTTTGGAATTTATTACGCTTTTCTTGTTGGGCTTTAGAATTCTTGTACTTGATTTTAACTAAACCAACCAAGTTATGTAATCAAATCAACCCTTATAAACTATTGCTAATATATATAACTCCAATTCAATTAGTTTTTGCTCGACTTTATAACTTTAGACCTGCTTCATTTTTCCCCCCCTAAAAATTCACTTGTTTTCTAACATGAGTGTTTATGGATCGAAACTTGAATGGGTGTTTCATATTTGATCTTAATTTTTTTTTTTTTTTAATTATCAGTTGAATTACTTTGGTCCTTCATGTTCGCCTTATATGTCAAAATTTTCCTTAACATTTTGTTGGCACAAACATAATAATAATGGAGATAACAAAAAGAGAAACTGAATAATATTTCTAAATACTACTCTCTTTGTCTCACTTTGTCTGTCCTTTATTCCATTTTGGGATGTCTCAAAATGTTATCCTGTTTCTAAAAATAAAATTAATTAATTTACTAATATTTCTATTATACCCCTACTTTATTCTCAAAACTCTTTGAAAAGAAAACTAACAAATATTTAAAAAAATCTATCTAATTAAGGTACCTTTTTAGTTGCCTCATTAAGAATAACTTAAAAAAAAAAAAAAAAAAGCTGATAAATTTATTTAAAGGCAGTTTTGGAATTTTATACATTTTTATAAGGCTAACAAGACAATAAATGATGTTTTCTTAAAAAATTTAACTTTTCAAACAGGACAAATAAAGTGAGACAAAAGGAGTATTTATTTGAAGATAAAAAATACACAAGACTATTTGGATTGAAGTGTGCTTGTAATGCTGTAACTTGTATTGGGTCTGAATGGGTCTATTTATAGGCTCAATGTGCTTGTAACGATGAATGGATTAGATAAGGAGTTTCTGAAGAATAAATAGATCCAAAGGCTAATCCATTAAGTTGGTGAATGACTGAAGTTTCTAAATAATAAATAGGCCCAATAGCTACTGTATTAACTGAGTGAATGACTCTTAATTTTCTATAATAAAAATGCCATTTACTCACCAAAGAATAGACAATTTATTTTCTTCTCAAAAAAAGAAAAAGAAAAGAATAGACTATTTATTTTGAATGCATCTGTGCAAACATTTGTACCAATACATATCAGTCTATTAATCATCATAATTAAAAACAATAAAATGGTTTCTCTCATTTTCAATGTGGGATTAAATGTTTCACTAGCTCTTTATTTTAAATATTAACTCTTATATCATTATATTTATATTATTATATTTATTCATTTTAATTAAATACTATTAAAATGCTCCAACACATTTCAAATGTAGGGAAATTATTGTGTACTCCCTTTTTTCACATGAATGGTAGGTCTTACTAATTATATTATTAGTGGGACCTACTATTCATGTGAGAGGAGGAAGTACGTATTTATGGTATTTCGAGAGTACCTAATAATTTTCCTCAAATGTATTAATTTAGTCTCTAACATTTTAATATTGTATCCAAATAGTTTCTACCATTAAGTGATTAATAATAAAACTAACGTGGTTAACATTATATTGTCAAAATATCAATTTTGATGCCACAGGACCACAACATGGCAATCCAGGTGGCATCAAAGCTAATATTTTTATATCACTTCCACCACTTAATGAAAAGAATTATTTTGAATTTTTGGCACGATATTAAAATGTTTGGGACTAAATTGATATGTTTGAAGCATTAAAAACCATTGCGATAGATAAGACAAATGTTAGATACCAAAATAGTGTATATATATATATATATATATTGTGCTCATGTTTAAGTTTTGAAGTTGGCGTTGGTTTTAGTGTGTTTGACATTGGAGTTTGGTTAGGTATAAAATTGTCCCGCAGAGATGGGAGATGTCATCCTTTGATTACTCTCTTCATCTTATTTTACTTTTTTTAAATGTCAAATCTTGTTTGGTATCAAAGAGAGGCTAGAGAAAAATATGGCAGCTCTAAGGTTCTTCTGTTAGTTAGGGGAAACATAAAGTGAAGCAGTTCCAAAGTTGTATTGTTCTTAGAGCTGCCGTACTTATCACCATAGTTATCCTTTCAATTTTGAGACTGAGGCTTTGTTGTTGTTATTGTTGTAGAGTAGAAAGTGAAGAATCCAATATTTGTTCAAGAATGTTGATAGGTTTTTTAATAACTTTTTTAGTCATAGACTGAAGTAAATTATAGTTGCTAAAGTGGACAGTTTATGATATAGGCCTTTGTCAGTTATCTGTTACATCAGAGAAAAATAAGAATCTGGCTTGTGCTTGTAAGTTGATTAAAGTGGCTGTAGAGTGCGGTGCAAGGCTTGTTGTTTTACCTGTAAGGTGACTGGCTACCCATGTGATTGTTGCAATAGGCAATAGTAATGTACCTTGAAATAATTGTTTGTTTGAAGTCATTGAAAATTACCATAATTCTTGTTTATTTGCTCATTTTCAATAAAGGAAAAATGGAACTGTCCTTATTCAAACGCATACTTTGCAAAATTTGCCAAGGATTTTGACAATGGGAATGCCTCACCAACATTTTCCAAGTTATCCAAAGCTGCTTTTTCTCATGGAATCACATTCGTTGGTGGATTTGTGCCAGAATTAAATCATGGCCAATTGTATAGTACTAGCTGTGTATTTGGACCTGATGTAAAGCTGAAGGCAAAACATTGAAAACTGAGCACATCTAAACATTTAAGATTTTAGAGGAGCATATGTAACATGGATAGGAAAGTTTGAATTATGTCACATTTACTACTTTTGAAAGAAAAATTTTGTTCTTTGTAGATGCATCTGTTTGATATTGACATTCAAGGAATCTGACTTCTTTTCTGCAGGAGATCAACCAACCATTGTGGACACAGGTATATATGATTTAGACTAAAGCCTAAAAAATCACTAGATTTGTTGTGATCAGATTATATTTTAGACTTTGTACCTTTTGTGCCAACTCAACTAAAGTGGATGTGACTTTGCAAAGGTGTGTCCAAGTGCCATGATTAGATGCTCAATTCATAGTTTGTGAGACTTGGTGACCAAAAAAAAATTGAAACATTATACCCTAAAAGCTTACACAAATATGTCATCGAGTTTTACTGGGTGATGAGAAATTATTCAAAATAGAGTTGGCGACTGAGAAGCAATTGTTCAATGCAGATATTGGCTGTATTGGAGTAGGAATCTATCATGATATACGCTTCCCTGAAATTGCTGCCTTACATAGAGCAAAAGGTTCTTCATTTTATTGACATAATAGTGGTCTTTTATTATACTATATACATATATCAGTATGTGATATGTATGCCAAAGTCTTTAGTGTAAATGCCTACAGGTGCTCATATATAATATGCTATCCTAGGGCCTTTGAAATTTGCACCGGTGAATTGTTATGGGAACTGGTGCAGAGAGCAAGGTAAGAATTAATAATTCTAGGGGCAAAAAATTTTCACAATCATTAGTAGCATGGTACAATTGGTCTATTAACGATGGTGTCAATAATAGGCCCATGTTGAATATCAAGAAGCATGGAACAAAAATTCAGAAACCCATTCCTTATAACCATAAACAAGAAGTAAAAAAAGCAGTTTCCATATTACCGTACATATTTCTTTAGAATAACATTTTCAAAAGATGACCGCAACAATACTAATAGAAACAAGTAGCTGGACATACTATACATGACAACTTGCATTAAAAAAAAAAAAAAAGTGCCTTGATTTCTTATCCAGCTTGCATGTTTGCTCCACAAGGCTCTCTATGAAAGTTGGAACTATAGTTGGTGGATATAATGTTGAATATCAAGGTCCCTCTCATCTAAATATTCACAGCCAAGTGAAACACACACACACTTCGACTTCCACAACCTTTGTAATCCATTTATCCTTAAACTGTGACCTGGCTAGATGCTTTTTCACTAGAACTTCACCGTGCCTGGTGCAACCAAAAATATGAACAAAATCATTCAAGCCAAACTTAAAAGGTTTAGTCCATGATTCTGTTTTACCATACTTTCTCATCACCCAAATGTAGAATGTGTCCACTGATGTCGTTGTAGGGCCTCATAATACAATGGCAGCCAGATTCCCCTTGAACGCCAAAAGATTTCTAAATTGATATGGTTGTCCAGCAGGCAGTTCTACTTCTCAGAAACTCTTGCTAGCTATTGACATCAAATATAAAAAAAATGATTTGATCTCTATTAACCGGTTCACCTTGTAAAGTAATCAACCAATTCAAAGCCCCACTTACAAATGTGGCAAACAAATGGAAATCATAAACATAATCAACTGCACCACCATTGGGTTCCAATGGGACTACAACCCTCTTCCATGTGTCTGAGGTTGAAGTGTAAACCTCAGCCACAGTCTAAAGCACATTGAAATTGAAGGATGCATCCTGGGAACAGAAAAACTATACAAGTTTGTTGTCATTGGTATCGGAATGATAACCGAATCCAGTAGCAAACCATGTGTATTGGCAACTGTGGCTCAAGCTGTTGGAAAAATAGTATGAAGTGAATAAGAAATTGATATTTTTATGTTCACTTGAAGATGTTATTAAAAGTGGTAAAAATTTTGAGTCCCACATAGGAAAAAAAATAGATAATATATGAGTTTTTATGCTCATGAGTTAGACATTAGGTTGGGCTTTTGGTATATGTGGACTGGGCCTATTTGTTCAAATAATAATATTTTATTATTTTAATTTTTGAGTCAGTTAGTTTGTGCACAGTAGTTATTACTGAAACAGAGTACCTGTTCAATAATGTATAATTTTGCATAATCTCTCGTTCATAAAAACAACTTTTCAAAAAAAAAAAAAAAAAACTCTACATTGAGAATATTTTGTGCATTCATTTTGTGTCAAAGAGAAAGCAAGGGACATTGAGTAGTTCGCAGAGCACAACCTTGTGTGCTTTGTTTTCGTGCTGTAGATCATTTTATCTTGGGAGGCAGACGTCCGTGAGTCTCAAAACACCACAGTGATTGTGTGAGGAGTGAAATCTGCTTTAAGGAGATTATGTCAAATACAAGATTTGATTTGATTTGTTCATCCTTCATGCATCTGGTCTGTAAATTTTTAATTATTTGTAGATTTCTCTTTATATATATATTTTGTATTTGTTTATTACTGTTGTTTTGTACATCTATTTGTGTTATTGTTTTTTCTTAGATCTATGTATTATTCCTTAATCATTATCACAAAAATAAATTATTGATATTTACCCAACATAAGCAAGCAGAATCACTTACATCTTAAGTTTCCTAATGCTAGGATTCCACAAGTATATATATTGAAGAAGATTGGATATAACTTGTAAGTACCTCGTTAGCAAAACACAATAAGCCATTGCACGAATCTATAATATGTATGAAAGAAAAAATCAAAGGGAAGTGGAACCTCGGAAATCCTCAAAAAGGTGCAATCACAAACTACCGTACAGATTCTTTTCTTAGTAGGAATCGGATATGATGCAATCGATGGCATGTGTACGAGATAACCATGTTTGTGATTATTAAAATTATGATAAGGTGCGTGGAGATGAAACAAGGGCTGGTGATTAAGGAGTATTAGGATTTGCAAACGCACCTCAATCTTAAAAGTGATTTCACAAGCAATCTTATGAAGATTTCGAATACAACACCATCTGAAACATGATGATGATGCTTTATCGGTGTTTTTGTTTTAGGGTTCGTTTAGTTGGAGGAGTAGAAAAGTGGAAGGATAGAAAAAAAATTTAATTTCTCTTATTTTTGTTTGGTTGGGAGTAACAAAGTGGAGAAATGAATAAAGTAAACTTGTATAAGTTTACGTAAATATCCTTGTTAAAAATGATGCCCAATTAAAACCAAAAAAGTAATAAACAAAAAAAAAATCAATCACCTAAATTTATTAAAAAATAAGATTCATGTCCAAAAAATAATTCACATCTAAACCAAAAAAAAAAAAAAAAGAGGCAACGTCCAAGAGGAAGGAACAAAAAAATTGAAAAAAAAAGTGAAGAAGAGCAATATGAACGAAGCTCATGTGCAACTACACATGGATATTTTCGTCTAAAAATGATGCCCAATTTCTCCCTTTAGTTTTCTTTCCACTTTGGAGAGAAAACTTTTTGATGGTCCTAGGCAGAAAACACTTAAGTCCCATCTTTTTTTTACCTCCCCACCCAATCAAACACACTCTAAAAAAGTTTTCCTTTCCCTTTTTTTTTTTTTTTCAAAATTTTTCATCCACCTTATTTCACCTCCAAACAAACACACCCTTAAAGATCAAATGGGTTTTAAGATGATGTGGTGCTATTGTGTCTAAGAAGAATAGAGAAAAGGTAAGGATATGTAAGGTTTGGAATAGTAATGAAAATTTAAATTTTTATTGGAACTGTGATTTATAGTTTGTAAGGTCGAATTTATTCAATTATGTGTTGGTTTTATTCCGTGCTAAATTTGCTTGTAATTTAGCAATTAAATACCTTGTATTTATGTGGGAATTATGTAAAGGTTGTATGTGAGAGAGTGTGAAGAAAACTCAAGATATGCGCACTCAAAGGAGTCTCACAACTAGATCTCGTGACTGGCAAGTCGCCAAAGTGGCACATGTGTGAAGTATGCAGGAAGCTGAAGGGTCACAACAGCTAGAACACTACTAGACAAAAAGTACAGTTTGGCCTAGCAGGTAACTCGCGACTAGTTCCAAATCAAGGCCAAGTCGTCAGAATGCTCTGTTTGGATGAAAAATGTCTTTTCACATTCTTCATGTACCTAAATATAAATATCCTTATACCCACGAAATGTAGAGAGCTTCTAGAGAGAATTTTGAGAGAGAAACCCTAGAGAAAGCCAAGATTGACTCATCCATAATCTTAGACATTTGATTCTCCAAATCCCTCTACTCTCACCCTCTCTATTCACATACCCTTGAGAGGTTCATTAGCCAAATCCTTATCTCACCGTACCCATATCAATGGGGAGGTATTTTGGTGCTTGGGAAGCAGTTCAGAGAGGACCAATTCGATTGGTTGATGCAATGGGTTTATTGGAGGATCTGATAAGCTAGAGAAGACAAGGTTCGACGTAACCTTGTTAGAGCAAGAAGCTTAAAGGGTGTAGGTGCATTGAGTAGATTAGGCTTAAAGGGTTTATTTCTATTCATGTATCCCAAATTTATTCTATAATGGATTATTTGACTGCCTGGAGGGCAGCAATGAGGTTTTTCGCCGAGTACTTCGGTTTCTTCTTCGATAACATATCACCGTGTTATCTTTGTGTTTGCATCTCTCTTCCCTTACTCTTTACCTTTTAATTACTGCGGTGTTTGTGATTAATTTTGGTTTAGAGTGTTTTACCAATTTGTGTTTAGCTTATATTTATTATTCTGCATATATATTGTTTGTGTAGAAGCTTGTGTTGGTAATTTTGATATTGGGGGTCTAAATGTTCATTGGTGTTTTATTTGCTAACTGAACTTTCATAGTTCAATTAGAACTCTATCATAGTTCAGTGGGAGAAAGATTTTCCAAAGAACTTTATCACATTTAGGGTTCTTAGAATCCTGACCTTGCCTTTCTACTTTTAAATGTCCCGATGATGTCATGTCAGCATTCTGCTAGCTAAATAATTAAGATAATAATTTTTAAATAGGAAAACTTAGCTAATTGCTAATTGTTGTGTATATGTGTGTGAATGTCCCTCCTAAATACTTGAACCTCAGCCCTTACTCCATGTCCCCACGACTTACAAGCATTTATACTTGTAAAGTGATCACCACACCAAAGATGCATGGTGGTGCTACGTATTAACATCAACGTCTATTGGACGAGAAAAAAACCCCAAAAGTCACGCCTCTCGCAGCAAGACTCATCTCTAGAATCATCCAAGGTTGTCTTCAAAAGGCAAGATCCATTTGCATTTTTCATCATCAATCATTTCAAATGCTCCATGAATCACTATTGATAGATTTGTTGGAGAGTATGGTATGCTTGCATCTCTTTTTCTTTCTTTTCTCTCTCTGAACAAGATTACCTATCTATAATTTTATTGTTTCCTAGTAGATTTGAAATTTCGCATTTTCATATGGATAAAATTTAGTTACAAAATTGGTTATAATATTAGGCTACAACCTTACTCAATATATTTTTATTGGAAGTGAATTTTGACAAATCTACCATTGAATTACATATTCTGTTATATCTTCTATGTTTGCAAAATTTCTAGAAAATTAAAAATCAATAGTTATATCATTAATAAATTGTTCCAATTGTAAGTTTTTATAAATCAAAACTATGCATAAAATATAAGTTTATAAATCATATAATAAAAAATATTTGATTGATACAAAATTTGGCATGTGTATTAAGAGAGTAAAAAACATGCAATTCAACAATTAAATTTTCAAAATATGTAATAATTTTATTTTATTAAGGTTGTAGCCTTAGATTACAATTAATTTTGTAACTAAATTTTGTCATTTTCATATTATCTCCATGTTTATTTATTATTATTTGATGGGTCATGGCATGAAATATAGCTTGTTTATATTTCTATAGAGGAGGGGTTGCAAAACAAAACTATTCTAATGGGTTTGCAAAGCAACAATTATGAAGAAATACTTTTTTTTTTGGTCATGGCTATTTTATTTTGAAGTCAATTTCATGTTTTTTTTTTCCACTAATGATCATGTAATTTTCTGTTTCTATTTGCCATGGAAACTGAGTAGAAAAGCAAGAAGAACAGAATTACCTAAATGTATTTTTTACTCTTCTCAATTCTCAATTTTTTATTCAATCCTAATTTGTGCTTTTTGAGTTCTATGAGTAAATTGTTCACTATTTGATTGCCAAGAAAGGTTGGAAAAAGAAAATATGATAATTTTTACCTCTCCTCGTAAGCCAAAATGGGGTTTTGTTCAGTACAATTAATGTTTCAATTTCTATTACTCCATTGTCAATTTATTTATTTGTTTTAAATGCATAATTTTTGTGATAAAACGTATGATCTCAAATTAGAACTTAACGAGTGATAAATTATGACATTAAATCAAAGTCAATTATAGACTATATGAGCGTTTGGATAGCGTAAGGAATCCTGTGTCTGGCGTTTTGCGTGTTCCTCTTCTTCTTTTTTTTCTCTTTTTTGTTGCACGTGTTTAAGCTTTTAGGAGACAAGTGCACTGTTCACGCACTGTTTACGGGACCCACAACCACTTTATTCAAAAAAAAATAAATAAAAATAGGTCCCACGATACTATTCACACATTTAAAAATTATTTTGCTACAGTGTTTTCAGTTTTCAGCAAAATAAGTTGTATTGGACCCTATGTCAACACCATAAGAGTAAACTAATTCCACTAAAGTGTACATAAGTAAGATCACAAGAGATTGGTTTCTCACTCCAGCCATCATTTTTCAAGTGCTAATGACGCAACACCAAGATTCTGCCCTACAAAGTAGCCACGGGTTATTTTCTCCATGCATTACTCACAACCACTTGGTAAATCATCCTTTAAAATTTTTGCTCATCCTTTTTGGAGGATCAAGGCTTTTAATGCCCACACTATCAAATTATAGTAAGAGTATCCACATTAGTATGTGCAAAAAAAATTTCATTTTGCATATCTAAAACCTACTTTTCTATTTTATACACCTATTTTTACAAAGCACTCATATCAATTTGTCTATTATACATATTTATTCAAATAAAATATTCATTTTTTTAACACTGTGAACAGTAACCGTGAGAGTGAGGTGAGAAAGGAAATGAGAAAAGAAGAGTGAGGAGAAAGAAAAAAAAGAATAAAAAAATTATTTACATGGTAAACAGTAACCGTATATATATGCACGGTTATTGTTCATCTACAAGACCATTGTGTATATTTAGACATTTTTACAAAGACTGATGGGGGGTTGAGTTAAAATGTGCAAAATTGAGCACTTTTTTGTATTTTAAAAGACTATTCATGAGCTAGTATGGTTGCTCTAAGCACCATAATTCACAAAGTCATGGGCTCTTGGGATTTGACACATTCAATAATCATGAATAGATATGCCTTATTTAAAAGATATGATTGTTTAATAAAACCTAACTAATAAAAATATTAATTAATTCACTCATATTTTATTGAAGCAACATTATCTACCAAGTGAGTATAATAGAGTATATGAAGGTACATCATCTTATAGTGTGATCACTCATCACAACCATAAACCAATGCGTTAATTTTTTGAATAAAAAATTTCCGACTTGGCCCTACTAATCTATTATATATTATTCAGGACCAAAAATATTTAAGGTGGCTAAACCAGTTATTTGCATTGCTCTAGGACTAGGAGGACATCGATGTGATACTCCCTCTTTCTACATATAATAGGTTCCATTAACTAATTAAATTCATAATAAAACCAATAATTTATCTGAGAAAAAAAAAATACCAAGTCACTATAGACTGAGAAATTGAGAATACAGAATAATAAATTTTCCTATTAATTAGTTCAGTTTGGCTTAAAGCAAATTTTCAGTTACATCTCTGAGCTAGGGAGTAGGGAACTTCGACCTTATAAGACGACAACTCGCAAACATGCCTGGCATGCACACGTGCATGTGCAGAATAGGTAGGCCCGTTGACTATAGGGAAAACAAAAACACAAACTTTGCGAATTATTGATACTAGAACTTTCTTTTGCCTAAATAGCAACAGCTCAGTCTTGGTGTGTGAATGCAAAGATGGCATCTTCTACATCAAGCTCCATAGAGCACACCATGCTTGCTGCCTCAGAACAACTGCAAGTACAGTACCCAGTAATTTTACAAAGGTTTGGTTCTTTTTTTTTTTTTTTACTTCAAATCTTGTCCAATATTTTGTTCTTCTGGTCCTTTAGTTAGAACATTTGTTACTTTATAAATCCCACAAACACTCTGGATTTTTTAAAAATGATTTTAATAGTTCATATGCTTGTCTATATATGAGCACGTCCTATAAATTATTGCATGTAGTACATACTAATATAGTTGGTATATGTGTTTAATTATCAAGAAAACAAATGAATGCATCAATCAATTTTTTGGTTCGTCATTTCCTCACAATAAAACTGAATAGAAAAATTATTTAATATTTGTCACTAGTAGAGTAGGATGCAGAATGGAGTATACATAATGATCAAGACTGGTCTGTCGAGAATCTATAGTTAACCTTTAATTTTGAGATTGAGGCTTTGTTGTTGTAAAGTAGGAAGTGAAGAATCTAATATTTGTTCAAGAATTTAGGGTCACTTTTTCTTTTTTCCATTTTTAGTCATTGACTCTAGTAATTGTAGTTGCTATATATTGTGGACAGTTTGAGATTGGCCTTTGTCAGCTATCTGTTACATCAGAGAAGAATCAGAATTTGGCTTGTGCTCGTAATTTGATTAAAGCTGCTGTAGAGTGCGGCGAAAGGCTTGTTGTTTTACCTGTGAGTTGCCTAGCTACCCATGTGATAGTTGCAATAAGCAATAGCAATGTGGTTTGAAATAATAGTTTGTTAGAAGTCTTTGTAAATTAACATGATTCTTGTTTATTTGCTTATTTTCAATGAGGGAAATGTGGAACTGTCCTTATTCAAATGATTACTTTGCACAATTCGCTGAGGATTTTGAGAATGAGGATGCCTCACCAACGTTTTCCATGCTATCCGAAGCTGCTCTTGTTCTCATGGAATCACAATTGTTGGTGGATCTGTGCCTGAACCCATTGATGGCCAATTGTATGATACTAGCTGTGTATTTGGACCTGATGGAAAGCCTAAAGCAAAGCATAGAATAGTAAGCACAGATTCATACCTATTTTGCTTAAGATTTTAGAAGCATATGTAGCGTGTATTGGAAAATTTGAATCGTACAATCACATTTAGAACTCTTGAAAGAACAAATGTGTTCTTTGCAGATGCATTTGTTTGATATTGACATTCCAGGAGATATTACACTCAAGGAATCTGACTTTTTTGCTGCGGGAGACAAACCTATCATTGTGGACACAGGTATATATAATTTAAACTCCAGCCTAAAAAATCACCAGCATTTGTTGCGATCAGATTACATTTTACTCTAAAAGCTTACACGAATTAGTCATTGAGTTTTACTGGTTGATGAACAACTCTTTCAAAATAGATAAGCAATTGTTCTATGCAGACATTGGCCGTGTTGGAGTAGGAATCTGTCATGATATACGCTTCCCTCAGCTTGCTGCATTATATAGAGCAAAAGGTTCTCCATTTTGTTGAGAAAATAGTGGCCATCTAGTATACTACGCATATGATATGTATGACAGAGACTTTATTGTAAATGCCTGCAGGTGTTCATATAATATGCTATCCTGGGGCCTTTAACATTATCTCTGGTGGACTGTTATGGGAAGTGATGCAGAGAGCAAGGTAGGAATCAATAAATCTAGAGGCACACAATTTTTCACAATTGTTGATGTGGCATTGTGTGATCGGTGCTATTAAAAGTGGTAAAGCTTATATTGCTCCAATCATAATTTGGCATGTCAGTAGTTGTGAAAAAACATGTGAAAATTTGTGCGTCCCTAGCACAAATGAGGAAGAATATATAGGCTTCTTCAACTCAAATGTTTTTTTCCCCTTGAATTGAGCATATAACATCCAGCTATAGCTGCAATATTTATCTTTACTAACAAATACAAATTATTTCCTAACTTTCAGAGCAGCAGATAACCAGGTACTTAAAAATCCACAGTATTTCAAAATTTTCTGTTATAGACTAAATGCAATTTCACTATAAGCCTTTTTTGTTATGATGGCAGTTCTTTGTAGCTACTTGCTCACCCTCCCGAGATTCTAGTGGTAGCTATGCAATATGGGGGCACTCTACTCTTGTTGGACCGGTATCAAAGTTTGGACTCAGTCACTTCAATTTCTTCCCTTGTGACAGATAAAAGATGTAACATTAGATTTTTCATTTTTATTTTTTAATGGTAATATGCAGTCTGGTGAGATAATTGCAACCTCAGAGCATGAAGAGACCGTGGTTGTTGCTGAGATTGATTATTCCAAAATTGAACTCCAAAGGCAGTATTGTAGTTCGAAACTTACAATTCATTTATGTCATATCCAACTTTTCTTAAAAAGTTATGGACATGATAATTATTGTTTCACATGCTGAGTTATACACTGTCATACGCAATTCAGTTAAAATCCTATTTTAAAAACACTATTTCAGTTATAATTGTAAAATGGTGAAATCGTGTTTTAAAAATACAATTTCATAATTTTAATACATAGCATGTAACTATCACTATTCTTTTGAAATATATAGGAAAGGCCTTCCACTTGACAAGCAAAAGAGGGCAGACATTTACACTTTTGTTGATGGACAGGAAGGACAAAAGCCTTAAAAAGGTGAACCTTATGACAACATTCACTTGCAAGAATAGCATTCATTTCCAAAAACTCTCCATTTATGTATCTAAATTTTGTTTTACATGGAATACTAATGACAATTATTTGTAGCTCTTTGCATGTACTGTGTGTATGTCAAAAGATTTATAATATTCAATTTTAAAAGTTTGGCAAATTTCTTGTACCAAAAGCAATAGGTAATAGGCTTGAAACAGAAACTCTCATTAATAACGCCTGAGTTGCAAAGGCGTTAATAAAATAGTTACTTAACTCGGAAATGTTGAAATCAAAAGTCATAGGATGTCTAGGGAATGTTAACCAAGTCTCTTCCTTCACCTTCAAACTTTAGCTCTTATTGCAACTGTCCAAAGAGTCATCACCCATTTCATCCAAGTCAGCAAAACTGTTGCCTAACTGAAATAAACTCACGCAGTTTGACTCAAAACCTTAAACCCTGAACCCCACCACCTCTTAACTAAGCTCCCTTACTCTCCCGGTGATAACCTCAGCTATGCACGCAATCTGTTTGTCAATAACCTCACTGTGAAAACCAGTTCCTTTGGACCTCCCTCATTCGCTCCCATGTCCTCCATTATTAATTTCTCCAATCAAACTATTAAAGTCATTGACCTGTGTATTCGTTTGCCAAATCTTGTTCAGTTCCATCCAAGCTCAGTTTTGAACTGAATTGATACTTTATAGGGCCAGTTATGTCAAATTTCTTGGCACCAGATGATTGCACATGAGCAAATTCAATTTGTTGCATTGCAAATTTTTGCCTCTATAATATGTAGATCTATTTGAATGGATTGGATCAAGAAAGACAAAGTATATAAAATGAGCACTGCCCTCCCTCTCTCTCTCTCTCTCTCTCTCTCACGCACACGCACACACACACACCTGAAACTCAGAAATCAGTAAATAAGGGGTCCAATGGGTGGGAATCTGTGGACAGTCTCTGTGGCCTGGTTGTTCTGTAGTTAGAAAGTATAGCTATTTGATTGCCTCTTTATAGGTATATGAACTGAAAAGAAATACCTCGCTCTAATCAGGCAGATTGCTTGTACTTTTTATTGCTTATACCTTGGAATTTTTCCTCAATTGACACTGAAGCCACTGTAGTTCATGATTGAACTACTGGAATGTCTTATCAATTGAGTTCTTTTTCTTGTGTTTAAGATTTCCCTTATTGCAATAACAAGATCAAGTGATAAACCAAGTAATGCTCTTTCGAAAGCAAGAGGGGACTCAGAAAAAAAATACTGGTTCACAATGCAGATAAGATATTATAGATTAATAAGCCAAAAATGAAAATAATAAATAATATACCATGACAATATACCATCTGTTCCACTTGCTCCAGCTTGCTACGCATTAACCTGAAATGAAAAAATAGTTTCATTTCAAATACTTAGACAGCACGCGAAAGATACAATATAGAAACAACACACTACAAAGCAACAAGCCCAACAAATATGCTCTCACAATGTCCCACCAAATTCTACATGCACAATAGAATGTTGTATGAGCATTTTCCTTGCAAACTCAATTTTTGTCCAGCCCAAATTTCTTTTTCGAATGAACCACTTTCAATGCAATTGTTAGTGCCATTCTATCTTTGATATCATCACAAAAACGAAAATACCAATGCCTCCATGACTTTTTCACCAGTAAGGTGCCGCAAACACTCCAGAAGCCTACAATAAAACCAAATCCGATGCTAATATAGAACTACAACCTTTCAGTATCATCACCATCTTGTTTGTCTTCAACACCGCCACCTATAAAAGTTGGGCCATTAGATGTTTCATCTCCTAGGCACTTGGTCGGAAGTGTAGACCCACACAATAAAGGGTTGCTCTTGTATATGGATGCATCATTTAGGGTTTGGAGTTGATTACCATTTTGGATTCTTCCTGTCAAATTGTTAAATGACAAGTTCAAGTGTGCCAAGAAAGTCAAAAGAGACATGCTTTCAGGAATAGGTCTAGAAAAACTATTCCTCGAGAGGTCAAGTGTTTCCAACGGCCGCATGTTTCCAATATTCTTGGGAATGTTTCCAGTTAGATGATTCATTGACAGGTTAAGTGTACCCAGCCTTCCGAGACTTGCTATTTCATTAGGGATTCCCCCTGTTAGCTTATTCTCTGAAAGATCAATGTTGGTAACAAATTGGAGAGTGTTGTTATATTCAAGCTCTCTACCTTTTGTCATTATGATTGCTTTCTCAACATAACTTGAGTTATAAAAGTGAAAGAAGTTGTTTTTGCCATAAACCAAATTAGTCAAATTGTCCAAACAGTCTAGAATTCCCCCGAAAAGATTGTTATGTGCAAGATCTAAGATTTGAAGAAATGGAAGATTGCACCATTGTCGAGGGATGATTCCACTAAACATATTTGACTGCATGATTAGGATAAATACCTCTGGTCCTATCCATGACGGAATGTTTCCTGAGAGATGATTCCCACCAAGATCAATGCTCACAAGAGAACAATTTTGCAAGGAAGAAGGAATTTCTCCATGAAGATTGTTGTTGCTCAACACTAATATAGAAAGGCGACTCAAGCACCCCATTGAGCTTGGAATTTTTCCAGATAGGTTTTTGTGTCCAATGTCCACAACAATCAATTCTTGTGACTCATTCCAATTATAAGAGAGCTCCCCTAAAAGCTGATTTCTCCCAAGGCAAAGCACATTAAGATCTTCCATTTTTTGTATAGATAAGGGAATTTTACCATTGAGGTTGTTCTCCGAGAGATCTAAAGTTTTCAATTTTGGCATTAGATCACCAATATTTGACGGGATATGGCTTGAAAATAAACTTCTTCCTAGATATATCTCACTCGCATTAGTAAACCAAAGTGGGATAGGACCCTTGAAGAGATTACAACTTAGATCAATAAAATATACATTGGGAAATACTAATTGGTGAGGCAAATTCCCTGTGATCTGATTATTGGATAGATCCAAGTAATTGAGTTGAGAAGATATCTTAGAGAACCATTCTTCAGGTATAGTGTCTGAGATTCCAATGTTTTTAAGGGTGACGTCGGTAAGCTTAGTTTGAACTTGAAGCCATGTGGGAAAATTGGGGCCAATGAGACAACTTTCTAGATTAAGAGCTTGAAGCCTGAACGGAGGAACCCAGTCGTACGTCACTTTGAAAACTAGGGACTGATTTTTATCAGTTGTTAGTGCAAACTCTTCTAGTCTTGTGAGATTCATCAATTGAGCTTCTGTAATGACACCTTCCCAGGAATTATCAAACAGGTACAAATGGACTAGCTCTGAGAGTTGTCCAAAACTTTCAGGAATTGTTCCATTCATCTCATTAGTATAGAGGTTCAACTCTTCCAAGGATGACAAGTTCCCAATAGAAGATGGAATTGAATCCCAAAAAGAGTTGAGTTCGAGATTGAGGTATCTTAAACTTCCAAGTTTCCCCAATGAATCAGGAATCTTTCCTACCAGTTGGTTATAACTCAAATCTAGGGACTCCAGGCTGTTGTTCAAGGAAGCTTATAAATTATCTAAAAATCCATCAATATTGCCATCAAAATTGTTCCCTGAAAGATCTAAGGTCTTCAGTTTACAACGATTTTGAAAAAAGCTTGGGAATTGACCTTGTAAAGCACTACTGCTGAGATCAAGTGTGGTGAGGCTCTCAAGATTAAACAGCCACTGAGGTATGGAAGAGTGAAATTGGTTCCATGATAAATCAAGGACAAAAAGAGATGTGAAATTAACAAATGGAAGGGAAGGTGGAAGGCTTTCAAGGTAACAATAAGATAAATGTATCTCCAGAAGGGAAGGAAGCATATTAATAGCTTGTAGCCAATCTGCTCCAACATCTTTGAGATCCAGATCGTCTATCCAGGTACTTCAAAGAAGAGAGATTTGACAGCCAATCCAAATTTTTGGCATACAGGCGAACATTTTCATGAAGGTCAAGATGCATCAAGCTTGACAAATTTCCAAGTTGAGGAGGAATCTCACCATAAAAGTATGAATGAGAGAGTTGAGATACACCAGGTTCTCTAGCATACCAAAAAATTCAGGAATCTGAATGTCTTCAAAATCATTCAAGCTTAGGTCCAAGTAATTTAAATATTTCGAAGGCATCAATGAAGAGCTCATCTTACTACTCAGGCATGGACTCATAGATGGCGTCAATGAGTCATTATAGAGGCTGAATTCAAATGGACTCCGAAGATCGAGTTTGGTAACATGACCTGATTGGTTGTTGCACTCTATGCCTCTCCATTGGCAACAATCTTCACCAACCCAACAAGAAAGCCTTCCCGAAGGATCAGTGAGGCCTTTCTTGAAGCTGAGAAGTGCTTCTCTTTCAGTGTGGATGCATTTCACAATATTTGTTTGACTCTCAGCTTCACTGCATGAACTGAGTTTGATAATTACCAAAGGTGATGAGGAGACAGACAAGGACAGAAACAGAAATACAACAGTAAGATCCATGATGTTTAAATGTTTGATAGTTTAGCTTGTCACTGATAATTATCAGTGATTTAAGTTTACACCAAGCAAAAAGCCATGCTGCATGACTGATATTCATCAGTGACTATGAAATCAACGTAGATTGATCTGGTCAATGTCAATGATGACCGAGTTGTTCATACAGTCTAAAATAAGATAAAGTCGATTAAGATTTTTCCACACGGTTGGGCTACTACTAGTGTTTTTTGTTTTTTATTTTTACTAAACGTGAACAATGGAAATCTCAGCTCTCATAGCTTAAAAAAAAAAAAAATCATAAAGTTACGGGTACTAATGTTGTGAATACTGTTTCAGATCTCATTTTAGTTTGCTCGTCATTTTAGTTTGCTCGTCATTTTAGTTTGCTGGTCGAAACAGAATATTTCAGTATCAATGTATTTTAACGTACCATTTCGGGTTACTGTGTATGTATATATAATTATAAATAAATATATCTATATATTAATCTTCTTCTATATATTACTTCTTGAAATGTTAAAAATGCTTCTAATTTAATTAGTTATCTTTATTCCAAAAAAAAAAAAAAGGGGGGGGGGGGCCGGGGGTGTTAATACTTAAAACTGTAAATTAACAAAAATTAGTAACAAAAAAAACTAGAGTAAAAACTCTCCACTAGATAATTGATAGATACAGAGTTTCTACCCAATGTTTATCACAAACAAAAGAAAAATTAATTAAATTTACACACAAAAGAAACCTTCCTACTACACCTTGTACACAACCAAAACTACCCCAAGGTCTATCAAAAACAAAACACCTATCCCACATCAACAAAAAAAAAAAAAATCCCCTCTCCCCACAAAACCAATTGCAACTTCCTAGAAAAAACTTCCCCTTTTATTTGTTTCTCTCTACCCCTTCCCAACGTTGTGGAATGCATACAAAAAATTCTAATGAGGTCAACGTAGGCTGATCAATATCAATGATGACCGAGTTGTTCATACGGTCTAAAATAAGATAAAGTCGTTGTTTAAGATTTTTCCACATGGTTTTGGCTACTACTAGATTTTTTTTTTTTTTGGGGGGGTCATGGATATACTGAAATTGCCTTCGTTGTTTGATAAATCCCTGGGATTTTGTTGTGGTCATAATTCTCACAGCTTAAAAAAAAAAAAGAAAAAAAAAGAAAGAAGTAAAGCTATGGATACTTTAAATAAACAAAAATTAATAACAAAAAAACTGCAGACTAAAAACTCTCCACTAGATAGTTGATAGATACAAAGTTTCTACACAATGTTTTATCACAAATAAAAAAAAAAAATTATATTAAAAAAAAAAAAAAAAAAAAAAAACCCTCCCACTACACCTTGTACACAACCAAAATTACCCCATGATCCATCAAAAACAAAATACCTATCCCACATCACATAAAACCAAAACAAAAAACTACCTCCACAAAACCGATTGCAACTTCATAGAAAAAACTTCCACTTTTATTTGTTTCTCTCTACCCTTTCCAAACGTTGTGGACTTCATACAAAAAATTCTAATAGCATTAAACCTCTCAAACTCTAAACCAACAATATTCCTTCAGTTTCTTTTTCATTCTTTCATCCTATTTCTAACTAAATGCCTTAGAAAGACCAAAAGGTGAAAAATTCATTCTTTCTTGGATGCATTAGAAAGACCAAAAAGTGTCAACCAATTGAACTACAAGATTTTCAGCGTTCTATGTGAAATCTTAAAAAAATGCTAATCTCATCACACGAACTTTGCCTATGCGATGAGGCTTTTTATTTGGTTTAATGTTATAATTTTTCATTCATCCCAATTTGAGGTTTACACGTTTAATAATATACATTTATGAACAAATTAGAATGAATGGAAAATTATGACTACTAAACCTTTAAAAAAACAAAGGTCTCAAAGCATACATCATAATTCACACAAATAACACTATAACAACAAAATAAAAGAACACACATAATCAATATTAGATACACACGTATAATATGAATTTATAATGAATTGTATCATAGCATGCTGGCGAAAAATTCAATTACTTGGGTTGCAATGATTGCGGGATATGGGAAATGTGGCAGTGTTGTCAAGTCCCAAAAAGTCTCAAAGCACACACATCACAATTCACACAAATAACATCATAACAACAAAATAAAAGATAAAGCACATAATCATTATCAGATACACACATAATATGAATTTATAATGAATTGTATTATAGCATACTGGCAAAAAATGCAATTGCTTGGGTTGCAACGATTGCGGGATATGGGAAATGTGACAGTGTTGTTAAGTCCCGAAAAGTGTTTGATGAGATACCAGTGCCTGATGCATCAAGCTGGGCAGCAATGATGGTTTATTATGCACGGAATTGGTATGCAAAAGAAGCCATTGAACATAAGAAAATGAAGGAAACGAATGTGAAAACTGAAATGCAACGAGGCTATCTCAACGTGTACATAGAAATGGCCAATACATTAGCAAAGCATGTGGAGGAAGGTTGCTGTGATAAGTTCGTGTGATGGTTCTATTAGCATTAAGGCTTTCAATTTCATGCATTTTTATTTATTTTCTTTTCCATGTTCCGATAAAATATGCATGTGATAATTGATTTTTCCCTTATTATTGAACAATGTCAGATCGAACACTCTTTGCATCCAATGCATTGATCCACATGTTTTCAAAATGTGAAAGTATAGACAAGGCATGGAGTGAATTCAACAGATTAAGTGACAGAGAAGTGATATCTTACACTGCACTGATCACAGCCCTTGCTGACCATGGGAACGCTCAAGAATCTTTGGATATTTTCACAAAGATGCAAGAAGAAGAAATAAAACCCAATGGCAGCTCCAAGAATTTTTCTCAGGGTGTTATTTAAAAAGCATAAATTACACAATCTAATAAAAAGAGAAATTCATATATTGACAACAATAACAATAAAAAAAACATGCAAATATATAAAGTTTACAATTGCCTTCTACGAGTTTACATATTTTGAAATCATTGTATAATAGTCTCATTATCAATACTATAAGTTTGCTCCATATTTTGCTCCATAATTTGTTCTACACAACCAAGCAATCATTTATCCACTGAACGTAGAATAAATTATGAAGCAAAATTTAATTTTATTAGCACAAAAAAAAAATAAAAAAACTGAGGGTGTTTTCAAATTTTTTTTGAAGGATAGACAAATAAAATTTTTTAAATTACTATATATATATATAAAAGTCAGGCCAGGGTGGACTTGGGACCACCCTGGCCTTAAGGTGGCGCCGCCCCTGATAAAACCAAACCAGGTTACATTCATTGGTGTCCTCAATGCATGTAGCCATGCGCAACTAATTGAAAGAGGGAAAAGTATTTTAAGCTGCCGACTAAGGTTTTTGCCTTTTTGGCGCTGAGCAGGGACGGACCTACAGTAGGGCAGAGGGGGGCCATTGCCCCCCTCCCCCAAAAAAAAGCTAGTACCCCCAAAAAAAAAAAAAAAGCTAGGATATTAAATCTTCGTCCTAATAGCCCCCCCCCCCGGCCCCCAATTAATTAAAAAAAAAACTGGTATACAAATCAATCTGAAGAAATCGTTCCTCAAAAATATGAAAAAAAAAAAATCTCCGACTAACTCTCATACATAAAAAAAAAAAAAAAAAATACAAACTACAAAATAAAAAATAAATACGGGCTGAAAACCTAAATTATAATTATCAAAATTTTACCCTAACCTCACTCTTCCTCTACTCAACCTCATCAAGCATAAACGCCTCCTCCATCATTGCTGCTGTTGCTCTTTTCCTCAGATCAGATCCGGATTGTTGCTACTGCTGCTGCTCTTCCTTAGATCTTTGATCACAGTCACACACGGTAAATCTAAGAAATTTCTCTCCTCTCTCAAGTTCATATTTTTGTTTTTTTGTCTTTGCTTGCTCTGCCAGCCGGTTAGGCGTTAGCCCTGCACTGCCCTCTGCGTTTCTTTATGAACTGTGTTGAGTGTTGACTGTTATTCCTGAGTTGTGGCTTTTTAATTTTATTTTATGCCTTTATGGATTAGTGTGTTGTGTCATGTGTGGACAGTGGACCGTAGACCAGTTTGTGTAACAGTATTTGTGACTTTGTATTGACTAATATTTGTTTATCAGTTTGTGGCTTTTTGTAATTGTGTTTGTGTGGACCGGTTTCAGATCAGTGTTTGTAACTTTTTCGTTTTGTTTTGGTTTAATCAATAAAGAAATAAAGTGGGACCAGGACAGTAGAATGAATTTGTGAAAGTAGTCTTTACCTTTGGTAGTCATTGTTTTGTTATATAAGTGTGAAGACTAGCCTTTGGCAAATGGTAAGACATAAGTGACTTTTTTGTGAGATTAATTAACCGAGTCTTTGGTTTAATTGTTTTAGTTTTGTCAAAAATTTTGTCTTTTGTCATATTGTGTGATGTGGCTAATATTAGTAATATATATATATATATATATATGAACTTGTAAATTTTGTGTTTGTCACTTTGTGTGATATGGCTAATATTATTAATATATATATATATATATATATATGAACTTGTAAATTTTGTCTTTGTCACTTTGTGTGATGTGGCTAATATTAGTAATATATAAACTTGTCTGTTTGTGATTATTTTGGTCTTAGATTTTTTTTTTTTTTTTTTTTTTGGGTCGAGAAGTCTCTTTTTTTTAGTTGATGTATAGAACTACGAAATATGGAAATAATGAAACTTTTTTTTTTTTTTTAATTTGTAGATCATGAATAAGTCCACTACAATATTAAATTTTTTCAAAAGAAAAAATCTAAATAATTCTGAAGACATAGCTAATCATGCAAGATTGCCAACCCCTAGCGTTGATGTCCTAATTTATGAAAATCTCCAAACAGAAGTCCCAAATGTCACCATTGACGAAAGTACAGGTTTTGTGTGTGATCTTGGAGTGCATAAGCAAATATGGGCCAAAGCTTAAAAAATTTTGTTTTAAGCTTTGGCCCCCCCCCCAGGTTCAAATCCTGGTTCCGTCCCTGGTGCTGAGCCATTATGAGCACTATGCTTGCATATATGACCTCTTTGGAAGGGCTAGATAGGTTGAAAAGGCATATAATCTTACTGTGGTTGTGGACAAAGTGGACGAGGCTCATGCAACGATTTGGGGTGCCTTATTGGCAGCTTGTAAGGTTCATGGAAATGCTGAATTGGGTGGGATTGCAGCCAGTTCTGTTTGAAATGGAACCAGATGATATAGGAAATTATGTGCTTTTGGCAAATACATATGCATTAATGAATAAATGGGATAGTGGAGAGAGATTGAGGCAGGCAACGAGTGAAAAAGAAATGAAAAATATCCTGAATGGAGGAGAATTAAAAAAAAAAAAATTCTTTTGATGCATGTCTGTTGTGTTTCTTTTCCCCTATAGCTGAGTCAGGGGCAATTTACTGTGACTATAAACAAATAATTTATACAAGGAGTTAGAACACTTCAAAATTGCAAAACCTTAATAGATTATAACTGTCATATAATTTAGCTCTTGGCAATGACCCCAGCAATTCAACCTGCCCATAGTGTGCAAATTTAACACAGGTTTTTTTTTTTTTTACCAATGAACTCACAATCACCATAAAGCAGAGAATGAAGCAAATGAATGCAAATGAATACCTAGTGCCAAGCTGAAGTCAGTGCAGAGCACCAGCCAAACCACCAACTTGGAGAAATGAATTATTCATGTTTTAGAAACTGAAAAACACCAAAATTTTGTTTTCAGTTTCCATCATCCATCGCTCAAATTTTTGACTTTTGAGTGATGGAAACATCATCCAAAAACCAAGCCAAACAAGATTTTTTTTGGTAGAACCCACGCATTTTGGAAACTCAGCGATGAAAATTGAGTGATATCACTTAAAATCATGGTGATCCAAACAAGCCCTAAATATCATTTGTTGCAAGAACACTTATTCATCACTGGTTGTATATTCATACTCCAGAAAATGTGTTTCTGTTTGATGCACAAAGAGTAGCCTAGCTAACAACTGGGAATAAGGTCATCTGGCAAATCAATGCAGCATAATAAACAAAGGTGCCACCTAACTCAGTTGATGATGCTTGTATGGCTCACTTTCAATCGGCTAGAGTCAAATCCCACCTCCACGTAGGTTGAGTGGTTTACTGTGCACAGATAACATTGTGGAACAGAGAATCTAGAATATGATGATGCTTGTATGGCTTACTTTCAATCCATAATAATTTCATTGTAGGAAACAGCATCAGGTACAGCTTATTAGCCTCTGCACAAACTTACAAATAACATGTTTTCACGCCTAGAATGCAAGCTGTTAGTATTTTCCCATAGGATCTGAAAACCACAAGGCAAACTTACAAATTTCTAGGAGTTTGAATTTTTTTTTTTAATTTTAAATGCAACGCAGGATTCTCATTTCCATAAGAAACTCTAAAAGGAATACAAAATCTGCTAGAATAAGTTTGGCATTACAATCAACCAGTATATTCTAAAGGACAGCTTTTTGAAGAACAACTCAAATTACAACACGAGCCAATAGATCTAACTATCTTAAAGTATGTCTTCCATGCCACTTCGTTCAAAAACCACAGGTCTGCATGGTAGCACCTGTCAATGGAATTATGTCTTCAATGGAGCCTTTTTCTCCCTATCAGATATTCGAGCAGGCGCTGTTGAATGCGATTTGAACCAACCTCATCCTTCCCCTTCCCTATCCTGGAGAATGCAAAAGCAATGTTTAATTTAGGATTTTTTTTTTTTTTGGGGGGGGGGGGTGTTTGAGGTTGCAAGGAGTTTCTATCAAAGAAGTTTCCTGTTCAAGCATAACAACAAAGCAGCCATGTATAGTTCTCAAGTAAATACACTTTCAATCAGACTATTAAACCAGGAAATAATTGTCTGCACCTTTTTCTTAACAATCTGAACCACATCCTCATCTTGAAGTAAATGACTAAGGCCATAATGCTGCGGGTAATGCCTGGCACTTATACCCCATACTAGCACATATTTCACCTCCTTCACCAAACTTCTATGTATGTGATTACAGAAGTCTTCAACAGTGCAGCCACCTCTATTCTGAAATCAAATGCCAAGAGTATTGAAATAAGAAAAGGGAAGAAAACTAGAAACTTCCATGGACAAATAAAGCTGACTATTTAAAGATAGCTGGACAGACAAAAAGGTATGCAACATACAGCAGAAAGAACTACAGGATCTGAGAAATCAGGTTGCTGGCCTTTTGGCTTTGTATAAACTCTTACAAGCCCCATCTCTTCCCACATTTTTGCTAGTAGTCTATCGAAGTTCAGCTGTTTAAGCAACATGAGCCATATAAGTTACAAAGCCATTCACATCGAATGAGAATCTGTACAAAATATAATGCTTCAACAAGGAGTTATATCGTAAGTTTGGATGCATAATTAGATGAGTAGTAACATATGTTTTGCATAAATGCACAATGAGAAAGTACATTTTACAAGAAGAAACTGCATTAAACGACAGAACGATCTCTGTTTGCTTCAAAACGCATTGGAACTAAGATGGGTTACTGCAAGCTCCAAATGTTAAATTCCCCAATCAAAGTTGGTAAAAATTAGAAATGTAAAATCTACCTTCAGATTGCAACTAATGACAACTGAATTAGGCTGCCAAGCTAAGTTGTCAACATCATCAATACCAATAACGTCTATCTTGTTGTAAACATATATACACTTCATGTATTTCTGATTTTACTCAATAACATATATAAGATCATCAACAGTGGCATCCTCACGAAATAGCAATTACAACAAAATCACCAACAACTAACTATATGTTTTATGGGGTCGCTAGTAGGTAGTAGAGAGAGTAATATAGAAGAGAAACTATGAACAACAACCACCCAACAAATAAGCCTTAGTCCCAATTTTTTTGGGCTGGCCAGAAGAGAAACTACAAACCACACTAAAATACTGCACATTGTGCAGAGAGTGTAAATACAACTCATCAAGATGGTTTCGCTCTTAATCCAATTTTGTGTCTTTGTGCTGTATTTGCCAGTTATATATTTCCTTCTTAAACTTTAGAAAGACATGACTTAAAAAGTTTCCAACATTGCTCGTTTACTAACTACTATGTTTTTCCCCATCTGCTAAATGATGGCAAATCAAGGATGAGAAATATATGAACTTGAAAGAGCAACTTCGTGTTGAATAAGGAAGGAGCTTGATAAATTAAAAACAATGGATATGGCCTCATTGCTTTGTGGCTTAGGAATCGAATTTGGAGGTGACTCAGATCCCCTGCCACAAGAGGTTAGTTGGATACACACACACACACACACACACACACACATATATATATACACACACACATATATATATACATATATATACACTTACATACATAGATATATAGATATCATACATACAAAAAGGCTTATGTAAATATGCTTGATTTTCCAAGAAAAAACAGGCATATGTAAATATGCAAGCTGAAGTCTTGCAATGCATACAAGTAAATGGAATCACAAATTTAATGGAACCCTCTAAGGGTAGTAAGTTTGACTAAATAAACCTTCTAAATTGATGTGTCAACTTTTAAATACAAAATAATAATAATAATAATAATCAAGAAACTTATTGATTATTTTGTTGATGTTGTCACCAATCACATTTATTATCATTTTAGATTATAAATCTTTAGTAGCAAAATTGATAGTACACATTTATGTTGCAAAATTTAATTGGACTAGAATAATCCATTGTTAGTACCATACGAGTCTGCATTTTTCTACACCAACAGAACAAAAATGACTACAACACTTGTATAGGAATCTGTTACAAACCCAATTGAGTTTGTTGGTTAGACCTCCTAATTAATAAATGGACTATTTTGAGGGAGTCCAGACCTTCAAAGTGAATACTCACTCAATAATAATATTTTTCAACTTCCTTTATTAATCAA
The DNA here is from genome assembly GCA_032878915.1 of Castanopsis chinensis. Taxonomy (NCBI): domain Eukaryota; kingdom Viridiplantae; phylum Streptophyta; class Magnoliopsida; order Fagales; family Fagaceae; genus Castanopsis; species Castanopsis chinensis. The sequence goes on from JAVQMG010000096.1 coordinate 2,787,418, forward strand.
CATCAAGCTATATAAATAGATGGCTTTACAAAATAAAGCTAACATTTAAATTCAAAAGTAACCTAATCCTTATCTACTGCAAGTAGATAAGATTTATTCAAATACTAAGCTAACAATTTATCCGATTCATTACCCAATTCCTAATAACAAAAATTAAATCTTAAATAATAAAATTAAATAAAAACTAAACACGTAACATTCCTCCTCCCTTGAAATTAGCCCTTGTCCTCAAGAGTTTAATCTGAAAATTATTGTTGCATAAGAGCTTTATCTTCCCACGTTGCTTCTCATATACTGATCAGCCCTTGTCCTCAAGGGTTTAATCTAAACGTTGCTTCTGACATACTGGATTACTTATTGAGCTATAAAAGGATCTTCTGACTGGGCATTTGCAGAGGTAAAAAGCTATTTGGTGCTGCAAAACTATCTTTAACCTGATTTAAAAGTTGTTGCATGCTTGAATTGTGTGAAGGTGAATATGCCACTGCTACAACTTATTAATCATTTCTTGATTTCAGGTGCAAACAACTTACAAACAAGCCGTGTTAAAATTTCATCCAGACCGTGCATCAAAAACTGACATTCGCCAGCAGGTTAAAGATGAGGAAAAATTGAAGCTCATTTCTTGTACGAACAGAAATTTTTAGCAACTTCAAAGTCACTAGATGCATGCTAATGGAATAGTTTTTATTTTGTTTAGGAATTCTGAATTTTCTCTGGATATATTGTTGTCTTTTTTCGTGTTTCTGTCTCAAAGTTTATGATTTTCTGTCACATTGTATCTGATGGATTGTTTTTCCCCCTGAGCAAGCTCGCATCAATTGGTGGCAAATGAGTATATTTCTGAAGCAGTTGTAATTTTCTCTTCTTCGTCAAGGAAATTATCTTACTATATGGAATGTTTGTTTCTCCTTATGGTGCCTATTTGCTTAGATTATTTAGCATGCATGAAACTTCAAAATTGAACCCTCTCCCCCTTTAGTGATGGAGAAATAAATATGTACACCTAGTGTGCTATGTTTCCCTCTCATATAAAAGTGGAATTCATATACAGACTTACAAGTACATAGAAACCACGCTCTTATATGAGAGGAAGATATATATAATATATATATATATATATATATATATATATATTTCATCTTGTATTGAATAATTTTACACATCCTAAATTTACAATATTCCTCACTCGTAATTGCCTTGTAACATTAGGTTTGATTGCAACAAATTTAAAATAGTTCATCACTGGCAAGACTGGCCCTAGACATTTTAGGGCTTAAGACGAGAACTAAAATGGGGTATTTTTTATATTTATGTATTAATTAGATTAATATTTATTTAATATTTTTATATTATAATATATTTCATTTAAAATATATTTTTCTTGCCTTTTGAGATGAGAAATTGACTAATTAAATTTTTGTATTCAAGTTCTTCTAAAATCTCATTTTCAATCAATAATATAACTAATCCACTCAATCTTTCTTGGGACATTGTCGATCTTATAAATGATTTTAATTTTAATTTGTGACATTTTCTTATAAATTTTGTGTTGTATTTTGTTTATTACTAATAACAAATTTATCCATTGATCTTTTTTGAGACTCAATTAATTTTTCTTCTTTTAAGTTTTTCATATCCAAGTGCATATTTTTTAGTAGACATTTTTAATTAAATAATATATTAATAAAAACTGGAATAAAAAATAACTTTCAAGTATAGAACAATAGAACTTGATATATATAAAAATTATTATTGTAATTTTACCGAACAATAACAAGTATTTAGCAATCTCAACCTGCATAAAATAAAGACTTATTTATTATATTACCTATAACAATAATATATATAAATATATATATATATATATTTATTTATATATATAAAGCACAAGATTAAAAACCCAAGCCCGGCCAAAATGAAAGTACAAGTGTACAACACCACCAAAGACCACCAAAGGCCAGACAAGTCTTATTAGATAAGAGTCCACCCACCCAAAAAAAAAAAAACTTATACTCTTATTAGAGCATTAGCAATTTAGCATTAAAGGGTGTCAACACCCAAGTTGCTATTTTAACAACTGAGAGTCCAAAATAGTGCTCTAGCCCGGTAGGTAAGACTTAAAAATTTTAGAACCCATGAATGGTAGGTTATTCTACGGGTTTGTAAACACAAATAATAATATTTTATTCTCCTTTTTCTCTCTCTCACTCACTTTTTCTCTGACTCTCTACGCTTCTCCCCAGAGCTCTCAATCTCCAAAACTCTCCTCTCTCAACTCTCTGCACTTCTCCCTTAACCTAGCTGGATCGGTGATGGGTTGCTCGGTCATTCTGTGGCTGGATCGATGATGGACGTTATTGGATTGAAGTTTGGCGGTGGGTTTCGGTGGCAAAGATTGGAGATTGGTGGTGGGTTTTGTTCACAAAAATCTTCCTTTCATGGACAACGGTGGTTGAGATTTGAGAGGAACGGTTGCTGGCTGGGATTTGTTTTTTTAATCTTATTTGGGTGGGGGTGGTTTGCTCCGATGGTTTGTGTGGGTAGGGGATGGGTTTATAGTTTTGGATTTTTGGTGGGTAGTTGATGGTTTTGTGGCGGATTCCAATGGGTTTGTGGTTGTGATTTGGGGGCAGTCACGGATCAATCATGGGTTTGTGATTTGGGGCGTGGGTTTGTGATTTGGGTCAGTGGGTTGGGTTTGGGTGGGGGTGGTGGGTTGGATAAAATTTCTCAGAGGAAGAAAGGAAACAGAGAGATGGGAGAGGAGGGAGAAAGAGTAGTTTTTTAATATTATTTAGAGTCCTTGTGCCATTTTTTGTGGCACAAGATTTATCCTATTATTTAATGTTGTAGTTTACATTATTTTAATAAATTGTATTTAAAAATAGAAACTACAAGTAGGGCTGTCTAACAACCCGTAAGACCCAAATCACTTGCCCAACCCGAAGGGCCACGGGTGGCTTAGAATGCTCAAACGGGTTAAGTGCGGGTCTCTTAGAGTTAAAATTTCAAGTTTTCGGTTCGGGTTGGTTTCCATATTTACTAACCCATAGAAACTGGCCTGACCTGTGAGAAATTTAAAAGGAAAAACACGCTTCAGTTTTAGATTCACGTTCTCCTCTCTCTCTCTCAAATCCCTAAACCTAGCCTCCTTCTTACCGTCGTCGTTGTCAAGTTGATGCCACTGCCTTTGTCGTTGACTTGTAGTCGTTGTTGCACTCACTGTCCATAGGTTGAGTCTCGCTCAAACCCCTCTCTACCTCCTCTGATCTGCCATTGATCTTGTGCATCTGATGGTAAGTCAGTTTTCCTTTTTTCTTTTTTTCTTTTTTAATTTTGCACTGACCTTGTGATGGATGTGGTGATGGTGGATGATGGAGTGATGGTGTTGGTTTAGTATTTTCTCTCTCTTCGTTTCAGTTTCATAGATCTAGGGTTTGTGGACTATTTTCTGCTATTTGATTTTCTGTAGGTTTGGATTGTGGTTTCTGTCTATTGGGTTTTTGATTTTCTCTAAGTCGACTTCTCGTGCGTGGGTTTTGATTTCTCTGTTCTTTAGGGCTGGATTTTTTATTTTCTTTGGGTTGATTTCTCTGATTTGGGTTTTGATTTCTCTATTTGCTTCAGACTAGAAATCACCCGATGGGCCCGACCTGATTAACCGATGACCCAAGCCGACGGGTCCAACCTAACATTCGGTCGACCGTAGGTCCAATTTCTGTTCACCCGATTCAATCGGGTCGGTTGAGGGTCAGTCTCAAACCCGATCCGACCCGACCTGTGGATAGCCCTAACTACAAGTTGTAAAATGAGATGGTAAGAGCATCCATAGTAGTGGAGCTAAAAATTTAGCCATTTGGAACCACAAAAAGTTATTTTATCTATTTTACCTACTCACATGCTACAACAGTAGATCTATTTTAGCTTTTAATACAATAAAATAATATAAATATTATAATAAAATAATATATCAACTATAATAAACAACAATCACAACCACCCGCAACCGCTACCACTACCGCTGCCACTACCGCCACTGCCACTGACTCTTCCACCACCACCACAATTGCTATCGCTGCCACTACTGCCGCCACCACCGTCGCTGCCACCATCTCTTCCACCATGGTCGCTGTACACACAATTTTCGTAAAAGATGAATCACACGATCACGAAATAGTGTAACAAATAATCAACTTGTATTTGATTTGTATATATGTGAGTACAATCCTCTGTATGAATTTTTACAATGAAAGAGTACAATAAACTCCTCAGATTCAATCTCCAAGAAACTTCACAATCCAATGGGGATATGAGTTTTGATCTTGAATCGTGCTTTGATGTCTCCAAGTTGAATGAATGTTTGAATGTGCTTGATTTGATGCGAGAGCCGTTGGCTTAATCTTGAACTGGATTGAAGGAGAATCCCTACTTTGATTTATGGAGGTAGGAATAGGCCTTGATGAACTATGGAATTCTTGTGAACTTTAAAGGTGACTCTCTATTTTGGCAGAGTGTTAGTAGTGTTTTCTCTCTATGTCTTCTCCCCTTTTTTCTCATATGAGAAGTCTCTATTTATAAGCAACTCAATGGAATTTAATTTGGAATTTTATCTCAGCATTTATTGAGAGTTGAAATATGAACTTAATTTGGCATTTCAAAAAAACCTTCCATATAGGTCATTTCTTCTAACATTGCCATATGGCTTTCTTATTTGATGTTGCCACGTGGCTTGATTTTATTTGTTGATCGTCCATCTCATCAATTGGAGATTAATTAGATGAACAATCGGACGGTTATGAATACATCATAAAATTTTGATGTCTACAGTCGCCGCTGACTCTTCCACCGCCGCCGCCACCGCCGCATGATAGAATAATATATTCTCTATAATAAACAACAATCACAGCCACGGCGACCACCACTGTCACTACCACCACCACCACCACCACAACCACCACCATCATCAAAAAATTATTTTTTTCTCACCAATATTAGATAATAATAACTTACCACTTAAAATTTATTGCAAAAATATTGTAGTAACATTTCTTAATTTTAATTTCTTATTATTCTTTATTTTATTTTTCCCATTATCTTATTTGGTTTCATCCAAATACACCTTTCTTTTTTCTTTTTTCTTTTTTTCTTTTTTTTCCCTCTTTGTTTTTCTCCTCCACAACCCATATGTGCCTATACTTCCCCACCACCCCTTTCACCTCCTCACTCTCCCCTTTCACCACCACCACACTATACACCTTCTCACCACCCGACACACCCGCCAAAGCCTCGTTAACAACTCTTATCATCACCGCCAAAATCAACGGCCCGAAAATGGTAAGGGAATGAAAGCGAGGGGTGGTTGTTGTTGGATCCGATTTGGGACGAGAGGTAATTAATTTCATGAAAGGGAAGTGGACCAAATTGGAAAACACAAGCCCATTGCCAGAAACACAAACACAAGCCCACTACCCACAACAAATCAGAAAATACAAACACAAACCCACATCAGCGTTGGGCATGAGATAGCAGAGAGAGGGTGGAGCTCGGAGGTTTGGCCTTTGAGGTGGAGATCTAGAGAATGAAAATGCGAGATAGAGTGGTTGGCGTTGGGCAAGGGCTTGGTTGGCGACAACGGGTAGAAATGAAGAGGGTGAGGACTGAGTAGAAAGGAGCAACGGGCAGAAATGGAAAAGAGGAGAGAAGAAAAGAAAAGAAAAAATAATATTAAAATATTCTGATCAGTGTGAACACAACATAAATTTTTTATTTTTTATTTACCTTTGAGCTACAATGTACAGCTAAAGATAGTTGTGCACTATAGCTGAGAAGCTAAAATTTTTAGCTTTAGCTCCACTGCTGCAACCCTCTTTTTTGTGTTTTGGTGTAGCTAAATAGCTATAGCTAAAATAACTATATAGCTATTTAGCTACACTGCTTCAAATGCTCTAAGAGCACTAGCAGCTGGGTTGCAATAAAAGTTTTATTTTACACATAGTTTTCAAATCGTAAATCGTATCGTAAATCGATTTTTAATTTTTCTGTATTATGTATCGTATTGAATTGTGTATTGTAAGATACACAAAAATCCAATAAAATTATAAAATAATTATAGATATACATGTATAAAAGGTATATTCATTATAAATTCGAAATATATTCAACTAATTACCAATTTAATCATTACTTATGTAATAAAATTTAACAGAGCTAACTAAATAAATTAACTTATATTTATAACATGCATGTTCAAATTGATTAAATTCAGAAGTGATAATACACGATATATGAACCGAAATATTATATCTTTTCATCATCTTGGTTAATTAATTCTATTTAAGTCAATGTTATCATCATGTTTAGCATCTTGCAAAATTATTTTTTCATAGACATTTTCTTCATTATTATCAACATCTACTATTTTTGTTTTGTTTTTTTAATTCTAATAATTTCTTCTTTATATTTTTTCTTGGCATTCTAGCTTTTAAACTCAAAATAATAATAACAAAATAAAAAATAATTATATTTTCATTTAATAACATTATTAATAGCATAGAAAATAAATTTGCATATATGAAAGTGAGTGTTATGAGTATAGTCTAAATTTTGTAGAAGAAAGAGAAGGGAGGGAAAAAAAACTCATGAGAATTAGACTCAATTAAGTTTCCTAATAATTTTGTGTTAAAAAGTCTAACAACTTGTTTAAAACAAATAAAACCACAAATTTTAACAAAAAAACCCATTTTAAACCTACATGTCTATGTATCGTACGATACGTACGATTCACCGATACAATACAATTTATACCATACGCACCTATGTATCGGATGATTCACGAGCACTTTATGATACGCCCTTACGATACAAAACTTTTTGTACACAATACCATACATATCGTACAATACGTATCGTGTATCGTATGATATTGACAACTATGATTTTACACACTCAAAATTTACTTTATCTATTTTACCATCTCATTTTACAACTCTCTCAACATCCTAGTTTCTATTTTTATATATAACTCATTAAAATAATATAAACTATACAATAAAATACTATAAAAATAATATAAGATAAAAATTGACTCTCTTTTCTCTCTAATCGTTCTCTCTTCCTATCTCTCTTAGCCACCATAGAGCAACCCAATGCACCACTTGTTGGGATTTGTACTCTAAAATTCAATTTATTGGCATGTCATAAATAATTAAAATTTTTAATTATATGAGGCTATTTATAAATGAACTAATGAGATATTATAATAGTCCATGAGATGCATTGTATGTGGTTTATGTAAAAAGACACAGAAGATGTAAATCACAAGTTTTTTGTAAACTCAAAATATAGTTCGTAGTTGATGATGAAATTGGGTGTTTCATCTGTGAAGACTATAACACATCAACTAAGATAATTTATCTTGATCATGGAAGTGGAAACTTCTAGTTGATATGTTGATGTGTCTTAAGAGTTAAGACATATTAAACTGGACCGTTGTGAGATTAATTATTCAATCAACAACTGTCACCTGAATAATTAATCTCACAACTTCTAATTTCATAGACTCTCAATCCTGAGAAGGTAGTGGACTTGATCAAGAAATGTAGGTTACTTTGATATATCAGGAGTGAGATCTAATAGTCACGATCAAAACCTCAGTATGTTGGGTAACCACACGTAGTGTTGAGGGAACACATATTCTTAAGATAAAATCCATAATATCTTTTTATAGAAACATGAAATATTCCCTTGACATAAGTTTAATGAAAACTGATTATTCAGGGTGCTCACTTTAGTAAGGAGTTATTAAAACTTATATTTATTGAAATTGGATTTCAATAAATGTGAATAACTAAAAGATTAAATTAAGTACTCAAGGATAAAATAGTTGTTTACAAAGTGACAGTTTATTATGACTTTATTCACTATGGATATTTTATGGAGGGGTCAAATGATATCATTAAAGTCTTGGGATATAATTTATTAATAAGGCCTAGAGTGCAATGATATTTATATAGTGATATTAAATATAATTAATGGTAATTTTGGACTTGTCAAGAGTTGACAGGAAAGCCCAAGATCCATTGGAGCTAGTGTCTTATTGATCCCTTTTGGTCCCACTCCAAGCCACACACTAAAACCCAATTGGAAAGGCCCCTATAGGCTAACTTAATTAAATAATCAGTTAGTTATAAAAGGAGAAATATACAGAATTTTTTATTAAAAAAAAAAAAAAGATATCATTGTGAAATGGTGTGTATGTGTGAGTGAAGCTAATTAATTATTCTCCCTTAGAAACTAATTGAGAGACCACACTTCTTGGGCGTAAAGTGGAATTAGAGTGAAGATTAAAAATGTTCCCAAGTACTTCTAATCTTTTGTTTTTAAATTTCATCATGCCAAGGTACACTATCTTATTCTTAAATTCCAAAATTTACATAGTGCATGTTATCAATCATGAATGAAATAAATCATTGTTTGTTACTTCTGCTGTGTGTTATGTATAAGATGCAAAACCAGATTTTTCCAACACCACTGACCACCAATACAGACCCAATACTCAAACAAAAGCCACCCACTGCCACCCCAAACACTAAACACCCAGATTAACCAAACAAACCCACCACCAAACAAACCAATAGCACCACCACCACGCCATAATTTATAAACACCATCAACAACAAACCCCTCCACCACTCACCATAAACCCTTTGGAAAAAAATCAGAACAACCACATCATCACACCCAAATCGGAACAAACACATACCCATACCCAAATTGGAACAAATCACAATCACATACCCATACCCAAATTGGAACAACTACACCCATACCATCAAACCAACCAACCAGCCACTGAAAATCTAAAGAACACCCTTAAACCTCAAACTCCGATCATCAATGCTGTAGTTGCTAACAAAAACAATTCCAAAGCACGGGTCGGAAGAGCAACGCCTGACCCATCGTTGCCGTAGCTTCAGATCCTAATAAAAACACCACCAAACGCCTCATCGTCATTGTAGTTGCTGCTGCTTCGCCAATCTCCAAAGAAGCCCATGATCCGACCCAAACGACTAATCCAAACACCACCGACCTGACCCAAATGATAACCACAACCACAAAGTACAGAAAGAAGAGAGATTCAAAAAGACATTGATGGAGAAGAGATAAGAGAGATTCATACTGTTAGAAGAAATACTGTGAGATTGATGGAGAAGAGAGAAGGGAGAAGAAATACAGTCAGACGCATGGTGAGAGAGAAAGAGTTAGAGAGATAAAGTGAGAGAGGAAAAATGATTGAATAAAATATAATACTTCAATTTACAAACTCATGAACAGTACGTTCTAAGGGTCCGTTTAGGTACAACTGAAAACTAAAAACACTATAGTAAAATAATTTTTAAATGTGTGAATAGTGCAGCGGGTCCCATTTTTAATAAAAAAAGTGGCTGAAACAGTGCATAAATAGTGCGTCACTATGCGTGAACAGTACCACACAGTGGTACACTACACCTATTGTCCCCTGTTGGAACCCGTGCGCGGGAAAAAAAAAAAAAAAAGGTCTGAAACGTAGAAACCAAATTGTTGACGCAAAACTCACTATCCAAACCCACCCTAAATACAAGTACTTTTACTGTTGATAGGTTGTAAAAAATTTTAGGTTTACATCCCCAGCTGTAGCTTTTTTTTGGATTGTCAGTTGCTATTTTAACAACTGGGAGGGCTTTACACCTTATTACTAATGCTCTAAAATTAATAAAGTAAGTTTTTCAGGCGTAAAATAGAACATATTTAGCATTCCAGATGCTAGTTCTCTTAGACAAGATTTTCTACCCCACAAAAAATGCATCCATTGATTTTTTTTTTTTTTATACAAAATAGAATTTCTATTTTAACATAATCTAAGTGTATATGTGTATGAAACTTCCTCCTAGAGACTTGAACCCTGACCTTTACCCCCTATACCCCACAAGCATTTATACTTATGGAGTGACCACCGCACCAAGGGTGCGCGGTGGTGCATTTCACCTTTCGGATTTTCAGCAATTAACAGAGGACTCCAAGGCCCCTTTCAGCTATATAAGGCAGTCATGACTCCATCCTGACGCAGGTTGGATTCTAGGAAAAGCTCTAGAATACTTCAGTAGCCTCTCTGCTTTGCCTCCTCTTTACAACCCTTGGCGTTGTAATAAATGGCAATCCTAGTTTACATTTGTAATACCCCAGCCGGTTTTTACTTTTGTAACCACATGGCCTTAGTCGGCCTCCCCTTTTGTCTATATCTTACCCCTTTTTTGGTATCAGAGCCAAGTAAGTTTGGCCGATCAAGTTGTAAGTTACATTTTATAATTCAATCAAGTTGGTTGGTAATACCGCCATAGTTATCAAAATTATTTTGAGCATTATCAGTATTTTAAATTATTTTAATGAACATATCTCCCATTCCTTACATTTTGATTAGGTTGTAATTGTTGATTTAAGTTATGAATAAGTTGTTTAGAAGTTACTCTTCTACTAGTTCTAGGTGTTCCCAATCATCATCCCTCCCTGAGATTCCACAGGATACTGAAATTATCAATTTAGAGTCTTTAGAGTTATCAGATTTAGATCTAGACATAGGAGATTGGAATATCCCTAAGGTCCCCACCAACCAGATCTATAAGTCTTCATGGTTTATGAAGAAGGTCTTCAAGACGGATTACCATGTCAAGACTATAAAGCAAGTTTATGGCATAAACAAGGAGTACAAAACGTGCTACTTGTTAACCCCATCCACCATTGTTGCCCATAGGAAGAAAGGTCATAACTTCCTACATATTGGTTTAGTCCAGGTCGGAGTTAAACCTCTCATCAAAAAAGGGTTGAACAACTCAATCCTTATGGCCCTCAGAGACACTCGTCATATAAGGTTTAATGACAACCTTTTAGGAACCATAGAAACCAGTCTTAGCAGTGGACCAGTTCATTTTAACTGTTTCCCTGATTTTACCATCCACATCCATGATGAAAATGTCATCAAAGTCCTCACACTCAATATCAAGACCCATGGAACCCTCATGACGCAGGGAACCAACTAGATTGCCTTGATATACAGAGTTTACTACAAGTGCATGAGAACAAATCTCAACATCCAGGCACTTGACAAGAAGAAAAAGGGTGAAACAAACCTCATCCAAACCACTGACCCTAGAGCCAAGATTGAGGTCCCAAGAACCCTCCAGTGGTCAAAAGTCACCTTCCCCATACACTGGACTTTAGAGAATGAAAACCATCCTCTACAAATCCAAAACCCAGCTCAGAACCCAAATCTAGATTTTGTTCAACAACTGGCCGACGACACAGTTAAGTTGAGCTTTGATAGATCTAGACTTAGCACCCCTTTGGATTATGAGTGCAGAACGCCCTAAGAAGATCCAAGGTTTAGATCCCGGATAGATCTACACCAACCCATTAGACAGCCCCCTATCCTTCTTAGAGATAGACCTGCATCACAGAGTAGCTCATCCAAACCCCGAACACCTTTCCCAAGGTCTAGACGAGATTTAGGTCTAGAACTCCAAGGAATCAAGACTAGGTCTCAGGTTAGCACACCTTGCTACATAGCGAGGCAAGAATCAGTTGTCAATCAGGAAGACGACGACCGTGGACAATCCCCTCCTTCCGCATCCGGAACTGATATGGAACAACCATTTTAGCAAGCACCCCAGTATCCTCCCATAGATCACAAGCTCATGGTACTCAAGAAACCATTCACTCGTGATTTTGTAGCCTTAGGCAAGGAATTTGATTCTGAAGAAAACAGAACCAAAAGAGAAGCCTATAGAGCCAACCACACCAGAGAGCAAAAAGCTAAAGTATTGAATGCTTGGGAAACATTCATCAAAGAGATATCTAGCAATGCCCCTTTCTTTGAATACTTCGAAAACCACTTTGAATGGCACAAAAAGACTTGTGTCATTACCAAAGCTTGGACCAAAGAAACTAAGGAAGTTGTCCAGTCCAGTTTAGTCCAGTCCAGTTATCCACCCTTAGAAGCCATAACCTTTAAACACCATAATGGTAATGTTATAGCCTCTCCTTTCAAGATTCCCTCAGCAGAGGAAAAACCAATCAAGAAAGTGATAGAGCAAAAAAACTACACCAACCAGTGTTTAAATGTTATAGGTAAACAGCTTGATAGGATAAAAGATAGGATAGATAACAAGGTTATCCTCCAGCCAGGAAATCCTAGTAAGCCTGTCCAAACCCTAGAAAAGTCTTTAGTCAAGCTACCAATGGTTAGGCACATTAGCCTTAGACCTAAGGATAAAACAGCCTTAGAAATGGTCACCCAAAAGCTAGAAGAACTAGTGAAGAAGGAACCAGTCACCCATTCACCAGTCTCAACTAGTAAGAATCCCACGCTGAATGTCGTAGATAACAAGCCTAAGGATATGACAACCTTAGAAATTGTTACTCGAAAGCTTAAGGAGCTTGTAAAGCAAGAACTAGTCATCTCTTCGCCTAAGAAAACCTCCTCCCAGCTTAAGGTCTTAGACATCCACACAGCCTCTAGCAGTTCTAGTCAAGCCTCCCGAGAGTCTGATAAAGAAATAGAACAACTAGAAAACCAATTTCAGGATTTACAGGTAAAACGGCTTTACCATCCCAAAGTAAGTCCAGTCAGCCTAACCAAGAATTGGTATCCTAGACCTACTCCCCCTGACCTCTAGTTCGAAGAAAGGAATGTTAGCAACCAGTTCTCAGTATCCTCTGGTAAACTCTATGAGTGGAACATAGATGGCTTATCAGAACAAGAAATCCTAAACAAGATCCAACATATGACCATGGCAGCAAATAACTACCTGGACGAAGGACATCCCACCAAGAGGTCATAGAGCTTATAGCCTTAGGGTTCACAGGAAAACTTTTGCAATGGTGGAACAACTGTTTAACAGAAGCATCTATAGAAGACATCAGGCATGCAATTCGAAAAGATGAGGAAGGACTCCCCATCTTTAAGGACCCTCCAAGAATAGGAATTTCTGATGGAGTCAATACCCTGATCTATACGATCATGAAACACTTCATAGGAAAACCTAACAATATCACATCTAGAATCTACGAATAGCTAAGTAGCCTTAGATGTAAAACCCTAGGTGACTATCGATGTTACGAAGATGTTTTTACTACCCGAGTCATGCACAGGAGTGATTGTAACTCTCCTTTTTGGAAAGAAAAATTCATCGATGGTTTACCCACACTCTTTGGCCAGAAAGTCAAAGAAACCCTTAGTAGCTCCTTAGGTATCATAGATTACAATAACCTAACCTATGGAGATATCTCTAGCACTATCCGAAGTGAAGGGATGAAGATGTGCAGGGATTTAAAAATCCAGAGCCAAGTCAACAAGAACAAAGCCAAGTACGAAATAGGACATTTCTGTACACAATATGGCTTACCTTCAGTCAACCCTTCTAAAAGGAAATCCAAATATAGAGAAAAGGAATCCTCTGAGAAGTTCCACAAAAAGAAAACAGCTTCCAAAGCTTATAGAAAACAGAAGTACAACACTGATGATTTCTATAAAAAAGGAAAATCAAAGAAACCCATTTCACAAGCATCAGGCAAATGCTTCAACTGCGGGAAAAAAGGCCATTTCAAAAGAATGCAGAGCCAAGGAAAAATCCCTTATCAACACTCTTATCAGCAACCAAAATAGCAAAAAGTAAATCTTTAAGTTATTAGAACTTGACCACTCAGATAGTGAGTCAGCTAGTAATTCTAGTGACCAAGAAATCTAGCAGTTATACCAGTCATCCACTGAATCCTCTGGAGAATTCTTTAGCACCTCTAGTGCCCCAGATACTCCCATACCATGCAAGGATAGTTATTGTAGGAACAAAACTATCAGCACCCTTAGTAAACAAGAGGAGCTTCTTCTAGACCTTATAGTGTCAATAGAAGACCCAGTCATCAGAGCTCAAAAGCTAAGTCTTTTCCATACAACCTTGGTTAAAGAGACCAACAAACCCGAACTAAGAATCCAGCAGCCTAAAGTAGACTTAGAAAAGATCTACAATAGGTTTACCCACACCAAGAAGGAAGTTACAGTTAACGATCTTCACAAAGAAGCCAAGGAGAACAAATCAGAGATTAGAGCCCTTAAGCAAGAATTAACCATTCTCAGGGTTGATCACAATCTCCTGAACCAAAGAGTTCAACAATTAGAAAACACTTCTCATCAAAATAATGAGGAATGTCCCTCATTTCAGAACCCTTTCGATGAAGAAGACGATGAAACAGTTAACCCTACAGCTGACATGGATCAAGAACCACCCAAAGAGAAGTTCTTAGACACCATCAGTAGGATTAACTTTAAAAAATGGCACTCCAAAGTCAGGATTGTCATCTGCAAAGATTTTGAATTCGAGGTTGTAGCCTTGATAGACTTAGGAGCTGATCTCAACTGCATTCAAGAATGACTCATACCCTCCAAGTACTTCAAAAAGACTAAGGAGAAACTAACATCCGCAAGTGGAGGAAAAATACAGATTGAATTCAAACTCTTAAAAGCTCATGTTTGTCAAGACAACACATATTTCAAAACCCTTTTTGTCCTTGTCAAAAATATGACTGATAGTGTCATTTTAGGAAACCCTTTTATGTGTCTGTTGTATCCCTTCATCACAAACAGTGAAGGTATCACTACACATCCTTTTTGGCCACTTGTTAGGTTTAAGTTCCTTAGAAGCCCAGAACCCTGTGAAGTAAGCACCCTCCAGAAAGTATCTGTCTTCAAGTACCTTAAACTTAATACTATCAGTAATAAAGTTTTCCTAAATTTTGGTACCAATCAAGCCCAGTAACTTGAACCATTTGTATCAACCATTTCATCAAATAATCAAGATAAGAACCTTGATTCATTCTTAGCTACAATCAATGATCCCTTTGGCCCCAGCCAATCCCAAATATCATTATGCATTTATCATAAAAATATTTGCTTTTCATCACATGTTTCCAAAAACAAGAACTTGATACAAAAATATTTTCAAACTTTGAATTGTCCAAATCTCTCTTGGCAGGATAAAGAGCAAATAATATATAATACCACTAATATGTGGAAAATGACTTTTGCAGCAGAAAAGAGGAACAAGGGGAAAGCACCAGCAAGGGGCTATCCTTAAGACAAAAGACATCCCTTCAGGAGTCTGTCCCCACAGAGGTGACATATTCCAGTGGTGATATGACTATTAATTTACAGAAAGTTTTATCTAGGAAATATCAATTCAAAAATGGAGCCTATACAGATCTACCACCTTCCATTAAATTTATCCTTGATAACCTTCAAATGGCCTTCACCTTAAACAACAACAGACTTTTCCAAAGAACACTCAAAGCCTTAGAAATTCATCTCGTGAACCTTGAGGCAGGAAAAAAAACCATCAATAGTCAAGTCTCTGGCAAAGAGGATATCCATTCCATGGATAAAAAGACTATTATGGGTACTGATTATACTAGACTCAGTCTTAAGACTCAGGCTACCTTAAGAAGTGCTATTCCCAACTTGCTTCCTGAGATATAGACCAATATTTTAGGATCCAAGGCAATGTTTGAATCATCAGACAAATGGTTTGAACATTTTAAAACATTAGTTACTACCACTTTCCCAGTTTATGGAGATAATTCAGACGACACTGATGATATTTTCATTCAGGCAAGATGGGAAGATTACTTTGGGAGCATTCTCAGGGTATATGAGAAAAAGCATCCTTTTCCAAGTCTTCTTATCAATTATGAAGAAGGTTTTGACGACTCGGAAATGGATCCTAGCTGGTTGTCAAAAATGTTTGAATATGACTTTATAAGATTAATCAAGTTATCAAGCCATGACCAGATCAGCCAGTTTCCACTAATCATTCAACAGATTGTGACTAAGATCAAAAGTCCTTTTGTTTCTATCAGATGCTGAAGCATAATCCCACAATGGGACAGAAACAATTGGATGACTATCCAGCCTTCCAAGTACTTGGTACTTATCAATGGATACACACACCAGGGCCCCTAGAGTGAGGGAAACTCTTACTTGTCCTACAACGATCCATATGCTCTTGCAAATTGTTGGAGGCATTACTTCACCAATGAAATTCTTAATATAGCCCAAGACTTATGGAGAGATTACCATCATGTAGGAAATACAGGAAGAATTTCAGTATTTACTACCAAGCCTTACTCCTTAGCAATCCCAAACCTTTGCAGAATCGGTTTTATTGATCCCAGTCAATTTATCACAATGGAACCAGACTATGAGCCATTTATATATTGTGGATTATGCAACCGATATGCCATTTATCACGAGCATGAGGATGGCAGCAACCCTGCATGGGATCCTAATGAAGGGTATCCATCTGATGCCCCCTCAATAGATTAAATTATTCTGTCTAGCACCAGCCGCTACTCAGGATAAGATTCCAAGCCAGTTACTATTCATCCATAGTACCAGTCACTGTAGATCAACAGTACCCCAAAAAAGCAAGAAGACAAGACACTATTCATGAATAGTAACAATTACTATTCATGAACAGTACTAGACACAATCATCCAGAAATTACTGTTTGCTTTCAGTGGAAAAGACTTTCACCTCTAGTAAAAGCATTTCACCTTTTAGATTTTCAGCAATTAACAGAGGACTCCAAGGCCCCCTTCAGCTATATAAGGCAGCCAGGACTCCATTCTGGCGCAGGTTGGATTCTAGGAAAAGCTCCAGAATACTTCAGTAGCCTCTCAACTTTGCCTCCTCTTTACAACCCTTAGCATCTATATATTACTAAAAGCTGAAGCGTAGCATTTATTGTTGCTACGCTCCAGTTGAGCCATGTCATCATCTATGTCATTTATTTGTTTATTTTTTATTTTTTGTCAATTTATTACCTTTTTTAAAAGAATGCAAAATATATGGTGACTTTACATATTCTCATGACTTTACACATTCTAAATAGTCTTAATTCTTTTGCTTTGCTACATATTCTCATGACTTTACAATATATCATGACTTTACATATTCTCATGACTTTTTTGCATTAAATTATGCTCTCCTCCTATTACTCAAACCTTCTTTTATAAAAATTAAAATAAAAAATCCCCAAATATCCATTGAATGTTTTCCTATTTTTCAACCTCCTCATTTTTTCTTTTTTTGGATAGAATATGTAGAATCCTTAATGATTGTGTGCAACCCACTCATCTTCCCCATTTACTCCATTAAACCCAACCAACTATTCCAATTCTCAATTGACCATCCTCTTTGGTTTCTCTCTCCATCGAACAAAGGGATAACATCACCCCACTTTCCCACCACCTTATTAAATCCATTTTAACCTCAATTCAGCACTACTTCAATTCTTTGATCTCAACTCCTATTCTCTCTTTATTGATTTATTTTCTTTATATATTGCAGTTGCCCCCTTTCCACTTCTGCAAAAGCTACCGAAACACCATCCAACTTGGTAATGCTACGGTCTTTTTTGCTCTTCTTCAATCAACCAGGTAACCAATTTGTCTTTCCTAATTTTTGTCTCATGCTATTAGTTTCTCCTTTCTCCATCTAATTTAATCTATTGAGAAAACCAAAGAACTAGACAGTGCAAAAGCAAAAGAGACATTGAAAAAGAGATCAATCTTAAGACCTAATTTTTTGTCAATTATTTTTCTCCTTTTTGTCAATAAAAACGTTTTAATTGTCACCCATTCATTTTTTTATCCCATGTGGAATGTCGATAATTTTTTTTTTTTGGTTATTGTTGCATGACATATACTTGATGAAATTTCTCTTAGACGTGTGGTAGTTGGTAATCAATGGTGAGAATACTTTTGAAGACTATTTCTAAACTTGGGCACCCTATTCTCTTTTGAGCTTCAAATGTTTTGGCATGTAATGGTTGGGAGAAGTTTCTTAATTTTATGTCCATCAATTCCATCTACATATTGCATGAGTTACAGCTTCTTATGGTGAGGGTTTTGATTTTAATATTTCTATTTCTATTGCTTTTGTTTCTATTGGTCACATTTGCATATGCACTCTCTTTTTGTAGGGTTTGGCTTATCTTCAGTAAATTTTTAACTTGAGGTCTTCTGTTGTTTTAAATTCATAATAGCAAGTAATTGCAAGAATAAGATTGAAGGTAAAAAAAACCTGCTTTGTTAGTAGTAGAAATAAGATGTTCAATGTGGGTATGTGGGTTTGCAACTTTCAATAATTGTAAAACTATATTTTACACCTTTTGTATAATTTTATAGACATGACTTGAAAAGCTACAAAACTAAAAAAGTTTCTAATTATAAAAAAAAAAAAATAATAACCAAACTATAAAAGTAACTTTTTTTTTGTTGATGAATTGCAAGATTTTATTGAAGGAAAAAAAAAAAAAAAAAACACAACAAGGGGACAATTGCCAACATCAAAAGAACCAAAAAAATCTAATTTGAAGCAACCAATGTTCCTTTAAAACTAATTTATAAATTTTTTGTTGTTGGAAACAATCAAGCTCAATCAGTTATTGAAGCTTACGAATTTTTGTTAGCACTTATTATTATTATTCCAATTATCCTTATATCTAGCTCCTTAGATTAATTTTTGGGGGTTCAAGACTTCAAGTGATAACCTACTAGTAATGACATCCTTTGTGATATCCCATTATTTCCTTAAATATTTCATATATGCAATGCTTATTTCATTTAACATTTTTGTATTAATATTTTGTTTTTCATTTTTCCATTTTAGTCTCTTTGTAAGTTTTTTTTTTTTTTTTTTTTTTAACAAGATAGAATTTCTACTTTAACTTAATTTAAGTGTATATGTGTGTGAAGCTCTCTCCTGGAGACTTGAACTCCAGCCCTTACCCCTCACACCTCACTAGCATTTATACTGGTAGAATGACTACCACACCAAGGGTGCGCGGTGGTGTCTCTTTGCAAGTTTTGAAATTGCATGACTTCTATTACAACATTTAGCACTAGCTAAAGCACTGCACCACATAATCTTCTCAATAGTGTTGGTTTCTATGACTAAGTCATTGGTATTTGTAATGCAAGCCTAAGTGGAGAATAAACTTTGAGATTCCATAACTATATACAACACATGGAACAAGAGGTTGAATTTATCTGTACAAAGTTTTGAACAATAATGTATTGAACAGTTTTGCATAACTACTCTACAATCGTTGTAGTCTCTATATGCCAATGTCATTTTCATTCTGAAAAGTGAGAAACCAGGAAAATTAAAGAGAAAACTCACATGGTTGATAGTGATTAAATATTCCTTGATTAATTCCTCTTGGTTGAATTTGTACACTCTCTAGAAAAAAAAATAAAAAATCTTGATCTCAATGTTGAGGGCAGTAAACTAGAATTCTCTGTCATATGTTACCTTTTAAAGATATTATCAGTTGTATAGATGGTACTTTTAGTTTATGAGACAAGATCAACAAAATAGTGGTTTCATATGATTATATTTAGATGACTTTACAATGCCATGATGGATGGGTTGGTCTTATTTTACCATATAATGCAAGTAATCATGTAATTTATGAATTTAAAGGGCAATATATTTTGGGATTTTTTTCATATGTTGTCATTTAAAACATAATTTCAAATAATACATACTGACCTTCTAAAAATATACATTTTATATTATATTAGTTCAATAATATTCCAATAAAAAGTAATTATATCAAATTTTCCCGCGTATTGCGCGGGTCTGCGACTAGTTATAATAAATGACAATCCCAGTTTACATTTGTAATACCCCAGATGGTTTTTACTTTTGTAAAAACCTTATATACATTTCCTTAAATGTTTCACCTTAGATTACCAAATTGAACCCAAAAAAAAAAAAATGGATTGTTTACTTTTTTTAAAGGACAATTTCAACCTTATGATTCTTTGGGTACAGACACATAAGGAACTTGGATTTCGTAAAAAAAAATTGGATTTTGTATCTTAGATTTTTCAATTGAATTCAATCACATCACATTGTTATAACTAAAATTCATCAAAATAATTTCTGTTTTTTTTTTTTTATATAAACTAGAATACAAACTTGAAATTAAACAGGAGAGAGGACGACTTGCCCATAAGTTAAGATGGAAACAACAGCGTAAGAGGAGCAAAATTAAGGAGAGTTTATTCAAGAATTCGCTTGCTACTCAGGGAACAAGACCTGGGTGCGTTTTAGTATTTCCTTAAACTCTTCCTCATTATGCTGGTAAAGAAGACAGAGCCCACACTTTCGCACCGTGAAGCCTAGGCAATCGATAGCAAATGAAGCCTCAATCCAGCCACATTGATTCAACGTATCTTGAAATGACTCGCGTGGTATCCAGGATAAGAAATTCGTACCACCTTGCTTAATCATCTTGAGCTTTTCTTTAGTTAGGGAAGCGACATGGAGAGATTCAACACATTCAAGACTGGCTTCTAAATGACCAATAAGGTTGTAAGAAGTTTCTGAGTCTTCAATGTCAAGTAAAGCAGCCCCAATGGCATCGACTTCGAAGGACACACCAAAAGCCAGTCCCGTCCAAGAAGTATCATTATACAAATGTGGAGGTCGAGGGATTGTCACTTGAGGCTCATAACTCTGATGGCTAAACCAATCCAGAATTTCACGTAGGGGTCTTCGAAAATTATAAACAATGCGTTTAATTAAGTCCTGTGAAATGGAAATATTGTGGCTTGTGAGTGAGGGTGAGATAAATTAAAGAGAGGGAGACATAATATTATTTTTAGGCAAAGAAAATGCTTATGGTTTATTAATTTACCGTTAGGTTGCTGTGGCAGGGTTGATTGTACGGGTGCTGGCCATTTTCGCCGAGAGGATTCTCAGCTCTACTATTATCAGGCAGTAATAGTAGCTGGCTGGTGAGCACACCATTTTCAGAAGCCAAGTGGCAGCGATATATAATCTGCTCAAACTCCTCCTCATCATGCACGTGGAAGAAACGAAGCCCACACTTTTGCACTATCAAACCTGGCCAATCGCTCATAATTGAAGCCTTCAGGCAACTGCATTGATTCAACCAATCTGGAAACCAGCAACGTGGAATATAGGAAAGCCAAAGAAATCCGCCTTCTATCTCTAAAAACATGAATTCCTCTATATTGGTCGAATGGATATGAAGTTCTTGCTCCAGACCGGCAACATCAGTTTCAAAAAGACAAATGAGGTTGTGAGAAATTGTTGAATTGGGAATTTGAAAGATATTTGTTTGATCATCATGCACTGAAAAATAAGCACAGAGAACAAGTCCCATCCAGTCATTTTTTGGTATATTGATTGCCACTGAGGGCTCATCACTATGGTTGAACCAATCTAAAATTTCTCTTGGAGGGCAACATGAATTACATATAGAGCATCCATCAAAGTCCTGCAAATAAATAGAAATATGGTGTGACTGAGAAACACAAGTAGAGTAGAAGCTATATTTCATTCAGGTAAAGCATACACTCAGTTTTTCTTACCAGTAGGTCACTTTTGCGGAGTCGAGTCTTTTTTTTAACAATCTCCAGCGCATAACCAAGTCTTATCACTGGAGCAACGGTTGCTACACGCGATTTGGAGTGAACATTTCTTCCATGCCCTACTTCGTTATCAGGATTGCGCCCAGTTCTTTTGCCTTGAGCAGCTAAAAAGTGATAGTGAGAATCCAGAAAGTCTGACAACAAGCAATTGCAGTGTTTTAGTTTTCGCTGAAACTGCTCCTGATCATGCTGGTAGAAAAGACGATACCCACATTTCTTTACAATCAGACTTGGCCACTCACTTACAAATGAAGCCTCAATGTGGCTCAGTTGTCGCCATGCATCCTCAGATGCCTCACCTGGTATATATGTTATCCAAATGAATCCACCTAGATTATATAACCACGTGATTTCCATTCTAGAGGTGTTACAATTTTGGACATTTGTACAATCACCTGTGCTCGTTACGAATTGGGAATATAGGAAGTGAGGGATTAATTCTGAAGAAAAATTCTTAATAACGGCTTCTGGATCCCCTTGGATTGAGAAAAAGGCATAAAGAATAAGTCCCATCCAATTACTATCTTGGTACAAATTTGGGGACAGGTCAATTGTCACAGAGTTCCCGAGACTTTGATGGCTGAACCATTCTTCAAGAATTTTACTTGGAGGGAAACAAATATTGTAAGAAGTGAACGGATTAAAGTCCTGCAGAAATGAAATACAAAGTCCAATTAGAGAGAGACAGAGCTAATTTATTTCTTTATGTCTGGAAATAATATTTTATGATGTTTTCTTTGTTAGCCTGTTTTGTATAAACTAATTAAAAAAAAAGATGTAATATTTGGTCTGTGCAATTAGGAGTAGGTTAAGTATTTGTTTTAAGGTCATATCTATGGCCAAGATGTTAGCGAGTTTGAATTAATTTTTTTCTTTAACTTTTTACTCATTTGTTTATACAACTTTTTAGAACCTGACTCCTTCAAATACAACTGTACTTTTGCCAACTTTCAACGGAAAATAAGCAAATAATCTTTTAGCAAAAATCTAATCCGAATACATAGACTAGTGTGTAGAGAATGTTAACTCTAAAACAACTGTTGTAAGAAGAAAAAAAGAGAAGCAGAAACATAGGCAGCTGTAGAGTGACAGAAAACAAATCTGCCGTCCCCTGTTCTGTGTGCTCTGCATCAATGAAAAAAAAGTCAGCTTTGTTTATAATCACATACCAAGTTTGATCTTTGTGCTCGTTCTCTGTTATTAGGCTGAACCCACAACTTAGCATAAAAAAACAAACACTTTTATATATATAAAACCAAGACTTAGGATAATGTTATTTGCACAAATGCTGTAGAATTCTTACCAACGGGCCAGTAAAGTAGCCATAACGCTTGTCACCCTGGGTGCTTCTACTAGTCCCCACCTGAGAATTGGGAATCCTTTGAGGGTGTAAGATCTCGTAAGAGCTGTCACTGCCACTCATTTCATCATCATGATAAAGAAGCATATTTTTATAGACATCCTCCTCACAAAAGGGGCCCCGGATTCCATGCATAAAGTTAACATTAGAGATTACGCATTGTACAATAGTACGAATGAAGTGTTCCATATTTTGCTGGTATACAAGATTGACGCCACACTTTAACACCGACAAATCTGGACTATCACTTAGAAACGAGAATCGAACCCAACTGCATTCGCTCCAATGATGTGAAAGCATCCCACGTGGTATGAATGAGACCCAAATGAATGCACGTTGACATAACGAAATTAATATGTTGCTTTCATTAATGGTATAGCCAAGCAAAGGGCTGATATGGCCAAAATTGGTCTCCAAATGACACATGAAGCGATGAGATAATCCCGAGTTCAGATTCCTAAGAATGGCAGTTGGATGCTTGTGAAATTTGAAAGCAGTACATAGTGCAAATCCCATCCAATCAGGATCATTATACAAATATGGAGATAAAGGGATTTTTACTGAGGGCCCATTTCTTTGAGGGTGGAACCACTGTGGGATTTCAGGTTGAGGAAAACAGTGATTGAAAATACCGCGGATGTTGTAGTGGTCCTGAAAAAAAAAAAAAAAAAAAAAAAAAAAAAAAAAAAAGATATAAGAAATGTAAATCAAGAATAAATTTGGGTATAATAAGCGTCAATTGAAAATTTCTTCCTACATTACAGGTGCTCTATTAATGTTTTTTAAATATATAATGGACAAAGTATTTAGATTTTCATGGTCTGTAAAGTCTAGTGTCAATGACTTTAGATATACAAATATGTATATCAAATAACACTCAATAGTTTATCAAGGAGTCCGGAGCAGTTACAACCTTTAAATTTATCACTGTTTGCAAAGACAAGACCACATAATAATAATAATAATAATAATAATAATAATAATAATAACCCTAGATAATATATGTATGAACTGTATTGTCTTTTCTCTTTTGTGTTGTTCATAAGTCTAGGCACAAAATTCTTCTGCATTATCATTGTTCAGTGTTTTGCTTAAAATCAGAGAGAGAGACCTGTAAGTGCGCCTTAAAGAAAGATTCAAGGATGCTTATTGACATGGTACTTTCAAATTGCACATTCTCAAATGGTATGCCTAAAAATATTGGAGATGTGCTTGAACTTCTTGAGCCATGGTTTGAATATGCTTCTGGTGAAGCACAACCCTCCTCTGTTACAATTTCATTACTTGATAGAAGCTTTGGCAAGGTTTGTGGCCTCCTGCAAGTATCAGAAAACAAATCATTAATTTAACTCAGAATATTAATCTATAACACAATGGTTATTGAAAAAAAATCTTTTGCCATTAATTTTAACCTTTCTGATGAGAAAGAGCTACATGGTCCTCTTTCATGGTTGCAGTCTTGTATCTGTGCAAGTTGAGATAAAAGATTTCGGTAGAGAAATGTACGGTATGCAGTTGGAATCTCTAACATGCACTGGACTAGTGTTTGCAGATACCCTTCGACATCATGCTCAAATATAAGACGAATTCCACACATTTGCACTTTCACACCTTGGTTATCGCTTCCAAATGAAGCCCATATGTGACTACAACGATTCAACTGAAACAGCTTGCGTGGTATGTAAAATATCAAAAGTATTCGTTGTGATGACTATTAGGTTTCACAGATGAGAAAGAGAGAAAGAGAGAAAGAGAAAGAGAGAGCAATAGTGGTCAAATCCTCCACACCATCTGCATTGTCCATATTAGAACCCAGAGAAACTTGATTGGCTGAATGCCCCTTTCCTTTGTTCTTATACCCAGGAGGATAACCATGAATCTTGTAGCATTTGTCCACCACATGCCCAAGAATTCCACAGTGTGAACAGACTGGTCTTTCCTTCTTACCATTAGACTTGTAGGTACCCTTGTTATACGAAGCATTAGAACCTCTAGAGAAGAGAGCAGCAGATTCAACTGCAATAGCATTAGAGCCAACTCTTCGTTGCTTCTCTTCTTGAGAAATGAGAGAGAAAACTTGATTCAGTGAAGGCAACGGTTTCATTAGTAAAATCTGTCCCCTAACAGTTGCAAAAGATTCATTGAGTCCCATCAAAAAATTCATAGTACACTCCTCTTCTTGATACTCAATCCGAGCAATCATGGAACCACAAGTGCAAATACCACAAGAACATGAAAGAATTGGCTTGTAATTAACCAGTTCATCCCAGATAACTTTGAACCTTGTGTAATAGCTACTCACAGAGAGATTATCTTGAGAGAGAGTACTCACCATTCTTCGAAGCTCAAAAACCCTAGGGCCATTGCTTTGAGAGAATCGATTCTTGAGATCTGTCCAAACTTCTTGTGCAGTATTCAGGTAGATCACACTGGAAATTAGATCCTTGGACATCGAATTGATCAACCAAGAGAGAACCATTCTGTTACATTTCTTCCAAGCAGGGAAAATAGGATCCGAAGTGCTCGGTGGAGGTTTGATGGTGCCATCAACAAAATCTGTTTTGTTCTTGGAATCAAGAGCATAAATGATAGATCGGCTCCAAGTGGCATAGTTTTCTTCAGTGAGAGGCTGATTAACCAAAACCAAGCCAGGATTCTCGCTACTATGAAGAAAATAAGGACTGGATGGTTTCTCCCAATCCGGCACAGAAATCTGAGAAGCAGATGATACTGAATCTGTCGCGGAAGCCATTGAAGGAGCTTGGACTAGGCTTTACAGAGAAACCCGTGAGCAGAGAATCAAGGAAACTTTGTAAATTGAAACAATGAAAGAAATCAGAGTAAGGAAGGATTCAAAGGAAACTCAACAATGGAGAATGAGCTAGGAATCGATGGGAAGCACCGAGCCAACTCGCTCTGATACCATATTAGGTTTCACAGATGAGAAAGAGAGAAAGAGAGAAAGAGAAAGAGAGAGCAATAGTGGTCAAATCCTCCACACCATCTGCATTGTCCATATTAGAACCCAGAGAAACTTGATTGGCTGAATGCCCCTTTCCTTTGTTCTTATACCCAGGAGGATAACCATGAATCTTGTAGCATTTGTCCACCACATGCCCAAGAATTCCACAGTGTGAACAGACTGGTCTTTCCTTCTTACCATTAGACTTGTAGGTACCCTTGTTATACGAAGCATTAGAACCTCTAGAGAAGAGAGCAGCAGATTCAACTGCAATAGCATTAGAGCCAACTCTTCGTTGCTTCTCTTCTTGAGAAATGAGAGAGAAAACTTGATTCAGTGAAGGCAACGGTTTCATTAGTAAAATCTGTCCCCTAACAGTTGCAAAAGATTCATTGAGTCCCATCAAAAAATTCATAGTACACTCCTCTTCTTGATACTCAATCCGAGCAATCATGGAACCACAAGTGCAAATACCACAAGAACATGAAAGAATTGGCTTGTAATTAACCAGTTCATCCCAGATAACTTTGAACCTTGTGTAATAGCTACTCACAGAGAGATTATCTTGAGAGAGAGTACTCACCATTCTTCGAAGCTCAAAAACCCTAGGGCCATTGCTTTGAGAGAATCGATTCTTGAGATCTGTCCAAACTTCTTGTGCAGTATTCAGGTAGATCACACTGGAAATTAGATCCTTGGACATCGAATTGATCAACCAAGAGAGAACCATTCTGTTACATTTCTTCCAAGCAGGGAAAATAGGATCCGAAGTGCTCGGTGGAGGTTTGATGGTGCCATCAACAAAATCTGTTTTGTTCTTGGAATCAAGAGCATAAATGATAGATCGGCTCCAAGTGGCATAGTTTTCTTCAGTGAGAGGCTGATTAACCAAAACCAAGCCAGGATTCTCGCTACTATGAAGAAAATAAGGACTGGATGGTTTCTCCCAATCCGGCACAGAAATCTGAGAAGCAGATGATACTGAATCTGTCGCGGAAGCCATTGAAGGAGCTTGGACTAGGCTTTACAGAGAAACCCGTGAGCAGAGAATCAAGGAAACTTTGTAAATTGAAACAATGAAAGAAATCAGAGTAAGGAAGGATTCAAAGGAAACTCAACAATGGAGAATGAGCTAGGAATCGATGGGAAGCACCGAGCCAACTCGCTCTGATACCATATTAGGTTTCACAGATGAGAAAGAGAGAAAGAGAGAAAGAGAAAGAGAGAGCAATAGTGGTCAAATCCTCCACACCATCTGCATTGTCCATATTAGAACCCAGAGAAACTTGATTGGCTGAATGCCCCTTTCCTTTGTTCTTATACCCAGGAGGATAACCATGAATCTTGTAGCATTTGTCCACCACATGCCCAAGAATTCCACAGTGTGAACAGACTGGTCTTTCCTTCTTACCATTAGACTTGTAGGTACCCTTGTTATACGAAGCATTAGAACCTCTAGAGAAGAGAGCAGCAGATTCAACTGCAATAGCATTAGAGCCAACTCTTCGTTGCTTCTCTTCTTGAGAAATGAGAGAGAAAACTTGATTCATCTTTAGAGAGGGGAAAGTCTATGCCAGGAGCAAGAGGAACTGCACCACTAGCTGAGAGACTAAAAATGCGGAAAAAAACTGTTGGATCCTGTTTGTAACTCGAAACATCTTGTTGCTTGTCAATAGTATAAAGACCATATACAGCAAGCCCCATCCATCTCGGATTATCATGCAAGTTTGGAGGCCAATCCATTTTTATGTGTGACTCCAAATTTTGATAACTGAATCAGCTTGAAGGAATTGCAATTTGAGGAAAATAATAATTATATGAGTGGTGTCGCGCCTGGTGTGCCTGTTCAAATAGTGAGAGTTGGTAATATGGAGAAGTTCTAAAAATATGAAAACCTCTATATTCCACATGCATTGTTTATACCCAGGAAAGAGATATAGTGAGAGTAATAATAGAGTGTTGACCTGATCATATCTTGAATGTTAACTGATAATCTTGATTAATGCCATAATATAGGCCTAAACATATGTACATTATTTTTCTTTTTTGGTGAATCTAAACATATGTATATATTAGTATGCTAGCAAATAAAAATTATCTGTCTCATTCTCAATGTTCATGTCATGTGTCTAATTTGGGGCTTAAGTGATAGTTTAGTGGTAATGGTATCTTTATGATGTCTCATGTCCATGATTCAAATTCCACATTTCCCTCCTATTTAAACTTTGAATACCTAAATAGGAATAAATAAAAAAAGGAGTGTAATAGGCTGTGATTAGTGAAGCATAAAATAAAACATGCAAAGTGTGATTTGTTTTATACCTAAGCAAAAGAGAGAAAAGAGAGACAAAAATATGTTGTTTAGGAAAGAATAGTGCGATACCTCATAGAATCTTGAAAGCAGTGAAGTGAGGGCTCTTCTCAGCTTGGGGTTTGGGTCAATTAGTGCAATATTGGACTGACTGGATTCTGCCTCTTCTTCATGGCTTTGGGGCTTGCCCATATGATATTTCATGAAATCTTCACGACTTAGACGGAGGTCCTCAGGGCTCCCAAAAATTTGTTGGCTCAAGTTTTGTACAAATTGTACCACATCTTGCTCATATAGTATACGTGCACCACAACCTTTAATCTTAATATTTGGGCTGCTGGTTTCAATCACTGGTCTAATCCAATCTCGTTCATTTAATAGTTCTTGAAACCTCGCACGCGATATACATAGCCAAAGTCCAAATGAACCGGCATGGATTTTGTCTCTAGGGACCTTATAGACTAGGGGACAATTTATGGGACCTCCATGCACTTCCAAACGAAACTCATGAAAGTATTTTGCATCCCAATCAACAGGAAAAACCACGTTCAAATTTTCGTGAACTTCAAAACAAACGCATAGAGCAATTCCTGTCCAACTAATACTATATTGATGTAGCGGGATTGATACAAATGACCCACAATTTTGATGATTGAACCACTCTGGAATTTCAATTTGCTGTAAAACGCTATAAAATTCTTCAATTTCCCGTATATGATCCTGTAAAATATTAAAAAGAAAAAGTAAAAAGATGTTCAATACATGAGTGTGTCAGAGAGAGAGAGAAAGTGAGAGTGAGAGAAAGAGAGAGTCACCTCCATGTATCTTTGCCACAATGGCTGGAAGTATATATCAGGCAAAGAAACCTCGGTTATTTTGCTCCTGTCATCCTTGAGCAAGCTGTCCAGCAAAAAATCCTCGGTAATTTCGCCTTCTTCATCCTCGAGCAAGCTAAGGCAATTAATAAAAGTGAATCCTGTTTCACCGGAAGTCCACACAACAACTTTATTTGAATAATTTTCCAATGAAGTACATCCTCTTGCCATTACATATTTTGTACTTAATGGAAGATAAGGCAATGATTGAAGCTTGCTACAATTATCCAAGCAAAGAACTTTAAGCTTAGAAGTTGAGAAATGCTATTAGGCAAGCTTGTAAAATTGTTTTTGCTCAGATTCAAAGACTGCAGTGAGGATAAGTAACTAAGATCATCAGGGAGTGCTCCATCTGACAGATTGCTGTCACTTAAATCTAGAGATTTTAAAGAGCTTAAGCCTGAAAGCGACTTAGGCAACAGCAAGTTGATGGGATCTAGTTTAGGGTGATGGGCATTGGAAAAACAATATGTCCAAAAAACAAGTGTAGCACATATAAATATATTCAGATAGTAGTGCGGCAGCAGTAAGAAATACAGAATAAGAAGTGAAATTGTTGCTTTAAAGGTTAGGGTGGCACCAATTGAGGATAAAGTAGGGGAAAGCCCAAGCAAATGCAATGGTTTTGGTTGTTGAACCCTACATCCAGATAGAATAAGGATTTCAAGAGATGTCAAATTACAAATGGTGCTAGGAAAACTCAAAAGGTACTTGCAATCTTTAAGATTCAATAAAGTCAAGCTAGTTAGATGCTTGATTGAGGATGGCAGTTCTTCTAGGGCAGTCCCATCCAAATAAAGCTTTGACAAGCATGTCATATTTTCTCCAATCTTTGAAAGTTTCCTAAGCCTTGAACAGCCTGATAGAAAAAAAGATTCAAGAGACTCTAATTTGATCTCGCATGGAAGGTTCTTAAGACGCTTGCAATCTTTCAGATTTAAGAAAATAAGTCGTCTGAGAGTTCCCATTGATGGGTGAAGCTTATATAATCTTGTACAACCTTGAAAAATTAGAGTCTCAAGATTTGGAAATCCAAAGAACTCAGGAGTCTTGATTAAGTTTTGTGAGTAACTAAAGTCCATGAGTTTTAACTGCTCCAAGTTCTGTGATAAAACAATAAAATAAATACGAAAAATTTAAGTAGTCAAGTCAACAGCCCAGTTTAATTAAAGAAAAAAAAAACACCCGCATTAGAAAATCTTACACTAAATCCTTCTGGTAGTTGCTCAATGTTGCTATGAGGCATGATGAGTTCAACAAGATTGTTTGGTCGAAAACTCCTTGGCATGGATCTCAATGGATAATCATGCCATTCCATCATTCGTAACTCATTAGAAAGATCTTTAAGGCCTTGAGGAAGGAGCACATCATAAATTTTAATCAACTCTAGTCTTGTCATCTTTGAGAAGGCGTTGGCGTTCAAGGTTTCTTTATGTGGAGGTGAGGTTAGCATCATGCCTTTTATTTTTTTTGTTCCCTAGTAACCAAGAACAGTGAAATTAGTGTAAAAAATGAGAAAAATTATACCTGGGAAAATTATACAAATGTATACTTCCTAAGCTTATGTATATATACTAATTCACTTACGGCATTGTTTTTCAGTACAGAAAAGATATCCTCATGATGCCATAATCTACTACGTATTCCAGGCTCTTGAGGTGCTTCACAACGCACAATTTCTCTACCCATTTCTTGTAGTAAATCATGCATCCATAATTTTTTTCCTAAAATGGTAATGAGTGATTTGTTCTTTAGAATATCTATATTTGCCAAATAACCAAGTATTCCTAGAATATCTGCAACTCAATTTTGGTCCATCCCTTTAAAGAAAATTGCAATATCCAGAAGTAACTCTTGCACATTCTGGTCCAATCCCTTATAACTAATTTCGAGTCTTTCCACAATTTTTCTATCAGGATTTTTTTTCAATTGCTTTAAGAAACTTTTCCATACATCTCGTTCTTTTTTATACAAGGAGGAACCAAAAACTTCAAGAGCTAAAGGAAGGCCTTGAGCATACTTCAAAAAAACATTGGATAGATTTATAAAATCTTTTTCAGGATAGGGTTGCTTGAAGGCTTTCCGACTAAAGAGCTCCAATGCTTTTTCATTATCTAGTGTTTTTGCCTCATACATATTGTCCACTTCATGAGTTGTTAACAACTGCTTATCTCTACTTGTTATAATGATTATGCTCCCTGGACCAAACCAATCACGACTTCCCGCAAGTGCATCTAGTTGGCATTCTTCATTCACATTATCAAGAACAATAAGAACCTTTACATGATGAAGTCTTTGCCTTATAATCAGTTTCCCCTCACCAACACTTGTAATATTCAATTTTCTTTTGTCAATTTTAGAAAGAAGTTGTTCTTGTAAAGGAACTAGATAATGATTTCCTGTTTCTCTAACAAAACCAATATAAATAAAGCTTTTAGCATCAAATTCATTAGAAATTTTGCAATAAATTACTTCTGCGAGAGTCGTCTTACCCACTCCTCCAATCCCCCAAATCCCTATAAAGCGAACATCATCCACCCTTGTATTTAATAAATCCATCATTTCCTCCTCACTAGATTCTATTCCAACAAGATCCTTGAAAACACTTGAGCATTCACCATACAGTTCACTATGTATACTTCCAACAATCTTTTGAATAACTGTTGATTCAGAACTGTAGATAATACCCCCCCCCCCAAAAAAAAAAAAAAAAAAAACTTAGTGATGTTAGTGTTATTACAAAATTTATTATTAAGACTACTTTTTTTTTACATAATTTGACTGTAAAATATTTTTCAAGTGAAACCATTTTTCGAAATACTGTTTGTTTTTAGGTGTTTGTCTTGCTCGTGAAACATTTTCAAGGTGCTAAAAAAGCCATCATTCCCAACTTCAACAGAAACCCAAATTATAAAATAGCACAAGAAATTACAACAAAATCACAATAACTAAACATAATATAATTAATCATAACAAAAAAGTTTATTTATTTCAAATAAGATCTAGCAAATATGTGATAAACATATAACAAGAAAGCAATTGAAACATTTATTTGTTGCGTTATTGAATTAACATCAATTACATTCATCGTCATATCACTTTGTAAATTTTTTGTACTTGCACTTTTTTGTCACATCAATTTATAGTTTTTCTTTTTCATGGAGTATGTTAACGCATGCCCTTGTGCACTCATTAAGGAGGCTAAAACTGGGGCTCACCTGCATTGAAAATGACAGGCCACAAACGCGTTGACCCCTTGTGATAATTTAGATTAATTAAATTAGCCCAGTTATTAATTAATCAAATTAACATGCAAATTTACGTGGCAGCACAAACAAATCACCGAAACTAAGTTATGCAGCATAACACGGTGATTTGTTCACGAATGGGGAAAACCCTAAGGCAAAAACCCCACCGGGTGATTTAAGGTCACCACTCCCGAAACTCCACTATTATCACAACAAGCAGTTACAAGTAAGGAATCCCAGTACCTCACCAACCTACAGTTGAACTCTTACCCCAATACCCAATTGGACTTGTTCTGTAGTGACAATTTCTCCAGTTCAATGCACGGCTCCCAAGTACGTGACTAACCAATGTGATGCGCGGATCCCAGTACGCGTCTTACTCCTTTGCACGAATCCAAGTACGTGACTCACTCACCAACTTAAGGAAGAAGGA
Organism: Castanopsis chinensis; assembly: GCA_032878915.1. Classification (NCBI taxonomy): domain Eukaryota; kingdom Viridiplantae; phylum Streptophyta; class Magnoliopsida; order Fagales; family Fagaceae; genus Castanopsis; species Castanopsis chinensis. The sequence goes on from JAVQMG010000096.1 coordinate 2,820,162, forward strand.
ATGTTGGCTGCAAAGTTCTTCAGATCATCAGAGATGAACTTAGGGCACGAACTTTTTCTCACAGATCGCAAATTGCATGAAAGAGAAGAAGCAACTTGTATCTTGTGATTTCTGCTTGTTGCTCTCTTTTACGGCCCTTAAAATAATCCTTTTATATGTCTAGGGTTAGGAGAAAAGAAGTCCCAAAGACACACACACGGATTGGACTTGAAACAGACCTGGAAATCTGTTTTCTTTAATTCTCGACAGATAGAGGTGTCGAGAGGTGTCGAGACAGCTGTCGAGGCTCGGGCTTAACAGCTTCTTTAAATCTCGATAGATGTATCTGTCGAGGTAGGTGTCGAGATTTAAAAACCAGCACTTCCTTGCTTATAGCTTGTAGCTTGGACAGACTTTGACGGCTTCAACACTTAATCTTGAACCACTGTTTCTTGAAGTGAGATCTACCCAATTACAAGTAAAGTGCGTTTTGTCTAAGGATAAGCCAATTACATAAAATAGCGACATATGTTCACAAGCTTGAACAACTACATATGTCCTAACAGAAAAATAGCAAAATTTTTTTAAAATTGTCCATTAACAAATTCCCTAAAGACTGTCGTTAACTGGACCCTTAAAGCAAAAGTGGCCATACTCCTTATAAAAATTCAATCAACTATTTAATAAAATTCAACCTTAACTACTTAACTAATAATCTAAAGATCCTCGTTAACCGGATTCTCTGAAGTACGATGACATGATATCTTCTCTTCTCACATTTATGGTGGATTCTCTCATACTCTGGTGGACCCAATCACCATGAATTTAATAAATGAGGTTAACCGTGAATGTGAAAGAAAGAAAAACCACATTATCTGAGAGTATCTAATAATTACTCGATTATATAGAGAGGTTTTTTACCTTTTAAATTTACGAAGTATATATCCCACTTCTCTAAGATGTTACCTCTAATGTAAATGCCATCCGGAGATATTTCCCACTTCTCTCAAAGCATCCTTCCACATATGCATCTTCTGTACATTGATCTTGCCATCCTTTTCATGTTTGGCCAAGGCTATTGCAAACAGTCCTGTTTGGTTCCGTACGTGGGAGGGATTGACATGGTAAAAGACCAGAAACAATGTTAGTCCCGTCTTTATTCTGCACTCAACAATTTTGGTGAGTTCATCCAAGCACCACTTGGACTCAGCGTATTTTCTTGAAAGTACAATGATTGCATACTTCCATGAGCTCTAAAGCAATGACTTCTCCTCGTTGGAGATTTTCGTCGTCCCTAAAGACGTGAATGCTTTTTCGTCTCAATGCCTCGTATAAATGGTCTGTAAAACCATGACGGGTCTTCTCACCCCTAAAACTAAGAAAAACATCATATTTCCATCTGGGTGTTGAAGAAGAAAGAGATGATGATGACGATGAGGCTATTTCAGTTTCAGAGGAAATGGAATCCATATGAAACTCTCTAAATACTGGCACAGTTGTCAAAATCGCTTCTCAGATCACTTCAAAATACTAGGGATAGGAGAATTAACTGTTCCTGGATCGGTAGAATTACACGATCCTACCATCCTTGAACAATCCTACAAAAACTGAATTTTGTTTCACCAGACAGATTTTTGGGGTCCAAGCTTCCCTTTATGGTATTGCCGTATTTGGTCGGAGAATAAGACAGACGAAGGAAAGCAGTTTAATCGGTTGTGATTCTTGGAAAGAGAAGTGAAATATGATGAATGGTGATCTGCATTGATTGCGTGGAAGAAGTATTTTTCTGGAGGACGTACAAAGAAAAAGAAAGTATCTAGATAACACGGTTTTTTTTTTTTTTTTTGGGAACCAGAAAGACCCAATCTAAATCCTCTGTTACGTTCCTATCAAAAATAAATTAATCCTCTGCTACGTATTGTTATAAAATAAAATTATAAAAAAAAAAAGTACTGTTTTGTTAGGAAATGGCAATGTTGGACTTCATGGAGGACGTACAAATGAAAAAGAAAGCATCTAGGTAACACGGTTTTTTTTTTTTTACCAGAAAGACCCAATCTAAATCCTCTGTTACTTATTTTTATAAAATAAAATAATAAAAAAATACAATTAAAAAAAGGACTGTTTTGTTAGGAAATGGCAATGTTGGACTTTATGGAAGACGTACAAAGAAAAAGGCAGTATCTAGATAACACGGTTTTTTTTTTTTTTTTACCAGAAAGACCCAATCTAAATCCTCTGTTACACATTGTTATAAAATAAAATAATAAAAAAATACAATTAAAAAAAGGACTGTTTTGTTAAGAAATGGCAATGTTGGACTTTACGGAGGACGTGCGAAGAAAAAGAAAGTATCTAGATAACACGGTTTTTTTTTTTTAATTTGTTTTACCAGAAAGACCCCATCTAAATCCTCTGTTACGTATTGTCATAAAATAAAATAATAATAAAATACAATGAAAAAAAGGACTGTTTCTCACTACTGCTCGGCTCCATGGAGCTAGGTGAAAATAGTCAAATATTACGTTTTGGTAAAATCTGTGAAAATAGTACTGTTTTGAAAATATTTAATAATCTATCACTTTTTTTAGTACTCGAGTTTCACAAAATCGAGTTCTAAATTTTCATATGTTCGTACATTGTTTAACATACATGTGTAATATGTGTATTTCAAGTGTTTGATAAAATGTCTCTATGGTATTTTTTCACTCTTTTGGACTCCGATGAGTACTAATATTTGGGGATTACCATAATTATTCTTATTTATCATATTTTGATAATCGGTTGTCTGGTTTACACACTTTGCCTCACACACTTTGCCTCATGAGTGTCTTGCTCATGCATTGGTTATGCATCTTACATGCACACTAGATGCATTTTTGATGCACACACTTTAACATTTGACATGTTTTATATTCACTCATACTAGTTAAGTCTTTTTAGACCTTTTAGCATATATAATATGTTCTTGTGTCCTTATTATGCCTAGGTCTATATCATGTTTCATCATTATTTTTTAAGATGTTTTGTCTTTCATTTGAACTTCATTTTCTAATTGGAAATTTTGAACCATATCATATTCTTTCAAAAGAATTTTTTTTTATTACAATCAAGGAATCTAACTTCATTGCTGCAGGAGATAAACCAACCATTGTGGACATAGGTATATATGATTTAGATCCAAACCTTAAAAATCACTAGCATTTGTTATGATCAGAGTATATTTTAGACTTTGAACCATTTGCAGGGGTGGAACTATGCATAAAAGATTGGGGCCCATGGCCCCCACAAAAAAATTTAAATGTTGATTTATTGTGAGTAAAAACAAGACACGTCTCTCTTTTGGAAGACCTGGCCCCGAAGAAAATAATTGCCCTCCCCCCATTTAAGATTTTTTCTTATCTATTACTCTGTCCCCATCCCAATTTGACACCCATTATTTTAGAATTTAGACTTTTATTTTTAGCTTCTTTTAGATGTTTCAACATCTTAAAAAGATTTTACAACTTTCACTTTTCTTTCCTGTAACTTAAAAGTCTTCTGTTTGGTTCAACTCTCTTCTCTTGGCCCAGTGCTGTCCTTTCCAAGATTCTATTTGGCTCTTTTCAATATCTATCTTTTGCTTACGAAATACCTTCTTATTTGAAGGTACAATTTTTTTTTTCTTTCAATTTTTCTCCCTTTCTATTTCTACTTGTTTATCTTATAATTTATGGGTTTTTTTTTTTTTTTTTTCCTTTAATTTGTTCAACCAATGGGTAGGCTTTATTCATTATTTTTGTCTAGAATTCCATATTGGCTTCTACTTAAATTTTTGTGTGTTTGACATTAGGAGAGGCAAATCTCGAGATTGATGGATGAGTGTGAAAATTCAAAACTACTGATATGAGATCCACTGCCTATTTTGATTGCAAATTTAATACTTCGGAATTTAAAAATAAAAAATAAAAAGCTAGTCACGAAAACATATGTTTGCATGTATTTGATACTTCAGTTTTTATTGAGTTACGAATTAATACGAGAGTTCGGCCTTGCGAACACCAACCCCCCCCCCCCCCCCCTCCAACCCAAAACAGAAATTCTCGGTTCTGCCCCTGCATTTGGGCCTACACAACTAAAGTGGATGTGGTTTAGTAAGGTGTGATTAGGTGCCATGATCAGAGGCTCATTTGACACTAAGAGTAATTCTGTGGGACACAATTGTTTACAATTGCTAACATTGGAGCTCTATCACTCTCGCCTAGGTGTACCGTTGACACCACTTTTATTATGCATCACTGACAACAGGCCACATCAGCAATTATGAAAAAAAATTGTTAAAAATAGTGTCCTTAGACTTATGTGACAATGCTTGTGAGAGTTAACGACATAACAATAATCTATCATTTAGTTTTGATGGTTGGTGACAGTGGCGGCGCCACGTTAATGTCAGGGTGTTCCCAGGAACACCCTGACTTGAAAAAAAAAAAATTTATATATAGTAATTAAATTTTTTTTATTTGTTTACCTTCTAAAAAAAAAAATGAGGAACACCCTCAATAAAAAATGAGGAACACCCTCAGAGAAAAAAAAATTTATTTGTTCTACTTTCAAGCAAAAAAAAGCCCCAAAAAAATTTGAAATAAATCTGAAAAAAAAAAAAAATTGTATCAGGCAAGCCCACCAGAAAAGAAAGCCCAATATACTGAAAACAGAAACCCACAGATTCTTAAAAAAAAAAAGAACAGATTGGTGCAAGCCCAGCACAGAGCAAACCCACATAAACTTAAAACGTATACGGTATACCCATTACCCATTCTATTACTCAATTCCAGAATTCCTAACCTAATAAGAACCTCACGTTCTAACTTTAGTCACATTTCAGCAGCAGCAGTAGCGACTTAGCATCAGCAAGGCTGCGAAGGCAACGATTTTGAAAAAAAAAAAAAAACTCAGCAAGGCAACAACAGCAAGTCAGCAACACTGAACATCCAGATCAGCTCTACGATGGGGAGATTGCAGGATGACTTGGCCCAGATCGGAGATTGCAAGATCAGCGACGGCAAAAGCGAGATTGGGTCCATCGGAAAATAAGAATCTCGGCCTTCAAAGTGCCGCCGCGCGAGATCGGGTCCATCGGAAAATAAGATTTTGGCCTTCAAAGTGCCGTGGCGCCGCCCCTGACCGTAGGCGACATTGAGGTATTTCAGAGCTCTCTCCTTTTCCCTATCTCATCTCTGCTCTCTCTCTCTCTCTCTCTCTCAGTTTTTCTCTAGTACTTTCTGACTTGTGTTGTGACTTAGACTTATCTTATTGTGGGGTGGATGGGGCCGGTATTGAATTGGAGCAGCCGAGCAGTGTCTGTCATCCCTTAAAAGTAAGTGATAAAATGTTACGAATTTTGCATATATATCCTTTTATTGTACTATTTTTTATTCTTGTTTTTTATTGTTTAATTACATATTTATGTTATAATATTTAAAAAAAAAGTAATTGTTATGTAATAACTAAATGATTTAAGTGTTAAAAAAAAATTAAATATTTTTTATTTATTTGAAGTTTATTTATTTGGATCAATAATTTTATGTTGTATAAAAAAATATAAATATATATTATTCTTAATTTTTTTAGAAATCTCAAAACACCCTAAAATAGTACCTCGAAATAGATTAACAGTGAAATATTCTATTCCATTAAACAAACCAAAACAAAGTTTAAAACGGTATTCATAACATTGCTTTTGAGCAAAAAGAAAAAAGTTAAAAAAAATTGAGCTAAAATAAAAAAGAAAAAATTGTAACAAAGAATTTGAAGAAAAAAAAAATTGTTACAGAGCAAGCAAACCTAGGAACACCCTGAAAAAATTTCCTGGAGCCGCCACTGGTTGGTGAGCAATTTTTTAAATAGATTTGGTCACTGATAAGCAATTGTTCAATACAGAGTATTGGAGTAGGAATTTGTCATGATATACAATTCCTTGAGCTTGCTGCATTATATAGAGCAAGAGGTTCTCCATTTTGTTGAAATAATAGTGGTCTTTTAGGTCACTATGCATAGGATATGTATGACAAAGTCTTGAGTGTAAATGCTAGCAGGTGCTCATATAATATGCTATCCTGGGGCCTTTAACGTTAGCACTAGTGAATTGTTATGGGAAGTGATGCAGACAATAAATCTAGAGACTAAAAATTTTCCACAATAATCAAGGTGGCATTATATGATTAATGTATTAAATGTGGCAAGGCTGATGTTGTATTGATCATATCTTGGCACGTCAACAATTATGAAAAAAAACTCTCAATTTTTTTGTTGCTCCTAACATTACTCAGTAAGAAATAAGAACCTATAGGCTTCTTCTGCGCAATTTTTTTTTCTTCAGAATTGAGTGTATAAAAACCAATTATAGCTGCAATACTTATCTTCAGTAACAAAAACAAATCAATTATTACCAAACTTTCATAGCAGCAGATAACCAGGTACTTGAAAATCCGTAGTAACTCTAAATTTTCTGTTGTAGACTGAATGCAATTTCACTATGAGCCTTATTTCGTTATCGTGGCAGTTGTTTGTAGCTACTTGCTCACCCCTTGAGATTCTAGTGGTAGCTATGCAATATGGGGCCACTCTACCCTTGTTGACCACTTGACCGGTATCAAAGTTCGGATTTCTTTTGCTGGTTTATCAAATTTTGGATTTAGTCACTTCAATATCTTCCCATATGATGGATAAAAGGTTAAACATTTAGATTTTACTTTACTTGGTAATAAGCAGTCTGGTGAGAGAATTGCAACCTCAGGGCATGAAGAGACTGTAGTACTTGCGGTGATAGATTATTCCAAAATTGAAATCCAAAGGATGTGTTCTAGATTCTATTCTGAAACTTTTAGTTCATTATAACATATCCAACTTTTCTCATAAAGGTTTGGAAATATGCAGGTAAGGCCTTCCACTTGACAAGCAAAAGAGGGGAGATATTTACCTGTGTTGATGGATATGAAGAACAAAAGCCTTAAAAGGGGTGAACCACAGGGCAACATTCACTTAGGAAGGAATAGGATTTATTAGAAAAACTCTCCACTGATATATCTCAATTTTGTTTTGGATGTAATACTCATGACAATTATTTGTACTAGCTCTTTGCATATACTCTGCATATGTTAGAAAACCTTTTTTTTTTCTTTCTAAATAAGTCTTATTGCGTGATAATTATAGTTTCTATTTGCTCATAAGTAAGTCCCTCTCCATTACATTTGTTGTTACAAATAATTAAATTTTAAAAGATTGAGTTTCTAAAAAAACAATAAATAAAAGATAGGTAATTTTCTTTCACCACAAGCGATAGGTAGTTGGCTCAAATTCAAGAATGAATCAAACAAGAAGAAGAAGAAGAAGAAGAAGAAGAAGAAGAAGAAGCAAGACTGACTATATGCCTGTTTGTTTTAGCTTTCTCAAGCCAAAAAGCACGCTTTGAAACTACAAATATAACATGTGCATTTGGTTAGACATAAAACGCAACTTTTTTAAAAAAGTTATGTTTTGGGTTTGTGAAGAGAACGCGCAATTTCAAAAAAGAGCTGTGAGGAGCATTTTACAGAAGCTACTGAGCATTGATAAATCTAGCCGTTGGGTTACTGGTTCAGTTACCAAATTGCCCTCACTTTTACTTAAAACTCTAATATGCCTTTTAATAAATCAACAATTCATTATGGGACAGAAAAAGAACATGAATCAACAATCCTTTGCCCCCAGTTACCATTAAAAAAGCACAAATTACAAAAATATAAATCAAAGCCTTGTTTATTTATTCAAGGTACTACCAAACAGAGGGTTGAGATAAATAGAAAAAAAAATATTAATAAAAAAAAATTGAAAACCTGTATTTTCAGGAAAAAAGAACCAGTTGTAGCGGCAAAGAATTTTTTGTCAATGTTGACGGAGAGATCGGAGTGCGTGAGCGATGGAGGGAGGTGCCGTACCACCACCTTCGTCTTCTCCGATGGCTCTTTCATCGATTTCGTCCCAAAATCTCTCTCTCTCTCTCTCTCTGCTTTTTTCAATGTGTGTGTGTGTTTGTATTTTGGAGCGTTGTGTTTGTGTTTGGGTGAGGAAGAAGTGGAGCGTTGCGTTTGTGTTTAGGTGAGGAAGAAGACCTGAAGAAGAGAAGAGACAAGATCACTAGTGGAGGAAAAGTAAAGAATTTATACGGGAATGGGGGAAGAAACTAGTGGATGAGAAAAGGGAAGTAAAAAAAAAAATTGGTGGAGAGTGGGACACATGGAGATGATGTAGGGAAATTCATTAAATAAAAGTTACAATTGTGTTAAAACACAATAAATTTTCATAACAATTGAGGTATCAAATATTTCATATGTCAAAATAAAATTAAATAAATTAATAAAATATTAGATTAGGACTGACCACAACTAAAAACAAAAAGTTTTGTAAAATTATTGTGACATTTTATTATATTTCTAAACTTTTTAAATTAATACTTTTTAAAAAAAAAATAGTGCTATTGATAGAATATTTTTATAATAATTTCATAATAAAGTTTACATAATAAGTTGTTATTGGTTTTCATCTAAACCTACTAGTGACATTATTTTTTTTCCTACCATTAACAACTTGTCATATAAATTTGATTGTGAAATTTTTGTAAAAATATTATGTCTATAGAGATAATTAAAAAAAAAATTCTCTTTATATATATCTTGTTCTTTTTAATAATTTAATACTCAAATTCTCACCTTCATAAGTATTACACTTAACTTTTTTTAAAAGTATTTTTTAACAATTTTACCGAGCGCTTAACTTTTTTAAAAGCTCAATTCCATTACTTTTTCTAAAAGCCAGTTTCAAAAAAAGCCCACTTCTCCTAAATGTTAAAAAAGAGGAAGGAAGACTGACAAGTCAAAAGTTGGGACTCTGAATGACCTCAGCTGTTCAAAATGACCAAAGCGTGTGCCAACGTAATGTATCACAGGCTTTTTGTTCCAATGAATTCACAATCACAATGAAGTCAGTGAATAGCTGCTAGTGCCAAGCTGAAGTAAGAGCAGATCACCAAGTACAGTACCAGTTTTTGAGAAATGAATTATTAAATATCATGCGATGCAAGAACACTTCTTCAGTGTTCATCAAAAAAAAGAGTTCATCAAAAAAGAACACTTATTCAGTGATGTTTGTAATGAAAAATGTTTTTGTTGCACAAATAATGGCATTGCTAGCAACTGGGAATAAGGTCCTCAGGCAAAGCAATGCAACATAATAACAAAGGTAGCTGACTCAGCTGATAAAGTCATCAAACCTTGTAACAAACAACTAAAATTAAATTCCACTTTACAGCTAAAATTACATAGTAATACTAATGGCAGTGCAAAGTGCAGCATTATAGGAACAGGTTACAAGTAGCTGCAGTCATATCTTGTAACAAGTAACACTAAAAAAAAAATTAGTCTTATGAATTAATGTAGGTCAGATTACATCAAATCGTAAAAAAGCCAAGCCATCAGATAGCCTTACAAGAATGTGTGCCTGTAAATCTTCTACTTCATCTTAAACTAAAACAAAAATTCAGAAACCCATTCCTTATAACCATAAACAAGAATTAAAAAAAGCAGTTTCCATATTACCGTACACTATAACATATTTCTTTAGATAACATTTTCAAAAGATGACCCCAACAATACTAATAGAAACAAGTAGCTGAACATACTATATATGACAACTTGCATATAAAAAAGTGCCTTGATTTCTTATCCAGCTTGCATGTTTGCTCCACAAGGCTCTCTATGAAAGTTGGAACTTGGAACTATAGTTGGTGGATATAATGTTGAATATCAAGATCCCTCTCATCTAAATATTCGCAGCCAAGTGAAACTCACACACACTTCGACTTCCACAACCTTTGTAATCCATTTATCCTTAAACTGAGACCTGCCTTGGTGCTTTTTCACCAGAATTTCGCCATGCCTGGTGCAACCAAAAAAATGTACAAAATTTTTCAAGCCAAAATTAGAAAGTTTAGTCCATGATTCTATTTTACCACACTTTCTCATCACCCAAATGTAGAATGTGTCCACTGATGTGGTTGTAGGCCAAATTCCTAAATTGATATGGTGGCCCAGCAGGCAGTTCTACTTCTTGGAAACTCTCGCTATTGACATCAAATGACAAAAATGATTTGATCTCTATCAACCCGTTCACCTTGTAAAGTAATCAACCAAGTCAAAGCCCCACTTACAAATGTGGCAAACAAATGGAAATCATCTATATCTATATATATCTAAAAGTTGAAGCGTAGTATTTATTGTTGCTACGCTCCAGTTAAGCCACATCATCGCCATGTCACAAAGTTTTTTTTTTTCCTTTTTTTTTTTTTTGGGTTTCCACTTCATATATTCTCTTTAATCAATCCCATTCTCTCTCTCTCTCAACTCATCATCTTCCCATCAAACAAACGGCTAATGTTTACACTATTAATGACTTTTCCATTAAATTCAAATTCCCTTAAATTCAGCAATCAATCATTCTCTCTCTCTAACTTATCATCTCCTTATCAAAAAAATGGCTTCTTTTCCCCCATCAAAACATTTAATTGCCTCCCTTTGGATTTAAAACCGACTGATTTATATATATATATATATATATATATATATATATATATATAGGGTGTGAATTGCTTTCTTTCCACCCCATCAGTCACCAAATTACATCTAGAATTGGAAAGTCCATTTGAGGTTAGTTTTTCTTTTTCTTCCCTTGAACTTCTTTGCTTTTTTCTTTTTTCCAATTTTCAATTGATAGTCTATCTCTTTGTATTCATGTGTACAATTTTTCTTTATATTATTATGTTTTACCCATTAAAATTGTTAGTGTCTAAAGAATTGAAATGCGTTTTATTGATTTAGTACATGATCATTTGCCTCCCATTTGTTCATTTTATTTTCTGAATGGCTTTGTAATTTTTAAATTAAATACTACATAAATTCTTGCTACTTTTCTTTTAATCTCATCTAAATCTATGCTAATTTTTAACTTCTTAGGATAACTTGGAATAGGAAACAAAATATTATGATTGATAGGTATGGATCATATGTTGTTCCTCTTTCTCTTTGTTTTTGGGATTATAACTTAGTTTAATATGGTTATTTTAATTAATTTTTTGACAAATTACGATGTAAAGGTTTGTATTGGATTTTCTTTTCTAGGGTTGTAAATACCATGTTTCTTTTCTTTTTTTCAATTGATATTCTATTTCTTTGTATTCATATTTACAATTTTTTTTACATAATTGTGTTTTACCCATTAAAATTGTTTGTGTTTAAAGAATTGGAATGCGTTTTATTGATTTAGTACATGATCATTTGCCTCTCATTTGTTAATTTTATTTTCTGAAGAGCTTTGTAATTTTTTTAAATTAAATACTACATAAATCCTTGCTAATTTTCTTTTAATCTCATCTAAATCAATACTAATTTATAACTTCTTAGGACACCTTGGAAGAGGAAACAAAATATTATGATTGATAATTATTGACTGCATGGTGTTCGTCTTTTTCTTTGTATTTGGGTACCATTTATCTTCTCAAAAAAAAAAAAAAAAAAAAAAAAAAAAAAAAAAAACAATTCTTACAATTTATAACTATTGCATCCATTTTATGACTGTGGACATGTATGCAATATTTCTTTATGTTTCCATGGTAATACTAATGTCCATTACTTTGAAATTAAAAAATTCTTTCAATTGAAGCATATACCTCGACGTGATCTCATTCTTAGGAAATCTTTCAACTTAATTCAAATCATGCTAACCAATAGAGAGAGAGAGAGAGAGAGAGAGAGAGAGAGAGAGAGAGAGAGAGAGATAATAAATAGAATGATTTTGTATAGTCCAACATGAATTAAATCATATTACCTTAGTAATTAGCTTAATTAAGCCTATCTAATTCTCAAGAGAAAAAAAAAACCCCTTAAACTTATATCTTATATCTTATTGTTCAATTTGGTTATGATATGTTGCACTTCACTCCATCATACTCCTTAAATATTCAAAAATATAGTAGAAATAACATAAGAAATATAATAGATAAATACAATAGGAAATCAACTAGGCAGTTCTTTTGTACTACAAATTTCACTATTATAATTCTTAAATAATATGTACTTAGATATTCACTTAGCTCTTTTAGAAATACAATCAATTTTTTTTGCCTTCCTATATATTTCTTCTATCTAACTGGAAAAAAAAAAATCCATAAAATTCTCATTTATGAAGGAAATTGTTTTCTCCAGTTAACATTTTTGGGGAAAAAAAAATAATGAATACAAAAGGTCTTAAATTTTTCATAAGCCTATATGGTAGCCCACAAGTCCTCTATTCAGACTTACTATTATGTTACTACATTGGATTTGATGAGTTTTTTTATAACATTAATTATGCAACTTACCAGTTATAAATACATTTTTCAATTACTAAAACATACAAAGTCTCTTTCTCTTCTCCAACCTTTCTCCTCCCTCAACACTTATGTATCGTATATACATTTTTTCCTTCCACACACACACACACACACACATACACACACATATATATTATATTTATATATGTTCTCTTTTAATCTCTCTTAAAAACAGTAAGTATAGTATTTGTGATGGAAATTTTTTTAATTATCACTACATATTTGTGATATTTTTTAATCTCTTTATTAATTATCACTAAAATTTAGAAATTGTGTTTGGCTTCATTTTGCTAGGTTCTTTTTCATGATCATTAATTTATATGCTATGAGTTGGGTTAAAGCTGCAAAACTGGGAAAGATCAAACAAGATATAGTTGCTACATGAATATTTTAGAAAGCAAAAGTATTATTATACAAAAACAAATATGGATATATATAAACAATTATACCGCGAATACGTTTGCTTTCCCCTACCCCATTTATGCTATTTATTAATTGACTAAAATCAACTACGCATTTTTAGTTTTTTGGAGAAATGACCAACTACACATTTAGCTTCCTTAGTTTTTCACATTTTTTAAATTGTATGGAAAGGAATAATAGAAATCAATATATGTTTTGGGGAGAATTTTTTTTTTTTTTTGTAATAGTTGATTCTCATACATGAGTTTAGTGATTATCAAAATAGAAACTATTATAATTTTGTTTAATAGTTCTTTTGTGATAAAATGGAAACAAAGTTTGGATAAATTTCTCAGTAGCTTCTCCAAAAATGAAAAATAATGTTAATATTCAAATGAAACCAACAAGATTCATTTTCAAGTTCTAATAAAAATTATACATTTTCCACTTTTTAATTGTGTTGTGTTTTGATACATATCTCACACTATTATTACGTATTACAAAATATTTTGCAATATATACTGATTGAGAGTAAAATGCAACATGTTTCCTTGCCAAAATACACACACACACACAAAATCAAGATAAAGACTTCTTTACTTACATAAAATTTATTATATATATTACAATGTAAACACATTATTGTGAGATGAGTTTTGGACTATTACTTATAAATCCCAACTATTATTCCCATTCTTTAATTAACAAAAAATAATATGTTATCAAAATTACCTTGCGCATTGCGCGGGTCTGCGACTAGTAAACATAATAACTGCACCACCATTGGGTTCCAATGGGACTACAACCATCTTCCATGAGTCTGAGCTTGAAGTGTAAACCTCAGCCACACTTGGAAGCACATTGAAATCGAAGGATGCATCTTGGGAACAGAAAAGCTTTACAAGTTTGTAGTCATCGGTATCAGAATGATAGTCGAATCCAGTAGCAAACCATGTATATTGGCAAGAATCACTTACATCTTAAGTTTCCTAACGCTAGGATTCCACAAGTATATATATTGAAGAAGATTGGATATAACTTATAAGTACCTCGTTAGCGAAACACAATAAGCCATTACACTAGCCTATAATCTATATCTATATATATCTAAAAGCTAAAGTGTAGCATTTATTATTGTTACACTTTAGTTAAGCCACATCAGCGTCATGTCATCATTCATTTTCTTTCTTTCTTTTTTATTTTTTGATTTACCTATTGACATTTATTGAGTCTCTCTACTTAAATTCAGGTGTTATTTTATCTCCAATTATACCATGTGTCTCTCCATTAACCTAAACTCTTCACATGCTGCAATTATATGGAATTCTGATAGTCACCAATAGATAACAACCTCCTCAACTCCTCACTTGTCATATTTTTTTCTTTATAAATTTTCAATTGTTCCCTCCACAAATTGATTGGCATGACCTTCAATGGGATAAATTCTTGAGTGTTTTTCCTGTTCTTTCAATCATGACTCAAGCCCATCTTCCAAAACCCAATCCAATTAGTGCAAGAGACAGAGCTTGCAAACGAAACTGAAGCACATAAGAGGCAAACATTAGTAGCCCAAGTCCAAAGTGGATGAACTCAAAATGAGTTTTGTTATTTGTGTTATTCTTATTATTTATGTAAAATTGTGATTTATAACTATGTTTTATGTTGGCTTTATTCCATGACAAGAAGTGTTGTAATTGCTTTAATTTTGTTCCTTGTATTTTGTGGGATTTTATTGTATTGGGTTTAGTATTAAGTTGGTGAAGAATCGAGCATGAATTGAAGAACAAGTAGATTTCGCGAGAAGCTCGCAAGAAGATAACCTGTGAAAAAGCCACGTCAGACGCACATGCTAGAAGTTGAAGAATCGTGCCAAGTTGTCAATTTCGCAAGTATCTTGCGAGTAAGGCCTTTCTGCGAGATAGTCGCGAAACTCTCTGCTTGAAGGATTTTTAAGTGTGACTTTTTTAACTTTCACCCATACTATATATACCTTCATTACTCACAAATGTATAAAGGGTCACTCAGAGAAAAAAAACCCTAGATAGGTTTTCAACAACACTCACACTCATTCTTTTAGAGAGAAAGCTACTCATTCTTAATGAGAAATTATTATAGTCTCTTCTCCTTCCCTCTCCCATTATCATACCTCGAGAGGAGATTTATACCCAAACATAACCCACACCTATTCAGAGTGTAAAGAGTGTTTTGGAGCTTGGGAAGCTTTGAGGATTTGCCAAAAGAAGCCAGTAAGGCTTGGCAGATGCTATCGGGCGCATTATAAGGTTCGAAAAGCTAGACAAGTCACATTTCGAGAAGCCTTGTTGGAGTAGGAGCTTGGAAGGCTTAAGTACATTGAGTAGATTAGACTTGAAAGGTCTCTTGCTGTAACGTCCCAGTCAGCCCCTAAAAAAAAAAAAAAAAAAAGGGTCAGCTTCTTTGAGTTCACACGTGCCTCCTAACTACCCCACCTACCCCACCCTTCCCCACCACTTATTTTGCACTTATCTCTTTACTCTTTGGCCAGCTCACTCTATTCTTTTCCTTTCATTTTTTGTTTTCTCTCATACAATCCTCTACACTTTTACTCTCTCACTGGTACTACTACACCATCACCACCACCACCACTATTTCCACCATCATTTTCTAGCAAGATCACCGGAAAATTCTTGTGAACCCATAAGCACCTTCACATCTTTTATTTGAGATAGAAATTTTTAATCTTTTTGGTGGGTTTTACACTTTTGCTTAAAGTTATTTTTATCTAAGCTTGAATAATGATACCCATGTGATTTATGAGCATTAGAAGTGATATTTATGTGTTTTTATGTATGGGTTTTGTATTGATGAAATTATTTGATGAGTGGGTATATAATTTGTGCTAAAAATGGCTACTTAAGGTTTATGTATAGTGGAAAAATTTAGGAGTTTTAAGTTATAACATGTGATGGTTGGTAAATTTAATTTTTTCATTGCCATTGGGTTTATTTGGAGTTAGTTGAAGTCCTAAATTTCTTGTCTCGGAGGATATTTTGATTTTACTTTCATGGGTTTCTTAATAATGTAGTGTAAATTTTATGGAAGCTAGTTATAATTTTGAAGATGATATTAAATGGGTTAACTTTATAAATTGGAGTTGATGTCTTGTGAATCAATTTGTTGAGAAACTTTGGAAGTGGTATATATTATTATTGATGAGGTTAAATACTAGACTTACCTAATTAAGTGCTTATTTAGCAATTCCTAAATTGTAGCTAGATACAATTTTAAGTTTTATACTTATTGTGTTAGGTTTGCTTGATATTATTGACGTTCAAGCTAATCTCCTTTGGAGCTTGGAGAATTAAGCTTTTTGCGGGTTGCAAGGTAAGTAGCTTCTTAATGGGATATTTTTGGAAAATAACCATATTTCATAAATGATGTTTTTGGGTCAAACACATTTTGAAAAATTATATATGGATACATGTTTTCTTAAAATTGTTGTGTTTTGACCCTATTACATATTATTATATCTGAAAATGCATCATATTTGATATTGCATTTGGGGAAATGCATGAATTGTTGACATGGAAAATATGAGCATCTTTTATTTAATCTTTGATAAAGAAATTATGAATTCTATGGTTTATTAGAAAATCTAAAGATGCTTATCTTGTCTTGCTATTGGGAAATTGATATAAAATCTTTTTGACAAGAATGAAATTGAAAACCTTACAAACTTGTGAAAGTTAGATTTTAAGGTTTTCCTAAAATTACCTAGATATAAACTATGTATTTGGAAGTAATGTAACATGTAAGCTTTATGTGGTCTTAACACCATGCCATGTGTGATTTTTCGGTGATCACCCGATTTAGTTTTCATAGTCTTTGTGGCAACGTAATCAAATCTAGGTCAGTACTCTCTCACTTTGGATAACGCATTCTTCTCTGCTACCCATAGGGGGAAGAGGTTCCTTGATTGTGTGTGGATGAGGCTGCTGCCCATGGGGCTAAGAGACCACATGCAAGAGAGGCCCTATTTGACGCGCTCTCTCTGCTGCCCATGGGGAGAGAGAAAAACCTTGAGGGTATGGGTAAGGCTGTTGTCCATGGGATCAAGGGTCTACATACCAGAGAGGACAATATCATGCCAGTTGTGAATGGGTGGATCCCTTGACCGGTCTATGTAACAGTGTGGTATATTTATCATAATTTATCATATGTTAGATTTTATGGCTTTGAAAATTATATTATTAGTGCTCGTAGATTGTAGATTATGGTATATAGTTTCAAAGTATTTACTTTGAGAAACTTTATGTTTCATTACTTAATCATTCTTGTCATATTATTATTATTGAAGATGAAACTTGCATTCTCCCACCCCCATTAATTATGCTACTTATTGGGCTTTAGCTCATCCCACCATTTAACAGTTTTTCAGAGTAATTAACTATACTTTGGATATGGTGCTTACTTCGTTGGTGATGATTGAAGAGCTATGTTAAATTTGAAGACTTTTGCTATAAATGGTTGGTGACTTGTTTTTCCTATGTTCACCGAGACATTAATCAATTCTATCGGAGGTTGGTCACTTGAGGTTTGTTAGCCTTAGGCGTGGTAGGCCTAGACTTGAGATTAAGATTTCTTATTCTTGATAAGATTGTGACTTTGTGTAATCCAAGAGTTTTGTAATATATATTCATGTATTATGTGGAGGCATATGATTTTTAGTTATTGTTCATAAATGTGTTATAGAGCTCTGACTTGTAATGTGGAGATTTATGGTTATATATTCTTGTCCTGTGGAAATGATAAGAAAATAAAGATTTTTCCATTTTTGGTTTTCCAAATATGGAAAAATCTACAGGTACCTATGAAATGTTTCTCATGCTTTGGACCCTTTGGGGTTTGGGGCGCGACAGTTATGGTATCAGAGCATAGGTTATGATTCTGTAGACTTTGAAAATAGGAATTGATTATGATCTAAGTCAGAGCACTAGGGGTCGATGAATCCTTTATTCTTTTCGTTTGTTTCAGCTTCCACCTGTTTTTTCTTTATTCTTATCTAGCTTGTCTATGCTAACCTTCTATGTTGCCTTGCGATTACCTGCCTTGTTTCTTGCACATAGACATAAGTATCTTTGTACATTATACCTCCTAAAAAGATAGCACATAAAGTAAGGCATGTAGATGGGGTTGCAGCTCTAGAGCATGGCCTTAGGCGGTGCCAAGGGCATGAGAGATTTGTCAATACTGATGGTGGTGAGATTGATAAGGTGGCAGAGAGGATCTATGCTAGGATGGCTAGATTGGTCTAGGGTGGTGGGTGTAGGTGGGAGGGTTATTCTTTTGGGGAGTTCCATAAGCAAAACCCTCCAACATTTAATGGGGAGCCTGATTTTGGAATTATTGGTTTCTACCCCTGTTGGTGATACTTTAATGACTAATCTTGTGCTTAAGTATCGTATTCTTTGTATTAAGGGTAGAGAGTTATTTGGTTGAGTTGGTGTTGTTAGATATGCATGATTTTGATGTCATTTTGGGCATGGATTGGTTGGCTTCTTACCATGCTAGTGTGCATTGTTTTGAGATAGAGGTGATGTTTAGGCCTCCAAGTGAATCAGAATTTCTGTTTAAGGCCTCATGTTTGCCTTTTATGCCTCGTGAGATGTTTGCCTTTCTATTTGCTAGTGTAATGGATTTACAAAGCTAAGAATTGGAGATAGGAGACATTCCCATAGTGAGGGAATTTCTGGATGTTTTTCCTGATGATCTACCTGGGTTGCCCTCAGATCATGAGATCAAGTTCTCTATTGACCTCCTTCCTGATACTGCACATATTTCTAAGGCACCATGTA
Source organism: Castanopsis chinensis (assembly GCA_032878915.1). Lineage (NCBI taxonomy): Eukaryota > Viridiplantae > Streptophyta > Magnoliopsida > Fagales > Fagaceae > Castanopsis > Castanopsis chinensis. Next base: position 2,838,816 of record JAVQMG010000096.1, read on the forward strand.
GAATGGCACCTACAGAGTTGAAAGAACTTATGGAGCAATTGGTAGAATTGTTGGACAAGGGGTTTATTCGCCCTAGTGCTTCGTCTTGGGGAGCTCCAGTTTTATTTGTCAAGAAAAAGAATGGGTCTATATGATGTTATATAGTGATTACCATGAGCTAAATAGAGTTACCATTCGGAAAAATATCATTTGCCTCATATTAATGACCTATTTGATCAGTTGCAAGGAGCACAAGTCTTTTCTAAGATTAATCTTCGTTCTGGTTACCACCAACTGAAGATTAAGGGTGAGGATATACCAAAGACGGCCTTTTGGACTAGATATGGTCATTATGAATTTTTGGTGATGTCGTTTGGATTAACTAATGTCCCTGCTACTTTTATGGATTTTATGAATAAGGTATTTCATGAGTACTTTGATCGATTTGTCATTGTATTCATTGATGATATTTTGATTTATTATAAGAGTCAAGAAGAGCATGAAGAATACTTGAGGATTGTTTTACAGATTCTAAGAGAAAGGAACTTGTATGCTAAACTGAAAAAGTGTGAATTTTGGTTGAATCAAGTGGTGTTCTTGGGTCATGTGATATCTAAGGATGGAATTACGGTGGATCCTAATAAGATAGAAGCGGTGGTTAATTGGGATAGGCCTATAAATGTGAGTGAGGTTATAAGTTTCTTGGGCCTTGCTGGTTACTATAGAAGATTTGTAGAGGGATTCCCACATTGCAGCTCATTTGGCACAATTAACTTGGAAGAATGTTAAATTTGAATGGAAGGAAGAATGTGAGAAAAGCTCCCAAGATCTAAAGCAGAGATTGGTCACAGCTCCAGTGTTAACTATCCCTTCAGGCACAGGAGGTTTTGTCATTTATAGTGATGCTTTCCATAAGGGACTTGGTTGTGTGTTGATGCAAAATGGTAAGGTTGTGGCTTATACCTCTCGTTAATTGAAAAATAATGAGAAAAATTATCCCACTCAAGGCTTAGAGTTGGCTGTTGTTGTTTTTGCTTTGAAAATTTGGAGACATTATTTGTATGGGGAAAGATATGAGATTTTCACTAATCATAAAAGTTTAAAGTATTTCTTTACCCAAGAGTTAAATATGAGGCACTGGAGATGGTTAGAACTAGTTAAGGATTATGATTGTTTTATTAACTATCATCCTGGTAAGGCTAATGTTATAGCTAATGCTCTTAGTAGAAAGCCTTCAAGTTTTTCAACTGCTTCTAACCACTCAAAAGAAAATTATTCAAGATCTTGAAAGGATGGAGATTGAGGTTGTTATGGGCCATTCTGAAGTCTACTTGTCTAGTTTGAGTGTTCAACCAACTTTGGTGGAAAGAATTAAATTGTCATAGGCCGATGACCCACATTTAAAGAAAATCATTGATGAGGTGCATAGTGGAAAGAAATCTAAATTTTTATTTCTGAGGATGGTGTTTTGAGATTTGGGAGTAGACTTTGTGTGCAAATGATCTATTGATTAAAAAGGAGATTCTAGAGAAAGTGCACTATTCCCCATGTACAATACATTCGGGGTAGTACAAAAATGTACCATAATCTTCGTGAAAACTTTTGGTGGAATAATATGAAAAGGGAGATTGCCCACTTTGCAGAGCAATGTTTGACTTGTCAGTAGGTTAAGGTGTTGCATCAACGATTCTCGAGTTTGTTGCAACCACTGCCTATTCCCCAATGGAAGTGGGAGAAAATTTCTATAGATTTTGTTTTAGGATTACCGAGATCGCCTAAGGGTCATGAAGCTATTTGGGTGATTGTTGATAGAATTGCAAAATCAACTCATTTTCTCCCTATTCGGATGAACTATTCCCTTGATCAGTTAGCTCAACTCTATTTTGATGAGATTGTGAGACTTCATGATATACCCACTTCTATTGTTTCAGATAGAGATCCAATGTTTACTTCTATTTTTGGGGTGGTGTGCAAAAGGCCTTAGGTACTAGATTCGATTTTAGCACAGCTTTCCACCCTTAGACAAATGGATAGTTTGAAAGGACTATTCAAACTTTAGAATATATGTTGAGAGCATGTGTTTTGGATTTTAAAGGGATTTGGACTAGTCACTTACCTCTAGTGAAGTTTGCTTACAATAATAGTTACCATTCAAGTATTAGAGCAGCACCTTATGGGGCTTTGTATGGGAAAAAGTGTGGATCCCCAATTTGTTGGGAGGAGGTTGGAGAATGAAAACTCTTGGGGCCAAAGATTATTCAGAGGACTTGTGAAAAGGTAAATATGATTCGTGATAAACTACGAGTAGCCCAAATTAGACAAAAGAGCTATTATGACATTAAAAGGAAGGCTTTGGAACTTGAAATTGGAGATAAAGTTTTTCCTACAGGTTTCACCTATGAAAGGAGTAATGAGATTTGGTAAAAAGGGTAAGTTAAGTCCTAGGTTTGTAGGGCCTTTTGAGGTATTGGAGAGAGTGGATGAAGTTGCATATAGAATTTCCCTACCACCGGCCCTGTCAAGAATGTATAATGTTTTTCATGAGTCTATGTTAAGGAAATACATTCCTGACCCTTCACTTGTATTGAGCTATAAGCCGATTCAAATTAGAGATTATTTTTCATATGAAGATATTTTGATAGAGATTTTGGATCGTAAGGGCAAGTCTTACGCAATAGAACAATATCTTAGGTAAAGGTGTTTTTGAAGAATCATTCAACGAAAGAGGCATCTTGGGAGCATGAGGATGATATATTGTCAAGATACCCAAGCCTTTTTCAAGATCAAGGTATGTAAAATTTCGAGGACGAAATTTTTATAAGAGGGGAAAAATGTAACATCCCAGTTAGCCCCTAAAAAAAAAAACAAAAAACAAAAAAGGTCAGCTTCTTTGAGTTCACATATGCCTCCCAACTACCCCACCTACCCCACCCTTCCCCACCACTTATTTTGCACTTATCTCTTTACTCTTTGGCCGGCTCACTCTATTCTTTTTGTTTCATTTTTTGTTTTCTCTCATACAATCCTCTCTGCTCTTTTACTCTCTCGCCGGTATACTACACCATCACCACCACTATTTCCACCATCATTTTCTGGCAAGATCACCGGAAAATTCTTGTGAACCCATAAGCACCTTCACATCTTTTATTTGAGGTAAAATTTTCTAATCTTTTTGGTAGGTTTTACACTTTTGCTTTAGGTTATTTTTATTTAAGCTTGAATAATGATATCCATGTGATTTATGAGCATTAAAAATGATATTTATGTGTTTTTATGTATGGGTTTTGTATTGATGAAATTATTTAATGAGTGGGTATATAATTTGTGCTAAAAATGGCTACTTAAGGTTTATGTATGGTGGAAAATTTAGGGGTTTTAAGTTATAACATGTGATGGTTGGTAAATTTAATTTTTCCATTGCCATTGGGTCTATTTGGAGTTAGTTGAAGTCCTAAATTTCTTGTCTTGGAGGATATTTTGATTTTGCTTTCATGGATTTCTTAATAATGTAGTGTAAATTTTATGGAAGCGTCATAATTTTGGAGATGGTATTAAATGAGTTAACTTTATAAATTGGAGTTGATACCTTGTGAATCAATTTGTTGAGAAACTTTGGAAGTGGTATATATTATTATTGATGAGGCTAAACACTAGACTTACCTAATTAAGTGCTTATTTGGCAATTCCTAAATTGTAGTTAGATACAATTTTAAGCTTTATACTTATTGTGTTAGGTTTGCTTGATATTATTGACGTTCTAGCTAATCTCCTTTGGAGCTTGGAGAATTAGACTTTTTGCGGGTTGCAAGGTAAGTAGCTTCTTAATGGGATATTTTTGGAAAATAACCATATTTCATAAATGATGTTTTTGGGTCAAACACATTTTGGAAAATTATATATGGATATATGTTTTCTTAAAATTGTTGTGTTGTGACCCTATTACATATTATTATATCTGAAAATGCATCATATTTGGTATTGCATTTGGGAAAATGCATGAATTGTTAACATGAAAAATATGAGCATCTTTTATTTAATCTTTGATAAGGAAATTATGAATTATATGGTTTATTAGAAAATCTAAAGATGCTTATCTTGTCTTGTTATTGGGAAATTGATATAAAATCTTTTTGACAAGAATGAAATTGAAAACCTTACAACCTTGTGAAAGTTAGATTATTTAAGGTTTTCCTGAAATTATCTAGATATAAACTATGTACTTGGAAGTAATGTAACCTGTGACCTTTATGTGGTTTTAACACCATGCCATGTGCGATTTCCCGGTGATCACCCGATTTGGTTTTTGTAGTCTTTGTGACAATGTAATCAAACCTAAGTCAGTACTCTTTCACTTTGGATGACACATTCTTCCCTGCTGCCCATGGGAGGAAAAGGTTCCTTGATTGTGTGTAGGTGAGACTGTTGCCCATGGGGCCAAGAGACCACATGCAAGAGAGGTCCTATTTGACATGCTCTCTCTGCTGCCCATGGGGAGAGAGAAAAACCTTAAGGGTATGGGTGAGGCTGCTGTCCATGGTGTCAAGGGTCTACATACCAGAGAGGACAATATCATGCCAGTTGTGAATGGGTGGATCCCCTGACCGGTCTATGTGGTAGTGTGGTATATTTGTCATAATTTACAGTATGTTAGATTTTATGACTTTGAAAATTATATTGTTAGTGCTCGCAAATTGTAGATTATGGTATATAGTTTCAAGGTATTTACTTTGAGAAACTTTGTATTTCATTACTTAATCATTCTTGTCATATTATTATTATTAAAAATGAAACTTGCATTTCCCTTACCCCTATTAATTATGCTACTTACTGGGCTTTAGCTCATCCCAACCTCTAATAGTTTTTCAGAGTAATTAGCTATACCTTGGATATGAAGCTTACTTCGTTGGTGATGATTGAAGTGCTATGTTAAATTTGGAGACTTTTGCTGTAAATATGGTGACTTGTTTTTGCTATGTTCACCGAGACATTAATCAATTCTATCGGAGGTTAGTCACTTGAGGTTTGTTAGCCTTAGGCGTGGTAGGCCTAGACTCGAGATTAAGATTTCTTATTCTTGATAAGATTGTGACTTTGTGTAATCTAAGAGTTTTGTAATATATATTCATGTATTATGTGGAGGCAAATGATTTTTAGTTATTGTTCATAAATGTGTTATAGAGCTCTGACTTGTAATGTGGAGATTTATGGTTATATATTCTTGTCCTGTGGAAATGATAAGAAAATAAAGATCTCCTATAGTTTGGTTTTCCAAATTGGAAAAATCTACAGGTACCTATGAGATGTTTCTCATGCTCTGGACTCTTTGGGGTTTGGGGCGTGACACTTGCTATTCGTGTATACCAACTTATTGTCTAATAGATCGATTTACCGCTTGGAGGGTAGTGGTGTGGTTTTTCACCAAGTTCTTCAGTTTCCTCTTCGATAACACATCTCCGTATTATCTTGTGCTTGCATCTCTCTTCCCTTACTCTTGTGCTTTACTTTTATTTTTTGTTGTTAATGTTTATGCACTAGAGTAGTATCGATTGACTGCGCCTCATTTACTATTGTTTCTGCACTTAGATAAGTTAGAGTAAAATCAACCGAGCCGTAATTTTTTATTTGGGGTCTAAACAAGCTCTTGTATTTTAACATAAATCTGAGCTTTCAATTTATTTATTTATTTATTTCTATCTCATTACTAGAAGAAGAAAAAAAATGTAATTCAATTTTGGGATTTCATGATGAATGGGTTTGAGTTTTCATGGTCTCAAAGTGTATGAACTCAAAATGAATTTGAGTTTTCATGGCAAACGGTAGTTCCAAATAAGGCCAACTTTCATGTGGAGAGAACGTCAAGGTATTCTCCCTACAAATACTCCTTTATATGCAATGAAAATTGTATCACGCAATGAATGTGAAGTTTGTTTCGAAAATAGGAATTTGAGTTTATGTCAAAACACATTCTACAAAGTCTGTCTTTTAGAATATGCCTATAAATTTTGAGTAATAAATTACTATAAAGTCTGTCTTTTATTCCTTTTGTTTCAAATTAATTTTGGTTAAGATAACATTGTATTTTTGTGATAAATTTTTATTATTATGATAATCTTCTTATTCCTTAAGAGATGAGAAATTTGAATAATAAATTTGAAACTTATAAAGTTTAGTTGTATATCAAGATAAAAAAAAATACTTGTAGAAATTTAAAAAAAAATTAAATAATATTTGAAATGATTGTTACTTTTTATATATTATATATCATTACAAAATATTTATATATTATCAAGCATCACATGAGTCTACAGTTAGCATGTATTAAAAAAAATATCAAAGGGAAGTGGAACCTCAGAAATCCTCAAAAAGGTGCAATCACAAACTACCGTACATATTCTTTTCTTAGAAGGAATAGGATATGATGCAGTCAATGGCATGTGTATGAGATAACCATGATTGTGATTTTTAACATTACGATAAGGTGCGTGGAGATGAAACAAGGGCCGTTGATTAAGGAGTGTCAGGATTTGCAAACGCACCTTAATCTTAAAAGTGATTTCACAGGCAGTCTTGTGAAGATGTCGAACACAACATCATTTGAAACATGATGATAATGTTTTATTGGTGTTTGTGTTTTAGGATCCGTTTAATTGGATGAGTGAAAGAGTGGGAGGATAGAAAAGATTTTAATTTCTTTCTTTGTTGTTTGGTTGGGAGTGAAAAATTGGAGGACTGAAAAAAGTGAAGTTGTATAAATTTACGCATATACCCTTGTTAAAAAATGATACCCAATTAAAACCAAAAAACTAATAAACAACAACAACAACAAAAAATCAATCACCTAAATTTATTAAAAAATAAAATTCATGTCAAAAGAAATTCACATCTAAAAAAAAAAAAAAAAAAACACACACACACACACACACACAAGAAAGCAAAAGAATAAAAAAATATAAGCACTAGACGAAGCCTAGCCCAAGAAATCAAATAAAATTAAAAAATTAAAAAAAGAGGTAAAGTCCAGGAGGAAGGAACAAAAAAAAAAGTGAAAAAGAGCAAGTGGACGAAGCCCATGTGCAACTACACATGGACATTTTAATCCAAAAATGATGTCAAATTTCTCTCTTTAATTTTCTCTCCATTTTGGAGAGAAAACACTAAGGCCCACCCATTTATTTTCCTTTCTCTCTATCCAACCAAACACACTCCAAAAAAGTTTTATTTCCCATTTTTTCTTCAAAGTTTTCCATCAACCCTATTTCACTATCAAACGAACACACCCTTAGAGATCAAATGGGTTTTAAGATGATGTGGTGTTGTTGTGCTTGAGAAGAATAGAGAAAACATAGGGATATGTAAGGTTTGGAATAGTAATGAAAATTTAAATTTTTGTTGGAAGTTTGGTTTACAGTTCAATCAAAATTAGGATGTACAGGTAGTGGGAGAAAGATTTCCCAAAGAACTCTATCACATTTAGGGTTCTTAGAATCCTAAACTTTCCTTTCTACCTTTAAATGTCCCGATGATGCTATGTCAGCATTCTGCTAACTAAACAATGAAGATAACAGTTTTTAAATAGGAAAACTTAGCTAATTGCTAACTGTTGTGTATATGTATGTAAAACTCCCTCCTAAATACTTGAATATTAGCCCTTAGCCTTCACCCTCGTGCCCTACAAGCACTTATACTTGTTGAGTGATCACCACACCAAGGATGCACGGTAGTGCTAGCTATCAACATTAAAGTCTTTTGGAAGAGGAAAAAAAAACCCAAAAGTCATGCCTTTCCCGCCAAGACTCATCTCTAGAATCATCCAAGGATTCGTCATCAATCTTTTCAAATGCTCCATGAATCACTATTGAAAGATTTGTTGGAGAGTAAGTTATGCTTGCATCTTTTTTTTTCTTTTCTCTCCCTGAACAAGATGACCAATCTGTAATTTTATTGTTTCCTAGTAGATTTGAAACTTCGTATTTTCATATGGACAAAGTTTAGTTATGGAATTAACTGTAACCTTAGGCTACAATCTTATTCAATATATTTTTATTGGAGGTGAATTTTGACAAATCTACCATTGGATTACATCTTCTTTTATATATATCCTCCATGTTTGCAACTTTTCTAGAAAATTAAAGATCAATAGCTATATCATCAATAAATTATTCTAATTGTAAGTTTTTGTAAATTAAAATTATGTATAAAATATAAACTTATAAATCATATAATAAATAATATTTAATTGACACAAAATTTGACATATGTATTAAGAGAGTAAAAAACATGCAAATCAACAATTAGATTTTTAAGACCTTAAATTAGAACTAGAACGAGTGAAAAATTATAACACTAAATAAAAAAATAAAAAATTTATAGAATGACAAGTCCATTACAGACCATGCCAACACCGTAAGAGTAAACTAATTCCACTAAAGTGTACATAAGTAAGATCACATTACCATCAAAAAAAAAAAAAAAAAAAAAAAGAGAGCACAAAAGACTGGTTTCACTCCAGCCATCATTTTTCAAGTGCTACTGACACAGCACCAAGATTCTGCCCTGCAAACTAGCCATGGGTTATTTTCTCCATGCATTACTCACAACCACTTGGTAAATCATCCTTTAAAATTTTTGCCCATGCCTTTTGGAGGATCAAGGCTTTTAAGGCCCACGCTATCAGAGTATATATAGTAAGCACCACAATTCACAAAGTCAAGGGCTCTTGGGACTTGACACATTCAGCATCCCACATTCAGTAATCATGAATAGATATGCCTTGTTTAAAAGATATGATTGTTTAATAAAACCTAACTAATAAAAATATTAATTAATTTACTCATATTTTATTGAAGCAACATTATCCACGTACCAAATGGGTAAAATAGAGTATATGAAGGTACATCATCTTATAGTGTGATCGCTCATCACAACCAAAAACCAGCACATGTTAATCTTCTGAATAATAAATTTCCGACTTGGCCCTACTAATCTATTATATATTATTCAGGACCAAAATTTTTTACGGTGGCTAAACTAGTTATTTGCATTGCTCTAGGACTAGGAGGACATCGTTGTGAAACTCCCTCTTTCTACTTATAATAGGTTCCATTAACTAATTAAATTCGTAATAAAATCAATCATTTATCTGAGAAAAAAAAAAGTACCAAGTCACTATAGACTGAGAAATTGAGAATACAGAATAATAAATTTTCCTATTAATTAGTTCAGTTTGGCTTAAAGCAAATTCTCAGTTACTTCTCTGAGCTAGGGAGTAGGGAATTACGACCTTATAAGACGACAACTCGCAAACATAGCATGCATACATGCATGCGCAGAATAGGTAGGCCCGTTGACTATAGGGAAAAACAAAAACACAAACTTTGATAATTATTGGTACTTGAACTTTCTTTTGCCTAAATAGCATCAGCTCAGTCTTGGTGTGTGAATGCAATGATGGCATCTTCTACACCAAGCTTCATAGAGCACACCATGCTTGCTGCCTCAGAACAACTACAAGTACCCAGTAATATTACAAAGGTTTGGTTCCTTTTTGGTTTTACTTCAAATTTTGTCCTATATTTTGTTCTTCTGGTCCTTTAGTTAGCACCCTTTTAATTTGTTACTTTATAAATCCCATAAACACTCCGGATTTTTTAAAAATGATTTTAATAGTTCATATGCTAGTCTACATATGAAAATGTCCTATAAATTATTACATGTAGTGCATACTAATATAGTTGGTATATGTGATTAATTATCAAGAAAACAAATGAATGCATCAATCAATTTTTGGTTCTAGTCATTTCCTCATAATAAAACTGAATAGAAGGATTATTCATCACTAGTAGAGTAGGATGCAGAATGGAGTATACATAACGATCAAGAGTAGCCTGTCGAGAATCCATAGTTAACCTTTAATTTTGAGATTGAGGCTTTGTTGTTGTAAAGTAGGAAGTGCAGAATCTAATATTTGTTCAAGAATTTATAGTCACTTTTTCTTTTTTCCATTTTTAGTCATTGACTCAAGTAATTATAGTTGCTATATATTGTGGACAGTTTAAGATTGGCCTTTGTCAGCTATCTGTTACATCAGAGAAGAATCAGAATCTGGCTTGTGCTCGTAATTCGATTAAAGCTGCTGTAAAGTGCGGCGCAAGGCTTGTTGTTTTGCCTGTGAGTTGCCTAGCTACCCATGTGATAGTTGCAATAGGCAATAACAATGTGGTTTGAAATAATAGTTTGTTAGAATTCTTTGTAAATTAACATGATTCTTGTTTATTTGCTTATTTTCAATGAAGGAAATGTGGAACTGTCCTTATTCAAATGATTACTTTGCAAAATTCGCCGAGGATTTCGAGAATGAGGATGCCTCACCAACATTTTCCATGTTATCCGAAGCTGCTTGTTCTCATGGAATCACAATTGTTGGTGGATCTGTGCCTGAATCCAGTGATGGCCTATTGTATAATACTAGCTGTGTATTTGGACCTGATGGAAAGCTCAAGGCAAAGCATAGAAAAGTGAGCACATGCACATATCTATTTTTATTAAGATTCTAGAGCATATGTTACATGGATAGGAATATTTGAACCATATCACATTTAAAAATTTTTTTCAAATTCAATTGTGTTCTTTGCTGCAGATTCATTTGTTTGATATTGAAATTCCAGGAGATATTACATTCAAGGAATCTGACTTCTTTGCTGCAGGAGATAAACCAACCATTGTGGACACAGGTATATATGATCTAGACTCAAACCTAAAATATCACTAGCATTTTTTTGTGATCAGACTATATTTTAGAATATGTACCTTCTGTGCCTACTCAGCTAAAGCGGATGTGGTTTAGTAAGGTGTCATTAGGTGCCATGATTAGAGGCTCATTTGACACTAAGAGTAGTTCTATGGAACATAATTGCTGACATTGGAGCTATAATACTTTTTCCTGGGTCCTCCATTGGCACTACTTTATAATGAATCATTCAAACAAGCCACGTTAGCAGTAATTAACAAAATTGTTAAAAATAGTGTCCTTCAGACTTATGTGACAATATCTTCTCCAAAAAAAAAAAAGACTTTTGTGACAATACTTGTGAGAGTTAGTGATATAACATTAATCTATCATTTAGGTTTAATGGTTGATGAGCAATTTTTCAAATAGACTTGGCCACTGATAAGCAATTGTTCAATGCAGATGTTGGCCGTATTGGAATAGGAACATGTCATGATATACGCTTCCCTGAGCTTGCTGCATTATATAGAGAAAAAGGTTCTCCATTTTTTTGAAATAATAGTGGTCTCTAGTTCACTTTGCATATGATATGTATGACAAATTTATTGAGTGTAAATACCTGCAGGTGCTCGTATAATATGCTATCCTGGGGCCTTTAACATTAGCACTGGTGAATTGTTATGGGAAGTGATGCAGAGAGCAAGGTAAGAATCAACAAATCTATTGGCCAAATGTTTTTCACAATCGTCAAAGTGGCAATGTGGCATGGTATGATTGGTGTATTAAATGTGGCTGATGTTGTTCCGATCATATCTTGGCACATCAGCAATTGTGAAAAAAACTGGCAAAAATGTTTTTGCTTCTAACATTACTTGGTAAGAACTAAGAACCTATAGGCTTCTTCTGCTCAAACATTTTTCCCCCTGAATTGTGTGTTTATAGAAACCAATGATAGCAACAATACTTATCTCAACTAACACTTTATTTCTAAACTTTCAGAGCAGCAGATAACCAGGTACTGAAAAATCTGTAGCACCTCAAAATTTTCTGTCATAGGCTTAATGCAATTTCGCTATGAGCCTTTTTTTGTTATGGTGGCAGTTGTTTGTAGCTACTTGCTCACCCTCTCGAGATTCTAGTGGTAGCTATGCAATATGGGGCCACTCTACCCTTGTTGGACCGGTATCAAAGTTTGGATTTTTTTTTTTTTTTAATTTTTGCAGGTTTATTAAAGTTTGGACTTAATCATTTCAATTTCTTCCTAGATAAATTGTTTAACATTTAGATTTTTTTTAATGGCAATTAATAAGCAGTCTGGTGAGATAATTGCAACCTCAGGGCATGAAGAGACTGTGGTAGTTGCTGAGATTGATTATTCCAAAATTGAACTCCAAAGGTGGTGTTCTAGTCTGAAACTTAAAGTTCATTTATGTAATATTATGTCCAACTTTTCTCATAAAGTTTTGGATATATGCAGGAAAGGCCTTCCACTTGACAAGCAAAAGAGGGCAGATATTTACCTGTCTTGATGGACATGAAGGACAAAAGCCTTGAAAGGGTGGACCTTATGACAGCATTCATTTCTAAAACTCTCCATTGAGTGTTTGTTTAGGTAGTGCGTCTGCGGCCACGTTTTGCGGTTTTTTTTTTTTTTTTTTTCTTCAGCTGAGCACCTCTTGCACGGTTCATGAGACATAAACAGTGCATTTAGACATGTGAACAGTGCAACGCGCGTGAACAGTAACTTTATTATTATTTTTTTATTGTTTTCAATTTTCTGCAAAATAACTTATATCCAAACAGACCCTTAGTGTCTATAAATTTGTCTAGGATTGGATGCAATACTCAGGATAATTATTGGAATTTGCTCTTTGAAGGGGCTCATACATTTTTTAAAAGACCTTTTTTCCTTTTTTATTTTTTTAATGAAGTCTTCTTTGTGTGATAATCATAGTTGCTATTTGCTAGAAAGCAACTCCCTCTCCATTACCTTTGTAGTATCGAATAATTAATCTTTAAAAGATTGGCATGTGTCTTTTACCAAAAGCAATTGATAGTAAGCTCAACTCCAAGTTTTAGATTGAAGACAAGTATTTTGGCCTTAAAACAGAAACTCTTGTTGTAATACATAGATTTAGTAACGCCATAGTTGCAGAGGCATTACTAAAATAGTTGTACAGGAAATTATGTGCTTTTGGCAAATACAATGAATAAATGGGATGATGCAGAGAGATTGAGACAGGTAATGACTGCAAAAAGAATGAGAAAATATCATGGATGGAGCCGGATTTAAAACAAATCCTTTTGATGAACAGCTGTTGTGTTTCTTTTCCGCTATAGCTGAGGAAGGGGCAATTTGCTGTACCATGAGAGAGACTCACTATGGGCTAAAACTGTGTTAAATAAATATTGCTCACGGCCTAGAAGGAATTCCAAAGACCCTGACAAACTTCCATGCTCCTCCATTTGGACTGCTATCAAGGTGGGTTTTCCTGTGTTTGAAAGAGGCATAAGTTGGAATTTGGGGACTAACTCAACTCTCCAATCTTGGGGAAGCAAATGGATTACGGGGAGCTCTGTCAGAGTTTATTGAGGGTCCACTCACACAACAGGAAACTAACCAGACCATTGCAAACATCTTCCAAGATGGATGGTGCTGAGAAAAAATCTCTTTCTAACTACAAGTGTGGTTTTGGGAAAAAGAAGAGTCCTCGGTTTGGAAATTCTCTCAAAATGGAGAATTCAGCACTGCCTCGGCATATGATCTGGCCATACCTGAAGATACAAACCCCATTCTTTCTAGGGGTATTGGTTATGGAAGTTTGACACCATACCAAAAATCAAGCACTCCATATGGCTTTGCTACCACAATGGAGAATGCTGCCAGGAGCAGCACTGCCCCTTATGCCAGGCAGGAGGAATCTATGTACACCCATTAAGAGATGTGCTCCAAAATTCTGGAAACAGCTTTTTCCTGGAATGCACAAAACTGTTTTGCCAATTCTGGTTAACGGCTTTTCCTAGAATGCAAAATTCCCTTTTGCAATCTGGTGCCTGTGGAAACATAGGAATAGAGTGGTCTTTGAAAATGCCCCTAGCAACCCCAACCTCCACTTGATGTGCATCCAACTTGCTTGAGAATTCTTTTACTGGGTGAGGAAGAGGCACAAGTCCAGGCACTACATTGCCACCCCGATATGCTGGCACAGACCTGAACAAGGATGGTTTAAGTTAAATTCTAATGGGGCTTCTCAAGGGAATCCAGGGAAGGCAGGTGGGGAACGGCCTCATTGTGATCATCATGGAAAGTGGATTAAGGGATACATGAGGAATATTGGTAATGCAACAAGTATTGTTGCTGAGTTTTGGGCCTTGAGAGACAGGCTGATGCTTGCGGCCCAACTTGGTATTACTCAACTGCTTGTAGACTTAGATGCTCAGGTCATTGTTAATCTTGTTCTATCTAAAAAACCCATTAACAGTTCATATTCCCCTCTGCTCATCGATTGCAGGTACCTCCTGGAGCAGTTCCATTGTATCAAGATCATCCATGTTTTTAGAGAGGCAAATAGATGTGCTGACAACCTTGCTAGAACAAGCTGCTCCCTTCCTGGGAATTTTGTGGTGTTAGATTCACCACCTACTGATGAATTATGTACCATTTTGAATTTGGATGCTGCTGGGTTGTACTCCTTTTATGGCTAGCTATTTTTAATGCATTTTCCCTTTTAACCAAAAAAAAAAGTAATATTTTATACAAGGAGTTGGAACACTTCAAAATAGATTACAACTGTCATATAATTTAGCTCTTGACAATGAACCCAGCAAATTCAACCCACCCATTGTGTGATAATGTGAACCTGGCTTTTTGTTCCAATGAACTCACAAATCACAATCTCAATTTTGAGAAATGAATTACTAAATATCATGTGCTGCAAGAACACTTATTCATCGTTGGTTGTATGGTCATACTCCTGAAAATGTGTTTCAGTTTGATGCACAAAGAGTAGCCTTGCTAACAACTGGGAATAAGGTCTTCTGGAAAAATCAATGCAGCGTAACAAACAAAGGTGCCAGCTAACTCAACTGATGATGCTTCTATGGCTCACTAAGAGGTTTATGGCGCATAGATAACAATTACGGAACGGAGAATCTAGAATATGATGATGCTTGTATGGCTCACTTTCAATCCATAATAATTTCATTATAGGGAACAGCATCAGGTACAGCTTATTAGCCTTTGCACAAACTTACAGATGACATGTTTTCATGCCTAGAATGCAAGCTGTTAGTATTTTCCCATAGGATCTGAAAACCACAAGGCAAACTTACAAATTTCTAAAAGGAGTTAAATGTTTTTTTTTTTTTAAATGCAACGTAGGATTCTCATTTCCATAAGAAACTCTAAAAGGAAAACAAAATCTGCTAGAATAAGTTTGGCATTACGATCAACCAGTATATTCTAAAGGACAGGTTTTTGAAGAACAACTCAAATTACAACACGAGCCAATAGATCTATCTATCTTAAAGTATATCTTCCATGCCACTTCATTCAAAAACCTCAGGTCTTCATTGTAGCACCTGTCAATGGAATTATGTCTTCAATGGAGCCTTTTTCTCCCTATCAGATATTCGAGCAGGCGCTGTTGAATGCGACTTGAACCGACCTCGTCCTTCCCCTTCCCTATCCTGGAGAATGCAAAACCAATGTTTAATTTTAGGTGTTTTTTTCTTTTTTTTTGTGTGTTAGGTGGGGTGGGGGGGAGGGGGGGGGGGGTGTTGTTGACGTTGCAAGGAGTTCCTATCAAAGAAGTTTCCCATTCAAGTATAACGACAAAGCAGCCATGTATAGTTATCAAGTGAATACACTTTCAATCAGACTATTAAACAAGGAAATAATTGTCTGCACCTTTTTCTTAACAATCTGAACCACATCCTCATCTTGTAGTAAATGACTAAGGCCACAATGCTGCGGGTAGTGCCTGGCACTTATACCCCATACTAGCACATATTTCACCTCCTTCACCAAACTTCTATGTATGTGATTACAGAAGTCTTCAACAGTGCAGCCACCTCTATCCTGAAATCAAATACCAAGAGTATTAAAACAAGAAAAGGGAAGAAAACTGGAAACTTCCATGCATAAATAAAGCTGCCTATTTAAAGATAGCTGGACAGACAAAAAGGTATGCAACATACAGCAGAAAGAACTACAGGATCTGAGAAATCAGGTTGCTGGCCTTGTGGCTTTGTATAAACTCTTACAAGCCCCATCTCTTCCCACATTTTTGCTAGTAGTCTGTCGAAGTTCAGCTGTTTAAGCAACATGAGCCATATAAGTTACAAAACCATTCAAATCGAATGCAAATCTGTACAAAATATAATGCTTCAACAAGGAGTTATTTGATATGTTTGGATGCATAATTAGATGAGTGGTAACATATTTTTTTGCATAAAATGCACAATGAGAAAATACATTTTACAAGAAGAAACTGCATTAAACCATGAAACCATCTCTGTTTGCTTCAAAATGCATTTGAAATGAGATGGGTTACTCCAAGCTCCAAATATTAAATTCCGCAATCAGAGTTGGTAAAGATTAGAAATGTAAAATCTACCTTCAGATTGCAACTAATGACAACTGAATTAGGTTGCCGAGCTAAGTTGTCAACATCATCAATACCGATAACGTCTATCTTGTTGTAAACATATATACACTTCATGTATTTCCGATTTCCCTCAATAACATCTATAAGATCATCAACTGTGGCATCCTCACGAAATAGCAACTGCAACAAAATCACCAAGTAAGTATACGTTTTATGGGGTCGCTAGTACATAGTAGAGAAAGTAATATAGAAGAGAATCTATAAACAACAACAACCCAACAAATAAGCCTTAGTCCCAATTTTTTGGGGCTGGCCAGAAGAGAAACAATCAGCCACACTAAAATATTGCACATTGTGCAGAGCAACTCATCAAGATGGAACCGAACCATTACTGTGCCTGAAACACTCAAGATCAGAACAAAGCTAGATAGGAAAACAACTTTGCATCCAGTAACCTTAAAATGCTAACTTGTTCACAATGATATTCTCTTGCAATCTTCCTGTAAATAATTATCTACAGTTAGAACAACATAGTTTATTAAAGTACTGAAACACTTTGAAGCATCAACCATGCTGCACAGGTGAAAGAACTTCTCCATATATTGGAACCTCAAATGGTACTTTTACTCAAATTTCCTCCTTCCTACATTTACTTATAGGTACATGTATGCGTATATACAAAAGAACTATGTGGGATCTAAGCATGGAAAACTTGCTCAAAACTGACATTCTAAATTGAAAATACAGAGACAAAATTCAAAATATGCAAGCAGAAAAAAAGGATATTATACTCAAAATTTCATGTGCTGCTTTCTGGTATTGCAGTAATTTTCATTTAGTAATGTAAACAAAGAACACAAGCCAATGTAAGAAAAAATATGTGCAAAGATCAAAACAGCTTCATTCTGATTCATGTATTGCACATTGACAAGGATATTGTTTCCCCTTTTTCCCAAGAAATGCAACAGAACAAATTTTTCATATGATGGGAAATAAAGAATTTGCAGTTGACCTGAACAGAGTACATTAAGTGTGTGTAATCAGCAATTAACCATCAACAACTACATTTTTCTAAAGACTTTAAGCTGCTAGTAAAGATTTTTTTCACGCTATAGCAGTTGCCTGATTAAGCAGTTAAATTCCAATTCAATTTTTTGCATTTATCAGTATTAAAGGTGCAAACACAACCATAAATAATTGAGGTAAATTTTAATCCACGTACCTCTGCATTGTGGATTTTGTATTCATGCAAAATTTGATAACACAGCTTCTCATCCACATGAGTTAAAGGAGCAGTACTGTTGAACGAAATGCCTCCAGTTTTTTTCCTTTTGAAGTATATCTGCAAAAGAGCAAACCAACAAAGTCAACCAAGGTCCCACTAGATCAACAAATAAATTGTGAAAAATAATCAAAGAAACCAATGACTAGAGAATTCAAGGCAGGTTGAGTCCTATAAAAGAAAATTCTTGAAAATGTTAATATTAAAAACACATCCTTGAAAAGAACATACTTGAGGTGGTCTCTTGTTTAGACGCAAGCCCACAGCTTCCAATTCCTTTGTCAGTATTTGACGATGACCCTCACTCTGAAGCATTTTAAAAAAGAAATTAACATCATAACAAGAACACCTAATAAAAATGTAAAGGATTTTATATTCCAAAAAGGGAAAATAACCAAGCTACTAACAGCTCATGAGGTAGAGTAAAGAGACGGGTTTAAAAAAAGAAATGTGGGGAGGAAAAAGCTTGATTTACAAAGTTATATTAACAGCTCAGCAAAGTATGACATTCTAGGAACAGGTAACAAGAAGCTGCAGCCAAATCTTGTAAGCTGCAAAAGGTATTTTGCATCTCACTAAATGATTTAGTAAACCCTTGCAATTCCCATGGGTAACCAGTAGGCCCCCAATTTCTTGCAGTAAAACCAAAGATAATTTCTTCTGGTTATTAATTTTCCAACTTGGGGGAAATTTTCATGAGTAATGTATATAAGTCCCCCAGTTGAACTAATCAAGAACACACCAAAATAATCACAAACTTGACTCATCAGCTAGTTATATTAGCAACAAAGCTATAGCTAGAAAGATACATACCTTTGAGGCATCAAGAACCATCAATACAATGTCTGAAGACTTGGCAACAGCAATAACCTAAGAGAAAATAATCTTGTCAATTCCTTCTAATCTCCAAGATACCATGCCATATTGACTAGAAAAGTATTTATAAAAGAATCAAGTCCCTACTCAAAAGGTTATCTACATTCAATTTAAGACACAATAATCATAAGAAATAATCCTTTTCTTAACTACCTCGTGAGATTAATTTTTATATATACATACATATATATATATATATATATATATATGCGCACAATTATCACAACATAAGAAACACTTAGGTTGCGTTTCGGAACTTGGATTTGGATTTTAAATTAATAGATTTGAAATCAAGGGATTTCAAATCCGTTGATTTTAGGAGTTATTTCAAATCCAAGCATTTTAAATGTTTAAAATCGTTGGTGGATTTGTCAAATCCAAATCCTTGACCTTTTTAAACTTCCCAAACAAGTTATTTGGATTTTAATCACTCAAATCCAAATCCAAATGCCCAAATAATGTCATCCAAACACACCATTAGAGTTATTTTACCTGCCTCCCACGTCCCTTGCCTTCAGAAGCACCTTCAATAATTCCAGGAAGATCGAGCAATTGAATTTTAGTATCATTGTAGTGTATAATCCCAGGAATACAGGTAAGTGTTGTAAATTCATAAGAAGCAGCCTCTGAATGTGTGCCTGTCAACATTGTTAAAAGTGTTGACTTCCCCACACTGCAAGCATATTAGTAACAGAGTTGACGTCTTCAGACATACATACTGTTAAATCAACCAAAACATACGGAGACTAGAAAATGCGCCTGTGAACGTGTATGTGTGTTACAGGGGAGAGAGAGAGGCCACTAAGCTTAGGTTTTGAAAGAAATCATGAAGCAGAAAGTGGGCCTGTTATTACTACTGCAAAGTTGAGTGTTATAAGAAGATTGCATGCATGTTCAAGTCATAAAGATGGCAAACCTTGGAAATCCTATTAGTGCAACACGTCCATGGCCAAACTTGGTAACTTCAAAGCCCTCTCCACCTCCACTAGAACCCTGTTTCATAGTTCAAACAATAAAAAACCACAACTTGAACATATTCACCAAACAGTCTACACCAATGGGCCGTGGAAATATAACACAAAATTACAACAAAAAAAGAAACAAAATACATCTAAAGAGCAAACGCTAAACAAGTAAGTCTTTAAATTACCAGACATAATACAGGCTAGCATCACTTCCTCAACCACACAAAAATAAAAATAAGTGATAATTCATCTGAAGTTAACCATTGAGGAAGAAAAACACAAGAAACTAGGGGCTTTGGTTGTACTTTCAGCCTTTCAGGGGGCAAAAAACTAAAACAATGTTTAAAACTGTTTTTAAATGACAAAAACAAAACTTACAAGCAAGATGTTTAAGTGTTTAGTGCTTCCTAAATGGAAACCAAAAAAAAGTTTCAGAAAACATCTTTCGCGACTTAGTTAACATTTTTGCTTTAGTTTTATGTAAATTTAAGAACTGGAAAATGTTCTCAAAAAACAGGAACCTAACAGGTCCTAGCATACTTTTGGAGGCTCCAGCAATTGCGTCCTTAGCTTAGCTATCTTCGCCTTGAGCTGACCAAGATGATACTCTGCATATTCCATCAAACAAATACATTTACCCATCAAGCACAAATATTTAGAATCTCAACAAGAGTATACATATATTTAAATGGAACCTTATATCAACAACTAAAAATTTAATTACAACAACAGCCACCTTGGTCCCAAAATTTTGGGGTCAGCTATAGATCCATAACAAACAAGTTAGGGTCGGGTGCATGTATTAAAATTTAGAGTGGGATACTTGAACATTACATTAAAACTGAAATTTTGGCGAAGCTTTGGAAATTCGATAATGGGAAATTAAAACATCACATCAAATACTGAAACTTTGACAATAGCAGTTAAAAATTGATCCTGTGATATTCAAACATTACATCAAAGACTGAAAATTTGACAATAACTATTAAAATTGAAGCTCAAAAACACAAAGGCAACACAAAATAAAGCATACCCAGATAAAAATTTCTGATCAACAAGCTATAATGCATTGAATTTAACAGTACCTGTGGCTTTGTTCTTTTGGGTCCGAGCCATCTCGGCCTCAATTTCTTTGATCTTTTCTATGATACCCATTTTTCCTTAGAACTTGAACTGCAACCACAAGTATCAAAATATAAGAAAAAACCAAAACAAAAATTACTTATCTTTTTCATTTTTTTTTTTACAAAAGATATAGCAATTTGGACAACCAAAAATGCTGAGAAATCGTGGGAAAGTAACCAATTCCGTTGGATTCTCTTATTGATTTTTATTTTCCATCGATTTCTCAGCAACCAAACGAACAGTAAATCAAAAAGGAAAAAGGAAAAAAAAAACAAAAAGTTTTTATGTTTTTCTTATTACAATGAGTTCTTTTTTTTTTAATTTATTTTAAGTAACTTATGCTAACTGCACCAACTGGAACAGAAGCAATTTCCAGAGAGAGAGAGATAGAAGTGAACGAGTTAACTTGCTTAATGGGGTGACTCACCGTGACTCAGTACCCGGCGATCTCAGAAGCTAATATGAGAGAAGAGAGAGAGAGAGAAAAAAAAAAAAGTGATAGTGTAGGTCTTTTTTGGATTATCAGAATTGAGAACGTAAACATAGTTGTGTGGACTAATTAATATGGAGGCCCATTTTTATGTGAATGTCCAGCCCAATGAATATATATATATATATATATATATATATATATATATATATATACAGAGAGAGAGAGAGAGAGAGAGAGATATGTCAAATGTAAAACACATTTAGCCTTCAAGCCCAAAATGCACCCAGCAGCTGGAAGTGCAAACTTTGAGATGGTACTGTAATGCTATGCCAAAACAAAATACCATATTTTAATAAATTCAGCCCCCTCTCTATTTCTCTCTCTACAGTACTAGTGTTGGAAAGAAATAATAAATAAAGAGTAAAAAATAATATTTTAATAAAAAAGTAAAATAATAGAGTTTTGGGATGTTGTGTATATTGTAAAATTGTATTATATAATTGATAAAGTAACTTTTTAGAATGGTAAAATAGGATAGAATGACATTTCTAGTTATGGATGCTCTTATATTTGAGCTAATATTAGTCAAATTCAAAATTGTTTAATACCAACCAACTTGGTCTCTAATCATTATTAAAAAAAAAAGTAATGGTATAGGTCCAAGTTAATTAGTTTTGAAAAGTCTTGAACTTAATGCTCTATTTGTTTCAGTATCAACGTTTCTTGAAAAATTGTTCATTTTTCAAGGAGCATTTTCTAGAAAACTATATCATTTTCTAATGTTTAGTAACAACCTTGAAAATAAGTTTGAGAATGTTTTCTGGTGTTTGGTATGCAAATTTTTATTTTTATTTTTTATATTTTTTGTGTAATTTAAAACATGTGTATTATGTAGACCAACTAATGTAATCAATATAAATAATAATAAAAAACCAAAAATGAATTTGGTTTTTATACTAAAATTTTGACAATAGATACAATCAAAATTAATTGTCAAATTTTCATGATCTTTACCACTCATCATGCTTATATATATGGACAGACCACACACACACACACACACACACACACACACACACACACACACATATATATATATATATCAACCATTTGTTTATATACATAAAATTGATAAGGGAATACATCTTCAATAAGTACAAATAATAATAATTTTTAATTTTCTACTCTTTTTGATGGTATATTAATTGTCTACTATGGTCAATCACTAGTCTTTAATATTACTCAAAATTATGTATTCATATAATGTATCCACATAATATATCATCATTGCATAGTATCTGCATAATGTATCTATTAACGAAAAAGATTATCATATGTAAAAGCAATTTAGAGTCATATAAACACTATGTTTAAAATTTTCGTCTTTTACTTAATTCATTCTTTCTTTCTTCTTTTTTATTTTTTATATTTTTATTTTTTTAGCACTTTTATGCAAAAAAAACTTCTACTTGGAATCCATCAAATCAAAAATTTCTTAGAGAAAAAATAAAATCAAGTTTGAAATTTAAAGTAAAAAATTGAGATTTTGGTAGAGAGAAATGAAATAATTACTGCTGCAAATATATTCTCTTTTGCAAGTTGGTAGAGAGGAATGAAATAATTATGAGCAATGAGGGAAAAAATTTACTCAGAGAACTGTGTTATAAAGGAAAAGAGAAATATGGAGAGAGAGTGAGGGAGAGAGATCTATGGAAGAGGAAAGACCAAAGCTAGTGACAGTGAGGGTGTGAGAAAAGAAAAAGAAAATGGAAGAGAGAAAGAGTGAGAGAGTGTACTGTGAGAGAAAGGTTGTTTTCCAAATTTTTTTTTGGAAAACAACTTATAAAAAACAAGCCTTAGTTTTATTAGGATTTTCTATTGACTAAAAATAGTTTTCTGTTGATCAGTTAGTTTTTTTTTTTTAATTATAATGTTAGCAAACACTGGGAAATGTGGAAAACTATCTTTACAAAAAGTTTTCCAGCAAAACAAACAGAGCGTAACTAACTACCCAAACCTCAGGGGTGTTACTTGTATTTTATTATTTTATATACATGTTATATACAACTGTGGGGGGACGAGGATCAATGGTAGTTAACGGGGGTAATTAGAGTAATTCCAAAAAGGGGAATTAAATGGATAAGATTTGGTTAATAAGGAGTTTGGGATTATGTTGCTATTGACAATGCCGAGGGGCCTACTTAACCTCGAGAAGGCCAAGACTCTAGAAAGAAGGAAACACAGTACGACCCTCAGGGAGACAAAGGTAATTTGGTTTTGAACAAAGAAGAAAAGAAAGAGGAAGGTCAAGGAAGCCATCCTCTTCGTATTAAATATACTGCAACTACTTAGTTGGGCGCAATAATGGAAATGGCTATGAACAGTGTTCATCACAACTCATATTTTGTTGTAGAAGTCGTCTAACAGGATCTTGATAGGACAAGTATTAACCCTCCAAATGTAAGATTCAGATGCATCCTTGCAACTTATATAAAGCCAAGGAGCACCTGGATCATGAAAAAAAACAAAAGGAATCAATAGGTTGTCACCCTATCCTCGAACAAAACCTGAGGACGAACACTTAGCAAATTTCAATAAAACCTCAAATGAACTACTTCTGTCTCATATCAAGGTTTAATTCCGAACAGTGGGTATTTTAATGTTAACCTTGCACCCCATCTCTCTACAAATTAATTACGTGGAAGAACTGTAGTAAAATCACAAATCAACATTCACTGATTGTTCTTTTTTGCTTTTTTTCCCCCACCACACATACATACATACATATTAAGTTTTATATATAAAATTGCAGACCATGATCTTTGATTCTTTGCATAAAATTAATCTTGACTTATTTACTATTTAATACATCAAGTTATGTATTGAATTCATCTTTGATTCAGCAAGTTAAGATTGTTAGATAATTATATAAAAGGACTAAATTCTCTTTCAAATGCATGAATTACAAATTATTATTAACAATACTTGTAATTATTGTTTTTGAAATAAAGTTTTTCAAAACTAAATTCAATAGAATTTCAATTAAAATTGATTATGTCACAAGAAGATTAAGTAAAGCATTCGTATTTTCGATTTTTGAAAATAGATGTTCACAAAACATAAATATAAAAATATAATTAGTAATTTTACATATTAAATAGTAAGAAGAATGAATTTATGGACAAATATAGAAAACTAAATAAATTATATTTAAATATAAAAGGTCGCACTTAAATTATTGCCTTAGGTCTCAAATTGTATTGAACCAAGCAGCGACCTAAGATTCTTAAATAGAAAATTATGTTTATACTCCTTTTGTGAACTTGAAATGGAAAAGGCGTGCAGGTGCAATGTTAGGCAAAAACAAAATATTTTAAAATTTAAGTTTCCTTAATTGCAAGGCACATAAAGAAGCTGGGTCACTTTTCCAATTTTGTCGACTTTTGTGTATGTTTAACTCTTAATTTGATTTGGGTCATATAAGTAATACCCAAAATCAAATATCATAGTTAATCATTTCAATGCTCAGAATTTGACTATAAGTCTATAACTCAATGACCTCACTCAACATTTTTATGTGTGGGAGACTTCACCTAGGTGTTTTGTTGTCATGATTTTGTGCGCTTTTTTCAATAATATTTTTGTGTCATTTTGTCTACGATTGAATTTGTTTTTAAGCTACATGAACAAACTTGAGTTTATTTACCTGGGGTGACAAAATTTTCTTGACAATCTTTGATCTAAGCATAATTAAAGAATTTGTTATCAAGGTACATGACCTAATTTGAGTTTGTTTACCTAAGGCGATAAAAATTTCTTGACAATCTTTGAAATAAGAATAATTAAAGAAGACCTGAGCAAAGAAGAACTAGTACTTTGATATAATAAAAAAGAACTATCTTTTATATACTTGGCAAATCAAAAGACTTAAAATGTGTGTATTTCAATTAGTTCAATTAGCAAAATCTCTTATCGTTGAGTAAAATATTTGGGGTTTAATTCTCGTTTACACCAAAATTAATACAACAAAGATAATATAAAAGGAAAAGAAAACAAAGTAAGATCTTGAGCTTGATCTCTCTCTATTGTTGTCAAGGCATCGACACACAAGTTCACTTCCTTGTAGACACCCTTGAGTTCCTTCTAAGATATCCTCCACAAAAAATGCGTGTATTTTATCATCCACTAGTGAAACTAACCCAGTGTATATTTTAATAGAATAGTCAAGAAAATAAGCCACCAATAAAGGATCCAATTCCACAACTACTCAAAAGATCATGGATATTAAGGGATAAACAATCCCAGCCAAAAGCCTTGCTAAGACACTTGAAGATATTCCTCTAAGGCATTAGAAACCACATATCTAATGTCCATCTTTGTCTCCAAATATCCCACATCTACATACTTGTCCTAGATCATTACCTAGTGAGACTCATCTGTATTCAACCTGAATCACCATTTACTAGGAACTTGCCATTTAACTAAACGAGGTTTTAGCTTGTGGGAATTCATATTCCATCCTGAAATCAAGAAAAGTTCAAATGCTCTATGGAAATTGCTGATAATTCCCATTAAGCTATCCCTCAACTAAAATCTCTAGAAGGCAAATCATATTATAGTCTCTCATCTGGTAGATCATTGTCAAGTTGATAAAATCTCACTCATTTTCGCATTTAATGGTAAATAGTATGCAGTAAGCACAATCTAAATCATTTGTAAGTTAAAGGACTATTATACGATGTAGAAATTCAAATTGAGAATGATTAGAAAATAATGCAACTTTGAAGCACGTTGAAACACTTTTATTTAAGGTGATAATGAAATTAAGAATGATTGGAAAATAATACTACTTTGAAGCATGTTGAAACACTTTCTTTAAAGTAATAATTATCCCTAACTACAAAAGCTTATTATCAGGTTAAGAGCAATTCACCTCCTAGATACAAAATATTAGGAGAATTATTTACAAAATTGTGTATTTAACTTTGATTCAGACCCTCTAAAGCTCCACATTGGAGTATTGTTCTGGAGTTTCATGTCCATAAGTTCTCTCAATTTACCTCAATTGTTTGTGCTTGTGTTACTTTATAAACCCACAAAAGTTCTCTCAATTACTTCATTTGTTTGTGCTTGAATTACTTTATAAACCCACAAGGTTTTGCAAACTTTCAAGTGGGACAAGCCTTGAAACACAAAATCCACCACCTTCCTTCATATCACAATTTACAACACAAATGTTATACAAGCCTCCACTTAGAAGAAGGCACCTTTCGACTCAAAACCTCCATAAAAATGTCAAATTCCTGACTAATTCAATGGTGGCCCAAGCTTAAACCAAAACTCAACATATAAAAAATGGAAATAGCGCACACATGATTCAATCCAATTTCAGCGAAAAATTTATAAATTTCCTTTTTTTAGAAAAAGATACACTAGTTTGATTGAACTTATCCATCCTAGTGCTCCAGTTCTTCTGTTCAAGGAGGGGAAGGGAGACCATATGAATTTTTAAAATGACTTATTTTATAAAAAAAAAAAAAAAAAATTGTTATTTTTCTTTCTATTTAACCCAACTAACACAAATGTAACATAATGACCAATTTGGTCATTTCCTAAACCTCATGGAGTTTTAATTTCCAATTAAAAATAAAGGGGGTCAATTTCATTTTAACACAGTTCCAGGGGTGCTTTTGCATTATTCCCAAAATGAAAATATGAATTTTCTCTAAAACTATAAAAATTGCAAAACATAAATTTCAAAACTAAACAAATTGCAAAATAATAAGCTACTTATTATTGAAAATATAAATTCTCTTTATTTTCACAAGAAAGAAAACCGTATAATAACAACCTTATCAAGCAGATAAAAACTCACCCATATTCACATGTAATGGTGAATATTAGTTAAAATTCAAGTCAATTAACAAATTAAAAGCCTATTATATAACATCTTGAAAACTATGAATTATATCTTCATCAATTTTTTTTAAATGAAGATTGTATTTTTAGCAAATGAATACTATTTATCTTACAGATATAAATATCATCTTAGATAATATTACTTCCTTAGTTCAAGCAAAATTTCAAAAAGCTTACCTCAGTAATGTGACCATTATATGCAATAACAGGTCCTACCTTCATCAATCAATTCAGGGCCACTCATTATGGTTCAAAAACAGAAA
The DNA here is from genome assembly GCA_032878915.1 of Castanopsis chinensis. Lineage (NCBI taxonomy): Eukaryota > Viridiplantae > Streptophyta > Magnoliopsida > Fagales > Fagaceae > Castanopsis > Castanopsis chinensis. Next base: position 2,865,993 of record JAVQMG010000096.1, read on the forward strand.
TAAGAATGCTTTCATAGCAAGAGTAAATCTTTCATAAACTTCCTTTATGCCTATCGCCAACATCCATACAAAAGCATCATAAAACTAGATATCAAGGAGGCGCTTTATGCATACAGATTAGTAACTTTATTTTCATTTTAGACAGCTCAAATGGTATTATTTACAATGTTACAAGTACCCAGATCTTGTTTCGTGCAAATTCCTACTACCCATTATTGGTTTGGCTGAGCTAATACTTGTAGGAACCTGTGCATTCATCTCAGCAAGCTCTCTTACTCGTAGCAGAATATGTTCGGGGATGGGCATTGAAGTAGGCTTCCGGGAGCTCAACTATCATTGATCACAGAAAGAGAAACAACATAAGCTAAGCTAGCCACAAGAAAATAAAAATAAACCCTAATGGTTCCATAACCTTTTTCCTTTTTTGAAAAGTAGTAATGCCTCCAGAACTTCAAATGAGACATCCTGATTACATTTTAAACAACGGTGATATACATTTTTTCCCCTTTTAATAAAGTAAGTTGTGAGAAAATGTCAGTAATTGCAGTGCCAAGGCTCATTCAACCACATACTGTAATACAAGACTGAGCAAGTAAAACCAATATATAGTGATTGTGGAACCCATTAAAATCTTGGCTTTTTTTCTATGGTAAAATGCATTAATTTGAAATTAAGAGAGGAAATGTGACGATGCGTTACATCAGGTTTACATAAAAGCTAAACTTAGAGTTCAAAACTTGCATGCATTGGAAGAGGGCATCAGGTTGAACTGCCACCCTCCTCCACAAGCAACCCAAATTAAAGAATGTTGAAAGTTGGAAGTGTGAAAGCTTACCCCATCATCTGGAGGAGTCTGCGCAAAGCTAGCTTTTAGTAGGTTCCTCCACTTGTCCTACACAATTAATTCTATTGTCAACCTAAAGGGTATTTGGAAAGACTATCATCCAAAAACTTGCCTTTCATATCAATATAACAATTTCAAATGAGTTAACTGTAAATTTAGGAAAAAAAAATTAAGAGAGATTTTGTACCTTAAGATCAACAGATGTGCGGTATGAATAGGATGAAAAAGCCAGTCGTTTGATCTCAGACCACCTCCCAGCTCCACACTTGGATACACCGTCAACCAATTTCATAACCTCAACAAGAGTCCAAGCTCGATGATGTTTCCTTCTCATTCCTCCTTTTGCTGTGGGAACAGTTACCACATTATCATCTGAATTATCCCCAGACGAATCTGCCTGTGTCAGCCCCAAATTTTCTCCCCGTTCAAATCTGCCCATTACTGACCGCTGCCTATCTTTCTCTACTTCAGCAAAAAACTACATAGGAAAAAGAACTTAAGAGTTACCTATAAAATTAAAAAGCAATTAAATTTTAAATGCAAGAGATTATACAGCACTCCACTGCTCAAGAGAAACAGCATATCAGATCTAGAAAAGTAACCATCTTAAAAGAATGCACACAGCTTAAATGATATAATTGTAACCATCTCTTTTCGTCTCCTGCACCTATGAAATCCTTTAACAAACACTAGGTATAACGCCCCCTCTCTCTCTCTCTCTCTCTCTCTCTCTCTCTTAATGCAGCAACTGATAGTCTAGAAAGAAACTAAAACAAACCATTTCAGCATTTTTATCTTGTTGTCCATGGGGACTAATGCCATAACTACAGACAACGTTTTAGTTTTAACTTGCCCAAAAACAAGCATCATGGAATAGGACTGTAATACAATCCAGGTGACAGGATCACAGTCAATCAAAATATGCATGCTGTACTTCGGCCTCAACATGAGAGGCAGAAGAACATACACTAGCCAGAATATTTGCACACTCCAAATAAGAAAATATTATAGCCATCAGAGTTTCTTAAATTTTAGGAGTTTTAGCCGTTGACAAAAAGGAATACTACACCCAAAAAAATTTAAAGGAAAGTATTTAGAGGGACATGGAAAACAAACTACAAACCAATAGATTTGCTGCTAAAATAGTATACAACAGTTTTTCTGCCTGACAAAAATGCCAATAAATAATACAAATTGTCAAGTGATGCACCCAAATTTGGTCTTACCGGCTGCTGAATCTGTTCTGCAGAAGATCTCTTTTTCAAAACTTTGTCCCTCTTATTATCATCTGTTTGAGAATTATGTACACCAAGAGCCTTCTTTACTAGTTTAGCTGCAATGCCCATGCTACTTGGATTGAATTTCTACCAGTTGACAATTGAACCACATCAGTTCTAGTGTAGTATAACAATTTCAGTAAAACAAAATAAAATCAAACTTAGAAAAACCATATTGGGCTAATTATAATTGCATACCATTAATTTTCTATCCAACTTATTGCAAATCTAATCTGTCTTTAATTTTAGCATGACTGTATCAAAATCCTACACATTTGAATTTCCTAAGGCAAGTAACCAACTACAATACACACAACCCCGGAGCTTGTCCAATTCTTTTTCATAGTCCATGAGTTTCATATAGTAGTTGTTTGTTATTGGGAAGTGTTGTTTATCCACACAAGGAAATACCAATCATTGATTTCGGTAAGTTTCTTAATCAATTATGTTTCATTTACAAATAATTTAAAAGACTTATTAAACAAAGCCAAGTGTTATTTAATCATGGCTTGTTCGATAATCAAGGCAGAGGTATAGCTTCTTACGAAACAGAACCCAAAATCTTTCTGCACTGATTTTTTTTTTCTTTTTTTTGGTGATAAGTCAACATCTTTACATACTGCTGAATTCCTCCAACAGCTCATGGTTGAATAATCACAGAATTCAAATATGTTCATACAATTAGTTCAAAACACACAAGCAATAGACTTATTAAAAAAAAAAACACATAAGCAAAAGCAAGATATCAGGCATATAAAATACAAATAAACCTATTATACCTTACAAGGAAGGTATACAAGGAAAATCTTGAGCACATTCCACTAGTTCATACAACAAAATATATCCCAGATATTTTCCTTAAAACAAATGCTTCAAAATGTTTGCCACGTTCTTTCATGACACTTTCAACTACAGTTTCATCCACTAATGATATATACTTTAAATACAACTGTGCATACTAGTGAAAAATTATCCTAAGTTGCATTCAGCAAACCTATTAGAGAGTTTCTCATATTAGGTTTCCTAAAACAGAATTCTGGTGAGTAATCAATCAGGAAATGTCAGACCAGTGTTCTTCCATCAGCAGGGATCATGGTAGCAAAATGTTATATTAAGCCTGCTAATGCACTGGCCATGAAACTGATGCCAGATCCTTGTCTCTTTGGCTTCCAATAACCAATGAACTTATTCAACATTATTCTTAGTACGATTATGAACTTGTATGATTACTGATTCTGACACAGTTCTCCTAAATTATGTCTTAAGCATATTTAGATGGAATTAATAAGTTCCGCATCCTGAAGTGTCCCATGCGTATACCTTAGTTGGATAATAATACAGAGCTATGGTTAGCATCCTAGCTAGTTTCTCATTCTAACTTGTGTTGGCTTCTATTTTGTATTAAGATTTTCACTTTCCCGATATGCAAAATGAATGAGTCCCACTATTCTTTTACTCCCATTTCTTGAACAAAAGCTTCCTCATTTTTTTTATTTCACATTAATGGCATCATGCTTAAAGTGGTACAGTGTCATTACAGAACCTAAAGGATTTTTTGTTAAGATGAATTTTTTTTTTTTTTACTTAGCTGCGATATGGACGGAAATATTCATCATAGAAATATATATATATATATATCATCCTCCAGGAGAATTGAATGCATGAGAGGATGCTTGCAATTGGAAAGCATTTATTAAAGAACAATCCTCCTTAATCAAGATATAGGATGAGCTGTTTCAAAGAGAAGACACTAAAGTCCACACACGCAAGGGTCAGAATACACAGATTTTAATTCATGAATCAAGCCGTTTGGTATTAGATTTTTAAAAACATTTTTTAGTGTTTAAACACTGAAAACTATTGTTCCCAAAAAGACATGTTTGGTAGACAAGTTTTTTTAAGAGTGTTTGAGTTATGTTACTCAAAATATGGTGTTTAAACACTGATTTTAGAAAGCTCCTCATGCCAGTTTTCAAGATGCAAAAACTGTTGTTTCAGTGTCATTTTCGTAAATAATTAGAAATACGCGGGTCCCACTTTGATTAGACAACACCTCTATTAACTCTTTCTCCCAAGCCATGTCAGCCCTACCCTCTGAGCCCTCTTTACTCTCTCTACCATCTCCATCCTTCACGCCAAGTAAATTCTGCAAACCCAAGCCCCTGCTGCTGTCCCTCTTGCACAACGGCAGTATCACACAACCATCAGTGCTTAGGCGGCGAGCAATGGCAGTTCTCGGGCCTGGGTCTTGGACTGCGGCTCTCGGGTGGGAGCTCCGACGGAATGAGAAGGCCAGACAAGGTTTTCTTCAACTGGGTTGCCGGCGATGAGAATGAGTTGCGAGGGTTTGGGGTGGACGAAATTATGAGGAGAATTTTGGAGCTGCAGAGAACAATTTGGTAAAGTGAATGAAAGGGGAGAAGTTGGCAACGGTAATATCTGGACTCTCTCACCTCCAATTAAAAAATAATAATGTTAACTGGGTTGGCAGCTTTTTGTTAATTAAAACACACACATACCAAACACCACTAGGTTTTTTCACACATTGAAACATGTTTTGAACATTGTACCAAACACATTTTTGGCATTATGAGTACTATAAACACGTGTTTTAACAACACTTTTAAACCACAGATTCCACATCATCTTGAACAACAATTCTTGAAAACTGCTAGCCTACTGAACATGCAGAAAGTTCAAATCCCCTAAATATTTAAGTGGGACAAATTACTTATCAAAAAAAAAAAATTTAAGTTAAATAAATTGTAGATCAGACAGTACAACAAACCAAAGAAAAATGGCAGTTTCAAAGGTATATATCATGAGAACCAATATGGAAAAGAAGAAGAATAAAGAAAGAAAGAAAGAAAGAAAGAAAAAGAAAAAAAATGACAAAAAGTGAAAGAAGATTTGGGAGAGAGGCAGATAGAGAGAGGGGAGATGAGAATATATTGTAAGCATGTATTTGACATCAATGATGATAAGTTACACAAACCCAGTGGGTCTTAAACCCACGATCTCACCCTCCACGTTGCTCTCTCAAGGAAGAAAGTGCAATTGAGATCAAGCTCATTGGAAAATGATGATGACAGCAACGATAATCACAAAAAATAGAAAGGATAATATGAATATGCTAGAATGCCAACCCGCTCTTATTCCCCCACAATCCCCAAAAAAATCTCCAAAACAAGCATAAAAACTTGCATGTGGAATGTGTACACATAGCAAACCAATGCCTGGCAGCCACTGGGCTATGAAAGAAATTAGACATATATCATTTGCTTAAGAAACAGAAATCCAAAACTAAAAAAAATCAGATTACCAAGCCCCATTCATATTGCTCAGGTTTAAAAGGTGTCACATACCATAAGAGCCATGACATTTTTCCTTGGCCGGCTTCTTCGGACCCGAGAAACATAAGGAATCTGAACACCAGATCCTCCAAGAGAGTCCAACCTGGTTACAACAATTCTCCCTTCTGAAGGGACATTTCTATCAGGCCTGACAGAAGATTTTGGAGACATCTGTCCAGGTACAGCATTCTTAGGTGAAGTAATCAACCTTTGGCTATAATCTTTGGATTCTACTTCGGATAGTTCTTCAATATATCGCCGGGTGGGCTTCCGAATTCTTTTGGCAGCTCCCTGTTCTATGTGAAGATGCTCACTTCCACTATCAAGTTCTAAACTATGACTTCTCAATTTTTTCCCTGAAGCAGTCTGATGATCTTCCATTTGGCTACCATGACTAGCTGGTGAACCTTTGCTGTTAACATCTGTTGCTCCAACTTCTGAATCCTGGGTGAAGGAACCATCCACATTCTTATTGCATTCTTCTTCATCTTTTGTCACTAGCTTATTATCTTTAATCGTAAAAGTAGTGGTTGATACATCACAAGAATTAGTCAATCCCATGGCAATTCTCCTTTTAAGCCACTGCTTGTCTTTGACAGTAGTCTCTCGCCCAAATGTTGCCTTAAATACTTCATGGAGCTCTCTAATTGATAGTTTATCCAAGCAAATTTCACCATTTAACTTGGAAAAATCAGGCTTTGAGCTAGAACTAGTAGGGATAGCAGAAGTTGATGATACATTTTCTATTGTCTTCTCTAGAGGCTTAGGGCACTCCACGGTGGTTCCAGATTGATTGATATCGTTGTCATTCAAACTTGGCGCTGATGAGGGAATGATTTCCTGCAAGGGAATTTCACATTGAAGCTTCTTATCAATGCAAAAATAATTTATCATGCTAATCAGAACATTAGCAGTGAACAAGTGCAATTTACAAGCAGAAGAATGTTCATTAGATCCTAAACATAGCCTTCCTTCGCATTTGACCTTTGGCAACACCACCTCAATGAATTACAAGATATTTTTATGGCCAAGAAGGATCCAAGGAAATTAATTACCACACATCCCAAAATCACACATTTGCACACATAGAAACACATATTTCAACACATGGAAGCATATCCATATGGATAACCAAATAAACCACTCAGAGTAGGAATCTGATAGAGAGTAAAGAAAAATAAGGTCCATAGCTCGCAAAATAGATATAAATTGTAAAGGGTACTGTAATTTAATCCAGTTACCCTTTCTTCCCCCCCTTTTGGTGCTAAAATCATGCACAGACCGCACCGTATCTTTGCTAATCCAAGTATGCCTATCTACTAAGCTCTAAAAAAAAATTACAAATTTTCCACTGCCATACACTCCACAGTCCACCTTATCTTATGGAGGAAGAGGTGCTGTTTGAGCTAGAGCTCATTGGCCACTGTCTATCTGTTGGTGCAGTACTTAGAAATAATCTAGATGTATCCACTAGTCCAACATCCTCGTTTAATTATTTCCATTCTAATTAATGTAACCACATTTAACTACAGATTGAAGTTATATGTCGATCCAAATAAACAAAATAACATCACATAAACTCAAGTATGAAGTGTTATACTAGCAAAGAGTTGGACAATTTTAATTGCCCATTTCTACATCAACTTATGGAACAGAACTTCATTTTTTATTTTGGGGGCTATGCATTTTTTATTTTGGTGAAAAACAATGCCTTTCTTTGCATGAAAAACTTATTCTATATATATATATAGAATAAGTTTTTCATGAAAAGAAAGGCATTGTTTTTCACCAAAATAAAAAATGCATAGCCCCCATACATTGGTGGAAGGTTAATTAGAAACTGATCTTTTCAGTTATATAACACAAACATTTTTATTTTATAAGTAAAGTAATTTATTGCAGAAAAGCTACCTCATGTGTGAGAGCACCTAAGGAAGCTGGAAAAGAAAAAAATCAAGTATTACAAGCAAAGAAAGGGAATCATTTATCAAAAGAAAAAAAAAATGAAAGGGAACCACTAAACTCTATAAGTGTACTACCATCACTAAGACCCATTACATTCAACAACTCTCTAAGTTGGCTAAAAGGAAATCTTCATAACAGCCTCCATAGTTTCCACAAAACTTCTCAACAATAAATTTATAATATTAGATATTCAGAAATAGACATAATCTTTCAAACAATGCAATCTAGAAAATAAAATTGGCTCTAATTAAAATGATATAGTTGCAACAAATGCAGGTAAAAAGTGTGCACTGCAATATAAAGTAACGGAGTTTTGATTAAGCTTATAAGCTGGCCTTTTTTTTTTTTAAGCCAGCTTATGTAAAGCTTCTTAAAGCCTCACTTTTTTCGAGGCATATCCGTACTTTTATACAGCTTATTTTTAAGCCAAAGAAGCCAATGAGCTATCCCAATCATACACTAGTAATTTAACAAAAAGTTGAGGATAAGTTACTTCAACCATTGCTATTTTACCTACAGTATCAAAATTAAAAAAAAAAAAAAAAAAAAAAAAAAAAAAAAAAAAAAAAAGGTATGTAATGGTGTAGCAACATTAATGCTATAACATTCATAACAACTGGTTATGGAAACAGTCATACAAGTATTATATATATTCAAGTATCCATTCAGTCCTGAAACACAGAAGGAATCTACAAACCAAAAGAGTAAAATATTAAAAAAGGCAAACCAATACCTCAGGCCGTGCATTTAATTTACCAGCATCAGCTTCTGAGTTCTCCAACTTTAACAAACCTGGCACATATTGCTCATTCAGATACTAAAATCCAGATGGAACCAGAAACTAAGATAAAAAGCATAAGTTTCCACATGAATTAGTGGTACTAAGTTGCTGAAAAGGAAAGACCTTTAGTGGTACTGGAAGATATATATATTTACACAACATCTAAATTACAGTTAAAAAAAATTTTAAAAAAAAAAAGAAGAAGAAGAAGAAAGAAACAAAAATATAGATGAGGTGTACCCAAAACCTAGTTCCTCTAGCTACCACCAAAACAGAATCGAACCTCATGATCAATAGAAATCAAAATATAATGCATCTGTACAAAATATTAATTTCACAAAAGAAAACCAATTTCAGAAATATAAAATCCAGAATGTTCCAGCCTAGTCATTAAGATACAGAATTCCCTATCCCAACAGTATGCAAAATACACAATTTGTATCCATCGGCTTTAAATTGTTGTTCAAAGAGGTAATAATAAAACAAACGAAGAAGAAGTAGTAGTAATGGTAACACAAGCTAACCTTCTGTGCTCTCCAATTGAGTCTTCTCAGAGGATGCCCCTTCATCAGATATGTGCCCTACAGTCTGCCCACTGTCAGCAACATCATGCATTTCAGTCTTGTCATCTTCAAGAAAATCCTCAACCTCCATTAATTCATCATCCGTGGCAGGCACTAATCTCCCATCTCCTTCAACCTGAATATCAGATAGGACACAAGAACATATTTAAATGCAAAATGAGATGAAAAAATTACTCCACATAAATAATATTAACGTATAATAATTCTTCTTTTTAAATGTGCTACCAGCCCAAAATTGGAAGTTGGATATCCTATTTTTTAATGTACTACTTGTGTAGTATGGTTGCACAACTTTTATGTTTCTTCTATCAATGAATTTAATTACTTATCAAAACTCTCATTTTCTGTCTTTGATAAGTCCTTTATGAAAGCAAAATCATTATGACTTAAATTGCTTCACCACTAATTACAAAGACAAACAAGTAATGCGTTCAATATAATTCATCCACATTTACTTTAAGGCTATAGAGAGTGAAGAAAAGGATAAGCAGTGCAGAGATTTGAGCCTAACTTTCTTTGGATGTGATGTGTGTTGGCTGTCTGTACAAGGAGGAGAGAAGAGAAAGAGAAATGGTAACTCTCTCTCTCTCTCTCTCTCTCTCTCTCATGTGTGCCCACAAACCTTTCTACTTGTAAAAGAACTGCACAGTCCCACATGCAATTTGCATAAAAATCAAAACAGGCTGTTGAAAATGATTCCTCTCTTTATCCTCAAACTGACAGGAACAGAGAGAAAGATACAAGTAGCATCCTTCAGTCGATTCCATTTTGAGATGGAAGTGTATAGTGGCATGGCTAAATCTCTCTACAAGTAATGGGGACCAGTGCCAGAACTTTTATGTTTTTAAGTTTGAACAAAGAAAATCCAAAACATGCTGAGAAACCCAAATTTTTGTGACAAGCAGATGCACATATCAAAACTTTCACTTCAATGCAACACATTAGTAGTCAAAGTAAAAGAAATGGAAAAAACTGTGTTTAGGATAACATGCAGGGAACAATTGCATTTGAAGAGCTCTGGTCTTTGGTTTTGTCCTTATTGGGTTCTCTCAGGTAATGCTTAGTACAGCATTCAAAAAGACGTCTTTCTGGATGGGTAGGCGTTGAAGATGGAAAAGCCCACTAGCTTGGAAATCAACTCCCAAGTGTTTGGACTGAATGGAATGACAGTGCTCTTGAGGAACTGCAGCCAACCAAGTACATTGGTTATCTATCTCACCTTCCTTCACTGATATATCTACTTTGGATTTTATGATCATTTCTTCTTCACACCAATAACATTAAAGACTATGCTACCTGCTGAAAGGCATAACATTTTTTGCCTAATAAGCTGCTTCTACTTGCATTTAGCAGGATATCACATAAGAAGAATCCTTCAACATTCACCATTAATTTATCATATAAACTAATAAACAAAAAGGTGTTCTTTTGCATTTACATCTCAAGAAACCCCAATTCAACGTTTTTCATCCCCAACAAGAAAAACCAGTTTCCCCTCTCAATTTATCCAAAAATAGAAATAATAACAGCAACAAGACACACACACGTGTATATATATATATATATATATATATATATATATATATATAAGAAGTATACCCGAACAAGTTTGTAGACAACTGGGTCGGCAATCTGCTTTGGTGAAGAAAGGGCAGAGCTACTCTTCTCAAGCCCAGTTTCCTCAACCTTCCCTTCATCATTTCCCTCAACTCCAACCTCTGTTTCCATGGAAAATCCACGACATGCAACTCAAATACACAAACTGAACACCCAAAACAGATAAAACAAACAAAAATAAATAAATAATTCAAAGTGAACTTTTTCATTTTCTTTTCAAAATTAAAACTCCATCCAGCACATGCAACTCAAGCATAAATACAAATAACAATAACAAACAAAAACAAAAATAGTATCTCAATTGCATATTCATACCAAAAAAGCTCAAACCCCATGATTCTAATAAATATAATTCACACTAATACCAAACTTGTTTGCTTCATAAACCACTAATTATCAGTCCACAGTACCAAAAAATACATTAACAATTCCCAATTTTTTAAAAGTTACACACTCAAAAACTCATACCCACATTGCAAAAACTCAAAATTTCCCAAAATCAACAACTAAAACAAACATAAGCATGCTTCGAACACCACAAATTTCAATGCAATAGTACAAAAGACCAAAATTTACTATTGAAAGATTGCAATTTGAAGCTTAATTGAATAAGAAATGAGGACTCAAACAAAGAAAAAATTAATGGGTATTTCAATTTATGGAGGCCCTCACCATAGGAGTAGATGACCCAGGTGACTTTGGTGACCGAGTTGACTCAGTCCTTGCAACTAGGGAGTGAAACCCACAGATTCCAATCGAGTTGAGAAAAGGGTCTGAGACTGAGTTGTGAAAAGGGTCTGAGACTGGGTTTGAAGCCAAAATAAACGGACCCTGAGTTGTGAAACCGAGTTGGCAAATACAGAGAGAGAAAGAGACTTATGGTCTAAGTAATAGAATTGTGGGAATAAAAATATAAATATAAACAAAAGTAATTTTGCTTTTTTAGCGAGAGAGAGAGAGAGAGTGAGAGTGTGTTTGTGTTTTGTGGTTTTTGTGTGTGGTGTTTTGTTTCTGGGCTTTGGCTTTAGTTGCTTTTGCAGTACGCTGTGATTACTATTACTACTATCATACAGTTCGGAATCCAAATGTAGTATGAGCTGGATTTGAGAGATAGGAGTGGGGTCCGGGAGGTTTTGGTTTTGGTTTTGGTTTTGTTTTTGGGATAATGCCGGGTTGTTTAGTACATATGTGTTGAATATACAATTTTAATTTTTAAATAATAATACACACATTTTTACATGTATTTTTACACATATTTTTACCCATGTGTACTTTTAAAAAAACTAAAAGCAGTAATTTAAACACATGTGCCAAAGAGCCCTGCATATTTGGGTTTGGCTTAGGTTTCTAGTTTTACTTGTATCTAATAAAGGACCATCATCCATATATTATATATTTCTTGTTTTTTCTAAAAATTAAGGTTAATTATAAGAAGTCAAAGGCCTTGTAACTAAATTGACATCTCTCCATGTACTAAGTGTTTTGAGATTTAGGAGAGAAATGGTTCGAGCTGCGAGATTAGCAGCATGTTGCAATTATTTATATATAAAAAAGGTTAATTATAGGGGTAGTGTTTTTAATTTTATTTTATAGAATTTCAACTTATGACGTTCACTTTGATGATTGTATTCTTTATCATCTAACTAAAACAACAATCAATTTTTGGTGTAAAGAAATCGAATCTCAAATCTCTTTTATTAGTTGAACTAATTGGAACTCATTTATGGGTAGTGTTTATACACTATGTGTAAATCCATTATAACTAAAATTGTGACTTTAACAAGTATTAGTTTAATCATATTGTTTCTATATATATATATATATATATATATATATATAAAGTCTAATCATTTTACGGCAAAGAAAAATGTTATGTCTATAACATTTTTTTTTTATATATACAATATAGAATTTCTACTCTAACTTAATCTAAGTATATATGTATGTGAAGCTCCCTCCTAGAGACTTGAATCCCGGCTCTTGCCTCCCACACCCCATAAACATTTATATTTCTGGAGTGACCACAGCACCAAAGATGCGTGGTGGTCACTTCACAACATTTTCACAACAAATTCTAAGTGGTAAGTTGTTATTGGTTATTACGAGTGAGAAAAATGTATTTTAAGTTGTAATTTATTTCTTAAAAAAAAAACGTTAATTATAAGGGTAGTGTTTTTAATTTATTTTATAGAGTTTCAACATATGACGTTCACTTTGATGATTATATTCTTTATAATCTAACTAAAACAACAATTAATTTTTGGTGTAAGGAGACCGAATTTCAAAACTCTTTTATTAGTTAAGCTAACTAAAATCAATATATGGATAATGATTATACACTATGTATAAATCCATTGTAACTGAAATTGTGACTTTAACAAGTATGAGTTTAATCATATATTCATATCGTTTCTATATAAAAAAAAAAAAAAAAGTCTAATCATATTAAGGCAAAGAAAAATGTTATGTCTATAACAATTTTTTTTTTTATTCAAGATAGAATTTCTCTAGTCTAATCTAAGTGTATATGTGTGTAAAGCTCCTTCCTGGAAACTTGAACCCTGTCCCTTGTCTCCCACACCCAATAAACATTTATACTTGCGGAGTGACCACCGCACCAAGGGTACGCGGTGGTCACTCTACAATATTTTCACAACAAATTCTAAATAGTAGGTTATTATTGGTTGTTACTAGTGGATAAAAATGTAATTTTAAGTTGTGAATTCAAATTAGAACCTATAACAAGTTTTCACTTATGATTTGTTGTGAAAATATTATGAAAATATTATAAATATAACACCTATTTAAGGAAAAAAATAGGGACTAAAAACAATAATTGGACCAACATATTTGTGGGCCTTATGAGATTTAATATTATAATAATAATAATTATTATTATTTTAACTCTAGTAACAAAGGTATGAGTGCATGACACATGTTTTAAAATGGTCACGTGATAATCGAGTTTCATATCGCGTACAAGAATATTGGATAAACAACTTACTTTTCTTTTTTTCTCTTTTTATTTTTATTTTTATTTTTTTTTATGAAAAGGAGAAGGTAGTTGCGTACAATTGTTTTATTGGATAATTTTCCCTAGCTATTTTAATATGAATAATGTCAAATTTGTCTTGGTTTGTATCTATATTCTATAACCGTAAACCAATGCAGTATTTAAGGAAATGGACATGACGCGTGTCAATGCAAAAAAGGGTCAATTGTTGTGCCTGTGTTCCACCCTAATTGGAAGTTTTTCTCTATTTGTGATTTGATGAAATTTGGGGAGGGGGGTTTCAATTTTTTTATGGGAAGAGAGAGTGGTTGAAATTGCAATACAAAGACTAGGTAATGGATAAGGTGTCATCTCCTTATACCCTTTTCTATGAAAAATATAAATGCTATGTTGTTTAAAACATAAACAAGGTAAAATAAATAATAAAAACACTCCTATCAAAATAATAATAATAATAAAAACACTAATAAATGAGAGTAAAATGGTGATATTTGAAAATTAGGAGAACTCATTTATGTTATGAGAATGAGTTTTATTTGTGAGGAAAATTATTAGAATATATGTGTGAAGATGGAACATCACATCATCATGCTCTACGTGTACCCAATAATAACTTTATTTGTGAGTTTCAATTAATTCAAAAACTAAAGACTCTTATTGTCGAATAAGAGATCTGAGATTATATTATATCCCCAATTAAACCTAGGGCAGAGTTTGGAATAAGAGATCTAAGATTGTATTATTTATCATTTGACTAAAACACCAATCAATTTTTGGTGTAAGGAGATCGAATCTCAAATATCTTTTATCAGTTGAGTTAACTGGAATCCATATATGGATAGTGTTTATACACTATGTGTAAATCCATTATAACTGAAATTGTGACTTTAACAAGTATTAGTTTAATCATACTGTTTCTATTTAAAAAAAAAAAAAAAGGCTAAGCATATTAAGGCAAAGAAAAATGTTATGTCTATAACATTTTTATAACAAATTATAGCTGGTAGGTTGTTATTGGTTGTTACGAGTGGATAAAAATGTAATTTAAGTTGTGAATTCAAATTAGAACTTATAACAAGTTTTCACTTATGATTTGTTATAAAAGTGTTATGAAAATATTATAGACATAGCACCTCTTTAAAGAAAATGATAGGGACTAAAAATAATTATTGGACCAACATATTTGTGGGCTTTATGAGATTTAATATTATTATAATTATTATTATTATTTTAACTCTAGTAACAAAGGTTTGAGTGCATGACACATGTTTTAAAATGGTCACGTGATAATCGAGTTCCATATCAAGCGTACAGAAATATTGGATAAACAACTTACTTTTCTTTTTCTTTTTTTTATTCTTTTTGTTTTTTTATGAAAAGGAGATGGTAGTTGTGTATAATTGTTTTATTGGATAATTTTCCCAAGCTTTTTTAATATGAATAATGTCAAATTTGTCTTGATTTGTATCTATAACCCTAAACCAATGCAGTATTTAAGGATATGGACATGACGCGTGTCAATGCAAAAAAGGGTCAATTGTTGTGCCTGTGTTCCATCCTAATTGGAATTTTTTCTCTAGTTGTGATTTGATGATTTTTTTTTTTTTGGGGGGGGGGGGGTTGTGTGGGGTGTGTTTCAATTTTTTTTTATGGGAAGAGAGGTTGGTTGAAATTGCAATACAAAGACTAGGAAATTGCAATACAAAGACTAGGTAATAGATAAGGTGTCATCTCCTTATGCCCTTTACTTTGAAAAATATAAATGCTATGTTGTTTAAAACATAAATAAGGTAAAATAAATAATAAAAACACTCCTATCAAAATAATAATAATAATAATAATAATAATAACAACAACACTAATAAATGAGAGTAAAATGGCAATTTGATATTTGAAAATTAGGAGAACTCACCTATGTTATGAGAATGAATTTTATTAGTGAGGAAAATTATTAGAATATATGTGTGAAGATGGAACATCACATCATCATGCTCTACACGTACCCAATAATAACTTTATTTGTGAGTTTCAATTGGCTCAAAAACTAAAGACTCCTATTGTCAAATAAGAGGTCTGAGATTATATTATATCCCCAATTACACCTAGGGGCAGAGTTAAGAATTTTTGTTTCGGGAACCAAGTTATAGCACTAATATATTTATCAAGACAACCCCCCCTCCCCACACACATATATACACTCTTTTTTTATTATATACACACACATATATGCACACACTTTTTTATTTGATAAGTTTTATACACACACACACACACACACACACACACCCAACAAAAAAAAAAAAAAAATACTTAGTATTTTCAATCAAATTTATGTTTGATGGCAATCTTTCATAAAATTAATAAAATTTATTTTTACCATTTTCATAGTTAAATTCTTAAAAAATTTCATTTTCTATTCAAATTATCAAATTTTATACTAATGTAAATAAAAAAAAATCATTTAATTGAACTAGTGAAATTTTCAAAAACATGAATGATCTTAAACTTGGAAGAGGAAGTTAGACTCTAAATATATTTGAAACTATCTTACTTTAACCCATTACCTAGCAACTAAAGGAACATTTCATGTGTAGTTTTAGTGATAAGATTTTTTTTAATGAGTTAATGACTTGTTAATCGCCATATAAGTTAAAAAAGATAAATTCAAACATGTTTAATGCCAAACTTTATCAAATATATATTTAACATATATAAGAGTACATTTTACAATAAAAAATAGAATTGCAAAAAAAAAAAGTTTTGTCTCTATAACTATTAGACCAATTATATTTTTTAAGAGCATCATTGGACTAATTTAAATACTTGGGGGAGCCAACTCTTATTTTTGTAGACTAAATTTTGAAACCATTAAAGTAATTATATATATTTTTAAAAAAATTTCAAATTTTGGGGGGGGGGGGCACCCTTCAACATATCTCCGCCTCTTATTATACAAAAAACCAATTGGTATTTTAGTCAGATGATAAAAGAGCAATCATTAAAAGTAGATGCTATTAAACACATAAAATAAAATAAAATAATAACTCTATTGATGATCGTAGTTTTGAAAGTAAAACTTCACTCACATTGGTTTTATTTTGCCATTAATTATTATGGAATCAATAAATATTGACACTACTGTATGGATAAGCACAATATTTTTTCTAAACCATTTTGTGGGCAGAATGCTAAATTTCTAAACCACAACTTAAGTATCATGTTGGCAGGATGTCAGAGTGTAATAGTGTCATATTTTTCTCAAGCACGTGATGACTTAAAGTCTATATTTTGACAACAAAGTTTTTGATGAACATCCACATTAGCAGGTCTCATGTGGGTAAAATATATTTTTGTCAAAATCGCATATTGAATAAAAGACAAGTGTAGTTTCTCCTAATTTTTCGTTCTTTCTATAAGTCACGTTTAGACTGTTTAGTTATTTTATTTTATATTGTCTATAAAGTGTAGTTATTTTATTTTATAGTATCTCCTAATGAAGTCTCACTACAAACAGGAATCCACAGACCATGGGAAACTGTTGTGAGGCACCTATTGCATGCAACAAATGCATTAGATACCTTTTAATAATGACGGGGCATTGATAAGTAACTTGCATACTTTTTGTAGGAGAAAAAAAAAATTGGATAGTAACTTATATGATTGTATGAAATAATAGTTTTTATGCTAAGAGTCAGGTTGATTAGCACCTCCTGATATTTCTAATATAAATATTAAAGATTGAAATCATTTCTCTCCATTGTTGTAAGTTGTAATTATTGCATTATGAAAAATAATAAATAAATAGATTGTGGTTCAAATAAAATTAACATAATTTGTCAAAGTTTTCAAATTTAACTCATATATGTGTTCAACCACAAAATTTTCTTGAATATGAATATGACGTCATAAAGAGAGTACACTAAATTATATTAACAAAAAAAAAAAAAAAATGTCACATCTCAATTGACATCAATTCTACTCTATTAATTGAGATGATGAAAAAGTTGACGGATAAAAAATAAAATATTTTATTTTATTTTTCCACCATATGTGTTTAGTAATAGTGATGGAATGAAAAAGGATATACATTAGATTAATATTACTATTATTATGCACTTGTTTTAGTTTGAAAACTAGAAAACAAGTACTATATTTTAATACAAGATTTGATTCAAAAATTTATTATCCACGTTTACATTATTGTAGAGCATTTGTGGATTCAAAAAAAAAAAAAAAATACCAATTATTGAGATTTTAAGGTGTAATTTGTCACCTTATTGTAATGATTTTAACCTTATTTCTAAGACTTGGTTTGTGAGTTCATAATGGAATGATCGTAAAGAAATGGAATGGACTTGAACTCCTAGATTTTAAGGTGTAATTTGTCACCTTATTGTAATGATTTTAACCTTATTTCTAAGACTTGGTTTGTGAGTTCATAATCGAATGATCATAAAGAAATGGAATGTATTTAAACTCTTAAACAAGTGAATCAATTCCATCAATTAAAACTCTCAAATAAGGAAAGAAAAAGAATACTATAAAATTTTTATTTTTATTCCTCTCCATTTCATTATTTTCTCTGCTTCCAAATGAGTTGTAAGTCATCAAAGCAATTGTAGGCTGAGAACTCCTACCATAATAGTATGACAATCATGTGTAAACTGGCACCTTTTTTGGATTCATATTGTGTAACCACAAAATTGTCACCAATTAATTGGATAATCAAATTATTCAAATCACATATATTATTTTTTTAAAAAATTATATCAGTATGTTTTCTACTACTTCATAGAGTAAAAGAAGAGGCAAGAGCCTTATCTTATGGTGCACACCCACACACACCCTGTCTCTCTCCTTGGCGGCTTTCCTCTTAAAATCTACAATCGGAGCTTGCTAATGCTGACATCCTAACTAATCTACATCCAAGAGAGAGAGTTGGACTAATTTTTACAAAGCTTGAATACCCTTCTCGTTTCAAGGGTCTCTCTCTCTTTGCGAAACTTCATTCTGATTATTTGTTATAGCATTAGCAACGTATTTTATATCTCATTTTCCATTTCAAAAAAAATTTATGATGGGTGATAAGATTAGCTATTGTGAGATGTGATGACTGATTAGAAAGAATAAGGAAAAAGAATTTTGATGGCCTTGTTTGAATAGTTAAGCTAATTACTAACTGGGTGTTTTAATCTTTCAATTTTGTCCAAACCCATTTGCAATCTGTGGTTGCATTGTAAACACCAACTCCAAATCTTTGCCTCCATAGCATAAACAAAGGAGTTGTGAGCACATATATTAGTACCCTGAAAACTAAAAATTAGACTGTCAAACTTGAAAAGTAGATTAGTACCACCTATTTGAAACTAGATTGTAAGTCATCTTATTGTTTATTTTTCCTACTATTTACAAATTCCACCTAAGTTACCTACTTATTTTATTTTATTTTTTTTTCTGGCTATTTATGAGTCCTACGCGAGTCACTTAGATAAGCTTAAGGGCAAATGCATGCCCCAAATTCCAACTTTTCATCTTTTGACTTTTCCTTTTCCCCTCTAAAACATGTCAGCCATTTCCCACACTTTTTTTCTTGAGTGAGATCATATCCCATAGCTGTTCAAGGACCTATGTTGTACTGGTGTGGAAATTATCATTAGAGATTAGAGAGACTGTGAGGGTATAGTATTAGACTATTAGTAGGAACTAGCGCTAGACAGCCAATTTGAGATAATTTTTGAGCTAATGGGCATCTTGTTGATGAAGTCCACACTCTCCTATCCATGTGCAAGTCTTGGAGTTTTAGTATAGTCTCTTGTTAAGTTTGTTAAAGGGTAGCCAAGCTATTCGCCTCTTATGCTCGGGAGGCAACGAGGATAATATTAGATGGATAGAAGTAATTCCTTTGTTTTCAATTACTCTAGATGCTGAAGTACTTGTTACTTTGCCTCAAAAAAATTTTCTAATTTTTCTTTAAAAAAACTCATTGAACTGAATTTAATTTCCCTAAAATGATAATTTTGTTTTCATTTTATTGGTCATCGAAAAATAATGTTTGAATTTAATTGGGAAACCCAATGTACTATACTTAAAACATTATTCTTAAATTTTACACTTTCCCAAAACTATTACAATATCCCCTTCCAATTTATAGCCACCCAAAAAACTTTCCTCATCACTTGTTGCTCTCTCATCAATTTTTCTTCATTAATTCTTCCTTATGATGCTCTTACTTAATCACATTTTAATTAGCTTCTCTCCCTTCCTTAAGAAAGAGTTTTCTTATTTAAAGCTTAGAAAATATTGAGAGGTACAAAATTCTTCTTCTTTCTTGTTGATCTTTTAGTTTGATTCCTAATTATTTATCTTATGATTTATGGTCTTCTTCTCTAGTTCAATTTCTCTTTAGTTGAGAGGTATGAAATTGATTTTGAATTTATTGTTGACCATAGCAGTCTAATTTGGTTGAATTTACTTGCTATTTATTTTATGGTTGCTTATAGTGACATTGTTATATTTAGTTTCTATGAATATTATTTCTTGTAAATGTATTCTAGTTTTTGTTAGATTTAATTTGTTTTTTCTAAAACTAATCTAAGAAGACATGTATGTATGTATATATGTCATACTTTGTATTTTTCTTAAATTGCAAATGAATATGATAGTGTTACCTCGGCTCCCCATCCAAATGTTTTTGGCTATGCCCCTGGATAAGTTGTTTCCAAACAGATACATAGGAGCCACAGTTGACAAGAGTAGGAAAGATATTGAAATTAGATGACTAACTACAATTAGGGGTTGACCAAGCTCTGTAAACTAACATAGTTCTAGGAGAAGTACCATATCTACATTCTTGATGGAGAACTCTTACTCTAGTTGAACCTTGTTATGAAGCTTCATTTCCATATGGTTGTGGCAGCACTACTTAATTCTCAAACGGGTAATTAGTTTCTTGATGTTACTAATTCAGTTAATTTATAAAAATCAAGTAAGATCTAACAATGCCTTCACATATTTACAATCATTATTCATCAATAAATATTCCCCATAATTTACTCATTATTCGTATGCTATTAAGTTTTGCAGATAACTTGGTGTTGTTAACATTTTAATAAACATTTGGTACAGTGGATAAAAGGATGGACCTAAGTACAATGACAAGTGCTTCTGCCCAAATGATGTGTCATGAGTTTAAGTTCTAAAATTGGACTCTCCAATTGGAGAAATTACACCCGTTCCACCCTGTTCGGGTGTATGTTTCCTCCTACTTACAACAAAGTGGGTCCCAGCTGTGGGTGGGAGGAAGCATACACCCAAAACAGGGTATACTTCATCCTCCAATTGAGAGTAAGGTTGTTTACTGAGCACCTTTCGTAGACCCTGCAAAAACAGGGGAGTCTTATACACTACCTACGAATTTTTATCTACACTTGGGTCAAAATAAATAAATAAATAGTAAATTTGGGATTTCAATTGTCCAGTGATATAGTGGTATCATTCTCGTGGGCAATTGTTAGCCCTAAATTCCATGATTTCTATGTTTACCTACCTAAGTATGGTGTGTGGTCCCTTCATCCCTCCCTAGAGTTAAATTGAATATGTTTATAGCTACAATGAAGATTAGAACATCTAGGATTCTTGTGGGTCAATGGTCTTGCATTAGATCATTTGTGTTAAGTATGGTGTGTGGTCCCTTCATCCCTCCCTAGAGTTAAATTGAATATGTTTATAGCTACAATGAAGATTAGAACATCTAGGATTCTTGTGGGTCAATGGTCTTGCATTAGCTCATTTGTGTGGAAGCCTGCCTTTCTACAAATTGATCTATAGGTCTCTGTTTAGTGCACTCTATTATGACTAAATGTATACTTCATATCTTTGACCATAAAGATGGATATAAGAAAAGGGATGAGGGTGGCGGTCTCACTTCCAATGGGATCCCTATGGAATTGAGTGGTGCTTGGTCTAAGGAATTATTAACCACCATGCTCCAAGCATTGGCAAAACAAAGAACATTGGCCATGGTAGATGGGGAAAATTTTGGAGGATATTCATTATAATGTACAACACAACACCTTAGAGTTATCAATTCCTTATGTTGTTCTAGCTGATAGTAGGAAGTTGGCCAATATGGCAAGGAAGCAAATACCAAAGTTTCTAAGATAATGAAGTCTACTCATGAACTTTTATTGCTTGGTATTGAAAAAAAAGAAGAAGAAGATACATATGGAGAAAATTGTAGCAATATTATTTTTATTTATTTATATTTTTGAGGGGGGATTATTTTTGTTGTTGATGTATCAAGTTGTGAATAAAGGAACATCATTTCACAGAGTTCCGTTGGTGACCAATTTCATTAGCATCAATTACAACATACCAACTCTACATTTATGAAATAATTGTGAAATTTTTTGTCTCTGGACTATTATTTAATAAAAGATTAATCAAGCCATTTTCTCATCAAAGTTTGAGGGAAGATCAACACAGTCCTATGACTTATCACTAGGTAAATGGCTCTTATGTAATTAGTAAAGTGCGGTCTCTATGTTACAAACCAAAAAAGTTTGTCTCTAAAAGAAGAAATCCAAATGAGGCTTGCACTGGTTGGGTTATCTTTGAGTGTTCCTGGCCCAACTCATAAGCGGTTTCTTCAATTTTTTTAGAAATACCCTTTTAGATCTTGTTTTCTTTATTTTTATTTTTAGTTTTTAGTTTTTAATGATGAAAGTAATGAGGTGAAAACGGTTGCATAACTAAGCTAACTTCGAGTAGGTTAAGTGACATTTTGCAAACTATGAGTTGACAGCATTAAAAAGGCCTAACTAAATTAAGGGGGACAAAGTTTAATTATTTTACATTATATAAATTGTATTTGTCAAACATTAGCACTAAAATTGATGATAGGTACATATTTCGTTCTTTAAAGTTCCATTAGCATTAAAATGTAAAGTATTTTCTTTTTCATCTTTCTTTATATAAAAAAAAATGGGGGTTGTTGTTTAATTCCTTGTATATGACAACATAATGTTTTTAAGGTCTTCCAGAATGCATAAACTAATAATCAAACTTGGTTTGCTTATAGCTAAAATGTTCTCACACACTTGATGATGTACACTTTATTCTCACAATATCTATAGTTTTACGCTTGATGTCCACATTTTTCTATTGATATCAAAATTTAAAATTTAAAATAAGTGGTACGTAGGGACG
This sequence comes from Castanopsis chinensis, assembly GCA_032878915.1. Taxonomy (NCBI): domain Eukaryota; kingdom Viridiplantae; phylum Streptophyta; class Magnoliopsida; order Fagales; family Fagaceae; genus Castanopsis; species Castanopsis chinensis. The sequence continues at coordinate 2,888,634 of JAVQMG010000096.1, forward strand.
ATGTAAACTAAGGAGTGTGCTAGAATCAATGCCCTAATTCCAGCCAACTTAGCATGGTTTCTTTAAAAAAAATAAGAAACTTGCATGATAAAAAATATGGTATAAATGAATTTGAGATTAAATACTCTTACTTCCTGAAGAAAATATTAATCAAATTAAGAGGAATTTATCTTAAAAAAAAAAAAATTTATCGACCACTAACTATTGAAATAGTGACATTACAAATGGAGAATCTTATTTCACCCTATTGGGCAAGCTCTGTATTTGAAAGCAATCTGCCTTTCCATGAAGGCAGGTTGCTTTGGAGTAGGCAGATCCAAAATCTCACTCTTAAGCATTTAAGTAACAGTAGACACATTTGGCCTACCTATTGCCAATTCTTGCACACACAGCAGTCCGACATGTATACATTTCGAAATGATCATTTGAAAGCATGGATCCCATGTTGCTAAGTCTACCAAAGCCATAATGTTGTCACCGTTCCACAATTTCCATGCCTGAAAAATAACAAGTGTGAAAGGCAAAAATTGAAATTGTTCAATCTTTTTGAAAGTAGACCATGTCAAAAATGAATAAATAAATTAAATAGATAAAGTAGCTTTTGATTAGAGTTTGACTAAATTTTCTAATATTTTGAATGTTATTAGTTAGATTTACCAATCCAGCGAGGCCCGAATATTGCTCATCATTGCAAATGCTATTGTTTCTTCTCCCACTAACAATCTCTAGTAATAACACGCCAAAGCTAAGACATCTGATTTCTCTGAACACAGCCTTTGCATTGCATATTCAGGAGATATATAACTACTGCATACAAACATTGAAACACATCCATATTATTTGAGTATAAGTGGTGCCATTATCTAAATTTAATTTCAACAAAGCTCTTACTATGTCCCGACAACCCTTTTAGTTTTTACTTGATCTTCATTGCCTCCAAATATTCTAGCTATACCAAAATTCAATATTTTTGGATTAAGCTGTTGATCTAACAAAATGTTAGATGCCTTTAGATCTCTATGAATAATCTTTAGTCTAGAGTCCCTATGAAGGTAGAGCAACCCTCAACAAATCCCTTCAATAATGTTGAAACGTTTTCTCCAATTAAGGAGTTTTTGGTGGACTGGATCTAATCAATAGTAAGCCAAATAAATAATGTATGAGTATAAATTTGTATAGAGAAAAAAAATATACAATTGAGAAAACAATTTGGGGCAAAGTTAGCACAAAAGTATGCTTCAAGTGACTAAATTAGCACAATGAAACTCATTATTAAAATTTGTTTTGTTTTGTTTTATGCACTAACTTACTTGATATCCAAGATAAATAGGTGTATGACTAACCAAAAACAATTGCATCCAAACTTTTGTTTGGCATGTATTCATAGATTAACACCTTCTCTTCTCCCTCAATGTAGCAACCGAGAAGTCTAACAAGATTCCGATGTCGGAGTTTAGTGATCAACGCCACCTCATTCATAAATTCTTCAAGTCCTTGTCCAGAGGCTCTACACAATCTCTTCACTGCTATTTCTTGTCCATTATGCAATTTACCGTATAAGAAAATAAAGAATATGAGCACATATATTTTTGAGGGGAAAAATGAACTGTACATAAGAAACCATTACCCTATAGATTGGACCGAAGCCACCTTGTTGAAGCTTATTAGCCATATCAAAGTTGATTGTTGTTGTCGCCAATTCTTCCAAATTAAAGATTAGTAGCTCTTGGAGTTTCACATCGTTTAGGTAGTCAAACAGTAAAGAGTCCGTTTGGATAAGCGGTTTAAAAAAGTGCGTTTTCAAAAATTGCTTTTTTAAAATAAGCATTTTGAAAACACAATTTTGAAAATCACAATAAAACGTTTGGCAAACTTTGTGAACAGTATTAGTCTAAAATTGTTGTTTCGGTGCAAATTACCAAAAAGGGCTTGGCGTTTCGTTTGTCTACTAAATCATCATCCAAATTTCAATATATAAAAAAATATAATTAAATACAACCAATTACATGATGTATTGTTGTATATTTTTAATAGGTATAATAATAGTTTGTTATGTTCATTTAACAAATAAAGATAAAAAGAAAAGTCATAAAAGAGTTTATGACCCATACCATTACCTGACCACCTAGGGACTCTAAATTTTGAGACTTCCAGTTTCAACCATACACGTGGTGGAGGTAGGATGGGTAATTGATAAATGTTGCTTGGTAAAATCAAAAAGTCACTCTCTGTGCTTCATAAAAATGACGGAAGGATTGAAGATATAAAGAAAGATGAGCTGGAAGAAAAAAGGTAGAAGAGTTAGGATGCTGGAGATTTAAAGGAGATGAGCTAAGAAAAGTGTGAAGACTGCTTATTTAGCAAGTTCCTACCCAAATGCATTTGCCAGCGAAAGCTAGTGCTACCTGCAACTATATGGTGGTGCAGATTAGGTAAGTTGCTAAAATTACATTAAGCTTGAAGTTTTTTTAGGAAGGGGGGGAGGGGGGGTCATGGCCCCCTCAGCCTCAACGTGGCTCCGCCACTAGACAGAGAGCAAGCTTGAGGGTGATCAGTGAGGTTATTTGTTAGTTGGTGGTTTTGTCATTTTGCAAAAACTTGAGGGTGTTTTAGGTATTCAAACTTTAAAATGTATAAAGAGATTTGCGCTTTCAATGAAGTTTTTCAAAAAGTTATCCTGGACCTCTATTTCAAAACATAATATTTGACATTTTAAATAACGCAATTTCTAGTAAAACTATTATAGCAAACACCCACATATTGATGATTTTAATAAAAACGTGCGTTTAGGATTTCATAACAGCCTATCCAAACGGGCTCAAAATCTCATTGCTTTTACTTTTCATTTCCGTTGCAAATTATATTATTTAGTAATCCATCTTGCAATGCCTAGTCTCTGTAGCAAATTAATGTACAATTGGGCATATTACCTCTCTTTTTCTTAGCCATCCACCTCCGGAAGAAGAATGCAGTGCTGGCTATAGCAATCGCTCCAATAGTCACTGTAATTGTGATGATTACTTTCAAATTTCTCTCCTTTTCTGTGTATAAGAAAGTTTTTAACTAATTCAGTCAAATTTGAGTAAAGAAATTTAACATAAAAATATTGAAATCTATTTGCATTTGTTGCAAGTACCCAGTTAACCAAACAAGTCCAACTGCTGGATGATCAGAAGCATAAGATTATACAAAACTGTGACTGGAAAGTTATAACAAATGATCTTACCGAATTCCAAATTGGCCTGACTAATACATATATCTGATCCACCAACGGAGAATTGTTGTAGTTCAATTAGGTTTCCACTCCATGACACAACCAATGCCAGTATAATATCCATAAGCTACACAAGAACAGTTCTCCAAACACTGCTTTTGACAATCTTCTATATTCCCATCTGCCAACTCTGCAAAATCTGGCACTTTGATCATCTCCAGTTTCAAAAACCCATCTGCTTTTCCTTCTTGAATACTATTGTTCATTCTTTCACACTGCAATGGTGTCCTCCTGACACAGCCACTAGTCCAATTTCCTCTATTCCATTCTTCAATAATCTTTGGCTCAAACCTTTTCAAACAACTGCAAATTGATGAACTCAGGGAATCGCAGCTGCCAAACGCACCACATGTGCCATAAACATCGCATTCATCTTCTAAATTTTTATGCACAACCTCCCAATCCTCTTTCCCATCATCCCAATATGTATGCACTAAATTTCCTGGTGAATCCAAAACAATTTTTGACAAATGTAACATGTCCAAACCTGTAAAAGTTTCAAAAACAGTCCCGTGTTTGTCATCAATCAATGTAAATCCAGTATGATATCCCGGATTCCAGTTTAGCATTCCAATAAAGATCTGACCATTCCATGGACCAGCCTGCCAATGTGGGCGACCCTTTTTCCAAACAAAACCTTAAGGAATCTTATTGTTTAGTAGACCATTGCCTCAAGAGAAGCTTCCAATAGATGGATCAGAAGGGATTTTCCATGATGTCAACTGTACTCTCTGATCCTTCTTTGAATTAGTACTAAGTTTCATCCTTGGCAAGATGGTATCAGAAGGATGTTGAAAACTTTCCCATGGAACCAGTCCTGAAGTATCAACTCGCAAAACAAGGTTTCCGAAATCCCCAAGAGTGGCACTAGAATTGGTTACAGAATTTGAAACACTCCCCTTGGAAATTATGTATTCGGAGTCGTTGATGAATTGAGAATTTGAGATGATCTAATGGTGTCAATGGCGACAATTAAGTTTAAACAGAAGCAGCAAAGGACAGGCAACAGCAACTGGTTTGTCTTGCTATGAAGTCCCATAACTTGTTCTGAGCTGCTTGTGTGTGAGAATTAATTCAGAACATGCTGCCATATTCTTATAACCATCTATGATTTTAGATTTTAATTTTCTAGGATAGACGTCACCTCAAGATGTCCAAAAGTCTTACATCCCACAAATTTGTTCATGTCATTAAAATCAAATTATCAAAATGTGCTTATACCCCAGGCTTCAAGTTTCTTCCTTCGACAGAAAAGACAGTTTGAAACTGAATACAGATTGGATTGGTTACATCAGAGAGAGAAAGAGAGAATATTGGAAAAGCGCGTTTAGATCCAATCTAGACTTAAGACCGGATGGTCATTTAGTCAAGATACAATTTGAGTAATAATCATGGATAATCAACAAATCGCCAACACACCACACAGACACCATGCTACCTTTGGAATTAACGATGGAAGGAGGTTGTGTTCTGTGCACTTGTCTCCTTTGTCTTCAATAAACAATACCAGTTGATTTGCAGTTGGGCTGATTGGCAACCTATTCAACACCCATAAGTGAGTCTTTTTTTTTACTCTTTCAGCTTTTCTCCTTCCTCTCTCACTCTCTCTTCCATCATTTTCTCAGTTTTTCTCATTCATCTGTGTCTGATTAGCCTTTTCTTTTTTCCTTCATAGTTGTTTTATTCTAGAGTTCCTCAGATTGCTAAGCTCAACTGCTTTCCAATTATCTACTCCCCATGTGTGATCTGACTTCTCTTCAATTCCTCTTTATTTTTTATAATTTTTCTTTTTTGAGAAGATCCTTTATTTTTTATAAGATCAAGTGTAAAGTGTCATACTTTTCTCAAGCACGTGATGACTTAATATGTACGCAATGGAGTCTCATAGGAAATAGGAATCCATTGCGTGCAACAAATGCATTAGATACCTTATTATGATGGAGGGATTGATAAGTAACTTACATACTATTTGTTGGAGAAAAAAAAAAAAAAAGTGACTTATTCGATTGTATTATGAAATAATAGTTTTTATGTCAAGACTTTTTTACTTAAACTGCTGGGGCAGTGTTATGTGCTGGGCAGGGGGTTCATTAAATGAACCCCCTGAACTGGGAATTTTTTTTATATAAATTCTTTTACAAAAATTATTTTGACTCCCTTAAAATAAATATTTGAACCCTTTGAATATTAATTTTGTTTAAATCTAGCTAAAATAAACTTGAATATAATCATTTTAATGTTATTTTCACAATAGTTTTACAATAAAGGATAAGTGACAAGTTGTAACTAGTTTTTATTTTGATTTACAATAGACATAACTTTTTTACCTTTTTTTTTTGTTGCTAATATATCTCTTTTTTTTTCCTACCTTTAACAATTTGCCACCTATATTTTGTTGTGAAATTTTTGTGCAAGTGTTGTGTTAACAACACTACTCTTAAAATATTTAATTTTATAATAAAGAAAAAAATGATTCAAATTTTTTCTCGTTCATTAAAAATAAATAAATAAATAAATAAACCTTATATCTAGAACTCTAGCTTACTTTTCCGTTGATAACAAAATAGAGTTGTTTTTTCTTGCACTTTTCTTCTTTATCAGCAAAAAATTACACAATGGTTCCAACCAACTGATTTATATTTATATATGTGATTTCTTTCTTCATTCTCTCTATCTCTCTTTCTCCAATCTATGTTTTCTTAGCTTTTGCCTTTGTTAGATCAATTAGTTTTCTTAGCTTTTATCTCCATTTGCTCCAATTCTAAGAGAGTGACCATATGTATGGTTAAAAAACTGTACACTTCAAAAGCAAAAATTTATATTAGTTTTTTTTTTCTTAGTTCACATTTTCTTCTAGTCCCACTCCTAGGTTTGTTATTCTTCTTCTTTATCATATATTTTTATTTAATTAATATTACATATAAATATAATAAGTTATTATGCATTCAATGGTTGTTGTCTTACTAATCTTTAAACTATTAATTAATTTTTTAGACTATTACACGAATTAGTTGTATTGTGTACTAAATTGTATTTATTTTAGATTATTGTATATAATATGGAAGTTGAATATACAAAAAATAATAATCATTTTATATTTCAATCAATCCCATTACAAATTCTTAGCTCCACTACTACTGACCCCCCTAGAAAAAAAATCTTGGAGTTGCCACTACTCAACTGGCTCCTTTTGATGTTTCTAACAAAAACATTCAAGATTCAAATAATTTTCTTGTGAGGACAAAAGGTCCAGGGCATGTTTTTGGGCCTTGGGTCTGATCTGAGAGTATTTACTTGTCCAAGGTTCAGTGGTAGTAACGACATCAAACTTAAAAGCCCACAAACAAATTGTTGCGAAAGAGGCTGATGGAAATAGTTCGAGGAAGGGCGACTCCTCGGCTAAGTGAAGTGAACGTCAGATGGTACGCTAAGGTGGTATGAATGATATTCTGGAAGGACTTGCGGATGAAGATGTGTTCCACAAGGGCACAGAGAGAAAGAACAAATGAGAAAGTATCTTAGAGAAAGCTGCTACTACCGCATTAAAGACTCTACACCTACTTCTCTAGCCGCATTAATGAGGAAGTGACATCTGAACAGTGGTGATCAGCCTTACAGCTATTGTTTGAAGACTTCAAGGGAGCGGTAGATGGGACAAGTATCTTGATCGGTGATCTGATCTATACGTGGAGGATGAAAAGAAGAAGAAGGATGATATAAAAGGAAAAGAAAGGCATTCAAGAGGGGGGATCGAGAAAAAAGAAGCAAACACTATATACATTACCACCCTTAATTATAATCTGCCTTTAGAAGAAGGAAAGATAATACAAATCGTCCTCGGCTTATGTCAGAGGGAAAATTCTGTTACATAAACAGTTTATTGCATGTGAATTGGTAGTCTAGCCCAATATTTTCGTTGCCCAACATCCATAGAACCTAGATTTCAAGCCCATTCTCTATAAATTTCATTGTATTGGGATTTTTGGGCCTGTCCCCTTCATGGTCTTGGTCGTAAGGGCAAGAAGCCTTCCTCTAGAGGTTTGGCAAATGACACTATGAGTAGGGCGTTGCACCAAATTTCCAAGTCACCCTTCACACATGGGGTGGAGAAAGGAAAGCTCCCTAGGTGCTTCACTCAACCAAATTTCACCATTTATAACAGCCGAATGAACCCCGTAGAGCATGTGAGTCATTTTAATCAAAGGATGGCAGTGCATTCTAAGAATGATACTTTAATGTGCAAAGTCTTCCCCTCCAGCCTAGGACCCGTGGCGATGAGGTGGTTTAATGGCTTGAGGGCCGGTTCCATCAATTCTTTCACGGAACTTACCCGGGCATTTGGATCTCACTTCATTACATGCAGTAGAGTTCCTCGGCCCTTGAATTCTTTATTGTCCATGGCCATGAGAGAAGGGGAAACTCTGAAAACATACTCTGACAGATACTGGGAAATGTTCAATGAGATCGATGGTGATTTTGATGATGTGGCAATAAGGACGTTCAAGGTTGGCCTTCCTACTGAGCACGACTTGAGAATATCTTTGACTAAAAAGCCTGTAAGGAGTGTACGTTGGCTTATGGATTGCATTGATGAGTATAAACGGGTTGAGGAAGATCAACAGTAAGGTAAGGGAAAGGTGAAGGTTATCCCTCAAGAGATGAGGGATTTCAGGTCGGATAGATACAACAACAACAGGCCCCGAAGAGATTTTGTCGGGCAATCGGGTCTTACCACTCCTCAGGTGGTTAATGCAGTATTTCGGGAACCTGTGCATCAAGTAATGGAGAAAATCCAGAATGAACCATACCTCAAACGGCCCAATAAGATGGTAGGGGACCCCATAAAGTGTAATCAGAACCTCCATTGCCACTATCATCGAGAAAGGGGTCATACCACTGAAGACTGCAAAACTTTGTGGAATCATTTGGAGTAGTTAGTTAAGAAGGGAAGGTTGAAACAATTTTTATATCGGCCTAATGGGCAGGGAGACCATTCAGGTTCGGTGAACTAGGGGAACACTTCATCAATGCCTCCTCTGGGTACGATTAATGCTATTTTCGCTGCTCCTGAAAGGACTGGTTCTCGTCCTTCCAGGGTGATGTTAGTATCACGAACCCTTGCCGAGGATTCTAGCTCTGAGCCAAAGAGGACCAAAGGGAATGTCCCACTAATTTTAAGTTTCTCAGAGGAAGACAAGATTGGGACTATCCAACCACATGACGATACTTTGGTAGTTTCACTCAGGATAAGAGGCTATGACGTGAATAGAGTGATGGTTGATCAGGGTAGTGGTGCAGATATTATGTACCCTGACTTGTTCAAGGGGCTAAACTTAAAGCTCGAAGATCTTATGATTTATGATTTGCCACTGATAAGTTTTGAGGGGAAAGCTGTCATACCAAAGGGAAAAATTAGGTTGCCTGTGCAATCGGGCTCAGAAGTGGTGGACGTGGATTTCATTGTAGTAGATGCCTACTCTCCATACACAGTCATTGTGGCAAGACCTTGGTTGCATGCTTTGGGTGCCATGTCCTCAACTCTACATGTCAAAGTCAAGTTTCCATCTGGGGATCAGATCGAGGAATTAATTGGGAGTCAATCTGTGGCTAAGCAATGCATGGTGGCTGTAATTCTGCATCAGCTTGGGCCGGAGTCCTCGACCTCAGTTAAGGGGGGCTCATAGCAATCAATGTCTTTGGCCACCCCCAGGGTGACGGCAGTGGAAGAACCTACATGTGAAGAATTGGAAAAGGTTCTTATAGATAATGACCTTGAAAAATTCTTTCAGGTGGGAGTTTAGTTGCCACCTTAGGAGAAGGCGGAATTGGTTCTGTTTTTGAAGAAGAATGTGGATGTATTTGTATGGGATGCTTATGAGGCTTTCGGGGTTGATCCGAGTTTCATTTGTCATCATTTGAATGTTAATTCGACTGTGGTGCTGAGGAAGCAACCATCTTGGCGCCCATCTAAAGAGTATTCTGAGGCCGTTAAGGAAGAGGTACTCAAGCTCAAAAAGGTTGGTGCTATTAAAAAGGTGTTTTATCATGAATGGTTGGTTCACACGGTGGTGGTCAAGAAGAAGAATGAGAAATAAAGAGTATGCGTAGACTTTACAAATTTGAAAAAAACTTGTCCTAAAGATCCTTTCCCTATGCCTTGTATAGATCAGCTGGTTGATGCTATCGTTGGGCATCCTTGGATGAGTTTCTTGGATGTTTTTTAGGGTTATCACCAAATACCTTTAACTTTAGGTGATCAAGAGAAGACAACCTTTGTCACTCCTACAGAGAATTATCATTATAAGGTGATGCATTTTGGTTTGAAAAATGCGGGAGCTACCTATCAAAGGATGACGACTAGAATGTTTGAGCCATAGTTGGGAAAAACTATTGAGGTGTATGTAGATGACATGATGGTGAAAAGCAAAACGGTTTCCATGCATGTGGAAGACCTAAATGATATGAGTACAAATTGCGCTTCAATGCTGCCAAGTGCTTTTTTGGTGTGGGATCTGGTAAATTTCTGGGTTATATGGTAACTCATCAAGAAATTAAAGTTAATCTTGCACAAGCCAAGGCAATTAATAGCTTACAACCACCTTGGAATTCTAGGGAAGTTCAGAGGTTGACAGGGATGACCGCTGCCCTCAACCGATTTATTTCTCGATTTGCAGATAGGTGCAGATCTTTCTTCCAACTGCTGAATAAATGAAAAGGATTTGAATGGACCGAGGAATGTGCTGTAGCTTTTAATAGCTTAAGGAATATCTTTTGCGGCCACCTATTATGTCTTGGCCAGAAGCTGATGAAGTTTTGTTCGCGTATATTGCTGTGGCTAATCACGTTGTTAGTTTGGTTTTGATACAGGTTGATAATGATGTACAGAGGTAAGTTTATCACATGAGCAAATCTTTACATGAGGCTAAGGTGCAGTATTACCATTGGAAAAAGCGATCCTAGCAGTGGTGTATCCTACGCGTGAGCTTCCACATTGCTTCCACATTACTTCCAATCTCATACAGTTGTTGTTTTAACTCAACTTCCTCTTAAGTCTGTATTTCGAAGTTCTAATTATACGGGAATGATTGCTAAATGGGGCACTATCTTGGGGGCTTTTGATATCAAGTATATGCCTCGCACCTTCATGAAGGGTCAAGTCCTTGCTGATTTGGTCGTGGAGTTTGCTGAGCCTTCATTAGAAGAGAATGCTAAGAGATTAGACATGGATGAAAAATCAGTTGGCATGATCTCGTGCAAGGAACCTATGATATGGATGATGTATGTTGACGGAGCAGCGAATCAGAGAGGATCTGGTGTGGGGCTAGTCTTAGTGTCCCCTAAGAGAATTACTTTTGAGAAATCCTTGAGATTGGGGTTCTCGGCCATCAATAATGAGGCAGAATATGAAGCTCTACTGGTGGGAATAAATATGGTTCAGAGAATGGGTGGAAAAACAATGCAAATATTCTCTGATTCACAGTTAGTAGTGGGTCAAATGGAAGGAAAGTTAGATGCTAGAGATTCGAGAATGCAAGAGTATCTAACCCGAGTCGGGTATTTACAATCAAAATTTGAATCTTTTACCTTATTACATATCTCCAGGAGTATGAATACCCAGGTTGACTCCTTAGCCACCCTTGCGACGTCCTCAGCACAAAGTCTATCTCGGGTCATCCTTATTGAGGATTTGTGTAAACCCGCTAGAACGAATAGTGATACGGTTCGGATTCATCAAATTAGACTAGGGCCTAGCTGGATGGATCCTATATTGTCCTTCCTTAAAAATGATATCTTACTCGATGAGAAGTTTGAAACAGATAAAGTATGCAGAAAAGCACCTTTGTTTTGGCTGTCCGAGGACCAGAAGTTGTACAAACGCTCTTTTTCAAGATCATATTTGCTGTGTATACACCCTGAAGCAACGGAATTGCTCTTGGAAGAGTTACATGAACGGATTTGTGGAAGTCACACAAGAGGAAGGTCTTTATCTCATAGAGCTCTTATACAAGGGTATTGGTGGCCTAATATGTAGAAAGAGGCACAAGATTATGCAAAGAAGTGTGACCAATGTCAGAGATTTGCTTCCAATATCCATCAACCAAGGGGGTGTCCTTAACCCTCTGTCTAGTCCTTGGCCATTTGCTCAATGAGGCTTGGACATTATAGGGCCTTTCCCAAAAACAGTGGGGAATAGGAGGTGGTTGCTCGTTGGAATAAACTATTTCACTAAATGAGTTGAAGCTAAGCTATTGTCAAACATTAGGGATGTGGATGCAAAGAAATTTGTCTGGAAAAACATTATTACTAGGATTGGAATCCCTTATACTCTTATTTCAGATAACAGCCTACAATTTGGTAGTAAGGCCTTTAGAAGATATTGTTGTGATTTAGGCATCACAAATAGATATTCTACTCCAGCTTATTCGCAAGGGAATAGGCAAGCCAAGGCAGTCAACCAAGTTATAGTCAATGGGCTCAAAAAAAGACTAGATGATGCTAAGGGAAGGTGGGTGGAAGAATTGCCATATGTTCTTTGGACATATCGAACTACGCCAAGAAGATCTACTAGAGAGAAACCCTTTTCTATGACTTATGGGGCCGAGGCTGTAATCCCTCTAGAGAATGGGTTTCCAATGCTACATACGAGCTCTTTTGTCCCAAGTAGTAATGATAGTCTGTTGAAAAAAAGTTTAGACCTAGTTAAGGAACGGCGAAGAAAATGCCATGGTATAGCTAGCTTATTATCAACATAAACTCAAGCAAAGATATGATTCCCATGTGAAGCTACAACCATTTGCGCCTGGAGATTTAGCATTGAAGAAGGTTTTAGGTATTGCAAAGAATCCAGCATGGGGAAAATTAGGACCTAACTGGGAGGGATCTTATCGTATTACTTTAGTTACTGGTATAAGGGTATATTATCTTGAAGATCTAGATAGACATGTTGTACCACGTCCCTGAAATGATAATAACCTGCGAGGGTATTATTATTAATGAAATGCGTTTTTGCCATCTTATTTCTGTTGACACTATATTACTTTGGTTATTATTATTTCTAGGTATCAAATTGAAACTTGGTCATGCCTGGATCCTCGAACCACATACTTTGTATAAATTGATATTTTATTAAGTGTTGAACAGAATCTTAGTTATGTCTGATCCTTGTCCTTGGATCACCTACTTTGGGGAAATTAACATGTCATTTCATGTTTCTAAGTATTAAACTAAAAATTGGTCATGCCTGAATCCTCGGACCACATACCTTGTATAAATTGATATTTTGTTTAGTGTTGAATAGAATCTTAGTTATGTCTGGTCCTCGGATCACCTACTTTGGGGAAATTAACACATTATTTCATGTTTCTAAGTATCAAACTAAAACTTGGTCATGTATGGATCCTTGGACCACATACGTTGTATAAATTGATATTTTATTAAGTGTTAAATAGAATCTTAGTTATGTTTGGTCTTCGAATCATCTACTTTGGGGAAATTTACACTTCAGTTCATTTTTCTAATTATTAGATTGAAACTTACTCATATTTGGCTCCTCGGGCCACACGCTATGTTTATGTTAATATGATACCTATTAGTTAGAATCTTGGATATGTCTGATTCTCAGACAATCTATCCTTGGGACAACTTATATCTAGCGTGGATTTTTGTATTATTTCTGTCATTCTGATGGCTTATCTTGTAGACTTCTAAAATAGTAATGAATAGATAGGAGTTCAGGAGCATCATTTAAAGCATTTGTAAGTATGTTAAACATATTTGTTGTTTGGTTCATGCCTTATAAAAAAAAATGATGATAATATAAGTAAGTGCTAAATACTTAAAGAAAATAGCTCGACATTTGTATTAATTTAAAGTTCTTTGGAAAGGCAATTTGTTTACAAAAACATCAAGCTGCATCAAATAAAAGGAAAACGGGATTAGAAGGAGAAAGAGTCCTAGGCAGTTTATGTCTCGGTCCTCGGTGGAGGGTCTTCTTTGGACTTCGTTTTGGCTTCCTTTGTTTTGTCCTCAATCCCTTTTGGTTTGGGCTCAGTCTCTTTGGATTTGGGAGCCACTTCTTTGATGGTAAGAGGAGCATTTGGAGCTTTGACTTCGGGTAGGGTTATAATTTCTTTTCCTTTGCCTTTCTCTCCCACCCGAGGATCACCCTTACCATTCTTCTCGCTCAAACCCATAACGGCCTTCTCACCTTGTTCCACAGCCCGGCCAGAACCTATAGATGCGTTAAAAGGTGATAGAGTGTCCTAGGTGGTGAAGGATTGTGTAGGGGGCACTGTCTCGGAGGTGGTTAGAGTAGGAGGGACAGCTTCAATTGCATAGATATCTGGGAGATACCATACATTTTCAGCTTTTCTCCATTTAGAAGTAGCAGGGACACCTTCCATATTAAGGGCTTCTACCCATACTTGCTGGCAGTAGTCCCTACACTTTTCAGCAAGTTTTTTTGCGAGTCGGATCTCCGTTTCTTCAACCCGCTTGTTGAAAGAAGCCAGTGATACGGCCTCCACAGTCTCTTTGATGGTGTGAGCCACTTCCTTGGCCTGAGCTAACTCACCTTTCAAGCCCAGAATTTCTTGTTGGGCAGTGGCTAGCTCTTATCCTTTGTTAAGAAGCTGTTTGTGTTGCTTCTCTGCCTGAATCTCGACTGTCTTAAGTCCAGCCTCGACGCTTCTCCTCTTTTTCCCTTCTTCCTTTAGTTTGTCGGCAAGCTTTTTTTTCTCCTACTCGGCTAAGCCAAAGGCTTTTTCAGTCTTGATCCTGAGGTTAGTTTCAGTCTTAGTCTCATTCCGAGCATTATCTACCCATTCCTTGACAACGAATACCTTTTGGATAGTCTGCATAAAGGCAATGAATCACTGCATTATAACAAAGTAATATGATAATAAAATTATGTAAAAGGAAATGTTGACAATACTCATCAAACTTACTAAAGCTAAGTCCCTCTTTAGGGACAAAAGGAGTTCTTGCTGCCTCATTTTCCTTAAAGCAGTCATATCCTTGGGCAGAAGTATGGGCTGCTCCAAAGCCTCCGCTAGATAATGAGCATGCTTTTTTTAGAATTCCCTTATAGTAGAGTGGCAAGGGATGGGAACTCCATCCAATTCCAACCGAGGTGCCCAATCGGATTGAGTTTGGCACACTTCGACTACATCATGACTTTCCTTACTTTCTACAGAAGAGGCTTAAGTTTGACCCTTTGCCATCTTTTGTCGTTTCTACTTTTTCTGCTGTGCCAACTCCCCTTTCTCATCCTTATTTGTTCTTTTCTTTTTGAGATCAAGTATGGAGAGAAGGGTACTTGGAGGAGGCAGAGGGGGTGGAAGATTGGCCGGAGGTTAAGATCCTGAAGTGTCCTTCATAATAGCCTGTTTACCCCTTGCAGCGAGAAGAGCCCTCAAGCTTTTTCCTGGTTGAAGAGACATGATTTCTTCTTCTTCCTCGTCGCTGCTATCTACTCGTGCAATTACCAAACCTCTAATACCAGAGTTCTTGTTAGACCTGTCTTCTTCGTCAGACAGATTAACAATGTGACCCTTTGAAGGTTTCTCTGCTTCCTCAAGTTGGAATTGGTCTATTTCCTCCTTAAGGGATAAGTGAGAAGATGTGGATTCTTCTCGAATGCTTGCTGCTTTAGGTCATACAGGTGGAACAACTACTATTGTTGGGCATACGTAGAGAATGATAGAGGGGTCGTCTAGCAGATCACAGGGGGCAAGGAATCCTGTTTTTGAGACGTTTATTATTTTACATCTCCGGTCACCCACGACAATTGCGTTGCCAATGTCTTGGAAGGTAGTCGATAGCGGTTTGTATCCCAAGATGAGATGGCCTGCCCTCACCTGCCCTTCTTCACTCACGAATACCTCGGATCTTAAAACTCTATTGAGGTCTGCAATGCTGGATAGGCTCAAACAAGGCGATACGTGCTGTTTATCTGCAAAGACTTCCGAGAAGCCAAACATGGTTAAACCAACAACAGATGTTAAACAAAGAGAAAATAAAGTGCAATGTAAATCTAAATAATAAAATTAGAAGAACTAAACCCCATGCTAGGGAACCTAAACTCTATGGAATCACACCTGGTGTTCCCTCTGTGACTGGACAATAAGGACCGTTGTACCACTTCCCGGAGGCGATTAAGTAGTCGTTCTTCATGCCTTTGTTAGATTTGGGAAGACATGATATGAGTCTAACGATGTTAGACCTAGACTTAAGGTAATACCCCACGTCTTTAAGTTTGTGACGCTCATACATATGGACAACATAGTGCCATGTGAGCCTCAAACCCATTTGCTCATTGAGAGCGTTGACGCAACCTAAAATTCTAAACATGTTAGGTGTACATTGGTCTAGGCATAATTTATGGTTACACAGGTAGTCACGGGTTACGTTCCTCATGGGAAGTGTCATTCCTCCTTCTAGAAACGCGATTATGGGAATGACAACTTCTCCTTTGTTCCTATCGTCGGCTATGGCTTCTGGGGCACAGTACCCTCAAACCCATTTCTGTGGGAATGTGGTATTTGGCTAGAAAACCCTCCATACTGGCGTCAGTATCTACTAAACATTTGAATCTACCCATTTGATTGAAGTAAAAGTGAAGATTTAGAAAAGAAAGAGGGTACAGTTAATGGCCGAGAACTATAGCCGAGGAGAAAAAGAATTTGGAAGCGTGAAAACTTAAGAGAGAACAAGTAGACGACTCTTCAGGAACTTCTTGGGAGTAGAGAAGATGAGGAATTCTTTAGAGCTGGTTGATTTTCAAAGTAAATGGAAAATTTGCAACTTCCTAGGCGTTTTATATGAGAGGCAGAACTAAATGGTAATTATCTCGCTCAAAATTCAAAAGAAAAATCCGGACCGTTAGATGTACATCTCACCTTTGGATGTAGGGGACAGAGCGTTGTTTGGAGCTATTAATAGGGGCATTGTGCATTGCGAGGCGTCAGAAACGGTTTTAAAGGAGAGAAATGACGTTTTTACGTGTAACAGTTTTAGAAGCGTGCAAAAGTTGGGACATTGGGTCAAAACCTCAATTTTCTCCTTAGATGGAGAAGAAAAATGAAGTTTTTAGGGGCTATTGTGAGGACAAAAGGTCCAAGGCATGTTTTTGGACCTTGGGCCTGATTCAAGAGTATTTACTCTCCCGAAGAGGTTCAGTGGTAGTAACGACATCAAACTTAAAAGCCCATAAACAAACTGTTGCGAAAGAGGCTGATGGAAATAGTCTGAGAAAGTGTGACTCCTTAGCTAAGTGAAGTGAAGGTCAGATGGTACACCAAGGTGGTATGAATGATATTCTGGAAGGACTTGCAGATGAAGACGTGTTCCACAAGGGCACAGAGAGGAAGAACAAATGAGAAATATCTTAGAAAAAATTGCTATCACCGCATTAAAGACTCTGCACCTACCTCTCTAGCCGCATTAACAAGGAAGTGACATCTAAATAGTGGTGATTAGCCTGACAGCTATTATTTGAAGACTTCAAGGGGGCGGTGGATGGGACAAGTATCTTGATCGGTGATCTGATCCATACGTGGAGGATGGAAAGAAGAAGAAGGATGATATAAAAGGAAAAGAAAGGTATTTATGAGGGGGGATCGAGAAAAAAGAAGAAAACACTGTATACACTACCACCCTTAATTGTAATCTATCTTGAGAAGAAGGAAAGATAATACAAATCGTCCATGGCCTGTGTTTGAGGAAAAATTCTATTACATAAACAGTTTATTGCATGTGAATTGGTAGTCTAGCCCAGCATTTTCGTTGCCTAACATCTATAGAACCTAGATTTCAAGTCCACTCTCTACAAATTTCATTTTATTGGACTTTTTGGGCCTGTCCCCTTCATACTCTTGGGCTCAGGTGCGAATTGCGACCTTACACTTCCTTTCTCATTATTGTAACTATCACATTATTTTTTTTAAAAAAATTTTTGCAATTCAAATTAAAATTAACATAAATCATCAAAGTTTTTAAATTTAACTCATATATCCTTGTGTTCAAACTTCTACTTCAACCACCAGTTTTTATTGAATGTGAATATGGCATTGTAAAAAGAGCACACTAAAATCATATTTAGTAAAAATAAAAATAATAATGTTACCTCTCAATTAACATCACTTAAGCTCTATTTGGTTGAGATTATGGAAAAGTTGGAGAATGAAAAAAATGATAAAATATTATAAAATATTTTAATTTTCTACCATAAGTGTTTGGTAAGAGTACTAACGGAAAAACAGAATGATAGAAATTAAATTATTTTTACTATGCATTTATTGTAGTTTGAAACAATGGGGGCAATGAGAATAATTTTTTAATTTCGTTCTTCAAGTCATTTGCTTCCCAATTTGGAAGTAACAAAAACGATAGGCCCATTGGAAAATCTCCTCCCATCCTATTTTTGTTCCTCTTCCTTTTACGCTCCAACCAAATTATAGAAAATCAAATTTTAGTTTTAGTTTGGTATTGGTATCGGATAATGGATACTTGGATTTGTTTTGGGTTTGGATTATTTTTTATTTATTTATAGAAAACAGACATCAATTGCATTAAAACAAGGAGACCAAATTTGCCTGAACAACATGAAGAATGTCTTGTAGTACATTTTCCATCTAAACAATTAAATTAGGCAAAGTAATTGTCTTTCTAGCAAGAGAGTGAACAACTACGTTGCTTTGATGGCAAATGTTAGAGACATTAATACAAGAAAAACGAAAAGCTATATAAGTCTCACATCCTGAATAATGAGACCATGCAAAGCTAAAGATAGATCATGGTTAATGAGGTCTTTAAAAACAATCTCCGAATCACCCTCGAACATTGCTTGACTGATGCCCACCTCTAAAGCAAACTCCACAGCCCTTCTTGCTACCAAAGCTTCAGCCTGCGCATGGGCGGCTCTAGGTATAGTTTAGGGGGTTCATTTGAACCCCCTGAGTCGGGCCAAAAAAAATATTATATATAATTTTTAAAAATTTTTTATTTGACCCTCAAATAAATTTTGAACCCCCTAGACCTAAATTTTTTTTAAGCCCAGCTAAAATGAATTTGAATATGATCATTTTGACAATATCTTGGTCTTTTCTAAATACAAAAAAACCCAATAACAAACCCATTTGATTTAAATATGGGGGAAAAATAGTAAGCCTAACAACAAAAGTATAAATTTGTTCATCTTAAATCTTAAAAAAAAAAAAAATCATTTATATAGATCTTAACAAATTTGAAATAAACTAATACATAAAAGTTTATTGTATTTAGATCTCACTTGGAGTTCACTTAACAACAATAATTCATATGTTGATTGTATTTAAAAACAATAGATGATTTCCAAGATTTAATCTTAGCAACAATAATTAGCATCTTCATCGTATTAATAAACCATATGCAATGAACTTATAGTTTATCTTATATGAGAAACGCTATGTTCATAATACACTTATAATAAAGCCTAAGTGGCAGATTGTTACTAGCAGTTATTGATGAGAAAAAAAGTAATTTCAGTAGTGAGTTTAAATTAGAACTAATAACAACCTAAAACCCAAAATTTGTTGAAAATGTATTGTGAAAATGTTGTAAATGTAGCATTTCTCATCTTGTATTCTCTTGATAGTACGTACTATGCAAAATTTTATAATAAAGAAATCAGGTAGACCACAAGATTCACTTTTTTTTTTTTTAATACACAAAATGCATCTTCTTACTAACCCTCCTAAAAATATATTGTGGAGTCACCACTATAAGAAGAATCGTGGGAGATTTTGGGGCAGCATCTACGCAGCAGCAGATCTTAAGTTTTATTTGACCCCTTTTTTTTTTTTTTTATGTTTTTTCAAATTTTGATTTATGGGATTTTTATTTTTAAGATTAAAAACCAAAAATTTGCCGTTGGATTTTTTTTTTCTCTCAGAGTTTAAGCTGGGCTTCAAAAAAAAAAAAGGAGGGCCAGGTTCAAGTGAGGGTGTGAAAATTTGTGTTGTAGGGGTTCAAAACATTTATTTTTAATATTATATACATACATATATATATATATATATATATATATATATATATATAAATCCAGGTCAGGGGGTTCATTTGAACCCCTTGACTACAACGTAGCGCCTCCCATGTCTTCACTATCCAAACCCAAAGGAAAAAGATTGCTTCACACACAAAAAAATCTGCCGCTCTATAGCCCTAAGATTCTACCGTGGTGCTGCCGCCTGGATTGTCTTTTATCTGTTGCCACCGCTGCTTCATCTGGTTTTTTAGTTCTCTCTCTTTTTCTCTTTCTTTCATTGTTTATTGTGTTTTGATATACTCTTTCAATATATCACTATGTGTGTGTGTGTGTGTGTTGGGGGGGGGGTTATAGTCTTCTTTTTTTTTTTTTTTGGGAGTTTTGAGTATTTGACCGTGTGTGTGTGTGTGTGTGGCAGGAAAGGGGGGGGGGGTGTTATACGGGTTATAGCATTTTGATTTTTTGTTGTTGAATTTTTAAGTTTGTGAGTTTGTGCTCCGACCGTTCGTGTGTGGGCCTATGGAGCTAGTGTTTGTATTGTAAACTTATAAATTGAAGAATTGTAAAATTGTCATGTGTTAATACTTAATCGAGTTCCAAATTCAGCGCACAGGAATATTGGATAAACAACTTTTTGTTTTTTTGATGAAAAGGAGAAGGTAATTGTGTACAATTGTTTTATTGGATAATTTTTTTCATATGAATAATGTCAAATTTGACTTGGTTTGTTTCTATAACCGTAAACCAATGCAGTATTTAAGGATATGGACGTGACACGTGTCAATGCAAAAAAGGGTCAATTGTTGTGCTTGTGTTCCATCCATTATGGAAGTCTCTAGTTGTGATTTGATGAAATTTGGGGAGGGGGGTTTCAGTTTTTTTATGGGAAGAGAGGCTGGTTGAAATTGCAATACAAAGGGTCTATTTGGATACCGCTTATTTTGTTGAAAACTAAAAACAATAAAAAATAATAAAAAAATTACTGTTCATGCTACGGTTACTGTTCATTAGCCCAAATGCAGTTCAAATCCCATGGACAGTGCAATAGGCGCGGGTTAAAAAAAAAAAGAGCAGACGTGAGAAGCTCAAAACGTGCTTCCCAAACTCTCAAAAAGACTAGGGAATGGACATAGGTGCCAATCAGGACGACGAAGAAATTTGTGGTTTAATCTTAAGGTGTCGTCTCCTTATTCCGTTTACTTTGAAAAATATAAATGCTACGTAGTTTAAAACATAAATAAGGTAAACTAAATAATAAAAACACTAATAAATGAAAGTAAAATGGTAATTCAATATTTGAAAATTAGGAGAACTCACCTATGTTATGAGAATGAGTTTTATTTGTGAGGAAAATTACTAGAATATACTAGTCGCGGATCCATGCGTTGCGTGTGATTATTTTTTAAGGTGGTCTCATTATTATTATTATTTTGTAATTTGAACTAATTTAATGAAAAGTAATGCATTTCATAATCATATCTATCACAAAATAACTTTTTTTATTATTGTAGAATTGTTTTATTTAAAATTTGAAACCTTATTTCTACCATAGTCGGTTGACTAATTTTTACATCTCTAAGTCAATTAAACACATTTTCCATGCTATATGTAAACATTCTTTTCCATAAGAGTTGAAATAATGTGGGAAATATTTTTTCCTATGGAACTTAAAAAAAATTAAAATTCACTTTGTCTTGATGTTTTCTAAAAATTAAATTTGGCAATTCTCTTTCAATAATTGTGAAAATTCCAAGCAATAATTCAGAAGGTAATTCATGTTACATGCTCATGCATTGATTGTGTAATTGTATGATTGATTTGGGTTGTAATTTATAAGTTGAATATGGTGGTGTATATCCAAAATGGCCTAACTCTGTAATTTAAGATATTTAATATAGTGTTGTATGTGATTTATAGAGTAGCGACGCTTGTAGTAATTAAAAATTGGTTTTTCATTGTCTTTTAAGTTAATAACAACCTTACATATACTTGTTTTTTTTTTCAAAAAAACCTTTACCTATTTTTTTAATGTGAATCTTTACATATACCTTAATAATTAAACTTTATTCATTTCATTTTCTTAGATGCATAAAAGAAGACATTTATTCCATAATAATAGTAGCTAATCAGTTTTTTCATGATCTCATTTATAACGTTTCTTACTATTATCATACTTTATTGGCTGGTGATTTCATAATAGAGGCATTAAATGAGAGTTAAATTCTTAGAACCTTTCATTAGATTTTAAAAGTTGTGGTGTGTGAAGAATATTAGCATTTAAGGATTTCTTTTTATATCTTATTATTTATAAATAATGTTAAATGAAATGTCAAAACAAGGATTTTGGAAATTTTCATCTTTATTTCTTATATATTTCTATTATTACTGTAGAACGTTTTCCTTTTAGTTTTGATAAGAAATATGCTTTTCTAGATTAGAGTTCGATTAGTTTCAAGTTTAAATTTTGTATGATTGTAATTAATTGTTGATTATATGATTTAATTAAGTGAATTTAATGATTTATTTATTTGCATTGTAAATTTTTTAATAACATTCGTAACGTCATCTTTAATTAATTTTTTCTCCTTTAGCCTTCAGCCTATTTGTTTACCAATTAATGGTTACTAATAAATTTATTTAATTGACGTTTGATTTCTTTTACTAATCTCTTTCTCTCTCACTTTGTTAACATCCTATTGCTTCCCAAATTCGATGATAATTCTAATGTACTAAATATACATATTGTAACATTTATTTTTATTTTTATTTTATTCCATTTTGCTGCTATGAAGATAGTGTAACTATTAGTCTATTTTATGATATGTTTGGTTTGATATTATTATTATTATTTGATGATCATGCCAAAAATCGTCAATAAGTTGCATAGTCCTCATGTGCTCTAGCCAGAACTTGTGAAATAAAGAAGAAGAAGAAGATCTCATAGAGAGTACTAGTGTGGTACTGGCCAAATACCCTCCGAATGTTAAGTTAGAGAACTTTTACAACTTTAGAGTGCCAGAGCTAGGATAAGCCATGTACTAGGATTCGTGCAAAGGAGTAAGCCGCGTACTGGGATCCGCGCATCAAATTGGTTAGTCACGTACTCAGAGCCGTGCATCAAAAGGAGAAACTGTCACTACAGAACAAGTCCAATTGGGTATTAGGGTAAGGGTTCAACTGTAGGTTGGTAAGGAACTCGGATTCCTTGCTTGTAATCGCTTGTTGTGATAATAGTGGAGTTTTGGGAGTGGTGACCTTAAATCATTCGGTGGGGTTTTTGCCGTCGGGTTTTCCCCATTCGTAAACAAATCATCGTGTCTTTTATTTTCTGCTGCATACTTTAGTTTTGGTGATTTGTTTATGCTGCCACGTGAATTTGCATGTTAACTTGATTAATTAATAACTCGGCTAATTAATCAATTTAATTAATCACAAGGGGTTAACGCGTTTGTGGCCTGTCAGGTAGTGTGCCGTCTTTTAAATAAGTAACTATTAGTGTGGTCCAATTGCTTCTTAAGTCTGTTTCCTACACTCCGATGCCATCTATCAAAGGTGAAAGTTGAATAAAAGAAAGTACCTTACTGGGGATGAGTTTGTGTGTAGCTGATGTGGCTTTGGCAAGACGGTCAGCTTGCTCGTTCTCTTCCCTTGGGATTTGAACAAACTAGGCCTAAAGGTCGCCCATTTGTTTCTTTACCTGCTCTAGGTATCCCTTCATCCTTTCTCCTTTGCATTTGTAGTCACCGTTCACCTGACTTGTGACCACTTGAGAGTTGCAATACACAACCACACTCGTGGCCCTTGGCGCTTTGGTGAGATTCAGTCCTACCACTAAAGCCTCATATTCCGCTTCATTGTTGGTCATAGGGAAGTCGAGATGAACCATGCATTCGATCTTGTCCCCTTTTAGGGAATGAAGCACTATACCTGCTCCATCAGCCTGCCTGTTAGACGAGCCGTCAATGTGGACACTCCATTGAGAATGCTCTTCTACCCCCTAGCCCTCAATATTGGTGAATTTCACAATAAAGTCAGTGACCGCCTATCCCTTTATGGCAGTACGCGGGCAGTATTGTACATTGAATTCGCTCAATTCAATTGCCCATAGTGCCATCCGTCCAGCAGCTTCAGAATTACTCATTGCCTGCCATAGAGGCTTGTTTGTTAGAACAACCACAGTGTGGGCTTAGAAGAATGGCTTAAGCTCTCGGGTTGCGGTAACTAAAGCGAAGGCGATCTCTCCATTGGTGGGTACCTCTCCTCTGCACCTTGGAGTGCTCAGCTAGTGTAGTATACGAGCATCTGTACTCTATCTTCTTCTTTAACTAAGGCCGCACTGGCGGCAGCCGGGGAGACGACTAGATAGAGAAATAGCTTTTCCCTCGATTTGGAAGGACTTAGTAACAGTGGGGAAGAGAGGTATGCTTTTAGATCATCGAAAGCTTGTTAACATTCGGTCGTCCACTCGAAAGACTTTTTTAGCATATGAAAGAAAGGTAGGCACTTGTCCGTTGCCCTTGATACGAACCTGTTTAGCACAGCTACCTTGCTGTTTAGGCTTTGTACTTCTTTTATGTTTTTTGGTGGTGCCATCTCATTATGGTCCGGATCTTGTTTGGGTTGACTATAATACCTCTTTAAGACACCATGAACCCTAAGAATTTTCTAGCCATCACCCAAATGCGCATTTGCTCGGATTGAACTTTATGTTGTAAGAGCGGAGGGTATCAAAGGTCTCCTTGAGGTTGTCTTTCCTTCTGCTTTTCACTAGTATGTTGTCCACGTAAACTTGGACATTTCTTCCAATTTGATGTGCGAAAATCTTGTTCATGAGCCTCTGATACGTTGCGCCCGCGTTGTTAAGACCAAACGATATTACTTTGTAGCAGAAGAGGCCTTGGCTGGTGATAAACGAAGTTTTCTCTTGATCAGCTTCATCCAATTTGATCTGGTTGTAACCAAAAAGCGCATCCATGAAGCTCAACAATAGTGTCTTGTTGTCAAATCTACTAGGATGTCAGCCTGCGGGAGAGGGTAGCTATCTTTGGGGTACGCCTTGTTTAAGTCCATGAAGTTTACACACATCCTCCATTTTTCATTGGCTTTCTTGACCATCACTACGCTGGCTAGCCAGTCAGGGTAGTACACTTCCTTGATGAATTTTGCATCTTGTAATTTGCGGACTTCTTTCGCAATAGCTTTTTCTCGCTCCTGGGCGAAAACTTGCTTCTTCTAACAGATATGGGAAAAAAAGGGTGATACATTCAACTTGTGCACCATGACTAAACGGTCGATCCCAGGCATGTCTTCATGGCTCTAGGCAAAGACATCTTTGTTTTCTCTTAGGAATGTAGCGAGCGCTTGACGGACTAGTGGATTGGCAAGGGTGCTGATCCTAGTCATTCGCTCAGGCCTAGAGTTATCAAGAAGTATCTCTTCCATCCCTTTAACGGGCTCTACAACCATCTGCTGGTCTTTTATGCTCATGGTTTGTAAGTGGTCATCCATCTCCAACATCACTATGTAGCACTCGCGTGCTGCCACTTGGTCCCACGTACCTCTCCTACTCCGTACTCAGTGGAGAATTTGATCATCAAGCGATAGGTTAAAGTCACGGCCTTCCAAAAGTTGAAGGTAGGTCGGCCCAGTATGGCATTGTAAGTAGATGAGCAGTTGACGACAAGGAATGTAACATCCTTAGTAATTTGCTGAGGGTAATCACCGACCATCACGAGCAACGTGACCACACCGAGGGGGTATACCCTTATTCCTCTAAACACAATGAGCGTCGCATTGGTTAGTACGAGTCGCTCTCTCTCGATCCTCATTTGCTAGAATGTTGGGTAGTAGAGGATATCAGTAGGGCTTCCATTATCAACTAGGACCCGGTGAGTATTGTAGTCCTTTACCCGTATGCTAACAATAAGGGCATCTTCGTGTGGGTGGTAGAGATGTCGAGCATCTTCCTCCAAGAATCCAATTATAGGGTTGTCGACTTGTGCCATCTTTGGGATGAAACCCATTAGCTGGACATTCTGAACCATCCTAAGGTAAGTCTTACGAGCCTTCTTAGATGAACCAGAAGTTGTGGCGCCCCCTACAGTCATTCTTATGTCCCCTATAGGTGGGCTAGGGCGCTCGTTATCCCTTCTAGCAACTTGATCCTACAATGGGTTTGCCCTTTCTTTGTTGACGAATTGTTGTAGTTTCCCTTGTTTGATAAGGGATTTGATTTGCTGCTTCAAGTCATAGCATTCAGACGTGTCGTGACTGTGGTCTTGATGAAAATGGCAATACTTGTCTCTAGACCTCTTACTAGATCTCCCTTCAACTTGTTAGGCCACATCAAGGCCATATCGTGCTTGATCTACATCAGAACCTAATCGATAGGGTAGTTAGTGGGGTGAAGAATGAGAACCTTCTAGTGGGGGTTAAGAGTGCCTATCCTCCTGTCGATCTCCAGTTATGGTCGTCTTCCATCCCCTGTCCTGTCGTGCATCTTCTTGCCTTTCCTTTTTCTTGGGTTTCTCCTCTTAAGCTAGTAGTTCATCTTCTGCATTCATGTACTTAATAGCTCAATAAAGCATGTCTGACATGGTCTTTGGATCATTTTTGTATAAGGAGAACAAAAACTTTCCCTTCCGTAGCCCATTCGTGAATGCAACAACAAGTATCTTGTCATTAGCTTTGTTTATCAAAAAGGCATCCTTGTTGAAGCAGGTTATGTAAGACCTCAGTGTCTCGTCCTCTCGTTGCTTGATGCTCATCAGGCATGTAGTGGACTTCTGATATCTGTGCCCCCCCGATAAAGTGTGTGGCAAATTGCGCGCTCAGCTCCTTGAAGGTATTGATGGAGTTGGGTGTCAACTTGCTGAACCATACCCTTGTAGAACCCTTCAGCATAGTTGGGAAAGCTTGACACATGATCTCATCCGCCATGCCTTGTAACTGCATGAGGATTTTGAATGACTCCAGGTGATTTAAGAGATCCTTTGACCTATTGTAGACTTCTACCTGTAGCTATAGAATTTGGCCGAAAGGGGAACGAAGTGATGGGTGTAGTAAAAGGCGAGTCTGTTCAGTGGACCAACTTGTCGAGGTCACTTGACACTAGTCCCTTGAGGGCGTTCATCATGAAACCATCCGCTTCTTTATCATTTGTATCTCTGCAACCATGTACGGGGGTGCCTTTTCCGCGACGGATGGACGGTTGGTGTCTTGTCGCTCTTGTCTACTTGGGGCATTACTTCCTTCGGGTCCTTCTTGGTCCTTTCTTTTAGTGCTGGTACCTTTTTGCTTGTCCCCATGATTGTTGGGCCTTGCGATCCTTTGGCGTGGTTGCTCCTACAAGTCATGGTTTTACTTGGTGAGGTGTTCCACGGCCGCGATGAGGGTCTTTACCTGTCTTTCAAGGGTAGTAGTACATGGTTCGTCTTCTTGGTTGTTGGTGGTAGCCATCGAGTGCATGATTACCATACAACTCTTTGTTTGAGAAGTGGTAGTACAACTTCTACTACAATGAAGTTGTTGCTACAGTTTCTACAGACAGTGCCAACTGATGATGCCAAAAATTGTCAATAAGTTCCATAGTCCTCACGTGCTCTAGCTAGAACCTACAAAACAAAGAAGAAGAAGACGTCACAGAGAGTACCGGTGCGATATCGGCCAAATACCCTCTGATGGTTAAGTTAGAGAACTTTTACAACTCTAGAGTGCTAGAGCTGGGGTAAATTATGCATATCTTGGTTTATAAGAGCTTTGGGAGTTTTTGTAGTAGCGTAGAGCTAATATTCGTTTCTTAGCGGAGATGGTCTTTCCTTACAGGGAAGATCCTCATTAATACACGTATTTTGTGGGATCCTTTCCTTGTAGGGATTCCTTTGATTGGGGTTGGTTATGGGTCACAAGACATTTCCATACATAGGCATTTGTGGAGGTCACACAAAGTCACGTTGGACCTGTTAGGCTCTTCACCCCATTGTTCACCTATCTCGTCCGAAGACTCCCGTCAGGGAGACGCTTTGTTGGATGTCGTGGGGCCGTCAGCCATATGGTACTGTTGTTTTGGGTCTCCATTTGCTTGTAAGAAGACGACGGGTCCGGAGGGACTGTTGGCTTCCTTTACCTGCCATGTCTTGAACCCTATTACTAGAGCACCCTTAGTATTTCTAAAATAACATGTGTTTTGTATTCTCTTTTTCTATTGACGCATTGTGACGTTTTGTGGGAATATTTTATAAAAAAAATTTTTAATCTATTTTTTTTAATTGAGTGGTTTCTAAATTGATATTTGTTTTGTATTTCATTTTTCCATTGATGCATTGCAACATTTCATGGGAAGACTTTATATGAGCAATTTTTATTTATTGAATTTAAAAAAAAATATTATATGTTTAATTTTAAAAAAATGAGACAAAATATAAATAATTATGATATGGAGGATGTTGCTGAATTTAAATGTCGAATAAAATAAGATAAGAAGAAAAATAGTAAAAATGACATGTAGAACAATAAACACCATATTATTTTAGTTATGCTATGCAATAAAATAATATTATATTTTTATATACTATTTTTATAATGCAATAATATAACATTTAACAACCAATGAGAATAAAAAAAAAAAACAACATAAAACACAAAAGTAAATTGTATCAAGCTGGATTACCAGTCAATTCCAATTTTAGCAAACTGACTAACTTCTAGTAGTCTAAAACTGATTTCTACAATGCATTTGGTGAAGTTTTCAATATTGCATTAATATGGTTTAATGGTCAACCTGTTACACTAAAAAAAAAAAAAAAAAACCAAAAACTGAAGAAAAATATATATATATATATATATATATATATAGAGAGAGAGAGAGAGAGAGAGAGAGAGAGAGAGAGAGAGAGAGAGAGAGAGAGAGAGAGAGAGAGAGGCTTTTGTGTGTGGAAAAATAGAAATTATGCATGGAATAAGAGAGGGAATGACAATTTTATAGTATGATGATAAAAATAAGAAGATTAAAAAATACATGAAGATAAAAAGATATAATCATAGTAATATTGAGAGTAGTGGGGATATGAAAAGTTAAAATGGAATGAGGAAGATTGAAGAAAGTTAAGGTAGAGAGTAGTGGGGATATGAAAACTTAAAATGGAATTGAAATTTTAATAATAAATAAGAACAATTAAAAATAAGATAAATTAAAATGATATTTTGATTGTAATATAATAGAGTTTTTAATTCACTTTAAATGTTAAAAAATTGGAAAAAAAAATTGATAATGACATAGCTGCTAACGTGGCTTAATGTGAGCGTAAAACATTAAATGCTACGCTTTAGCTTTTAGTAATACTAGTTGCTAATCCGTACGATGCACGGAAAAATTACAAAAATGAAATATTTATAAAACATCCTAAATAGGTTTTTTTAATAAAAAAAAAAAAAGTTCAAAAGCGATAGAACTCCAACACTTACACCTACTTATTACATAGTCTAGAAACTATCCTATAGGATATATGTCTTGACTATTTCACAGAAAGCATGAATTTGTTTTAACACATGAAATTTCCTTCAAGCATGGTTCTTGCAACCCAATTGATGCTAGCAACTGTGAGTTAGCAAACTTCACAATTAAATCTCTTATCCTCAATTCATGATAGAAGTATAACACTCAATAGAGCATGGCATCCATCCACAATGTGTTTCCTTGGCAAAGAATTAATTTAATATGGACTATAATAGGAGAACTATGACTATCTTTAAAAATAGTGCTCAAACCTGCATAATAGGTGGTTTTGAAAAAAGGCCAATGTCATGTCCAGTTTTGAGACGAGAAGAAACAAGAGTTGCAGTTGTTGGGCTCACTTATTATTTAAGCTTATATTTTTTAGCAAAGTTTAAAGATATTTTAGGCTACTAAACAATTAAAGTTATTTTGGTAATAAGTGGGGTAAGAATAAGTTGTTACCGGGGAAAAAAAAGAAAAGAAAAACACTATATCTATAATATTAACACTTTTATAACAAATCCTAAGTGTTAGGTTGTTATGAGTGGATAAAAACGTAATTTAAATTGTAGATTCAAATTAGAATTAATAACAACTTACCATATGTGATTTGTTGTGAAAATGTTGCGAAAATATTATGAATATAACACTTAAAAAAAAAAAAAGGAGTGTTTTGATAGCAAACAAATCTGAACCAAGTCAAGTAAAATGCAATTGTCCACCAAAACTAATGAAAATGTAAAATGAACATATAAATATAGTATATTTATTTTAGTGGGTTATTGATTTGTGGGAAGGAGTAACCTAGTTGTGACATGAGACTACGCAATTTTTTTTTTTTTTAAAAGCAGTGGGTGATGGCTATTAACCAATGGAAAAAATAACGTCAACATTTGAAACTAATCTTATATATATATATATATATATATATATATATATATAAGATGTAATAGGTAAAGAGAAGAAGAAACTTCATAGCTGAGTTAAACTTTGTTTTCACTTTTGGGACTTGAAGCAAACCAATAAACTATAACTTGTAAAGGAAGCATTATCTTGGACTTATAGATTCAAAAATGAAGAAGACAAAGAAGTAAAGAAGAAGAGGAAAGAAGAAGGAAAAGAAGACCAAACTAATTATTATCTTGGTAAGTAAGTTCACATGAGTAACTTGAAGAGCATTTTTCTAAGACCATTTGGAGATTTCCTCCTTTATGCAGTTCCATTAAAAATGAAAATATCACAGGGTAAGACCCAACCTAAATACTTAAACCAACCTCCATTTTTAGACCAACCTCTTTTTTTAATCTCCCTCTGTTTTTGCTTTTAACGTCCCTTTGCTTTTACTCTCTCACTTTGTGTTAAAAGCTTCCGCTGCCTATTTTAGTACTGCCCTGAATTTTCACTTACATGCTCTATATGCCTTTTTCTTTTTTCCTTTTACAGTTCAAATTTTATGAACCCAAGAAAGACAACTTGAGGAACCTTATCTTTTGCACTATTTTATTCCCCTTAACTTTTATTCTCTCCGAAGCTGTCCATTTCACTGAGCAATGACATATATTCAACCTCATAGAAATTCAAGCTTTGATTGGTGTCTTTGAAACAATTCCAGAAGTAGCAATATCTCTTGCATGAAATGTTTTGTCTTAATTCTCATTTCTTAGTCAAATTATAGAAATCCATTAGATTACACCCACCTAAAAATCACTTCAAATAACTGGTGGATAATATGAACATGCTACACTACCAAAAATAATATGAGATAGCTTTTAGCAAAACATTTCATTTCATTTACAACTGACATTTAGAGATACTTGAAGAAATATTCCAGTTTTTGAACTGAACAGCCTACACAACCAAAAGATAATATAAAATTATTCAATGCCTTTTTATTTTATTTATAATTGAGTGTTGGACATACTTGAAGAAACATTCCAGCTTTATTTACAATGGAATTTCCTAGCAAAGCAACTCATTCAACAATGTCCTATTTTTTTTGGTTATTTTCTTTGGTTACACAAATTGTTCTGGCAACAATGGAATTTCCTAGCAAAGCAACTCATTAAACAATACACTACAAAAAAGTAGAAATAATATGTTCTGACTATGTGCAACTGTATCAAGCTCTGACCGCACGCATATTTGTTTTTTATCCAGATAGACTGCTACCTCTGCCTCCATAGTGGTAATAGCTCTGAATCTATCTATGACACTTGTGGACCAAGGAGGCACATGGTTGATGTACTTCGGTTATTTATTGTGCGTTACAAAAGAGAATCTGCAAAATCATATCCCAAAAGGCATATGGGATACAATGGAAGGTGATGATGTGGCTCTTGCATCACAGCTTGTGGCAAGAGACAATGGCTCGAATGAAAGTTTACAGGTATAAATACTGTATTGAGAAATTTTCTTTAGCTTTTACAATATTGCCTGTTTTTGCACTACATGATTATCACTCTATTTTTGGCTTATCCTTACCTAGAACTTCCCCACACGTTAACCAAACCAAATTGAACCAAATCAATAAATTAAGTTACAACCCAACTCAAGTTAATAAAACCAACATCAAGTTACTTAAAGTGGCTATACAATTAACTCTTAACAATAAACCATAATTAGTTCCAAAATAGCAAGCTACCAAAGCAGGAAAATGGTGTGCAATAGATTTTTACATGTACAAAATTACTTTAATGTCTTTATAAATACATTATCATGAAAGTAAATATCTTTTGAGACATGGTTTAGGCATTACAATCTAGTCAAACATGCTAAGCATCCATCAAATATGGGAATCGATGGAATCCACATCAATTAATTTTCTAATGCCCGCAACCACCAAGCTCTCTAAACAACTTGGATATCCAACCAACCTTGTCACCTTCTGGACAACTTCAATTAGTACCACCACATTGAAAACTTAGTTTTCATAATCAATGAAGTTTCTCATTAAATGAGACTGAAACTATGAGGGTAAGGGTAATTCAAAACTTACAAACCAATGTTGAGTAGCTAGTTGTTTTCCTTGCAATTTCTAAAATAATTTGAATTATTTTTAACTGAGCTTCCTCTCCCTCCATTCACTTTTCAGGCATGTTGTTCTGTCCTTCAGAGTTAGGTTTCCAAAAAGTTTATGACTGGATGGTAATAAGCCTAGTCATTGCTTTTGAAGCACTTATTGCTTATTGTTTTCTTATCTCCAAGCCTAATGTTGCATTGAATTGTGAAATGCCAAAAGAACTACAAAACATGAGCACCTGATGATGCAAAGAAGATTTTTTTTTTTTTTTGTAAATATGCAGTTTATCACTTAAAACTAGATATGCTACCCCTAATACTACAAACATCATAAATAATGAATGAACTTGGATTTTTAAAAATAATCTTTTTGCATGGTTTTAATATTGGGAACAATGTTATAAGAATGAAAAAAAAATGAAGTAATAGATGACAGTGAAGGACACTTTGCATCAAGCATATGAACTTTTAATTCTACTTTAAATAACATCTAAATTTGTAAGCAACTTTTGGAGTTCCGTTGAAGCAAATTTATTATAAATTATCTATGAAGATAGTTGGTTGGCCCGTTGAATAAAAATCCAACAAAAGCATTGTTATGCTAAGTAAATGTTCAATTCCCCAATTCACTCTATAATAATATTAAATCAATCACAAGAACCAATCAATAGAGGGGAAAATATAAGATCAATTGAGTAGAGGATAGTGTGGGAACCTGTAGGTAGATCACTTTCGGAGATATAAAACCACAAAAAAAAATTTCAAACAACAATGAGCAGCCCTTTTCTCATTAAAAAATAGTAATAAGCAATATACCAATCAACACAAACTCACAAATATACCAATCAACACAAACTCACAAATATACCAATCAACACAAACTCAGAAATATACCAATCCTTGCTGAGTTACTGCTATCTATCAAATCGTAAAAGAAAAAAAAAACATTTGAGAGGATCAAATCATAAAAGAAAAACAAAACATTTGAGAGGAAATTAACATGGTCAAATTTACACAGGTTGTGAACATATTTATCACCTCCATATTTGTTCCTTCTTTTAATCAGTCAATGATAAAAGCAATCCGATTTCTTTTCTCCACCATGCTTTCCTCTTCCAGCTTCAATTTTTTACCAAAAATAGATGCACCTCATTTGCCATGTATAATACCCAACGATAAGTAGAAAATTTTCACAAGATATGACCCAATCAAAAAACTCAAAATGAACAGACCCAAAAGAGGTGGAGCTCTAATTAAAAAACCGACCAATAAAAAATTCAACACCCTAAGAAAAACGATTTAGAAAGTAAAAGGAAAGAAAATCAAGCAAAAGAACAAAGCACAAAAGAAACTGGGATTTAGAGATACCTCAACCCAATCATCTAGGTTCTGTCAATATTTATATACTGTAAGGAAAGTAAGATAGGAAGGAAGGGAGACAGAGAGGCTATTGTTAGAAGGGAGAGAGGCTGGAGTGAAATAAGTGTGAAACTGTAGAACAGATGGTGGGGAAGAGGAAGGAACTAAATGTGTGTGAGAAAGAGAAGGCGGGGAAGGGGAAGGAAAAAAATATGAAAAGGTGAAACTGAAACAGAACGTGGGAGAGAGGAATCTAAAATTGTACAACAAAAGGAAAAGAGAAATAGAAAGTTGTAACCGTGAAAACAGGGTTTTAGAAATGGTTTTAGTTGAAAAGGTTTTGGGTTTGGGTTTTATGGTGGAATTAAATTTATAAGAAGTGGGCTTTAAAATGGAGATAGGGCTGGAAAATATTTTATATTTATTAGTATTTTAAAATTGTCAAAAGCTATTTTAAAATCTATATAAAAGTGGATGGAAATGACTTAGCTGCTGATATGGCTCAACGTGAGCGTAGCAACATTAAATGTTACGCTTCAACTTTTAGTATTAATATAGATATAGATATAAATTATAGATTATGCATTTATTTTAGTTTGAAAACTAGAAAAAAATACTACATTTTAATAAAAGATTTTATTTAAAAAAATTTATTTTCCACCTTTACATCATTGTAGAGCATTTGTGGATTCAAAAAAAAAAAAAAAAAATACCAATTATTGAGATTTTAAGGTGTAATTTCATTACAACAAAATGCATTTTTAGCGACGAAAATTAGTGAGGAAAAATTTTTCGTCACTAAAAATATAGATTTAGTGACGAAATGAAATATAAATTTCGTTGCTAATAATGAAAAAAATTATGACATTTAGCGACGAAAAGTAATTTTCATCACTATTGATGATCTAAAATATGAGCGCCAAAGGAGAAAATTGTGGCGAGAACTTAATTAATCTATAGCAACAAAATATTTCGTCGCTAAAAGTTGAAATTTTTAGTGACGAAAGATTTTGTCACTATAGGTGTTGCTATGAATAGTATTAGCGACGAAAATCATTTCGTTACTAAAAGGGAGCATTAGCGACGAAAAACAATTGTCGCTAAAAATATTTACACAAAATAGATTTAGTGACGAAATTGTTCGTCAATAAATATTATTTAATAAACTAAAGTGTTTTTAGTGACGATATATTTTCATCACTGAATAGTGTTTTTAGCGAGGAAAACATTTAGTGACGAAACATTTTCGTCGCTAAAAGTTTTTTTCTTTTTTAACAAATCGGACTTTTAGTAACGAAAGTTTTTGTCCTTAGGACTTTTAGCAACGGGGTTTCAGCGACGAAATGAGTTTCGTCACTAAAGGTCCTTAGCGACGAAAAACTGAACTTTTAGTGACGAATTTTTTTGTCACTGAAAATACATTTTGTTTGAGTGTTTGTCACCTTATTTTAATAGATTATAACCTTATTTCTAAGCCTTCGTTTGTGAGTTCATAATGAAATGATCATAAAGGAATAGAATGGATTTAAACTCCTAAATGAGCGAATAAATTTCATCAATTAATACTCTCAAATAAGGAAAGAAAAAGAATATTATAAAATTTTTATTCCTCTCCATTTCATTATTTTCTCTACTTCCAAATGAGCTATAAATCATCAAAGCAATTGTAGGCTGAGAACTACTACTTGATGTGTATTGATAATAGCTTAATTTTGCATATTTATATCATTGTTACAAAGCATTATCATACTTATTTTGAGTTAATTCATGCATTTTATATTTGGTTTTCGAATAATGGTGAATAATCAATTTTGTGCTTAATTGAATCTTATTGCGTGAATTTGTCTTTGGTAGGAGAATGAAATTAAATTAGTGGATTCGTGCAAAGAAGAATGCTAATGGACTTTAAATTTACAAGAGCCATGATGAAGTTAAAGAAGGCCAACCCAGTTAAATTTAAGTCCAATTGGAGCAAGGAATTAAAGGAAATTTGCACCGAATCCAAGTCCAATTCGGATTAGGATTTCAGCCTGCACATCAATTAATATTTTTGGCATAAACTTTGGTTCAAATGTCCAATCGAGATGATTCAAGTTGGGCTGGAAATTTAACTTAAAGGGTTACAACTTTGTAGTTTGCCAAAAGTCCAAATTATGATTTTAAATTTGCATAATCATCGGTTAAGTGAAGCCTAAAAATCTAAGATTTTCTCCAAATGGGAATTCAACTTGTAATAGGATTCCTTGACCTATTTAAAGGCTCTTTAGGGAAAAATTCAGAGAGGCTAGTGCTAGGGCTGAGATGCAAAACTGATAATTGGAGCAAGAGGCAGTGCCGCATGTGACTTCTCTGTAGCTTTTCTCCATGATAGCATTGTGACTATTTCTTTCTCCATTTTATTTGTCTAGTTTAATGTTTAGTATTTTGTTCTTGTGTTTTATTTCAATTACTATGAGTAGCTAAATTTATAATTAGGGTTGAGGATGAAACCTTGTTAAGGATTATTAGTAATATTTATGTGATTTGAGTTTTTCCACAATAGTTGTTCTTTAATGATTTAAATTGTTCTTGCTTCATATCAATTGACTAAGATGAGATTCTATATATGAGTTCAATCATGTTTTCTCATGATTTAGGATTTTTCTTAATTAGTTGAATGCTTGGTTTATTAATTTTTGATTGTTAAATTGGATATCACTTGTGATTTGTCTGTTGATGGATACAATTTATGATTTGATTTTTAGAATTGGATATATCTTGTGATTTGTTTGGCTACAGATACAATTGATGATTTGATTTTTTACTTAAGAAGCGAAGAAGAACATACTTTTGGTTTTTAAAATAAGGATATTAATGAGAATATTTTCCATGATAGCAAGATTGATTTCTAGATTATCGTGCAGTGGTTGGGAAAAATCAATGATCATAAATATGTGCTGATATAAATTAATAAGGTAGATTCCAAGAACTTAATTCATTTCCCTTGATTGTTTACATCTTTTTATTGCTTTATATCTTTTGCTTAGTTTAACTATTTGCTTAATTTTATTATTTGCTTAGTTTATTTAATTTCAAAACAACCAATTTTTATTAAACTAGATTAGGATTAATTTAGTTAAGATTTAATTAATTTTTCAACGTTCATTCAAGTCCCTGTGGGTTCGACCTCGTTCTTGTCAAATTATACTTCGGTACGGTTTGCACACTTGCTAGTATTTTAAAATTTCACAACACTACTATAATAGTATGACAATCATGTGTAAACTGGCACCTTTTTTGCATTCATATTGTGTAACCACAAAATGTTCACCAATTAATTGGATAATCAAATTATTCAAATCACATATATTATTAAAAAAAATAATTATATCAGTTTGTTTTCTACTAAGTGTAAAAGAAGAGGCAGGAGCCTTATCTTATGGTGCACACCCACACATACTCTGTCTCTCTCCTTGGAGCTTGCTAGTGCTGACATCCTAACTAATCCACATCCAAGAGAGAGAGAGTTGGACTAATTTATACAAAGCTTGAACACCCTTCTTGTTTCAATGGTCTTTCTCTCTATGCGAATTTTCATTCTGATTATTTTTTATAGCATTAGCAACATATTTTATATCTCATTTTCCATTTCAAAAAAAATTATGACGGGTGATAATAATAGCTATTGTGGGATGTGATGACTGACTAGAAAGAATAAGGAAAAAGAATATTGATGGCCTTGTTTGAATAGTTTTTTTTTTTTTGGATACACCTTGTTTGAATAGTTAAGCAAATTACTAACTGGGTCTTTTAGGCCCTGTTTGGATTTTTTTTTTATCACTTATCACTCATCACTTAAAATACCTCAGCTCCCTACACGAAGTCTGTTTGGCACCATCACTTAGTTTATGTTTTCAACCAAACAACTAAAAAAAATGGGACCCACACACTGACCCAATGTCATTTCCTTTTCTCTCTCCCTTTTTTTTTCTTTTCTTTTTCCCTTGACTCTCATCTTTCTTTGCCTTTCATCTTTCTCAGCTCCTTTATTCTGCCAAAACCCTCACGAACCAAAGATCTATAAGAAGATCTCCATCGTCGAATTTGGAATAGGATAACAATGACAACAACAGCAAGAGAATGGCGGCGGTGGCGGTGGTGAGGGAATCGAGTACGATGGTGGATTCGAACGAGACTCTCGATACTTGGCTTGTGGTGGGTAAAGGTTGCGCTATCATGAGCAGAGGTGGTGCTGAGGTGGCAGTTACATCTTCTAGTGGTGGTGATAAGAGCAAGGTGGAGATGATGACTTGTGAGATGACGGTGACTTCATCGCCAAGGTGTTCGAGTGCAAGTGCGAAGGCGGGTCAGAAAGAGGAGGCGGTAGGTGAAGATCAAAAGTGGAAATGAATGGATACCGCTGACACCTAACTCTCATCTTTCTTTGCCTCTCATTGTTCTCAGCCCCTTTTTTCTTTTTGGATTTTGGATTTTGGATTTCCTTAAGGGTATTATGGATTTTGATGTTAAATTAAAGGTTGATGTTGCATTTTCAAATGAAAGTATGATGTTGGTTTTGGATATGAAGCTGTATGAAAAGAAAAAGAAAAAAGGAAGAATAAGAAGACCCAAACTCATCAAACCCAGTGAGAAAAAAAACAAAAAGGTCAAAAGTTGCGGTTGACCTTTAACCTGTGTGTCCCTCAATATATGTTTAATTACCAAAATGCCATTGAAAACAGAGTTATCAAAACTGAAAACACCTAAAATGTGTTTTCAGTTTCCATAACTCATTACTTAAAAATTAGCGAATTGAGTGATGGAAACAAAAACTGGAAACAAAATCCAAACGGACTTCTCAACCATAGATCCCACTATTTTTGAGTTATGAGTTATGGAAACAGCAAATCCAAACAGCCTCTTCATCTTTCAATTTTGTACAAACCCATTTTCAATCTGTGGTTGCATTGTAAATACCAACTCCAAATCTTCAACTCCACAACATAAACAAAAGAGTTGTGGGCACATATATTAGTACCCTGAAAACTAAAAATTAGGCTGTCAAACTTAAAAAGTAGATTAGTACGCCCTGTTTGGGATTAGATTGTAAGCCATCTTTTTATTTTTTTATTTTTTTATTTTTACTATTTGCAAGTCTCACCTGAGTTACCTACTTTTTATTTATTTAATTTTTCTATATTTTTCTAACTATTCATGAATCTTTTGTGAGTCACCTAGATAAGCTCAAGGTGGAGGCACATTATCAATTGGCCCCCCCTCAAAATTTTTTAAAAACTCTATAATAGTAGGAAGAAATAGGTCTCACACATTCTCATTTAAGAGTTGGCCCCATATGAGAAAAGCTTGCCCCTCCTCCAATACGTCAACCATAAAAATTCCCCATCCCAAATCCATACTTTTCATCCTTTGAGTTTTCCTTTCCTTATTTAAAACTTGTCAGCCACATCCCATACTTTTTTCTTGAGTGAGACCATATCTTATAGCTATTAAAGGACCTATGTTGTACTGGTGTGCGAATTATCATTAGAGATTGAGAGACTGTGAGGGTATAGTATTAGACTATTAGTAGGAACTAGTGCTAGGCAACAAATTCGAGATAATTTTTGAGCTAATGGCCATCTTGTTGATGAAGTCCACACTCTCCTATCCATGTGCAGGTCTTGGAGTTTTAGTATAGTCCCTTGTTAAGTTTGTTAAAGGGTAGCCAAGCTATTAGCCTCTTATGCTAGGTAGGCAACGAGGATAATATTAGATGGACAGAAGTAATTCCTCTATTTTTAGGTACTCTAGATGCTGAAGTACTTGTTACTTTGCCTCAAAAAAAATTTCTAATTTTTCTTAGAAAAAAACCTCATTGAACTAAATTTAATTTCCCTTAAAATTGATAATATGGTTTGCATTTTATTGGTCGTGGAAAAATAATGTTTGAATTTAATTGGGGAACCCAATGTACTATACTTAAAGCATTATATTTAAATTTTACACTTTCCCAAAAGTATTACAATATCCCCTTCCAATTTATAGCCACCCAAAAAACTCTCCTCATCACTCATTGCTCTCTCATCAATTTTTCTTCATTAATTCTTCCTTATAATGCTCTCCCTTCCATAAGAAAGAGTTTTCTTATTTAAAGCTTAGAAAATATTGAGAAGTACAAAATTCTTCTTCTTTCTTATTGATCTTTTAGTTTGATTCCTAATTATTTATCTTATGATTTATGATCTTCTTCTCTAGTTCAAATTCTATTTAGTTGAGAGGTATGAAATTGATTTTGAATTTATTGTTGACCATAGCAGTCTAATTTGGTTGAATTTAATTACTATTTATTTTATGGTTGCTTAAAGTGACTTTGTTATATTTAAATTTTATGAATATTATTTCTTGTAAATGTATTCTAGTTTTTGTTAGATTTAATTTTTTTTTCTAAAACTAATCTAGGAAGACATGTATGTATGTATATATGTCATGCTTTGTATTTTTCTTAAATTGAAAATCAATATGATAGTGTTACCTTGGCTCCCCAACCAAATATTTTTGGCTACGCTCCTGGATAACCTATTCCCAAATAGATACATAGGAACCACAGTTGAAATAAGTCAAACAAGAGTAGGAAAGATATTGAAAATTAGATGACTAGTGCGATCAAGAGTAGGAAAGATATGTATTTGACCCAATGCATTTAAAAAGTTCAATAAATATTTAATTAGTAACCAAATACCAAAATATTTATCAAAACATATGGAAAATATTTTCCAAGTTCTAAGTTCAAAGTTTGAAATCCAAAATAAGTTAGTAAATGGAAACTAGCTAACTACAATATGAAATCCAAAAGTAAGATGAATATTAAGGTGAAGTGAACATTTAATTATTCTTGTTCTAAGATTCTTATAACTACCATCCTAAATTCCTAATCATCATCATATATTTCATCATCTATGTAGACATTATATATATGTATACTAGAACTACAAAAGACATTAAGATACAATGTCACACTCAACTATTCAAGTTATATCACTGAGTAATAATTAAAGAGCATACTCAAAAAAATCAATCAATCAATATACAAATACAAGCATAGCTAATAAAATTATATATATATATATATATATATTTTAGTAATCTTAAGAGATGAATAACAAATGTAGAATCAGTTTCCTAGTAAATATATCCAAAACCCAACTCTCATGCCATCAACATTATTGCTTTTGATGGTTTAGGATAATAGTTCACACCTCACAGGGTCTTCTATAAAACTCTAGTGTTTGGTTGTAGAAGGGGAGCCACATATATTCATGTTAGACTTTGCAACCGCTGGAAAAATTGCTTGAAAGATTAAACTCAAAATTGTTGCTCACTATTTCTAAACAGTACGGAACTTTCCAAAGAACATATATAAAGACTCATTATTATAGACGTCTAAATATTTTAAAACTAATCAGCAGCTATAAAATGATCAAACAAATTTAATAAAAAAAAATTTAGACAAAAAAAAAAACCAATAATTTATGTTTTTGGTAGAATCGATAGGATCGGTAGGATCCCCTACGATCCTACACGATCCTACATACGATCCTAGCATTTTTACGATCCTAGTGTAATCTTAAACGTTTTGGTGAGGTGGGATCGTAAAATCATACGATCCTACGATCCAGATCGCGATTTTGACAACTATGGGTATAGTGGATAAGAGGTCGGACCTAAGTACAATGACATGTGCTTCTACCCAAATGATGTGTCATGTGTTTAAGTTCTAAAATTAGACTCTCCTATTGGAGAAAATACACCCTGTCTGGGTGTATGTTTCCTCCCACTTAGAGCTAAGTGGGTCCCAGCTGTGGGTGGGAGGAAGCATACACCCGAAATAGGGTATACTTCCTCCTCCAATTGAGAGTAAGGTTGTTTACTGACCACCTCTCGTAGACCCTACAAAAACGGGATAGTCTTATACACTAGATACGACTTTTTATCTACACTTGGCCAAAATAAGTAAATAAATAAGTAGTAAATTTAGGATTTCAATTGTCTAGTGATACAATGTTATCATTCTTGTGGGCAATTGTTAGCCCTAAATTCCATGATTTCTATGTTTACCTACCTAATTATGGTGCGTGGTCCCTTCATCCCTCCTTGGAGTTAAATTGAATAGGTTTATAACTACATTGAAGATTAGATCATCGGTCTTGCATAAGATCATTAGAGTGTGGAAGCCTGCCTTTCTACTAATTGATCTATAGGTCTCTGTTTGGTGCATTCTATTATGACTAAATGTATAGTTCTCACCTTTGACCAAAGGGATCCTTATGGAATTGAGTGGTGCTTGGTCTAGGGAATTATTAACTACCATGCTCCAAGCATTGGCAAAACAAAGAACACTGGCCATGGTAGATGGGGAACATTTTGGAGGATATTCATTACAATGTACAAGTGTACAATACAACAACCTTAGAGTTGTAATTTTATCAGTTACTCATGTTGTTCTAGCTGATAGTAGGAAGTTAGCCTATATGGCATGGAAATAAGATACCAAAGTTTTATGCATTCTATCCATGAAATTTTCTTGCTTGGTATTAAAAAAAAAAAGATACATATAGAGAAAATTTGGAGTAGTATTATTTTTATTGTTGATGTGTCAAGTTGTGAATAAAGAAACATAATTTTCACATAGGTCCATTAGTGAACACTTTCATTAGCATTAATCACAACTGTAAAGTTTTAGACCACTTGTAAAGTTTTAGATCCCTGTAAACTATATTGTTTAACCTAATTAATTAACCAAGTGTATACTTAAGTTTATTATTCAGATCTAGGTTAAAACAATAATAATCATATCATGCAAAGTAGTGGAATATAAAGAACACAAAGATCTGATAACTCAGGAAAACCAAACTGGTAAAAAACCTGGAGAGGATTTAACCTAGCTATCCTCAAGGTAAAAAACAAATCCACTATGAAAGAATTAAAGTTTCTACAATAATACTTAGACCACTAACATTCTATTGCTACCTCAAGTAGAAAACTTACTACCATGACCCCATGATAGTTCTGAGTCCACGGACTACTTTTTTCCTTGATTGGCAGCAACAAGAAGTTCTCCTTTTTGTGAATCTTGATCTTCTTGAAAGTTAATGTAATAACTAAAACAACCATTAAGTTCTTGACGTGAATCTTGATCTTGATAGCTCAATGTGTGTGTATAAAGGTAAACACCTCTCAGATCTCACAAAAAATTCAACACACAACTCAATAAAGACTCTAGAGAGCTTTTGGGTACAAAACCCTAGATCTACAAAAGAGGCGCCTTCTTCTCTCTCTAAAAAGCCTCATAAAAATGTGCTTAGGATTTTCTTTATATACTAGAAGAAGTAGACTTGAAACTCTAATCCTTAATGGATTTGAACTACTGTTTGGGATTAATTAAAATTTTACAGATACAACTTTCGATCGATCGAGCCTGTCTTTTGATCGATTGAATCAAGTAGTTTTTGAATTCTTCTTTCTGTAGCTTGTATGTTCTTGAATCTTGATTTGAATCACCTTGAGCATTATCTAATAATACTTATAGACTCTAGGATCTATATCTAGACAAGTTTGTATTCATGATTTGCCAATTGTTCTAAATTTTTAGAAGCTAACAACAACATACCACCTCAACAGTTATGAAACATCTGTGAAAAATTGTGTCTTTAGACTTTTTTTTTTTTTGAGAATAAGTCTCTAATCTTGTTATTTAGTAACCTTTTATTAAATAAAAAGTCTCTAGATTTATTATTTAATAAAAGGTTATTCAAGCTATTTTCTCATCAAAGTTTGAGGGAAGATCAACACGGTCCTAAGACTTATCACCAGGTAAGTGGCTCTTATTAGTAAAGTGTGATCTCTATGTTACAAACCAAAAAAGTTTTTCTCTAAAAGAAGAAATCCAAATCAAGCTTGCACTGGTTGGGTTATCTTTGAGTGTTCCTAGCCCAATTCATAAGTGGTTTCTTCAATTTTTTTTTTTTTTTTTTTTTATAAATACCCTTTTAGATCTTGTTTGCTTTATTTTTTATTTTTAGTTTTTACTGATGAAAGAAATGAGGTGAAAACAGCTGCGTAACTGAGCCAACTTTGGGTGGGTTAACTGTGTGTTTGTTTGGAGGTGAAACAAGGTGGATGGAAAACTTTGGAGAGAAAATGGGAAGGAAAACTTTTTTAGAGTGTGTTTGGTTGGATAGGATGGAAGGAAAATAAATAGTGGGGCTTAAGTGTTTTTTCTCTGGGTCCACCAAAATGGTTTCTCCCTAAAATAGAGAGAAAACTGAGTGGAGATGAATTTTTTCTTGATTGACAAAAATCTCCATGTGTATGTGCACATAGGCTTCTTCAAGTTGCCTTTATTTTTTTTCTTCTCTCCTGAGCAGTAACGTTGCCTTTTTGTTCTTGCTTTTGTTTTGTTTGTTTTGTTTTTTGTTTTTTTTTTTTTTTTGATTTACTAGGCCTAGATGTGCCTTTTTTTTTTTCTCTCTCTCTTCTGGGCAATAACGTTGCCTCTTTTTTTTTTCTAGGGCCTGGCCATGATAGTTGTTTTTTTTTATTAACTAGATGTGATTTTTTTTGGGATATGATTTTTATTTTTTAAAATAAATTTGGGTGATTGCTCTTTTGTTGTGGTTATTTGTCACTTTTTTTTTTTGTTTTTATTTTAAGTGGGTGTTGTGAAATTTTAAAATATTCATAAGTGTACGAACCGTATCGAAGTATAGTTTGACAAGAACGAGGTTGAACCCACAAGGTCTTGTATGAATGTAGGAAAATTAATTAAACCTTAACCAAATTAATCCTAATCTAGTTTAATAAAAATTGGGTGTTCTAAGATTAAATAAGCTAAGCAAATCATAAAATTAACCAAATGGTTAAACTAAGCAAAAGATATAAAGCAATAAAAAGATGTAAGCAATCAAGGGAAAGGAATTAAGGTTTTGGAATCCACCTTGTAAGTCATATCAGCATTTATGATCATTAATTTTTTTCAACCACCACATGATAATCTAGAAATCAATCTTGCTATCATGGAAAATATCATCGTTAAAACTTATGTTTAAAAATCTAAAGCATGTTCTTCTTTGCTTCTTAAGTATAAAATCAAATTATCAATTGTATCCGTAGCCAAACAAATCACAAGAGATATCCA
Source organism: Castanopsis chinensis (assembly GCA_032878915.1). Taxonomy (NCBI): domain Eukaryota; kingdom Viridiplantae; phylum Streptophyta; class Magnoliopsida; order Fagales; family Fagaceae; genus Castanopsis; species Castanopsis chinensis. Next base: position 2,932,975 of record JAVQMG010000096.1, read on the forward strand.
ATTTTAAAATCCAGAAATAATAAACCAAGCATTCAATTAATTAAGACAAATTCTAAATCACGAGAAAAACATGATTGAACTCATATCTAGAACCTCATCTTAGTCAATTTATATGAAGGAAGAACAATTTTGACAGGCCACAAACGCGTTGACCCCTTGTGATAATTTAGATCAATTAAATTAGCCCAGTTATTAATTAATCAAATTAACAGATAATATCACGTGGCAGCACAAACAAATCACCAAACTAAAATATGCAGCGGAAAATAAATAACACGGTGATTTGTTCACGAATGGGGAAAACCCTAAGGCAAAAACCCCACCGGGTGATTTAAGGTCACCACTCCCGAAACTCCACTATTATCACAACAAGCAGTTACAAGTAAGGAATCCTAGTACCTCACCAACCTACAGTTGAACTCTTACCCCAATACCCAATTGGACTTGTTCTGTAGTGACAATTTCTCCAGTTTAATGCACGGCTCCCAGTACGTGACTAACCAATGTGATGCGCGGATCCCAGTACGCGGCTTACTCCTTTGCACGAATCCCAGTACGTGACTCACTCACCAACTTAAGGAAGAAAGAATGTTGGTTGCAAAGTTCTTCAAATCATCAGAGATGAACTAGGGCATGAACTTTGTCTCACAGATCACAATTTGCATGAAAGAGAAGAAGCAACTTGTATCTTGTGATTTCTGCTTGTTGCTCACTTTGACGGCCCTTAAAATAATCCTTTTATATGTCTAGAGTTAGGAGAAAAGAAGTCCCAAAGACACACACACGGATTGGACTTGAAACAGACCTAGAAATCTGTTTTCTTTAATTCTCGACAGATAGAGGTGTCGAGAGGTGTCGAGACAGCTGTCGAGGCTCAGGCTAAACAGCTTCTTTAAATCTCGATAGATGTATCTGTCGAGGTATCTATCGAGCTTTAAAATCTTGCACTTCCTTGCTTGTATCTTGGACAGACTTTGACGGCTTCAACACTTAATCTTGAACCACTGTTTCTTGAAGTGTTTAACACATCCTAGATCTACCCAATTACAAGTAAAGTGCGTTTTGTCTAAGGATAAGCCAATTACATAAAATAGCGACATATGTTCACAAGCTTGAACAACTACATATGTCCTAACAAATTTAAATCATTAAAGAACAACTATTGTGGGAAAAATCAAATCACAGAAAGATTACTAATAATCCTTAACAAGGTTTCATCCTCAACCCTAATTATAAATGAACGCCCAAATTTGTGTTAAAAACACAAGAGCTGTTTAGACCCCAAATTAAAAATTACGATTCGGTTAATTTTACTCTAACATAAACTAAGTACGAAATAGAGTAAATATGAGCCAACAAATAATACAACTACTCTAAGTCATATTTAACAAATCACACAGTCAAATGAAAGTTAAAAGAGTAGGGAAGAGAGATGCAAACACAAGACAACATATCGATGTGTTATCGAAGAGGAAACTGAAGAATTCGGCGAAAAACTTCTCCGTTGTCCTCCAAGCAGTAAATCGATCCACTAGACAATAGTTGGGATACACGAATAGTAAGAGACCCTCCAAGCTTAATCTACCCAATGTACCTAAACCCTCCAAGCTCCTACTCTAACAAGGCTTCTCGGAACTGTGTCTTGTATAACTTTTCGAATCCCGCAATACGCCCGATTACTTCCACCAAGCCTCATCGACTTTTTTTGACAAATCTCCAAAACTTCCTAATCTCCAAAACACTTTCTACACTCTGAAAAAGGTGTGGGTTGTGTTTGGGTACAAATCTCCTGATCTCAAGGTATGACAATGGGAGATGGAAGTAGAAGATGCTACGATGATTTCTCACTAAGGATGGGTAGCTCTCTTTCTAAAAGATGGGTATGTGTGTTGTAGAAAACCTATCTAGAGTTTTTCTCTCTGAATGACCCCCTTACAATTTATGTGGGTAATAAGGGTATATATAGTATGGGTGAAGGGTAAAAAAGTCACAGTAGAGAGTTTCGCGGGTATCTCGCGGGAAGGCCTTACCAGTGAGACACTCGCGAAAACGATGGTCTAGCATGACTCTTCAGCTTCTGTCATGTGCTCCTCATGTGACTTTTAGTCGTCTTGATCAAATCTCCACCACTCAATACTAAACCCATTACAAATAAATCCCACAAAAATACAAGGAAACAAATTAAAGCAAATACAACACTTTTCGTCATGGAATAAAGCCAATATAAAATATAGTTGTAAATCACAACTTTACAATAAATTTAGCTACTCATGATAATTGAAATAAAACATAAGAATAAAATAGTAAACATTAAACTAGACAAATAAGATAGAGAAAGAAATAGTCACAGTGCTAGAGAAAAGTCACAAAGGAAGCCACATGCAGCTGCCTGCACTTTAGTTCCAGTCCTAGCACTTGCCTCTATGAATTTTACCCTAAAGAGCCTTTAAACAAGTCAAGGAATCCTATTACAAGTTGAATTTCCGATTGGAAAAAATCCCAGATTTTTATGCTTCACTTAACCGACGATTTTGACCCATTTAACGTCAGAATTCGGACTTTTGGTAAACTACAAAGTTGTAGCCCTTTAAGTTAACTTTGCAGCCCAACTTAAATCATCTCGATTGGACATCTGAATCGAACATTATGCCAAAAATACTAACTAACGTGTAGGGTTTTCAAACCCGGACCGTTCATTGAATCGTAAAAGGGAGAGATTCAAGGTTTTTGAGGTCGAACCGAGGTCGAACTGGGGTTGGACCGTGATGACGTCATAATTAATTTAATAATTATTTTAAATATATATAAAAATATTAAATTAGTAAAAAAAGTAAAAATAAACTAAAATAGACTAATTAAAACTATAAATCCATATTTTAACTATGTCTAATATATCTATATTCATCTCAAACCCAAATAAAAATATCTATCCAATAATAATAATAACTATTTTTTTATTAAAAAGATTAAAAAAGATTGCCTTTCTAATAACAATTTATTACTTAAAATATATTGTGAAAATATAATTTCATAATTTATTACTTAAAATATAGATATTGTGAAAATATTGTGGTAGTATTTCATAATTTCATAACTATTTTTTTATTAAAAAGACTAATAACAATTTATTACTTAAAATTTATTGTGAAAATATTGTGGTAGTATTTCATAATTTCCATTTCTTAATATTAAATACCACACTTTGATTCTTACAAAAAAAAAAAAAAAAAAAAAACCACACGTATGAATCAAAACTTAAAACATTCCACCACACAATAATAATAAAACATAAAACTTAAAACATAAAACTTAAAACCACACATTTACCAGAGAGAGAGAGAGAGAGAGAGAGAGAGAGAGAGAGAGAGAGAGAGAGAGAGAGAGAGAGAGAGAGAGAGAGAGAGAGAGAGAGAGAGAGAGGAGAATCGGTGGAATGAAGGTGCGCCGGTGGAGATGAAGTTGCGCGCCGGTGAGATCGGTGGAGATGAGGTGCGCCGGTGGAGATCGATGTTGCCGGTGGAGATCGGAGGTTGAAAGAGCAAAACTAGATCGAGGTCGAGCGCTGATCGGCGTTCCCCATGGGTCAGATCGGAGGGTCGAGATCGGCGTTCCCATGGGTTAGATCGGAGGAGATCGAGGCGCTGAACCACCGATTGGGTCAGAATCGTCAGATCGGGTTGTTGTTGTTGTTCTTCTTCTTGTTCTCTTTTTTTTTTTTTTTTTTTTTTTTTTTTCAATATTTGGTTGTTCTAATCCAAATTTATTGTAAGAACTGGTATTTGTTTTGTGTGATCTGATCTATATTATATTTGTTGTCCGATTTGATTTTTTTTTTACCATTTCGTTTGGATTTTGTTCACCCGCGAGAACCGCGACAACCGTTCATGGTTCACGGACCCGTGAGGTCCGACCGCGGTTCTCACGGGTCCCTGCATTTTACACAATAAGAGGTTCTTGAGGCTTAAAGAACCGCAAAATGGAGCGGTTCGAGGTTTTTCCGGTCGGACCCTACGGTCCGGTCCGGGTTTCACAACTATGACATAATATATAAACTAATAGTCAAACTTGGTTTGCTTATAGTTAAAATGTTCTCACACACTCGATGATGTACACTTTATACACACAATATCCATAGTTTCATGCTTGATGTCCACATTTTTTATTGATGTCCAAATTTAAAATTTAAAATAAGTGGTATGTAAGGACGATGTAAACTAAGGAGTGTACTAGAATCAATGTCCTAATTAAAGCCAACTTAGCATGGTTTCTTTAAAAAAAAGAAAAGAAAAGAAAAGAAAAGAAAATGCATAAAAAAAAGAAGAAGCTAAATTTGAGATTACTTACTCTTACTTCTAGAAGAAAATATTAATCAAATTAAGAGGAGTTTATCATAAATTTTTTTTTATCGACCACTAACTGTTGAAATAGTGACATCACAAATGGAGAATCTTATTTGACCCTGTTGAGCAAGCTCTATATTTGAAGCAATCTGCCTTTCCATGAAGGCAGGTTGCTTTGGAGTAGGCAAATCCAAAATCTCACTCTTAAGCATTGAAATAACAGTAGACACATTTGGCCTATCTCTTGCCAATTCTTGCACACATAGCAGTCCGACATGTATACATTTCGAAATGTCCATTTGAAAGCACGGATCCCATATTGCTGGGTCTACCAAAGCCATAATGTTGTCATCTTTCCACAACTTCCATGCCTGAAAAAACAAGTGTGAAAGATAAAAATTGAAAATTTTCAATCTTTTTGAAAGTAGACCATGTCAAAAATGAATAAATAAATTAAATAGATAAAGTAGCTTTTGATTAGAGTTTGCCTAAATTTTCATATATTGTGAATGCTATTAGTTAGATTTACCAATCCAGTGAGGCCCGAATATTGCTCCTCATCGCAAATGCTAGTGCTTCTTCTTCCACTAACAATCTCTAATAATAGTACGCCAAAGCTAAAGACATCTGATTTTTCTGAAAACAGCCCTCGCATTGCATATTCTGGAGACATATAACCACTGTATACAAACATTGAAACACATCTATATTATTTGAGTATAAGTGGTGCCATATTACCCAAATTTAATTTCAACAAAGCTCTTACTATGTCCCAATGACCCTTTTAGTTTTTACTTGATCTTCATTGCCTCCAAATATTCTAGCCACACCAAAATCTGATATTTTTGGATTAAGCTCTTGATCTAACAAAATGTTAGATGCCTTTAGATCTCTATGAATAATCTTCAGTCTAGAGTCCCTATGAAGGTAGAGCAACCCTCGACAAATTCCTTCAATAATGTTGAAACGTTTTCTCCAATTAAGGAGTTTTTGGTGGATTGGATCTAATCAATAGTAAGCCAAATAAATAATGTATGAATATAAGTTTGTATAGAGGAAAACAATATACGATTAGAAAAACAATTTGAGGGCAAAGTTAGCACAAAAGTATGCTTCAAGTAACTAAATTAGCACAATGAAACTTATTATCAAAATTCATTTTGTTTTGTTTTATGTACTGACTTACTTGATGTTCAAGATAAATAAGTGTATGAACTAACCAAAAACAATTGCATCCAAACTTTTATTTGGCATGTATTCGTAGATTAACATCTTCTCTTCTCCCTCAATGCAGCAACCAAGAAGTCTAACAAGATTCCGATGTTGAAGTTTAGAAATCAATGCCACCTCATTCATAAATTCTTCAAGTCCTTGTTTAGAGGCTCTAGACAATCTCTTCACTGCTATTTCTTGTTCATCATGCAATTTACCCTATACAAAAGGAAAGAATATAAGCACATATATTTTTGAGAGGGAAAAATGAACTCTACATAAGAAACCATTACCCTATAGACTGTACCGAAGCCACCTTGTCCAAGCTTACTTGCCATATCAAAGTTGTTTGTTGCTGCTTCCAATTCTTCCAAATTAAAGATCGGTAGATCTTGGAGTTTCACATCGTTTAGGTAGTCAAACAATAAAGTCTCATTGCTTTTACTTTTCATTGCTGTTGCAAATTATATTATTTAGTAATCCATCTTGCAATGCCTAGTCTCTGCAGTAAATTAATGGACAATTGGGCACATTACCTCTCTTTTTCTTAGCCATCCACCTCCAGAAGAAGAAAGCAGTGCTGGCTATAGCAATCACTCCAATAGTCATTGTAATTGAGATGATTACTCTCAAATTTCTCTCCTCTTCTGTGTATAAGAAAGTTTGAAACTAATTCAGTCAAAATTGAGTAAAGAAAATTAACATAAAAATATTGAAATCCTATGGCATTTGTTGTAAGTAACCAGTTAACCAAACAAGTGGTACAATTGTGACTTAAAACAAATGAACTTACCAAATTCTAAATTGGCCAAACGAATATATATATCTGATCCTCCAACAGAGAATTGTCGTAGGTCAATTAGATTTCCACTCCATGACAAACAGCCAATGCCGGTATAATATCCATAAGCTACACAAGAGCAATTCTCCAAACACTGCTTTCGACAATCTTCTATATTCACATCTAGTGCCAACTCTGCAAAGTCTGGCACTTTGATCATCTCCAGTTTCAAAAATCCATCTGCTTTTCCTTCTTCAATACTATTGTTCTTTCTTTCACACTGCAATGGTGTCCTCCTGACACATCCACTAGTCCAATTTCCTCTATTCCATTCCTTAATAATCTTCGGCTCAAACCCTCTCAAACAACTGCAGATTGGTGAACTCAGTAAAACACAGCTTCCAAATGCACCACATGTGCCATAAACATCGCACTCATCTTCTGGATTTTTATGCACAACCTCCCAATCCTCTTTCCCATCATCCCAATAAGTAAGCACTCCATTTCCTTGCCAATCCAAAACAATTTTTGACAAATGTGACACGTCCAAACCAGTAAAAGTTTGAAAAACAGTCCCGTTTGTGTCATCAATGACTGTAAATCCAGTATAATATCCTGGATTCCAGTTTGGCATTCCAATAAAGACCTGACCATTCCATGGACCAGACCGCCAATATGGGCGACCCTCTTTCCAAGCAAAAACTTCAGGAACGTTTGGTGGATAAATGCCCGAGGAGAAGCTACCCATGGATGGATCAGAAGGGCTTTTCCATGATGTCACCTGTACTCTTTGATCTTTTTTTGAACTAGTACTAAGTTTCATCCTTGACAAGATGGTATCAGAAGGATGTTGAAAACTTTCCCATAGTACCAGTCCTGTAGCATCAACCCGCAAAACGAGGTTTCCGGAATCCCCAAGAGTGGCACTAGAATTGGTTACGGAATTTGAAACATTCGATGACCAAAGAATCTCTGCCAGTCCATTTAATACCACAAGATTGCCATTCTCAGATATAGAAAGAACCCCAGAAGAATCCTTAAGAGGTTTCTCTCTATTAGCTACCCAGATGACAGTGAATACAGAAATGTTATTATACCAGATTCCGAGGTAGCGATTGGTAGAATTTTCAGGGCTGAAGAATCCTAGTTTGAAAACACTCCCCTTGGAAATTATGAATTCGGAGTCGTTGATGGATTGAGATGATCTAATGGTGTCAATGGCGACAGTTAAGTTTAAACAGAAGCAGCAAAGGACAGGCAACAGCAACAGGTTTGTCTTGCTAAGAAGTCCCATAACTTGTTCTGAGCTGCTTGTGTGTGAGAATTAATTCAGAACATGCTGCCATATTCTTCTAACCATTTATGATTTTAGCTTTTAGTTTTCTAGGATAGACGTCAACTCAAGATGTTCAAAAGTCTTACATCCCATAAATTTGTTCGTGTCATTAAAATCAAATTATCAAAATATGCTTATACCCCAGGCTTCAAGTTTCTTCCTTCGACAGAAAAGACAGGTTGAAACTGAATACAGATTGGATTGGTTACATCAGAGAGAGAGATAGAAATGAGAAAATTTTGGAAAAACCAATCTAGACTTAAGAGTTAAGACCGGATGGTCATTTAGTCAAGATACAATTTGAGTAATAATCATGGATAATCAATAAATCACCAACACACCACACAGACACCATGCTTACTTTGGAATTAACGATGGAAGGAGGCTGCTGTGTTCTGTGCACTCGTCTCCTTTGTCTTCAATAAACAATACCAGTTGATTTGCATTTGGGCTGATTGGCAACCTATTCAACACCCATAAGTGAGTCTTTTTTTACTCTTTTCAGCTTTTCTCCTTCCTCTCTCACTCTCTCTTCCATCATTTTCTCAGTTTTTCTCATTCATCTGTGTCTGATTAGCTTTTTCTTCTTTCCTTCATAGTTGTTTTATTCTTGAGTTCCTCAGATTGCTAAGCTCAACTGCCTTCTAATTATCTACTCCCCATGTGTGATGTGACTTCTCTCCAGTTTCTCTTTATTTTTTATAATTTTTTTTTTGGGAAGATCTTTTTTTTTTTATATAAAATATTTTTGTTTAATGGTATTATATATATATATATATATATATATATATATAATATTTAACATATAAATTGCCTAGTATATCATATAAGTATATAACCTTAACTCTATGTAAACAAATAATTTCACATCAAATTTGACATCTCTCTAAGTGGCAAATATTGACACTACTATATGGATAGAGACATTATTATTTTCTAAACCAACCACAAGTGCGAAGTTGGTAAAATGTCAAGTGTAAAGTGTCATACTTTTCTCAAGCACGCGATGACTTGTTATATACACAATGGAGTCTCTTAGCAAATAGGAATCCATTGCGTGCAACAAATGCATTTAGGTACCTTATTATAGTTTCCTCACGTTTCTTATTCCTTTTTCATCCCCCCACTTTACACCACGACCAAAAACATCATTCAAAGATTGTGGAACATAAAAGTTTGAACTGGTCTGAAACAATGAACTCCAATTCTTTGTGCCTTTTTTTTTTGCTACCCAGAAAAGACTAATTACATAAATTTGACTAGGTCGCTTGGTTGTTTCACAAATCAAGTATGACCCAAAAAGAAAAACAAGAAGAAAAAGTAGTTGTATTGAGATCAGATATAATTGCTTATATAGCAATTACACCATGCAATTCACCCTCATCTTTTCACAATATTTTTTAACTTTTTTAATTTTACTTTTATTCATTTATTATATTCAACTAGTCGTGAAACTGCGTGTTGCGCATAATAAGTATTTTTATGGTGGTTTTATTAATTTTTTTATACAATTTAAACTAATTTAATAAAGAGTAATGTATTTTGTAATTATATTTTTATTTATTATAAGAGTAATCATAAATGTAATATAGGAATAATCATAAATCATAAATTTAATAATTTTTATCGTACTAAAATGAAAAAGAAAAATACAATTTTTCTTAGAAATTCAAAAGGCAAGTTGAAGAAAATATTTATTTTTTAATAAAAGTTATTTATAACATTTTGTGAATATAAAATTTAGAAATTATTCTTTTAGCTTTAAACAAACCGTCTCAAACTTATTTTTTCTGCCTACAATCCAAAATACTAAAAAAAGTAACTAAAAAATTAATAAAGCTTAACTTTGATTAATTAGACCAATTAGAAAAACATTTTGTTGTTTATAATCTACTAAAATTATTTTCTTTGCAGAAATTGTAATTTCGTCCACCCAAAACATATTATCAAATAAAAAATTATTAGCAATATCTAAGAATTAAATTTCTATATATGCATTGTTATAAAATAATATTAATAATTAAAGTAAAATTGCGAAAGGTAAAATTTGTCTCTCATCCAATAATTTTTGTTTAGCCAACCTTTACTTTTCTCTAAATAAATGAAGTTATAGAGTACTTCTAATACAATTATTCAGAGTACTTTATCCACCACAAAAAATTAAAAAATAAACAAAAATGATTAAATCTCATAGTTTAACATCTAAATTGAGCGCTATAAAAATTATGCTATCAAATTACAATAACTACCAAATTAAATTATCCAAATCATGTTATGTAGTAGAATAATATTATATTTTTATATTTAATCCTTTATAACACAATATCGGATAACATTTAACAATCAAAAAGAAAGAGAAAAAAAAAACACAACAATTAAAAAAACAAAATTGGATCGCATTAACCTAAAGTAGATTAAAGAATATAAAAAATTATCAACCTAAAGTATAGATGCAAGAAAAATAAAAAAAAAAAATCTACCCAAAAATTTTGTGAGAGAGAGAGAGAGAGAGAGAGAGAGAGAGAGAGAGATCCTTTTTTTTTTTTGTAAGGGAAAACTATACATAGAATGAAAGAGATAGTGACAAATTTATAGTAAGAGGGTGTGAATAAGAAGAGACAAAAATAGAGGAAGATGAATGGAAAGATGAAGAATGATATTAATGTAGAAGATAGTGGAGAGATGAGAAGGTGAGGGAAGGAGAAAGGTTAAAGAAGTAGTGGGAAGATGAAAAGGTAAAAGAGGGAGAAAGGTTGGAGAAGTATAAATATGAAATAAAAAAATATTAAAAAAAATATAAGAAAATGAAAAGAAAAAAGGTAATGACATGCACGCTGATGTGGCTCAATGTGAGTGCAGCAACATTAAATGCAACGCTTCAGCTTTTAGTAATATATAGATGGTTAAAATTCAAAATTGCTTTTTTTGCAACTTTAAATCTCAGCCATTTATACCAATTGCATTAGTTGCAATCTCTAATATCAATCCAAGGTTGTTACCACCTAAATTGGTGGATTGGCATAGCTTTGTCACCAATATGTCCTCCATCTATTTCTTGCATCATAGGCCCTACTCCTACATTCCATTGGGTATACCCTTGTACTAAAACTTAGACTTAGGTCCAGATTAACCGATTAAGTCTAGTGCTTCTTCTACATTGAATCCGATCAGATGGTGACGATTCAAAAATAGACACATTTCACAGTCCCAACGGGTCTTGTGTCACTAGACACCAGACCCAAACCTCCCCCTAAAACTTTTGTCCCCAATTAATAGGAACCGGACGGTGACTCTTTCTTTAACCCTTTTTTATTTAATAAAAAATTTAGTTTTCTAAGTTCAAATAAACATCTATAATGAATTCCATTTTTATTTTTCACCAATGATTTTTTTTTCCTGGTCATGTTCATTTCGAACGTTAAGTACAGTCTACAGAAAACCACTGTATCTCACCACTTCATAAAAACAAAGGACCATAGTCCACTCTTAAAGATCCTTGGACCTTGACTAAATGGCTCGAGTGAGAATCAAAGCCTTTTCTTCTTCCTACATGTTAGGACACATGTAGTTCAAGTCTGTGAACATATGTCACTATTTTATGTAATTGGCTTATCCTTAGACAAAATACACTTTACTTGTAATTGGGTAGATTTAGGATGAGTTTAACACTTCAAGAAACAGTGGTTCAAGGTTAAGTGTTGAAGCCGTTAAAGTCTGTCCAAGAAACAAGCTAGGAAGTGCAAGGTTTTAAAGCTCGACACATACCTCGACAGATGCATCTATCGAGCTTTAAAGGAGCTGTTTTGCCCGAGCCTCGACAGCTTCTCGACACCTCTCGACACCTCTATCTGTCGAGAATTAAAGAAAACAGATTTCCAGGTCTGTTTCAAGTCTAATCCGTGAGTGTGTCTTTGGGACTTCTTTTCTCCTAACCCTAGACATATAAAAGGATTATTTTAAGGGCCGTCAAGCAGGGAAGCAGAAGATACAAGTTGCACATTCTTTGAGAACTTGTTGTTCATGCAATTTGTGATCAGAAAGACAAAGTTCGTGCCCTAGTTCATCTCTCATGATTTGAAGAACTTTGCAGCCAACTCTCTCTCTCTAGTTGGTATTTGAAGTCGCGTATTGGGATCCGCGCATCTGGTTAGTCATGTACTTGGGAGCCGTGCATTGAAAGGAGAAACTGTCACTACAGAACAAGTCCAATTGGGTATTGGGGTAAGAGTTCAACTGTAGGTTGGTGAGGTACTGGGATTCCTTACTTGCAACTGCTTGTTGTGATAATAGTGGAGTTTCGGGAGTGGTGACTTTAAATCACCCGGTGGGGTTTTTGCCGTAAGATTTTCCCCATTCGTGAACAAATCACCGTGTTATTTATTTTCCGCTGCTTAACTTAGTTTGGTGATTTGTTTGTGCTGCCACGTGATATTGCATGTTAATTTGATTAATTAAAAACTGGGCTAATTAATTAATCTAAGTTATCATAAGGGGTCAACGCATTTGTGGCCTGTCAAGTGGTATCAGAGCAAACACACTCTGATTAGGGTTTAATATTTGATGTGTGATCCATTGACCCCTGTTGTCATGAAAACTCTTGATTGTTTTGATTTGCATGATTTTGTGTTGAATGATGATGATGATATTTATGATGCCTATTGCAAGCTTTATAATTTTTGTATGAAATCTCTTGAGTGTTCTACAAAATTAAAAGCTAAATTTAAAAAGGGCAAGGTTGAAAAAGATGATTTGATTGCAAAATTGGATGAAGCCACTAATTTGAATGAGAATTTTAAAAATCAAATTTCATCTCAGGTGGACAAAATTAAGAGTTTGGAAGAGGAACTAGTTGAATTTAAAACTGAAGTTGAAAAATTAACTAGTGCCAAACTTGTTGTTGAGCCTAACTCAAAAGAAAAAGATTTTTATATTCCCCCATTCAAAAGGAATAATGAAGAATTGAAGGCTAATATTGCTAGGATAGACAAAGGTAAACAATCTGATGTTAACGCTGAAGTTTCTAAACCTATGTCTAAAACTCTTCCTAGGTTGAATAAAAATTCTGATTTTGTCCCTACTTGTCATCATTGTCATATTGTTGGTCATATTAGGCCAAATTGTCCTAAGTTGAGGTCTCTGTCAACCTCTAAGGTTAGACCTCCTTCTAGGAAGCCGAGTAGCTCTAAAACTGCTCATGTTTGTCACCATTGTGGTGTTTCTGGACACACTTGTCCTAATTGCTTTAAGTTGTATCCTCATAAGCAATTGTCCAAACGGTCACAAGTTTCTTCACAAGGACCTACACCTTTGTTTGGAGAGTTATTAAAGGTCTTGAGCTTTTTAACTCAGTTTCAGGAGAATTTTAATTTTTCTATGTCCTTTAATAGTCATACTAGGACACGTGCCTTTTCATCTTTACGGCCAAAGACTCGTGCTGTGTGGGTGAGAAAGGAGCCTAAGACTTAATTGTCTTTTCTATTTTTCCTCTGCTTTAATTCTTTCTATCTAAAGCAGGACTCTCTTTGCTTGATTTTTTATCTTCTGTTGAAATCATGCTTTCATACATTTGCATCCTTCTATCATGTTTTCATGCATATGCATCTTTCTTTCATGCATATGCATCTTTCTTTCATGCATTCATGATGTTTGTCTGTTTTTTTGTGGTTGTTGAGTTTCTATTTTGTTTTGTTTTCAAAATAAAAAAAATAATAATAAAAAAAATTGAAAAATTGAAAAATACAAAAATAGTTTGTGTTTATGTACATTGGTTCATGTGAACTTTTAAAATGGCCATTGAAACAGAGTTTTCTAAACTTCGTATCACCTGTAGCTTAGATGAGCATTCTTCTGCACAACTAAGCAAGTGAGCTTTGTAGCTCTTTGTTTGTGATGAGTAAGGTTAAGTGACCTCTTCTTCTTAACACTCGTATCACTCTTTTTGACGGGTTGAACTAGAAAATCCTAAGAGAAAGGCATAAATAACCATCTCACCACTGTTACTCGCCAATCATAGTAAGACATCTGTATGCTTCGGCATAGCAAAAGTGCAATGTCAATGACACCTGTGTGCTTCGGCATAGCAAAAGTTCAGTGTCAAAAGCTTAACATCATTGGGTATTTCTTTTCTTTCTCTTGTATGCCCATGCATGATATGCTTGTTAAAAGAAAATATGCAAAGAAATAAAAAGCAAAAAGATTAAAAATGCTTTAAAATATGGTTGCAAGCGTGTTTTCTAGGAGATGTGGGAGTTATAGGATGTACCTCAAAGGTGATAGTCCCCATCAAACAGTTATGATTGTATGTGAGTTAAAGTGATTTTCTCATATCTCAAATCGTCATAACATTGAGACACTTATGCAATCTTGCGATGTTTTCACACACGACACGCAATACTCTTTGCTATTCTTGATACATGTGCAGGTACAATGTGATTTGGCCATCACAAAGTTTACATGCTTTAATGTATGCTCACTAAACTGTCTGGACTTGTTTTTGAAATATAAAATTAGTTAGACTTGTTTAGTGTGTGTGTGCGTGTTTTGAGATACATGTGCATCAATTTTCTTGTTGAGAGATGATTTTGAGAGCTTAATGTGTTGATTGTATCTTTGGTTGAGTTGCATGCATGATTGCATTCATGTCTGTGTTTTTCCTCTTTTGAAAAACTGCTTTTAAAGGCATCTCGACACCTCCTCGATACCTCTCGACACATGAGCTATTTGTCGAGCTCCTTAGACTCTTTCTTATCGTAGTCTCGACAGATACCTCGACACCTGCTGGATCGATCGAGAAACTTTCTGTTTGCTCGATAGCTTCTCGATAGCTGCTGGATCGATCGAGGTTACTTCTTGTTTACTTCTTCTTCCTCGATACCTGACCTCGATAGACTCATCTGTCCATGTGTATTTCTCGACACATGACCTCGACAGCATCATCTGTCGAGATTTACTAAGAGGCTATAAATTGAGTTTTCGCGATTTCTCTTCTCATTTGCTCGATCTCTCTCGCTCGAAACCTCTGTTCTCACTCTCAAAATCTCTCCTTTTCCCTCCAAACCTCCTCCCAAGGCGTTTTCAAGTGTTCTTTGCGATCTTCATCTCGTGGTAAGCGTCTTATCCCTCATATTCATGCATTTCATTGTTTTAAAACCCTAGGTTTTATGTTTTTGAAAATTTTTGGGAGTTTTCAAAATTGTTGGGGTTTTCATGAAATTCTTGAGTTGGTTTGATAGTTTTGATCTTCAAAATCACATGCATTGCATCACATTAGCATTCTAATTGTATTTTCATGCATTTAGATGTGTGCCTATCGATTGTGTGCTGTTAGGTTTGGATTGGGCTGAGCCCATGATGTTTTTATGTTGTATGTCACATGCTCATGCATTTTCATGCATACGTTCTTTTCATTTCAATATTATTCTGCCAATATTGAACTGTTTGGGACTTTTCTGTGTGTTTTCTTTCTCTCCCCCTTTCTATGGTTGCGTTAGCTGTGTCTATGGCACCTAAGCGTAAATCCATTCCGTCCCAGAACCCTCTGCGTTCTAAGGGACAGTCTTCCTCTGACTCTACCCCTCTTTCTGTCCGGTTCCGTGATGAGAAAGCCCATAAGGACTTCTCGGAGAACTTTTCTAAACGCGGTGTTCATTCGGAACGCCACGTAGTCCTGGCAGACTTTGCCGACATCGACCTTCCCGATGTCATTCACACTCCGGGATGGGAGTCACTGTGTGACGTCCCGGTCACATCTCCTCTCGTGTTGATACAGGAGTTTTACTCCAACATCCACGGGATAGATTCTTCAGTACCTCTTTTCTATTCTTGCGTCCGAGGTACGCGCTTTTGTGTCACCCCAGAGCTAGTCTCTGAGGTTCTCCATGTCCCTAGGGTGGATCATCCCGATTACCCTAGCTGTGAGCGTCTCTGGACTGTGTCCAAAGACGAGATAATCTCGGTGTTCTGTGAGCGTCCTACCACTTGGGGAGATCATATGTACACACCATGTTGACCTTTTGCTAAAGGTCCTCGTTTCCTTAACATGGTGATGACTTTTGTTTTGCACCCACTCTCTCACTATAACTCTATCACAGAGCCTCGTGCTCGGTTTTTGTTGTCCCTTCTTGAGGATTTCTCTATAGATTTTCCTTCACACTTCATCTTTTCCATTATCGATGTCTATAGAGATACGGCCACCCGTGATAAGCTCATTTTCCCTTCCGCTATCACGAGGATCCTGAGCCGTTTTTCCATCCCATTCCCTTCGTCCGATCCTTACCATGTCATGTCCGCCATAGACGCCGCTATCGTAAAACGTAGCGAGGTAGAGTTCCGATCGCGACAGACAGATGGTGCCACTCCTTCCACTCGTCCGGCCACCTCCAAATCAGCTCGTGCGTCTGCTTCTTCCTCCTTGAGCGACGTCACGTTAGGAGACATCATGGCGCAGCTACAGCGCATGGATGCTCGCCTAGATACACTCTCCACGGAGTTGTATCAGGTGAACGTCCGTGTTGGTCGCATCGCCAGGCGACAGGCGACCATGGGCGGCTTTGCTCCAGAGGCTTCTCCTCCGCCACCTCATGTGTCGATTGAGACCGAGGCTGATGATGATGGCGATGATGATAATGCTTCCGACGATGATGATGATGGAGATGCGAGCTCTTCGGATGAGATGTCTACTTGACACTCTACCCTTTGTCACTCGTGATAAAAAGGGGGAGTAGTTTTGTATGAGAGTAGTCATACTTAGGGGGAGTGTTAGCATAGGACATTTTTGTTAGGGGGAGTGTGGATTGAGGGATGTAGTGAGGTGATCATATGTATTTTTTTCTTTTCTCATATGTTCAAAGATACTTTGATCATGTATTGACATACATTGTATTTATTCTCTTCTTATATACGATGATGTATGTTTTTTTTTCTTTCACCTACCTTTATATGTGTTGTTTCTTTTCTGTCTTTATACACATGTTTCTTTACTTGTATGCAATCTATTATTTCTGTTTCACACAAAGATGCCTTGATGTGTTTTGTTTATAAGTGTTTCAGAAATACAGGTTGTCAAAGTCTTCTTGCCATGAACTCTCTTCTTGCAAAGTTTTTCAAGAGTTTGTGTTAGGATAGATTTTACTGTATGTAACAAGTGAATATGAGTTGAGTGATTTATGACTTCTCTCATATCTTCATTTGTATGTTGTGGTTTTGTCACGGATTGCCAAAGGGGGAGATTGTTAGGACATATGTAGTTCAAGTCTGTGAACATATGTCACTATTTTATGTAATTGGCTTATCCTTAGACAAAACGCACTTTACTTGTAATTGGGTAGATTTAGGATGAGTTTAACACTTCAAGAAATAGTGGTTCAAGGTTAAGTGTTGAAGCCGTCAAAGTCTGTCCAAGAAACAAGTTAGGAAGTGCAAGGCTTTAAAGCTCGACACATACCTCGACAGATGCATCTATCGAGCTTTAAAGGAGCTGTTTTGCCCGAGCCTCGACAGCTTCTCGACACCTCTCGACACCTCTATCTGTCGAGAATTAAAGAAAACAGATTTCCAGGTCTGTTTCAAGTCTAATCCGTGAGTGTGTTTTTGGGACTTCTTTTCTCCTAACCCTAGACATATAAAAGGATTATTTTAAGGGCCGTCAAGCAGGGAAGCAAAAGATACAAGTTGCACATTCTTTGAGAACTTGTTGTTCATGCAATTTGTGATTAGAAAGACAAAGTTCGTGTCCTAGTTCATCTCTGATGATTTGAAGAACTTTGCAGCCAACTCTCTCTCTCTCTCTAGTTGGTATTTGAAGTCGCGTACTGGGATCCGCGCATCTGGTTAGTCACGTACTTGGGAGCCGTGCATTGAAAGGAGAAACTGTCACTACAGAATAAGTCCAATTGGGTATTGGGGTAAGAGTTCAACTGTAGGTTGGTGAGGTACTGGGATTCCTTACTTGCAACTGCTTGTTGTAATAATAGTGGAGTTTCGGGAGTGGTGACCTTAAATCACCCGGTGGGGTTTTTGCCGTAAGGTTTTCCCCATTCGTGAACAAATCACCGTGTTATTTATTTTCCGCTGCTTAACTTAGTTTAGTGATTTGTTTGTGCTGCCACGTGATATTGCATGTTAATTTGATTAATTAAAAACTGGGCTAATTAATTAATCTAAGTTATCATAAGGGGTCAACGCATTTGTGGCCTGTCACTACATTCATAATAACACAATGAACTCAGAATCAGGCCATCCATGACCCTAGAATAGCAAGCTACACTGGGAACGCAAATGATGGCTTCTGTCTATAATGGGATTATTAAAAAAGAAAAAGAAAAAGGATTTTCAAGGATACTCCATGATAGGACTCATACTTATGCATTAGCACAACAATAGCAACTAAGATACGTTAGACAAAGGCAATGCAGTCTACAAAAACGATCCTCCACAAGTCACCTACTCAACATAGAAGAACAATATGGAACCATAACTTAAATCCTATTCCTTGGAAAAAAAAATTTAACGAAAGGCATCTTTAAGTTTCTGCTGTCCTAGACTCTACAAACTGAAAGCAAACTGGACAAAAGGAGGGGGCCTAGTTTAAACTGTTGCAATCTCTATATTAGCTGCGGTCAATGCAGGGGTGAAGTTGTATTCCTCTTCCTCCTTAGGTGAGTGGATGGTAACCAGATCAGGCAGGGGTTTTATGGGGCTTACCTTGCCCTCAGGATCCCAATCGAGCATTATCTTCACCTTGATACCAAGAACAACCTGCAACAAATTGTAAATGAAAAAACATTAATTAAAGGATAACTTTACATACAAACGCAGGTTATTGATATGCTAATTGCATTTATCCAATTCTGAAATGAGTTTCAAAGAGTGACTAAAGCTAACCTGTCTAAGAAGCACATGCCTCACAGCAGAGTCAATATATTCATTGACAGGCTGGCCAGAGGATATCATGTAACCATCCTTGAATTTCATAGCCTTGGCACGCTGAGCCCTGAGCTTACCACTAACTATAACCTGGATATAGTGACAAAAAGGACACTCCTATTTAAAGAGAAAACAGAACCCCAAAAAAAAAAAAAAATGCTCATTTATCACAGTCAATGGAGGCCAAAGCTTCCTTTTTACATACCTCGCATCCTTTTGCTCCACTCTTCATAACAAATCTAAGAGCACCATAGCAAGCCCTAAAAACAAGGAGGTTGAAGCCGATTCAATAGAAGTATAAAAACCGAAAGGAAAAAAATACAGCATAAATCTACAACAAATATTAGTCCTAAGACATCTTTAAAAATTATCACTGGACATGAATAAAAATAAAGATTGATAACAAACTGATTGGACGATTATATATACTTGTGCATGTGTGGATAGCTCAATAATGTATGCATGCATTTTGCCAAACATGAATGCAGAAACCATCATAAGCAGATTTTTTTTTTTTTTTTGGGCCAATCCTGATTTGTCCCAGTGATAGTTGAATAGAAGACTTCCCAGCTGGTTTTCTCACTCCAAGTTTAAGGTTTTAATACTTCTGCGCTGATTTCACCTTTACCAACACTTCATTAGAAATTCTATACATATAATAGGACACACGCATGTCTGTGTAACTGCCATAGAGAGAGAGAGAGAGAGAGAGAGAGAGAGAGAGAGAGAGAGAGAGAGAGAGATACTAATACTAATTCCTGAAGATAGCCTCAAATTCAGATACACTATTTTTTTTTTTTTTTTGATTGGTTCAAATTCAGATACAATAAAATTTAGGAGTTCCTGAACTCCAAGAACTAAAGAACAGTTCAAAAAGACTAACAAAACTCCAAATTTTAACTGCCAGCATTGTTGAGGTTGAGGGATCCTCTTAACCAATTATTTTTGGGAAAGGGAGCATATCAGTATAATCAATGCTAACCACAAGAAAGACATTAGGTGAAGCCTTGTTTGGCAAATTAAAATTCTTCTATAAGGGAACCCCCTTTTCCCAAGCCTCTTCCCTCTTTGTGCCAAGGGTCTCTCTGCCCTCATACATGAAGCTGCCCGAAACCAGCACTGGGCAAGCATATCAATTTGTAGAGGCTGTCCAAGAATCGCCCACCTCTTCTTTGCGGAAGACAGCATTCCCTTTAGCAAAAGCAAATGCTGAAAAGTGTCAAGAGCTAAAACAAATCCTCCAAAAATATAAAGAAGCCTTAGGCCAAAAAATTAACAAGGACAAATCCCTGGTGTTCTTCAGTCCCAACACAGCTCGGGCCGTCAAAGATGAGATTATTGCCATCCTTGGCCCCATGCAAGACTCTAGACACAACAAATACCTTGGCCTCCTCCCATCATTCATCAAAAGACCCAAGAAACATGTCTTTGCTACATTGAAAGAGAGGGTTGGGCAGAAACTAGCTAGCTGGAAGGGCAAACTCCTCTCTATGGGGTGAAAGGAAATCCTCATTAAGGCGATAGCACAGACGATTCCTACATATACCATGAGTTGCTTCTAACTTCCCCAAAACTTATGTGATGATCTAGGGAGCATGATGAGGAATTTCTAGTGGGGTCAAAGGCAACAAGAAACCAAGATGTGCTGGATTAGCTAGAAAAAGATGTGTAACTCAAAAGCTAAAGGAGGCATAGCGTTCAGGAACTTGTAAGCTTTCAACTTAGCCATGTTAGCTAAGCAAGCTTGGCGAATCCTCTCAAATCTAGACTCACTTGTTCGAGTTTTAAAAACTCGAGATGCTACTTTTCCACTTTGTTTTGAAACAGGGCAACTAACAAAATTCTTAGCAATCTAATGTTAAATGAAAAAAAAATTCCACCAACACCACCATGATTCCTCTACCTTTGCTGCTGCCATAACTGATAACTGGATGTATCATCATCGACAATACTTTAACATGTTACATTCAGATTCACATAGAGACTGAAAATCTGAGCAGAAAACAAAGCACCAGTCTTTTGGTTCAACCCCTGCTGTGACTAATACGGCTTTACCTGCAAATACTTTGTTACTTCTTTTATCCAATATGTCTTCGATGATGACTGTCAAGCTTGACTATGGCAATTATATTGTTTGGAAGCAACAAATTGAGGTAATTCTTGAAACTTACTCAATGATTAACGTTCTTGATGATTCAATTACTGCTCCAGATTGTTTTCTAAAGGATTCTTCTGGTAATCTCACTACTGAGATTAACCTTAGATTCATTTCTTGGAAGAATCGTGAACAAGCAAAGTTCACTTTTATCAATTCTACTTTGTCTCCTTCTATTCTTGCTCTTACTGTTGGTCAAAAATCTGCTAAGGGAGTATGGAAGGTGTTAGAAAAGAAGTTTGCCTCAGTGTCAAGGTCTCATGTTATGAGTCTTCGTAATGAACTAAGTGCAGTGCAAAAAGGTACTAATACAATTGATGGTTATTTATAAAAGATTAAGCAAATTCATGATAAATTGGTTGTTGTTTTCATTTTCTTGGATGATGAAGAGCTTCTTCATATTGCTCTTGATGGTTTGCCCTCAGAGTATGATTCTTTTAGTTTTGCAATTAGGACTCGTAGTGATGTTTTGTTTGTTGAAGAGTTGAATACTCTACTTAATGCTGAGGAGAGAGTGATCAAGAAAAGGTCTAATAATGTTCCTTCTCCTTCAATGGCTATGAATGTGAATTTTCAGTCTCAAAATCATGGTTTTTCTAATCAGAGAGGTAGAGGAGATAGATATTCTAAGCAAAGAGGAAGAGGTGGAAGAGGCAATTACAATAATCATAATGGTTTCAACAACAACAATGGAGGATTTAGTAATTCTGGCTATAATACTAATCCATGGCAAAATTCTAAGCCATAAGGCACTCAAGGACCTCCAGACCAGCCTCAATCTAATAGGCCATCTTGTCAAATATGTGGCAAGGGTGGTCATTCAGCTCTTGATTTTTATCACAAGATGAACTTTGCATACCAAGGAAGGCATCACCCTGCTAAGTTGGCTTCAATGGTTGCTAACTCTTCTCAAGTGCAGGGCTGCAACGGTTGGCTTACAGACACAGGTTGTTCAGATCATATTACTCCTAATCTGTCTCAATTGTCTCTTCATCAACAACCTATGGTAGGCAATGAAACTATTGCAGTAGGCAATGGACATGAGCTTCCATTTACTCATGTTGGTCATGGTGAGCTTAAAAGCCTGTTTGGGTCAATGAGATTTTGGATCATATCACTCAGTTTTCATAACTGATATTTCAAAACACGTGGGTCACACAAAAAAATTTGTGTTTGGCTTGGTTTTCAGCACTTGTATCCATCACTCAAAGCTCAAAAATTTGAGTTAGAGTGATGGAAACAGGAAATAACAATTGGATGTTTTCAGAAACTGAGAATTGAGTTATGGCAAAAAGTTGATGAGATATGTGAGTGGGGTGCACAATTATGGCGAAAAGTTGATGAGATATGTGACTGAGTTATGAGCCCAAATAAGTGTTTTGCAGTTTTTGAGTGAATGTGAGGTTTAAGTAGAGAGTTATTAGTTTTGGGTTTGAGTTATGAGTTTTGAAAACTGAATTATGAAAACTAAGCTATCTCTAAACCAAACGAGCCCTAAGACTTCTACTCATAACTTTAGGCTTAATAATATACTTAGGGTTCCCGATCTTGCTTCTAATCTCTTGTTTGTTCATAAGTTGTGTCTTCAAAATAATGTTTTTTGTTATTTTGATGCTCACAAATTCTTAATTCAGGATTTGCCTTCGGGGAAGATCCTCTACAAAGGATTGAGTAAAGATGGAGTATATCCAATTCCATCATCTTCCTCACTCTCATCTTCCACTGCTTTCGACTTTACTTCAAATGTGTCAACTTCTAAATCCATCAAGTCTGATGCTCTTCTGCTTTGGCATTACAGGCTTGGACATCCTAGTTCTAGGCTTTTGTATTCAGCTCTTAAGAATATCTTTCATTCTGTTACTTTGTCTTAAATTGAAGATAGTTGCTCTTCTTGTGAATATTGTATAAGTGCTAAGATGCATAAGTACCCTTTGACTAAAACTCCTATTGTGTCTAATTCTGCACTTGCCGTGGTTCATAGCGATGTATGGGGACGAGCTCCTTTATCTTCTGTTCTTGGTTTTGCCTATTATGTGATCTTTGTGGATGATTACACTAAATTTACTTAGTTATTTCTGCTCAAACATAAGCATGAAGTCTTATCTATGTTTAGGCATGTTAATGCCCTTGTTGAGAATCAATTTTCCACTGAACTTAAAGTGCTTAGGACAGATAATGGTACTGAATATACCAATCCTGCTTTTCAAGCCTTTTGCTCCTCTAATAGTATTTTGCATCAAATTTCTTGTCCTCATTCTCCTCCACAAAATGGAGTTTCTGAAAGGAAGCATAGGCACATTGTTGAAACAGGTCTTTCTCTACTCTATAGGTCCCATTTACCTTTTAATTACTGGTCTTATGACTTTGCTACTGCTGTGTTTCTTATTAATAGATTACCCTCTTCTGTGTTAAATTTCAAGTCACCCTGGGAACTTTTATATTCTAAACCACCTCCTTTTCAAGCTCTTAAGGCCTTTGGTTGTGCTTGCTATCCTTATCAAGATCCTCCTTTGTTATGGTGTGATAATGTTAGTGCTTTGGCCATTGCTTCTAATCCTGTCTTCCATGCTCATACAAAGCACATTGAGGTGGATTACCATTTTGTGCATGAGAAGGTTCTTAGAAAGGATCTTCTGGTCAAATTTATTTCTTCCAATGATTAGCTTGCTGATATTTTTACTAAAGGATTGCCTTCTTCTCGGTTTCATTGGTTAACTTCCAAACTCATGTGGAAATTCCCATTTCGTTTGAGGAGGGATGAAAGCACTAGCAGCAGTTGTACACTTGAAGAGATTGAAGATGAGTTAAATCTAGTCCCAACGGTAAAGAAGAAGAAGCAGGGCAAGCCAGACGGTGTCGTTCCAGTGCAGAGATAAATAGAACGAAGTTGTTTTGATATGTTTAACTTAAGTGTTAGCACGTGTGCACGTGTGTTAGGCAGTTAGAGTAGATTGGGATTGTAACTGTATTTCCCACCTTAGTGATTAGGTATATACTAGAGTTATGCTCATCTGTATTAAGTGTAAGATTGATTTTGATGTCATTCAATTCTGTTAAGAAATTCTCTCCATGTCTCTCTCTTTTCTGCTACACTCTGCTTTGTATGTTCCATAGCTTTCTCTGTGTTCTTACATCCATGATGTCAATTGTACTCTCTGATCTTTCATTAAATTAGTACTAAGTTTCATCCTTGACAAGATGGTATCAAAAGGATGTTGAAAACTTTCCCATAATACTTGTCCTCCTGTAGCATCAACTCGCAAAACAAGGTTTCCAGAATCCCAAAGAGTGGCACTAGAATTGGTTACAGAATTTGAAACATTCGATGACCAAAGAATCTCTGCCTGTCCATTTAGTACCACAAGATTGCCAAACCCTAGAAGAATCCTTGAGAGGTTTCTCTCTATTAGCTACCCATATGACAGTGAATACAGAAATGTTATTATACCAGATTCCGAGGTAGCGATTGGTAGAATTTTCAGGACCGAAGAATCCTAGTTTGAAAATATTACCATTGGAAATTATGCATTCAATGTCGTTAATGGATTGAGAAGATCGAATGGTGTCTATGGCAGCGGTAAAGTTTAAACAGAAGCAACAAAGGACAGACAACAAGTTTGTCTTGCTAAGAAGTCCCATAACTTTTTCTGACCTGCTTGTATGCGAGAATGTAGAACAGGTAGCCACGTTCATCTAGCATGTTACAATTTTAATTCATAATTTTCTATGATGTTCGTCAACTCAAGATGTTCAGAAGTCTTACATTCCAAAAAATGCGTTTAAGTCATTTAAATCAAATTATCAAAATGGGTTCATTCCCTAGTAGTCAAGATTCTTCTTGAAAAAAAAAAGGACAGGTTGAATGAATGTGTAAAACAAGACAGGTTGAAATTGAATACAAAGACTGGTTGAATCCAGAGACCGAGACAAGGAGAGGTGCCGAGAACGTGAAAGTTGAAACAAGAGAGCAAGAGAAACAAAATTTTGGAAAAACACGTTTAGACCCAATCTAGGCTTAAACCGGATAGTCATGATTCCATTACAGTAATAATCATGTATAATCAATATAGCAAGTAACTCATCGACATGCAAATGCAAAGTTTTTAGACCAAGAACCTTGTTACTTAACTGATACATATTATTGCATTCGAAAAATAAAAAGTCTTATGTTTCAAATTGAATTAACATAAAATTTAGCAATTCAAAATAATAATCACATACAAAAATACAAAATTTACATGGAAAACCCTTCCTCTTTGAAGGAAAAAACTACGGGACAAATTCTGAATAATTTTATTATTATCAAATTAATTACAATAATTCTTATGTATGCCTCACAGCTAAAAAAAAAAATCTCTTTTTATTTTCTTTTCTCTCACACACAAATTATCTTTCTCAAAGATGGCAATCCTTTTTCTATATTCTTCGATATGCGGCATCTTGTTTTTTTTTTTCTTATATAGCACACAAAACCTAATGAACCTTATTTATATAAAATTCTGCCGCCTCACACTCCTAGGACCATTTGGATTCCTAAATCAACTTATATAAAAAAACTTCTCATAGAAATAGTATTCTATTAGCGTCCAACAAGCTCATTATATGGGTTATTATAAAATTGCGGGCTGGATTTAATTGGTGCCGTGCACCTAACACATTGGAAAAATAAAAAGGCTTATGGTTCAAATTGAATTAGGAAAATGCTATGTCTACAACATTTTCACAACATTTTTACAACAAATCCTATGTGGCAAGTTGTTACGGGTTATTAATGGTAGGATAGAAAAGTAATTTCAGTGATAAGTTCAAATTTAAACCAATAACATCTAACCACCTTTGATTTGTTGTGAAAATGTTGTAAAAATGTTGTGGACGTAGCACCTCTCATTGAATTAACATAAATGGTCAAAGTTTTCAAAATTAACTCATATATCCATGTGTTCAACGACCAGAAAATTTTCTTGAATATGAATATTGTGCCATAAAGAGAGCATATTAAAATCATATTAACTAAAAATGAAAATAATATGTCACCTTTCAATCATCATCATTTCGCTCTATTTGGTTTAGATGATAGACAAGCTATTGTTAGAGAATTAAAAATGATGAAATGATAGAAAAGATTTATGTTTTCTATCCTAAAGTGTTTTTGTAAGACTTAAACATGGTGGAGAATTGAAAGGATAAAAATTAAATAATTATTATGCATTTATTGTAGATTGAAATAATGGGATAATGAGAATAATTTTTTTAATTTGGTTGCTCAAGTCATTTTCTCCTCAATTTGGAAGGAACAAAAATGATTTTTCCAGGTCAAAATCTTCACCTATCCTATTTTCTTTCCTCTCCCTTTTCACCCCCAACCTGATTGTAGAAAATCATCTCCTGTCCCCTTTTAATCCTTTTTCATCCCCTTTTCCCCTTCTCTCTGCCTTTGTTTAACAACCCATAAATTTGATTGGGTCGTTTACTCCTTTCACAAATCACATGTATGACCCAAAAAGAAAAATACAAGAAAAAGTTGCGATTGTCATACTCATAGGTCCTATTCTACTCGGCTACTCGTACGTGCCTTTGTCTTTTCCTTTTGCCATCTATCCTCCAAACAAGTGGCTAGATTCATCTGGACGGTGAATCTTTAACCTTTTTATTTTTTAGTCTGTAAATAATACCATTTTTATTAGGCAAAAATATTATTTTGGTCCATACGTTTTTAGGTAGTTAATTTAATCTTCGTTATTTTTAACTCGTAACCAATTTAGTTCCTACTGTTAATTACTAATGAAAAATGCTTATGTGGCTAATGGTGTGCATGGTTAGCACACGTGGCAGATAAAATAATAATAAAAATATTTAATTGCTATCAAAAATGCCATGTCATAAAATTTTTTTAAAAAAATCACATAAAAAAAAAGGTTGAATTCAAAAAAAAAAAATTCCCATTTGTTCTTAACTTGGACTTTCTTGGCAACCAAACGCATAAATCAAACCTCAAAAAATAACTGGAGAAGAACAATCAATTTTGACCCATTACATCATTCACCAAGTTAATAACCCATAACACAGTTCATACCAAACTCACAAGAGCCCATCGGAAGTCACACGCTGGAAACCTGTTTCAACCAAGGTGATAAACTTGATTTCAATAGTTGTCCTGAGGGTGCAGGTTGCAACCTGTTTACCATGGCCCTTCGGTAAAAACCTAGCCTACACCTGTGCCATCACAAGTCCACTAGAAGATCTCCACCTCACACGTCGCCGATCCAACTGTGATGCCAAGCTCACTGATCTGATCTAGTATGATCTTATTTTAGGTTGATTTTTGATGGTTGTATTATGATGGTTGGGTTCATAGTAGAGCTGATTTTGATTTGGAGCTATCGTAGGATCTTTTAGTTTGTGACGGGTGATTGTTTAGTTTGATTTTTGTGTTTTAAGTTGTGTTTGGTCACTAAGAAACTGCAAGAAAAGCTAGGAATTTTATTTTAATTCATCCTTTTAGATTTTTTATTTTATTTGTCTGATGTGGATTTTTTTTAGCCACATGTATGCCAACTGCGCACACCACTTGCAAGTGGAAAATAATATTTACCAAATTAATTGATACCAAAATGTAGGAACCGTGACTCCAAAATATAGGGACCAAAATAATGTTTATGCTTTTTTATTATTCAACAATTATAACATTCTCTTAAAAAACATTTTCAGAAAACTATCTTATTTAGAATTATTTGGTTGGTAGTGAGTGAGTAGCGACCTTTAAAATGAACATGAAAACATTTTTTGGTGTTTGGTATGCACTTTGTTTCGGCAATAATGATTCTTAAAAATGAGTCATTTTTCAAAAAGTGTTTTTTTATAAAACTATTTCATTTTTCTATGTTTTGTAGTAACCGCATATAAGTTGAAAAATAATCTCCTAATTTTTCTTATTTAGCTTAACGTGAGATATAGTTGTTTTCCAAATAAATAAATAAAATAGTAGAAAACAGTCTCTAAAAATAAGTCCAACTTTTTATGTTAACTAAAAATAATTTTCTTTTAACTCATGTTTTATAATATTACCAAACACTAGAAAACACAGAAAATTATTTTCATACAATGTTTTCTATCGAAACAAACTCAACATAGTTCAAAGCATGTATAACATATATATTGTGTAAACTAATTAATGAGCATATAAAATGAAAAACTAAATATGAATACTAATTAATGGAAACAATATAAATTGAAAAACTAAATATGAATTTGGTTTTACCGATGTTTTATATAGTTGTAAAGTTAATCAGCATGCTCAATATTGAACTAAAATAACATGACAATATCTATATCAAATTAATTATCAATACTCTTCATTAATGCAGATAAAGAAATTTCCTTCAATGTTTATATAGTTACCTTTCCTAAAGTTGTTAAAATTATAATAAAAAACTTTCCTAAAGCAACATCATGCCCCGATTAATATCAATAGTCATGATCTGATATCTTCGAGACAATAGTTAAATAGGTTTCACAATTCGCATGTATGCCAGATAGAAATGTCACCAATTACTAGTACATTCTCAATAATAAATCTTGGATTCACTCACCACATATGATTGGGTGAATATTCATGAATTCACAATCAATTAGTGCATGATGAGAGAGAGAGAGAGAGAGAGAGAGAGAGAGAGAGAGAGAGAGAGTGGGAGAAGAGGAAGAGAAAGAGAGCCAGTGAGCCACAAACAAGGGCCCTCCTCCAGTACGCCAGCCCTAAAAATTCCCCCACCCCAAATCCCAACTTTTCATCTTTTGACTTTTCCTTTCCTCCCCTAAAACATGTCAGCCATATCCCCTAATTTTTTTCTTGTGTGAGACTTCATCCCATAGCTATTCAAGGACCTATGTTGTACTGGCATGAGAATTATCATTAGAGTTTAGAAAGACCGTGGGGTAGTAGGGTACAGTATTAGACTATTAGTAGGAACTAGTGCTAGGCAGCAAATTTGAGATAATTTTTGAGCTAATGGGCATCTTGTTGATGAAGTCCACGCTCTTCTATCCATGTGCAGGTCTTGGAGTTTTAGTATAGTCCCTTGTTAATTTTGTTAATAGGGTAGCCTGGCTATTATCTTCTTATGCTAGGTAGGCAATGAGAATAATATTAGATGGATAGAAGCAATTCCTCTGTTTTTAGCTACTAAAAAAAAAATTTCTAACTTTTTCTTTAAAAAAAACCTCTTTGAATTGAATTTAATTTCCCTTAAAAATGATAATGTTGTTTGTATTTTATTAGTCGTGGAAAAATAGTGTTTGGATTTAAAGTATTATACTTAAGTTTTGCACTTCCCAAAACTATTATAATATCCCCTTCCAGTTTATAACCACCCAAAAAACTCTCCTCATCACTCGTTGCTCTCTCTTCAAATTCTCTTCATTAATTCTTCTTTATGATGCTTTCACATAATCACATTTTAATTAGCTTCTCTCCCTTCCTTAAGAAATAGTTTTCTTATTTAAAGCTAAGAAAATATTGAGAGGTAAAAAATTTTAGTTTGATTCCTATTTATTTATCATATGATTTATGATCTTCTTCTCTAGTTCAATTTCTATTTAGTTGAGAGGTATGAAATTGATTTTGAATTTATTGTTGACCATAGTAGTTTAATTTGGTTGAATTTAATTGCTATTTATTTTAATGTTGCTTATAGTAACTTTGTTATATTTAATTTCTATGAATATTATTTCTTGTAAATATATTCTAGCTTTTGTTAGATTTAATGTTTTTTTTTTTTTTCTAAAACTAATCCAAAAAGACATGTATGTACATATATATGTCATACTTTGTATTTTTCTTGAATTGCAAATCAATATGATTGTGTTACCTCGGCTCCCCAACCAAATATTTCTGGTTACGCCCCTGGATAAGTTGTTCCCAAATAGATACATAAGAACCATAGTTGAAATAAGTTAAACAAGAGTTGGAAAGATATCAAAAATTAGATGACTAACTACAATCAAGGGTTAACCAAGCATTGAAAACTAACACAGTTTCGAGAGAAGTACCATATCTACATTCTTGATGGAGCACTCTTACTTCGGCTGAACCTTGTTATGAAGCTTCATTTCCATATGGTTGTGGCAGCACTGCTTAATTCTCAAACGGGTAATTAGTTTCTTAATGTTATTAATTCAGTTAAATTATAAAAATCAAGTAAGATCTAATGATGCCTTCACATAGGTACAATCATTATTCATCAACAAATATTCCCCATTATTTACTCATTATTCTTATGCTATTAAGGTTTGTAGATAACTTGGAGTTGTTAACATTTTAATAAACATTTCGTATGGTGGATAAGAGGTTGGACCTAAGTGCAATGACAAGCGCTTTTGCCCAAGTGATGTGTCATGAGTTTAAGTTCCAAAGTGAGTCCCACATCTTCTGCCCAAGTGATGTGTCATGAGTTTAAGTTCCAAAATTAGACTCTCCAATTGAAAAAAATACACTCTGTTTGAGTATATATTTCCTCCCACTTACAGCTAAGTGGGTCCTAATTATAGGACCTACTTAGCTGTGAGTGGGAGGAAGCATATACCCGAAATAGGGTATACTTCCTCCTCCAATTGAGAATAAGATTGTTTACTGACCACCTCTCGTAGACCCTGCAAAAATAAAGGAGTCTTATACACTAGGTATGACTTTTTATCTACACTTGGCCAAAATAAATAAATAAATAAGTAGTAAATTTGGGCTTTCAATTGTCCAGTGATACAATGGTATCATTCTTGTGAGCAATTGTTAGCCCTGAATTCCATGATTTTTATGTTTACCTACCTAAGTATGGTGTGCGGTCCGTTCATCCCTTCCTGGAGTTAAATTGAATGGGTTTATAACTACATTGAAGATTAGATCATCTTGGAATCTTGTGGGTCAATGGTCTTGCATAAGATCATTAGAGTGTGGAAGCCTGCCTTTCTACAAATTGATCTATAGGTCTCTGTTTGGTGCATTCTATTATGACTAAATGTATAGTTCTCACCTTTGACCATAAAGATGGATATAAGAAAAGGGATGAGGGTGGCAGTCTCACTCCCAAAGGGATCCCTATGGAATTGAGTAGTGCTTGGTCTAGGGAATTATTAACCACCATGCTCCAAGCATTGGCAAAACAAAGAACACTGGCCATGGTAGATGGGGAACATTTTGGAGGATATTCATTACAATGTACAACACAACAACCTTAGAGTTGTAATTTTATCAGTAGGAAGTTAGCCTATATGGTAGAGATACAAATCCCAAAGTTTATAAGATAATGCAATCCATTCATGAACTTTTCTTGCTTGGTTTTATTTTTTATTTATTTATTTATTTATTTATTTTTTAAAGAAGAAACATATAGAGAAAAATTGGAGTAGTATTATTTTTATTGTTGATGTGTCAAATTGTGAATAAAGTAACATCATTTTCACATAGGTCCATTAGTGAACACTTTCATTAGCATCAATCACAACGTACCACCTCAATAGTTATGAAACAATTGTGAAAAATTTTGTCTTTAAACCTTTTATTTTTATTTTTTGAGAATAAGTCTCTAAACTTGTTATTTAATAACCTTTTATTAAATAATAAGTCTCTAGATTTATTATTTAATAAAAGGTTATTCAAGCTATTTTCTCATCAAAGTTTGAGGGAAGATGAACACGGTCCTAAGACTTATCACCAGGTAAGTGGCTCTTATTAGTAAAGTGCAGTCTCTATGTTACAAGCTGAAAAAGTTTGTCTCTAAAAGAAGAAATCCAAATTAGGCTTGCATTGGTTGGGTTATCTTTGAGTGTTCCTGGCCCCAATTCATTAAGCAATTTCCTCAATTTTTTTTATTTATACCCTTTTAGATCTTGTTTGCTTAATTTTTATTTTTTAGTTTTTACCGATGAAAGAAATGAGGTGAAAACGGCTGCATAACTAAGCCTATTTCGGGTGGGTTAAGTGACATTTTTCAAACTATGAGTAGACAACATTAAAAAGGCCTAACTAAATTAAGATGGACAAAGTTTAATTATTTTTACATTATATAAATTGTATTTGTCAAACATTAGCACTAAAATTCATGATAGGTACATATTTAATTTTTTAAAGTCCCACTAGCATTAAAATATAAAGTATTTTCTTTTTCATCTTTCTTTAAAAAAAAAATGGGGGTTGTTGGTTAATTCCTTGTACATGACAATATAATGTTTTTAAGGTTTTACAGAATGTATAAACTAATAATCAAACTTGGTTTGCTTATGGTTAAAATGTTCTCAATTCTCACACACTCGATGATGTACACTTTATACACACAATATCTATAGTTTCACACTTGATGTCCACATTTTTTTTTATTGATATCCAAATTTAAAATTTAAAATAAGTGGTATGTAGGGATGATGTAAACTAAGGAGCGTGCTAGAATCAATGCCCTAATTCAAGCCAACTTAGCATGGTTTCTTGCAAAAAAATAAGAAACATGCATGATAAAAAAAAAATGATATAAATGAATTTGAGATTAAATACTCTTACTTCCTAAAGAAAATATTAATCAAATTAAAAGGAATTTATCTCAAAAAAAATATTTTTATCGACCGCTAACTGTTGAAGTAGTGACATTACAAATGGAGAATTTTATTTGACCCTGTTAAGTAAGCTCTATATTTGAAGCAATTTGCCTTTCCATGAAGGCAGGTTGCTTTGGAGTAGGCAAATCCAAAATCTCACTCTTAAGCATTGAAATAACAGTAGACACATCTGGTCGATCTCTTGCCAATTCTTGCACGCACAACAATCCAATATGTATACATTTCGAAATGTCCATTTGAAAGCATGGATCCCATATTGCTGGGTCTACCAAAGCCATGATGTTGTCATCGTTCCACAATTTCCATGCCTAAAAAATAACAGGTGTGAAAGAAAAAAATTGAAATTGTTCAATCTTTTTGCAAGTAGACCATGTCAAGAATGAATAAATAAATTAAATAGATAAAGTAGCTTTTGATTAGAGTTTGACTAAATTTTCTAATATTGTGAATTTTATTAGTTAGATTTACCAATCCAGTGAGGCCCAAATATTGCTCCTCATCGCAAATGCTAGTGTTTCTTCTCCCACTAACAATCTCTAGTAATAACACGCCAAAACTAAAGACATCTGATTTCTCTGGAATCAGCCCTCGCATTGCATATTCAGGAGGCATATAACCACTGCATACAAACAATGAAACACATCCATATTATTTATAGTATAAGTGGTGTCATTACCTAAATTTAATTTCAACAAAGCTCTTACTATGTCCCGACGACCCTTTTAGTTTTTACTTGATCTTCATTGCCACCAAATATTCTAGCCATACCAAAATCCGATATTTTCGGATTAAGCTCTTGATCTAACAGAACGTTAGATGCCTTTAGATCTATATGAATAATCTTTAGTCTGGAGTCGCTATGAAGGTAGAGCAACCCTTGACAAATTCCTTCAATAATGTTGAAACGTTTTCTCCAATTAAGGAGTTTTTGGTGGACTGGATCTAATCAATAGTAAGCCAAATAAATAATGTATGAGTATAAATTTGTATAGAGGAAAAAAATATACAGTTGAGAAAACAATTTAGGGCAAAGTTAGCACAAAAGTATGCTTCAAGTGACTAAATTAGCACAATGAAACTTATTATTAAAATTTGTTTTGTTTTGTTTTATGTACTGACTCACTTGATATTCAAGATAAATAAGTGTATGAACTAATCAAAAACAATTACATCCAAACTTTTGTTTGGAATGTATTCATAGATTAACATCTTCTCTTCTCCCTCAATGTATCAACCAAGAAGTCTAACAAGATTCCGATGTTGGAGTTTAGAAATTATCGCCACCTCATTCATAAATTCTTCAAGTCCTTGTTCAGAGGCTCTAGATAATCTCTTCACTGCTATTTCTTGTCCATTATGCAATTTATCCTATAAGACAGTAAAGAATATCAGTGCATATATTTTTAAGAGTAAAAAATGAACTCTACATAGAAACCATTACCCTATAGACTGGACCGAAGCCAACTTGTCCAAGCTTATTAGCCATATCAAAGTTGTTTGTTGCTGTTGCCAATTCTTCCAAATTAAAGATTGGTAGATCTTGGAGTTTCACATCGTTTAGGTAGTCAAACAGTTAACTCTCATTGCTTTTACTTTTCATTGCTGTTGCAAATTATATTATTTGGTAGCATCATGCAGTGTCTAGTCTCTGCAGCAAATTAATGGACAATTGGGCACATTACCTCTCTTTTTCTTAGCCATCCACCTCCAGAAGAAGAAAGCAGTGCTGGCTATAGCAATCACTCCAATAGTCATTGTAATTGTGATGATTACTCTCAAATTTCTCTCCTCTTCTGTGTATAAGAAAAGTTTTAAACTAATTCAGTCAAAATTGAGTAAAGAAATTTAACATAAAAATTTTGAAATCCTATTGCATTTGTTGTAAGTAACCAGTTAACCAAACAAGTGGTCCAACTGCTGGATGATCAGAAGCATAAGATTATACAAAACTGTGACTCAAAAGTTAAAACAAATCAACTTACCGAATTCTAAATTGGCCAAACGAATATATATATCTGATCCTCCAGCAGAGAAATGTCGTAGGTCAATTAGGTTTCCACTCCATGACAAACAACCAATGCCAGTATAATATCCATAAGCTACACAAGAACAATTCTCCAAACACTGCTTTCGACAATCTTCTATATTCACATCTAGTGCCAACTCTGAAAAGTCTGGCACTTTGATCATCTCCAGTTTCAAAAACCCATCTGCTTTTCCTTCTTCAATACTATTGTTCTTTCTTTCACACTGCAATGGTGTCCTCCTGACACATCCACTAGTCCAATTTCCTTTATTCCATTCTTTAATAATCTTTGGCTCAAACCCTCTCAAACAACTGCAGATTGGTGAACTCAGTAAATCGCAGCTTCCAAATGCACCACACGTGCCATAAACATTGCACTCGTCTTCTGGATTTTTATGCACAACCTCCCAATCCTCTTTCCCATCATCCCAATATGTAAGCACTCCATTTCCTTGCCAATCCAAAACAATTTTTGACAAATGTAACACGTCCAAACCAGTAAAAGTTTCAAAAACAGTCCCGTTTGTGTCATCAATGAATGTAAATCCAGTATGATATCCTGGATTCCAGTTTGGCATTCCAATAAAGACCTGACCATTCCATGGACCAGACCGCCAATATGGGTGACCCTCTTTCCAAGCAAAAGCTTCAGGAATGTTAAGTGGATCAATGCCTGCAGAGAAGCTACCAATGGATGGATCAGAAGGGCTTTTCCATGATGTCAACTGTACTATCTGATCCTTCTTTGAGCTAGTACTAAGTTTCATCCTTGACAAGATGGTATCAGAAGAATGTTGAAAACTTTACCATAGTACCAGTCCTGTAGCATCAACCCGCAAAATAAGGTTTCCGGAATCCCCAAGAGTGGCACTAGAATTGGTTACAGAATTTGAAACATTTGATGACCAAAGAATCTCTGCCTGTCCATTTAGTTAAACAAGATTGCCATCCTCAGATATAGTAAGAACCCCAGAAGAATCCTTGAGAGGTTTCTCTCTATTAGCTACCCAGGTGACAGTGAATACAGAAATGTTACTATACCAGATTCCGAGGTAGCGATTAGTAGAATTTTCAGGGCTGAAGAATCCTAGTTTGAAAACATTCACATTGGAAATTATGTATTCAGTGTCGTTGATGGATTGAGAAGATCTAATGGTGTCTATGGCTACGGTAATGTTTAGACAGAAGCTACAAAGGACAGACAACAAGTTTATCTTGCTAAGTAGTCCCATAACTTTTTCTGACCTGCTTGTGTGTGAGAATGTAGAACAGGTAGCCACGTTCATCTAGCATGTTACAATTTTAATTCGTAGTTTTCTATGATGTACGTCAACTCAAGAAAAGTCTTAACATTCCAAAAAATGCATTTAAGTCATTAAAATCAAATTATCAAAATGGGTTCATTCCCTAGTAGTCAAGATTCTTCTAGAAAAAAAAAAAAAAAAGGACAGGTTGAATGAATGTGTAAAACAAGACAGGTTGAAATTGAATGCAAAAGACTGGTTGAATCCAGAGACAGAGACAGGGAGAGGTGCTGAGAACGTGAAAGTTGAAACAAGAGAGCAAGAGAAACAAAATTTTGGAAAAACACGTATCTAGGCTTAAACCGGATAGTCACGATTCCATTACTGTAATAATCATGTATAATCAATAAAGCTAGTAACTCACTGACATGCAAATACAAAGTTTTTAAACCTTATAACTTAACTGATACGTCCTTAGATCAAAGATTCAAATTATTATTCCCTATTGTTGTAACTACTGCATTGGAAAAACAAAAGTCTTATGTTTCAAATTGAATTAACATAAAATTTAACAATCTAAAATAACAATCACACAAAAACACAAAATTTACGTGAAAAACTCTTTCTTTGAAGGGAAAAATCACGGAAAAAACTTCGAATAATTTCACTATTATCAAATCAATTACAATAATTCTTATGTATGCCTCACGGTTAAAGAAAAAAAATCTCTTATTTTTCTTTGCTCTCACATACACAAATTATTTTTCTCAAAGACGGCAATTCTTTTTCTCTATTCTTCAATATGCGGCACCTTGTTTCTTTTTCTTATATAGCACACAAAACCTAATA
Organism: Castanopsis chinensis; assembly: GCA_032878915.1. Classification (NCBI taxonomy): domain Eukaryota; kingdom Viridiplantae; phylum Streptophyta; class Magnoliopsida; order Fagales; family Fagaceae; genus Castanopsis; species Castanopsis chinensis. The sequence goes on from JAVQMG010000096.1 coordinate 2,969,439, forward strand.
AACCTTATTTATATAAAATTCTGCCGCCTCACACTCCTAGGAACACATGGATTCCTAAATCAACTTATATAAAAAACTTCTCATAGAAATAGTATTCTATTAGTGTCCAACAAGCTCATTATATGGGCTATTATAAAATTGTGGGCTGGATTTAATTGGTGCCGTGCACCTAACACATTGGAAAAATAAAAAGTCTTATGGTTCAAATTGAATTAATATAAATGGTCAAAGTTTTCAAAATGAACTCATATATCCATATGTTCAACGATCACAAAATTTTCTTGAATATGAATATTGCATCATAAAGAGAGCATACTAAAATCATATTAACGAAAAATGAAATTAATATGTCACCTATCTATCAACATCATTTCGCTCTATTTGGTTGAGACGATAGAAAAGCTACTGTTAGAGAATTAAAAATGATGGAATGATAGAAAGGTTTATGTTTTCTATCCTAGGTGTTTTGTAAGACTTAAACGTGATGGAAAATTGAAAGGATAAAAATTAAATTATTATTGTAGATTGAAATATTGGGATAATGTGAATAAGTTTTTTGATTTCGCTCAAGTAATTTTTTCCTCAATTTGGAAGGAACAAAAATGAATTTTCCGGGTCAAAATCTTCACCTATCCTATTTTCTTTCCTCTACCTTTTCACCCTAACGTAATTGTAGAAAATCATCTCCTCTCCCCTTTTAATCCATTTTCATCCCCTTTTCACTTTATCCAAACACAGCATTCAAGATTGTGGAACTTAAAACTGGTCTACAACAATGAATTCCAATTCTCTCAGCCTTCGTTTGACAACCCATAAATTTGATTGGGTCGTTTACTCCTTTCACAAATCACAAGTATGACCCAAAAAGAAAAAAACAAGAAAAAGTTGCGATTGTCATACTTATAGGTCCTATTCTACTCGGCGGTGAAAATGGCCAAATGCCACCGTTTTCAGCAATTTGTAGCAATTAAGCACTATTTCGAAACTAAATGGGAATGTACAACTTTTTATGCACTCGAGCTCACTAAACTCGAGTTCTAAACGATACTCGAGTTTAGTAAACTCGAGTTCCTAGTTTCATTCCACCGTGGCACTGCTGACCTGGAATTTGTGCAATTAAAAAAAAATATATGGTGCTAGAGCTTGGTAAACTCGAGTTCCATGCAACACAATACTCGAGCATACCAGGCTCGAGTTCTTTGTAAATAAACATAAATTTTTTTTTCTATGGTACTCGAGCTCACCAAGCCTGAGTTCCTTGTAATATGGAACTAAAGCTTGGTAAACTCGAGTTCCATATAAGTTTTTTTTTTTTTAAATAATCGACAAAAAAAAATTAACATAAATAAGTAGTTTTTTTTTAATGTTTTTATTTATTTAAATAGAAGCAATGTAAAATATAGAGATTTTAATTTCAAAATATGAATTTTTAGGCCACTCATACCCCTTGTTCATTCATTTTTAACACACTCATCAATTTCTTACTTCTTGGAAGCGTTATGGTCAAATTGGATAAAATATTGGGGTTACAATGAGAAATTAGAACAACATGTAAAAGAAAAATCTCACTCCATTTTTAGCCATGGAGTGGCTAAAAATGATTGATAAGTATTGCCGAAAGAGTGGACCACTCGAATATAAAGAAGAACTTAAACTTTACCACATTTGGATATGTAAGTTCTTGACTTCCTCTTAGAAACACTGCAAGTGAAGAACTTACATATCCAGATGTGGTAAAGCTTAAGTTCTTCTTTATATCTGAGTGGTCCACTCTTTCTGCATCATTTTTAGCCATTTCATGGCTAAAAATGGAGTGAGATTTTTTCTTTTATATGTTGCTCTAATTTCTTATTGTAACCTCAATATTTTAACCAATTTGACCATAATGCTTCTGAGAAGTAAGAAATTGATGAGTATGTCAAAAATGAATGAACAAGGGGTATGAGTGGCCTAAAAATTCATATTTTGAAATTAAAATCTCTATATTTTACAATGCTTCAATTTAAATAAATAAAAACAAAAAAAAAAAACTACTTATTTTTATGTTTATGTTTATTTGTCGATTATCCAAAAAAAAAAAAGTTATAAGGAACTCGAGTTTACCAAGCTCGAGCTCCATATTACAAGGAACTCGAGCTTGGTGAGCTGGAGTACCGTAGAAAAAAAATGTTTATGTTTATTTACAAGGAACTTGAGCCTGGTATGCTTGAGTATTGTGTTGCATGGAACTCGAGTTTACCAAGTTCAAGTATCATATTATTTTTTTTTAATTGCGCAAATTCTAGGTCAGCAGCGCCACGTTGGAATGAAACTAGGAACTCGAGTTTACTAAACTCGAGTATTGTTTAGAACTCGAGTTTAGTAAGCTTGAGTACATAAAAAGTGGTACATTCCCATTTAGTTTCGAAACAGTGCTTAATTGCTACAAATTTCTGAAAATGGTGGTATTTGGCCATTTTCACCTCTACTCGGCTACTCGTACGTCCCTTTGTACCTTTCCTTTTTGCCTTCTGTTCTTCAAACGATTGGCTAGATTCATCTGGATGGTGAATCTTTAACCTTTTTTATTTTTATTCTTTTAAAAAAATATTGTATTTCTAAGTTTAAATTCACATATATTTGTAAATAATACCATTTTTATTAGGTGAAAACATTATTTTGGTTCCTATATTTTTGGGGCAATCAAATTGGTTCTCGTTATTTTCAACTTGCAACCAATTTAGTCCCTACCGTTAACTATTAATGGAAAATGCTTATGTGTGTTAAGTGTTTGGTTGACCAGAAAATCAAAGAAAACAAGGGAAAAGAGTAAATGGATGACTTGGGAAAGAATTGATGGTGGGAAGAGTTGGTTGTTACTTCGAGCGTAACTGCCTCCAGAGAATGAAGAAGAAAGCTTAGAGAAGAGTATGTTTGGTTAATTCCTTTCATGCCCTTTATTATTCAATCCTGTAGCTTATGTACAACACCTGTCAGCCTCACCTCACCTAACTAACTCAATAGCCTCACTAACAAACTAATTGCTTTATTAACTAACTCCCACATTACTAATGCTAATACAACAATAATATAGTACATCATACAGTGCATACAATGTTGATACAGTGAGTACAGCTAGCTAGTATCTTAACAACACACCCCCCTTCAAAATGTCATACCCTCAAGATGAGGGAATTGCTGTTGAAGACAAAACAGATCCTCCTAAGTAGCATCATCTGTAGAGCCACCTTGCCACTGAACAAGATGTTGAGTGATAGTCCTATTTTGGAGACGGTGAGATCTAGTTTGTAGAATGGCCACGGGCTCAGGAGTGAGGATACCCTGGAAATTGACTGATGGTAACAGAGGAATGGCAACATTGCGCTGCCCCAACTTAGCCTTTAAACAGGACACATGAAACACAAGGTGTATTGTAGAACCTGTAGGAAGATCCAACTTATAAGCTACCTCCCCAATCTTCTTAAGAACTTGAAAAGGACCAAAGAAATAGGGGGAAAGCTTGTGAGAGGCACGAGAAGCCACAGATTGCTGCTTGTATGGTTGTAACCTGAGGTATACCCAATCACCAACATTGAATACCCTTTCAGTCCTATGAAGATCACATTGCTACTTCATCCAGGCCTGTGCATTGACCAAATCCTGTCTCAGCAAAGCAAGAATCTGCTCTCTAGACAGCAAAACAGAGTCCACAGCTGCAACCTGAGTTGTACCAGGTATATAGTCCATCATTTGAGAAGGAGGAAAACCATACATAGCCTTATATGGGGTGAATTTGGTAGCCGAATGATAATTGGTGTTAAACCAATATTTAGCCAAGTACAGCCACTTAGACCACTCAGTAGGCCTATCCGCAGAAAAGGACCTTAAGTATTGCTCTAAGCACTTATTCACCACTTCAGTCTACCCATCAGTCTGGGGGTGGTATGCTAGAGACATAGCCAACTGCACCCCTTGGAGCTTAAATAACTCAGCCCAAAATTTGGTAGTAAACACTAGATCTCTGTCAGAAATAACAGAAGTAGGCATACCATGTAATATTCTGGACAAACAAAGCAACCACTTTAACAGCAGAATAAGGGTGAGATAAACCAATGAAATGTACATATTTGGTGAGTTTGTCAACAACTACCATAACTGTATCTAGCCTTTGGGAAGGAGGTAAACCACTTATAAAGTCCATACTAACAGCAGACCATGGCTTAGTAGGAATTGGCAGAGGTTGAAGCAACCTAGTAGGACTACAAGTCTCATGTTTCATCTACTGACACACTGCACACTCCCTAATGTATTGCTTCAGGTCAGACTTCATCCCTACCCAAAAAAAATCCTATTTCAGTCGATGGAAGGATTTTAGGAAACCAAAATGGCCTCCAAGAGGGCTGTCACGAACTTGGTGAAGAATTTAAGGCTTCAAACTGCAAGTTGGACCCAAATGTACCCTGCCTTTATATAAAATCAAACCATTATGTAAAGAAAAGAATTTGGGCCCTGAAGAACCAGATTGTAATTGGTGTAGCAGTTGCTGTACCTCAGTAGAATGTTGATAGCTTGCTTTAAGTTCCTTAATCCAAGAAGGACAAGGAAATGAGATAAAAAACAAAGAGGCAGTACCAGCTGGATGAGCTGAAGATGAATCCTCAGAAAGAAATTCTTCCCTCCTAGACAAGGCCTCAGCTACCTTGTTCTCACACCCCTTTTTATATTCCACTACAAACAAGTAACCCAATAACTTGGCCTGCCACTTCTGCTGAGCAGAAGTAGCAATTCTTTGCTCCAAAATATACTTTAAACTCTGTTGATCAATCTTTATAATGAAGGCTCAGCCCAAGAGGTAAGGCCTCCATTTATGCACTGCAGTAACCAATGCTAATAGCTTTTTCTCATAAGTAGATAGCTATAAAGCTCTACCCTTGAGCAGTTGACTATGATAAGCAATTGGTCTGTGGTTTTGCACCAAAACAACCCCTAAACCAAAGCTTGATGCATCACATTCAATGGTGAAAGGAAGATTGAAATCAGTCAGAGCCAAGATAGGTGGCAGACTGACAGTAGCCTTGAGTTGTTGGAAGGCTTCCTGAGCATGGACAGACCAAAGAAAAGCATTCTTTTTAAGTAAGGCAATGAAGGGAGAGCAATATGACCATAATTCTGTATAAATTTCCTATAATAACCAGTCAAACCCAAAAATCCCTTCAATGCCTTAATAAAAGTAGGAGTTGGCCAAGCCATCATTGCTACAATCTTCTTAGGATTAGCACTAACCCCCTAACTAGAGATGATACGCCCAAGATATTCCACCTCTGTACAGCCAAATACACACTTGCTTCTCTTAGCATTGATAATGGAAAAATAGCTCCAATATAGTCTTAAGATGAGAAAGATGAAGTTCCATTGTAGGACTGAAAACCAAGATGTCATCAAAGAAGACCAGCACAAATCTCCTCAAATAAGGCGTAAAAACATCATTCATCAAGGACTGAAAAGTAGATGGGGCATTGGTCAGACCAAATGGCATGACTAAAAACTCATAGTGACTATCATGTGTCCTAAAAGCAGTTTTTGGAATATCATCTTCCTTCATACAAATCTGATGGTAACCAGATCTTAAATCAAGTTTAGAAAAAATGGTGGAACCAGCTAGCTCATCCAATAACTCATCAACCATTGGGATAGGGATTTTGTCCTTAATTGTAGCCCGGTTCAAAGCTTTATAGTCAATGTACATCCTCCAAGAGCCATTGGCCTTCCTTACCAACAAAACTGGAGAAGAGAAAGGACTTTGACTAGGCCTAATAGAACTAGTAGCCAACAAATCAATGACTATCTTCCCAATCTCAGTTTTTTTGGAAATGGGGATATCTATAAGGCCTTTGACATATTGGTGCAATCCCTTCCTTTAAGAGAATTTGGTGTTCATGACCTCTACAAGGAGGTAAACTAGATGGTGTATCAAACACTGAAGCAAAGTCCTTCAATAGTTTCTCAATCAGAGGATCACATTGTTGCTGAGGTGGAGTAGTACCAGAACCCAATGACACAATTTGGAGACAAATACCCTTCCTGACAGGTCTTTTAAAGAAATGATCACTCTCTTGAAGAGTTAAATCAATGGGGTGCATGCCAAACAATGTAAAAAGTTTACCAAAATGCTGAAATTGCATAGATATAGTTAAGAAGTCCCGCTGAATTAGACCCAAAGTTCTAAGCCATTAGGTTCCAAGAACCAACTCACAATGACCTAGTGGTAAAACATTCAAATCCACTGCAAAATTGTAACCTTGCATGACAACCTTAACATCTAAACAAGCACCCTTGGTCATGATGGTATCACCATTAGCCACTTTAACCTCAAAGGAGACAGTAGGATCAACTAGCAAGTGTAACCTAGAGAGTATGGAAGCATTTAAAAAATTATGAGTGCTCCCAGTGTCAATTAAAATGACAATCTAGTGGCCATTAATTCTACCCTTAATTCTCATTGTACCTAGGATGGGCTTCCTAAGAGAGCACAAAGAGTAATTTCTGCTTCAGACATTTTAGGTTCAAACTTATCAACTCTAGAATGTAACAATTGCATGTCAAAATCATGGGATAGGGGTACATCAGAGTATCAAGCCCTACTAATTCTACATTAGAACTGGTTCCTTGAAATGGATAAAGCCCTTCTAATAGAAAGAGTTTAGCAGACTTACAATGATGCCCAGGCTAAAACTTCTCATCACAATTAAGGCAAAGGCCTTTCTTCCTTCTCTCTTCCATTTGTGTAGGAGACAACCTCTATAGTGGAAGCTTAAACTTTGAGTCCATATTGACATCAAGTCTTGGTCCAAGAATTGAAGGCTTGGAGGACTCAAGTGAAGAAGACTTCTGAAACTTCCTACTGCTCATCAAGTACTCCTCCTGAATCTTTGCCAACCCAAAGGCTTCATTTAGATTCTTTGGATTAAGCATTTTCACAGGAATCTTACCTCATCTTTAAGACCACTAAGAAAACAACTCAGCTTGTGGCTATTAGACAAGCCCCTAATTCTATTTGATAAAGCTTCAAATTGTCACTTATAAACCACAACACTAGTAGTCTGCCTCAATCGTGTAAGGGATTCCATCGGGTCTTCATATGGTGAATTTCCAAATCTTGTCAACAACGAATCCACAAAACCCTCCCAAGTGGCAAACATCCCTATTTCATCACTATCTTGGAACCACACCAAAGCATCACCATCCATGTGGAAAGAAGCCATTAATAGCCTTTCTTTGAATGGGGTCTGGTAGAAATCAAAGTACTGATGGGCCTTTGTTAGGACATATGTAGTTGTTCAAGCTTGTGAACATATGTCGCTATTTTATGTAATTGGCTTATCCTTAGACAAAACGCACTTTACTTGTAATTGGGTAGATCTAGGATGTGTTAAACACTTCAAGAAACAGTGGTTCAAGATTAAGTGTTGAAGCCGTCAAAGTCTGTCCAAGATACAAGCAAGGAAGTGCAAGATTTTAAAGCTCGATAGATACCTCGACAGATACATCTATCGAGATTTAAAGAAGCTGTTAAGCCCGAGCCTCGACAGCTGTCTCGACACCTCTCGACACCTCTATCTGTCGAGAATTAAAGAAAACAGATTTCCAGGTCTGTTTCAAGTCCAATCCGTGTGTGTGTCTTTGGGACTTCTTTTCTCCTAACCCTAGACATATAAAAGGATTATTTTAAGGGCCGTCAAAGCAAGCAACAAGCAGAATTCACAAGATACAAGTTGCTTCTTCTCTTTCATGCAAATTGTGATCTGTGAGACAAAGTTCGTGCCCTAGTTCATCTCTGATGATTTGAAGAACTTTGCAGCCAACATTCTTTCTTCCTCAAGTTGGTGAGTGAGTCATGTACTGGGATTCGTGTAAAGGAGTAAGCCGCGTACTGGGATCCGCGCATCACATTGGTTAGTCACGTACTGGGAGCCGTGCATTAAACTGAAGAAATTGTCACTACAGAACAAGTCCAATTGGGTATTGGGGTAAGAGTTCAACTGTAGGTTGGTGAGGTACTGGGATTCCTTACTTGTAACTGCTTGTTGTGATAATAGTGGAGTTTCGGGAGTGGTGACCTTAAATCACCCGGTGGGGTTTTTGCCTTAGGGTTTTCCCCATTCGTGAACAAATCACCGTGTTATTTATTTTCCGCTGCATATCTTAGTTTGGTGATTTGTTTGTGCTGCCACGTGATATTATCTGTTAATTTGATTAATTAATAACTGGGCTAATTTAATTAATCTAAGTTATCACAAGGGGTCAACGCATTTGTGGCCTGTCAAGTGGTATCAGAGCAAGCACACTCTGATTAGGGTTTAATCTATTGTGTGTGATCCATTGACCCCCGCTGTCATGGATAGAGGACAATCTTTAATTATACCTCCTTTATTTGATGGCACTAACTATGCATACTGGAAAGTACGCATGAGAGCTTTCTTGCAGTCTTTAGATGAGAAAGTGTGGCAAGCTGTGGAGATAGGCTGGACCAAGCCTACAGAGGCGCCGGCTGACTGGGATGAAGCTAAGATCAAAGCGGCAAACTTCAACAGCAGAGCATTGAATGCCCTATTCAGTGCAGTCACCAATGAGGAGTTCAAGAAAATTTCCTCAACTGAAACTGCCAAGGAAGCATGGATCATCCTCCAGACAACCTATGAGGGCACCAAGGCTGTCAAAGATTCAAAGCTGCAAAGGCTCACCACACGCTTTGAAAAAATAAAGATGGAGGAGGATGAGTCGTTTGATGAGTTCTATGCCAAGCTGAAGGACATAGTGAACTCAGCCTTCAATCTTGGGGAGACCATCCCAGAACCCAAGATAGTAAGGAAGGTGCTCAGATCGCTGCCAGAAAGATTCCATGCTAAGATCACGGCGATCGAAGAGTCGAAGGATATTGACAGAATTCCTTTGACTGAGCTGGTTGGAAACTTGCAAACCTATGAGTTAGGGCTGACTAGGTTAGGCAAGTCGAACAAGGGCAAGAGTTTGGCACTGAAGGCCAAAAGCAGTGATACGGATGACTCGTCAGATGATGAAGATTCCAAGATGAAATCCTACATCACAAGGCAATTCAAGAAGTTTATGAAGAATGCAAATGGAAAGGGTTTCAACAAAGACCGTAGACAGTCCAGTTCTTCACAATTCAGGAATCCGGAGAAAATGAAGAAGGATGTCAAGGATGGCGGTCAGTACACTGTTCCCACAGGACCAAAGTGCTTTGGGTGTTAAGGCTTTGGACACATGAAACAAGAGTGTCCCACGTACTTAAAGAGCATAGGGAAGAGCAAAGCACTTGCTGTTACCTTAAGCGACACAGAGCCCGAGGACGATTCCGAGGATGAGGACGACGGAATCTTGAGTGCCTTCACTGCCACTGTTAATCCTACTGATGGGGTTACAGAAGATGTGGATGAAGAGAAGGAATTGGTGGAGTCCAAGATTGAGATTATGGATGATCAAGATGATATCCATACCGCCTATGAGAAGCTATACAAGCTTTTTGAGAAACACGAGAAGCTCTATAGGCTAGCCACCAAGAAGCTCAGTGATGTGGAACTTGACCGTGAGGAGCTGTCCACAAAGGTTGATCAAGCGAATCAAACCATTGGAGCACTGAGGTTCGAGAACAATTTCTTGGCTGAGAGGACCAAGAAGCTTGAAGCAGAGCTGTTTCAAGTCAGAGCACAACTGGAGAGGACGTCAAGCGCCAAGCTGGACAAGATGCTAGATGCTCAGAGATCTTCTTCGGATCGTACTGGATTGGGGTATGAATTCTCTATCTCTAATACTCCTTCTGCTGGTACTACTGTTTTTGTTCCACCGGCTAATAACATTAAAACTGAGGAAAATAATGTTAAAACTGATTTAGCTAGTGAGAACTTAGACAAAGAAAAGTCCATCCTAGGAGCACCCCCTAAAATTGAGAAAAGGGAATCTAGAAACCCTAGGAATAAGAGGGCTAACTCTCAAAAGGCCAAACAGAAGAAGCCGCATCTCTGTTATCATTGTGGTCACGCCGGTCACACTCGACCAAATTGCTACAAGTGGCTTGCCACTCAACAGAGCAATGGCGAAATAGCATCTGGGAGCCAGAATCAGCTTCAGTCTTCTCTCGCTCCTCTTGGAGACATTCTAAAAGCTCTTATGTTCCTTTCGAACTTGAACGGTTCATATTCTTCTCCCTCTTTACCGGTTCAAGAGTCGACCAATAGGAAAGGATCTTCCAAGGTGTGGAAGCCAAAGGGATCTAAGTGATTTCAGTCACTTCTTCTTCTCTCTCTGTTTTCGTGTGTTGCATTACTTGTGTGTTTCTTTACTGTTTTGAGTCAGTCTAGTTTTATGCATTGTTTTTGCTTTCTTTAACATGTTTTTGTTTGTGTGTTTTCAGTTTTGTGTTTTATTTTTTGCTTCCTTGATAAAAATAAAAAAAAATTGAAAAATGAAAAATACAAAAACAGTGTGTGTTTGTGTGCATTAGTTCATGCGAACTTTTGGAATGGCCATTGAAACAGAGTTTTCTAAACTTTGTATCATCTATAGCTTAGATAAGCACTCCTTTTGCACAACTAAGCGAGTGAGCTTTGTAGCTCTTTGTTTGCGATGAGTAAGGTTAAGTAATCTCTTCTTCTTAACACTCGTATCACTCTTTTTGACGGGTTGAACTAGAAAATCCTAAGAGAAAGGCATAAATAACCATCTCACCACTGTTACTCGCCAATCATAATATGACATCTGTATGCTTCGGCATAGCAAAAGTGCAATGTCATAAGACATCTGTATGCTTCGGCATAGCAAAAGTGCAATGTCATAAGACACCTGTATGCTTCGGCATAGCAAAAGTGCAGTGTCAAAAGCTTAACATCATTGGGTATTTCTTTTCTTTCTCTTGTATGCCCATGCATGATATGCTTGTTAAAAGAAAATATGCAAAGAAATAAAAAGCAAAAAGATTAAAAATTCTTTAAAATATGGTTGCAAGCGTGTTTTCTAAGAGATGTGGGAGTTATAGGATGTACCTCAAAGGTGATAGTCCCCATCAAACAGTTATGATTGTGTGTGAGTTAAAGTGATTTTCTCATATCTCAAATCGTCATGACATTGAGACACTTATGCAATCTTGCGATGTTTTCACACACAACACGCAATACTCTTTGCAATTCTTGATACATGTGCAGGTACAATGTGATTTGGCCATCACAAGGTTTACATGCATTAATGTATGATAACTAAACTGTCATAACTTGTTTTTGAAACATAAAATTGGTTAGACTTGTTTAGTGTGTGTTTGCGTGTTTTGAGATACATGTGCATCATATTTCTTGTTGAGAGATGATTTTGAGAGCTTAATGTGTTGATTGTATCTTTGGTTGAGCTGTATGCATGATTGCATTCATGTCTGTGTTTTTCTTCTTTTGAAAAACTGCTTTGAAAGGCATCTCGACACCTCTTCGATACCTCTCGATACATAGCTATCTGTCGAGATCCTCAGACTATTTCTTATCGCAGTCTCGACAGATACCTCGACAGCAGCTGGATCGATCGAGAAACTTTCTGTTTGCTCGATAGCTCCTCGATAGCTGCTGGATCGATCGAGGTTCCCACTTGCTTGTTTCTTCTCCCTCGATTGCTGACCTCGATAGCTGCATCTGTCCACGTGCTTTTCTCGATAGCTTCCCTCGACAGCTACCTCGACAGCTCTCGACACCTACAGCTGTCGAGAATTACTGATGCTCTATAAAAGGGTCCTTCGCGATTTTTTCAGGACATTCTCTCGATCTCTCTCGCTCGAAAACTCTCTGATCTCTCTCAAAATCTTTTCCCTCTCCCTCCAAACCTCTCTCAAGGCTTTCTCAAGTGATTCTTCGTGTTCTTCATCATTTGGTAAGCATTTTATCCCTCATTTTCATGCATTGCATTGTTTTAAAACCCTAGGTTTGTGTTTTTGAAAAATTTTTGGGAGTTTTCAAAATTGTTGGGGTTTTCATGAAATTTTTGGGTTGGTTTTCTAGTTTTAATCTTCAAAACCACATGCATTGCATCACATTAGCATTCTAATTGTATTTTCATGCATTTAGATGTGTGCAAATCTATTGTGTGCTGTTAGGTTTGGATTGGGCTGAGCCCATGATGTTTTTGAGTTGCATTTCACATGCTCATGCATTTTCATGCATACGTTCTTTTCATTTCAATATTTCATTCTATCAATATTGATGTGCTTGGGACTTTTCTGTTTGTCTCTTCTTTCCCCCTCTTCTATGGTTGCGTTAGTAGCGTTTATGGCTCCTAAACGTAAGTCCATTCCGTCCCAGAACCCTCTGCGTTCTAAGGGACAGTCTTCTTCTGACTCTACCCCTATTTCTGTCCGGTTCCGTGATGAGAAAGCCCATAAGGACTTCTCGGAGAACTTTTCTAAACGCAGTGTTCATTCGAAACGCCACGTCGTCCTGGCAGACTTTGCCGACACTGACCTACCCGATGTCATTCACACTCGGGGTTGGGAGTCACTGTGTGACGTCCCGGTCACATCTCCTCTCGTGTTGATTCAGGAGTTTTACTCCAACATCCACGGGATAGATTCTTCAGTACCTTCTTTCTATTCTTGCGTTAGAGGTACGCGCTTCTGTGTCACCCCAGAGCTAGTCTCTGAGGTTCTCCATGTACCTAGGGTGGATCATCCCGATTACCCTAGCTGTGAGCGTCTCTGGACTGTGTCCAAAGACGAGATGATCTCGGCGTTCTGTGAACGTCCTACCTCTTGGGGAGATCACATGTACACACCATGTAGACCTTTTGCTAAAGGTCCTAGATTCCTTAACATGGTGATGACTTTTGTTTTGCACCCACTCTCTCACTACAACTCGATCACAGAGCCTCGAGCTCGGTTCTTGTTGTCCCTCCTTGAGGATCTCTCTATAGACTTTCCTTCTCACTTCATCTTTTCTATCATAGATGTCTATAGAGATACGGCCATCCGTGATAAGCTCATTTTCCCTTCCGCTATCACGAGGATCATGAGTCGTTTTTCCATTCCCTTCCCCTCGTCCGATCACTACCATGTCATGTCTGCCATAGACGCCGCTACCGTAAAACGTAGCGAGGCACAGTTCCGATCGCGACAGCCGGATGCTGCCACTCCTTCCACCCGTCCGACCACCTCCAGATCAGCTCGTGCGTCTGCTTCTTCCTCCTCTAGCGACGTCACGTTAGGAGACATCATGGCACAGCTACAGCACATGGATGCTCGCCTCGATACTCTCTCCACAGAGTTGTATCAGGTGAATGTCCGTGTTGGTCGCATCGCCAGGAGACAGGCGACCATGGGCGGCTTTGCCTCAGAGGTTTCTCCTCCGTCACCTCATGTGTCGACTGAGACCGAGGCTGATGATGATGGCGATGATAATGATGCTTCCAACGATGATGATGATGGAGATGCTAGCTCATCGGATGAGATGTCTACTTGACACTCTACCCTTTGTCACTCGTGACAAAAAGGGGGAGTAGTTTTGTATGAGAGTAGTCATACTTAGGGGGAGTGTTAGCATAGGACATTTTTGTTAGGGGGAGTGTGGATTGAGGGATGTAGTGAGGTGATCTATGTATTTTTTTCTTTTCTTATCTTTTAGAGATACATTGATCATGTACTTACATACATTGTACTTATTCTCTTTCTCTATATGATGATGTATGTTTTCTTTTTCACCTACCTCTACATGTGTTGTTTCTTTTCTGTCTTTATACACATGTTTCTTTACTTGTATGCAATCTATTATTTCTGTTTTACACAAAGATGCCTTGATGTGTTTTGTTTACAAGTGTTTCAGAAATACAGGTTGTCAAAGTCTTCTTGCCATAAACTCTCTTCTTGCAAAGTTTTTCAAGAGTTTGTGTTAGGATAGATTTTATTGTATGTATCAAGTGAATATGAGTTGAGTGATTTATGACTTCTCTCATATCTTCATTTGTGTGTTGTGGTTTTGTCACGGATTGCCAAAGGGGGAGATTGTTAGGACATATGTAGTTGTTCAAGCTTGTGAACATATGTCGCTATTTTATGTAATTGGCTTATCCTTAGACAAAACGCACTTTACTTGTAATTGGGTAGATCTAGGATGTGTTAAACACTTCAAGAAACAGTGGTTCAAGATTAAGTGTTGAAGCCGTCAAAGTCTGTCCAAGATACAAGCAAGGAAGTGCAAGATTTTAAAGCTCGATAGATACCTCGACAGATACATCTATCGAGATTTAAAGAAGCTGTTGAGCCCGAGCCTCGACAGCTGTCTCGACACCTCTCGACACCTCTATCTGTCGAGAATTAAAGAAAACAGATTTCCAGGTCTGTTTCAAGTCCAATCCGTGTGTGTGTCTTTGGGACTTCTTTTCTCCTAACCCTAGACATATAAAAGGATTATTTTAAGGGCCGTCAAAGCAAGCAACAAGCAGAATTCACAAGATACAAGTTGCTTCTTCTCTTTCATGCAAATTGTGATCTGTGAGACAAAGTTCGTGCCCTAGTTCATCTCTGATGATTTGAAGAACTTTGCAGCCAACATTCTTTCTTCCTCAAGTTGGTGAGTGAGTCACGTACTGGGATTCGTGCAAAGGAGTAAGCCGCGTACTGGGATCCGCGCATCACATTGGTTAGTCACGTACTGGGAGCCGTGCATTAAACTGGAGAAATTGTCACTACAGAACAAGTCCAATTGGGTATTGGGGTAAGAGTTCAACTGTAGGTTGGTGAGGTACTGGGATTCCTTACTTGTAACTGCTTGTTGTGATAATAGTGGAGTTTCGGGAGTGGTGACCTTAAATCACCCGGTGGGGTTTTTGCCTTAGGGTTTTCCCCATTCGTGAACAAATCACCGTGTTATTTATTTTCCGCTGCATATCTTAGTTTGGTGATTTGTTTGTGCTGCCACGTGATATTATCTGTTAATTTGATTAATTAATAACTGGGCTAATTTAATTAATCTAAGTTATCACAAGGGGTCAACGCATTTGTGGCCTGTCAGCCTTGTATACCCAAGATGTTGGATCCTCCCCTCTGAATTGCGAAAAATCCAGTTTCACGCTCTTTAAGAGGTTTGAGAGTGGTAACGTAACAGCTTGTGATATTGGAGAATTGGGGGATCGAGATGGGGATTTAGAAGGTATAGGCTGTTATTGTCTCTTTTCTTCAGCCTCAGTGAGTTTTTGCAAAGCAATACTGATGGCGTTCAATTGTTGTGTATGAGCATTCAATTGTTGGGAAATTTCTTGCAAAGAATGGACATGGTGGTTAGTAGTAACTTTGAGATTAGAGATAGATTCATTGATGTAGGATGAAGAATGGGTTTTAGTCATGGTGCTGGAAAAAGAGCTCTGATACCAAATGTTAAGTATTTGGTTGATCAGAAAATCAAAGAAAATAAGGGAAAAGAGTAAATGGATGAATTAGGAAAGAATTGATGGTGGGAAGAGTTGGTTGTTACTTCGAGGGTAACTACCTCCAAAGAAAGAAGAAGAAAGCTCAGAGAAGAGTGTGTTTGGTTAATTCCTTTCATGCCCTTTATTATTCAATCCTGTAGCTTATATACAACACCTGTCGGCCTTACCTCACCTAATTGACTCAACAGCCTCACTAACTAACTAATTGCTTTATTAACTAACTCCCACATTGCTAATGCTAATACAACACTAATACAATACATCATACAATGCATACAATGTTGATACAGTGAGTACAGCTAGCTAGTATCTTAACAATGTGCAAACGGTGTGCATGGTTGACACACATATAGAGAACACCTCATTAGAAGAGAAAGTCAAGAATCTTGAGGTAAAGCCTAGTCAAGCTAGAACTCAAATAAAGAGGATGTCTAGTGCAAAGCTTGATGAGGTCTTGAGTGCTCAAAAGCCTAGTTCATAAAAGACTGGCTTAGGATATGCTGTCTCCTCCAGCCCCTCCTCTTCCACGTCTTCTGGATCGAGGATTGTCTATGTGCCTCAATCTGAGAAAGGTAATAAAGGTATGAAATCCAAAATTGATTTGGCTCTAAATCCTTTGTTAGACCTCATGTTTCTTACCATTGTGGTGTTTTTGGACACATTCATCCTAATTACTTTAAGTTGTATCCTCATAAGCAGTTGTCCAAACGGTTTCAGGTTTCCTCTCAAGGACCTACACATTTTTTTATTAAAATCCTTGAGTTTTTTAACTTAATTTTAGGAGAATTTTAATTCTTCTATGTCCTTTAGTAGTCATACTAGGATACGTGCCTTTTCATCTTCACGGCCAAAGGCTCGTGCTGTGTGGGTGAGAAAGGAGCCTAAGACTTAATTGTCTTTTCTGTTTGTCCTCTGCTTTAATTCTTTCTATCTAAAGTAGGACTCTCTTTGCTTGATTTCTTATTTGCTTTTGGAATCATGCTTTCATGCATTTGCACCTTTCTATCATGCTTTCATGCATATGCATCTTTCTTTTATGCCATCATGATTGTTTGTCTATTTTTGTTTGGTTGTTTAGTTTTTATTTTGTTTTGTTTTCAAAATAAATAAAAAAAAAAAGAAGAAGGAAAAATTAGAAAAATACAAAAATAGCGTGTTTGTGTATATCAGTTCTTGTGAACCTTAAAATGGCCATTGAAACAGAGTTTTCAAAACTTTGTATCTCTTATAACTTAGATGAGTATTTTTATGCACAAACTAAGCAAGTGAGTTTTGTGGCTCTTTGTTTATGATGAGTAAGGTTAAGTGATCTCTTGTACTTAACATTCATATCACTCTTTTTGAGGGGTAGGTCTAGAAAATCTTAAGAGAAAGGCATAAATAACCATCTCACCACTGTTACCCGCCAATCATGAAATGACATCTGTATGCTTCAGCATAGCAAAAGTGCAATATCAATGACATCTGTATGCTTCGGCGTAGCAAAAGTGCAATGTCAAAAAGCTTAACATAATTGGATATTTATTTTCTCTCTCTTATATGCCCATGCATGGTTTGCTTAATAAAAGAAAATATGCAAAGAAATAAAAGCAAAAAGAACAAAATGCTTTAAAATATGATTGGAAGTGTGTTTTCTAGGAGATGAGGGAGTTATAAGATGTACCTCGAAGGTGATAGTCCCCATCAAACAGTTATGATTATGTGTGAGTTAGAGTGATTTTCTCATATCTCAAATTGTCATAACATAGAAACACTTATGCAATCTTGTGATGTTTTTCACACACAACACGCAATATTATTTGCTACTTTTGATACATATGTAGGTATAATATGATTTAACCATCACAAGGTTTACATGCGTTGATGTATGCTCACTAAACTGTCTTAACTTGTTTTTAAAATAAAAATTAGTTAGACTTGTTTAGTGTGTGTGTGTGTGTGTGTTTTGGATCAAAATGCATTACATTTTTCTTGTTGAGAGATGTTTTTGAGAGGTTAATATGTTGTTTGGATCTTTGGTTGAGTTGCATGTTTGATTGCATTCATATTTGTGTTTTTCCCTCCTTGAAAAACTGTTTTTAAAGCATCTTGACACTTCCTCGACACCTCTCGATACTTGGCTATCTGTCGAGATCTTCAATTGTTTTTTTATTGCAATCTCGACACCTCTCGATAGCTAGGTAGATCGATCGAGAATTTTTCTATCTGCTCAATTGCTCCTCGATACCTTCTCGATCCATCGAGGTATATTTGATAACTTCTCAACACCTCTCGATCCATCGAGATTCTCTTATATGCATTTTTTCCATATGTTTTGCATATTTCTTTTATCTTGTCATCCATAACATCTTGTTTCATTACATTCATACATTTATATGGATTCTTTGTGCCCCCTTGATCATCCTTGATCGTTTTTTTTTTCTCGGGTAAAGCTTTATAGCTTCTTGTACCCTTTGTCAATCATAACAAAAAGGGGGAGAAATTAGAGAATTTGTGGTTTCCTTTTAAGATTCTACAAGTTAGAGGGAGAAAGACATATCTTTGTAAGGGGGAGTTGTGTTTGATCTTGTTAGGGGGAGCGTTTATCTCCTTGTTGTTGTAGAAGCTTCTTTTATCTTCTTCTTCTTGTACCTTAGGTCTTGTGACCATGTTTACATATATTGTGCTTATCTTTGGTATATATATATATATGATGATGTATGCTTTCTTCACCTATCTCTACATATATTGTTTCTTTTCTATCTTTATACACATGATTCTTATTACTTGTATGCAATCTATTATTTCTGCATCACACGAAGATGTCTTCATGTGTTTTGTTTTAAGTGTTTCAGAAATACAAGTTGTCAAAGTCTTCCATGCCATGAACTCTCTTCTTGCAAAGTTTTTCAAGAGTTTGTGTTAGGGTTGATTTTATTGTATTTAACAAGTGAGTATGAGTTGAGTGATTTATGACTTCTCTCATATGTTCATTTGTTTGTTGTGGTTTTGTCATGGATTTCCAAAGGGGGAGATTGTTAAGGACATATTTTATGTAGTTGGCTTATCCTTTGATAAAACACACTTTACTTATATTTGGGTAGATCTAGGATGTGTTTAATACTTCAAAGAACATGTTGTTCAAGTCTAGTATTAAAGCCATGAAGATTGGACAAAGAAACAAGTGAAGAAAAAGTGTTCACTAAAGCTGGACACCTGCAGACACCTGCTCGACAGATAGCTATCTATCGAGATTTAATGAATAAAGCTCGACAGCTCCTCGATTGATCGAGCAGCTATCGAGGTTATAGAAATCAGAATTTTCAGATCAGATTTTTGGGCCAAGCTTTTTTATTTGTATAGGGTTTCTTTTCTCAAAACCCTAGACATATATAAGACTTATTTTAGAGGCCATAAAAAAAGAGAATACAAGGAGAACACATGTAAAAGGTGACCGAACCATTATTCTTTCAGAAAGAAGCTATTGTGTCTTTGCGCCTTAAGGTTTTGTAACCAAGTGCTTCTTGATCTTCATTGTTGATGAAGTGAAGAACTTTGTAACCAACATTCTTCTTCCTCAAGTTGGTGAGTAAATCACGTACTGGGATTTGTGCAATTGGTGAGTCATGTATTGGGATCTGTGCATCAAAGGGTAGTGTTCATATATTGAAGAGTTCAGAGGTTTTGAAGCAGTAAAAGGTTTCAACTGTGAGTTCATCTACAGGGATTGTAGGGTCTAGGGACAAAGGTTTTATTCTAGATCTGAAACTTCTCTTTACTATAGTGAATTACTTTTCAGGAAGGTTTTCCCCTAGGTTTTTTACTGTGAAACTGGTTGGTTTCATTAGTTTCCTTGGGTCATCATATCTTGTCTTATTTACTTTTTCCCTGCACTTATATTTGACATGATATTGATTTTTGTTTGTTTTAACAAGTTTTATGCATAATAAATCTAATTAACAACTTAGGTTTAAAACTTGTTAATTCTATCAACCGGGATCTAAATTTCCTAACACTGTTGATCTTATTGATGCTTGTGAAACTCTCCGTAAGGAATTATTGAAATCTATAAAAATTGCTAAAAATCCAAGGAAGAGTTAAAATTGGCTAATCTTGAAAAAGAGGAATTGGTTGTTAGATTAGATGAATCTAATAAAAAAAATGAATTTTTGAGAAATCAAATTTCCTCTCTAGATGAGAAGATGAAAAGCTTGGAGCAAGAGTTAGTTGAATTTAAAGCTAAAATTGAAAAATTGACTAGTACAAAGCCTGTTGTTGATAACAGAAGTGTTTTTGTTTCTCTTAAGCCTAAAACTGAGAAAGTTTATATCCCTCCTTTTAAGAGGAATAATAAAGAAAAGGCTTATTTTGCTAGGTTAGACAAAAGTAAAAGTTTTGATGTAGACGCTGAAGTTTCTAAACCAATGTCTAAACCTACTATTAGAGAGCATAATAAATCTGTTTTTGTGTCTACTTGTCACCTTTGTGGTGTTGTTGGTCATATTAGACCAAATTGTTCTTTATTGAGGCAAAAATCAAAATCTGAGACTAGATTTGTTGTTAGGAATACTGATGTTTCTAAATTTGTTCCTGTTTGTCATTTATGTGGTGTCTTCGATCACATTCGTCCTAATTGTCATAAATTGAAATTTAAACATTCTGTATTTCAATCTAGGATATGTGATGATATTTCTCCTGCCATAAGTCCATATAAATTGTTTCATATTCTTTTGAAAAATTTAAGCTTGTTGGCTTGTGAAAGAAATTTGCAGGATTTCAGTCTTTCTCAGAAAATTGGTGTAATCCCTCAAATACACTTTGGTTCTCATGGATTTTCACCTACAAAGCCGAAGACTCATGCAACATGGGTGAGAAAAGATTCTTTGAGGTGAGTGTTGTTTACTTGTCTTTGATTTAATTCTTTCAATTAATTGTGGACACGTTTTCTTTTAGTTTTTGGTTTTTTTATTTTCTTAGGTTGTTTTGTTTAAAAAAAAAAATCTAAAACATTGAAAAATTTCAAAAAGACAAAAATATTTTATTTTGTGTCTTGTTTTATTTGTTTTAAGGATTACATGAGTTATAATATCTCTCTCTTGATTTAGAACATCCTTGACATTGTGGAGGAACTTGAATAGTATGTGTTATATAAGTGCTAAGCTATTTCTGATTTTGTATGAGTATGTACTAGTTTGTACATGTACTCATGGGTTAAAATAAGAAATTGATATTTCTTGTTTGTGTACCCTCTATAGCTTAGTTAAGCACTATCATGCATAGCTTTGCATTGTTCTTTTAGCATAGTGTGTGCTTTTTATCTTTGGTCATAAAATTTGTTTTAAACTAAAAAGATTTTTGTGTTTTGTATTACATATCATGTTTTTGTAATCAAGGTTGGCCATATTATCTTTACATAACGTGTTTGTGTACTTTGTTTAGCTTGGATGAGCTTATTTTAATGCACTTTACTAGTTTGAGCTTTGTAGTGCATGTTGTGTGGGAAGATGTTTATAGTTTTTGATCACATTGTCTTAATATTGAAATCACATGCCTTTGATTATCGGACTTGAACTTATTGAGAAAGGCATAAATAACTAGCTCACCACTGTTGACTAGCCAATTATGAACACCTTAGTGCATATTATATGATTTTGTGCTCGAGAAAGTGTAGTATATGCACAAAAAGAAAATAAGGTGTAACCTCGGTTTAAAATGATAAAATTGGTGTGTACATTATTGGACCATAATTAAATTAATCAAATAAAATTGGTGTGTACATTATCCCGGCTATTTTTAATAAGTTTCTGATCAAATAAAATTGATGTCTACATTATGAGGCAAAACAAGAAACTTACATGATTGCAAGCTTTTATTCTAGGAGATGTGAGAGTTATGTGATGTAACTCTTTAAGGGATAGTCTTTTTTAAATTTATGTGATGAATTTTGTAGAAATTGGATTGATTACTATCTACTTATCACCTCACTTGAATGTTAAGCTTTTACTAGTTGCACACACTTCATAAGTTACTCTTTACTAAATTTGGTACATATTATTGTGTCTTATCTTGTTGTGGCCATCCGAGATTGAAAGAACCTTGATTTTGATGCAAAATGTGTTTAAAGTTTTGTGTTTTTGAGGACAAATTGATTGAAAATCTTATTTTTGGAAGATTTGGGTCAAATTCAAGGGTTTTTAAAAACTTTTCATCTCATACTCATGCATTTCATTCATAAAATACTATGCTTTGAGGAGTTTCTGCAAAAAATTGCTCTGTTTTTCAAAAATTTGATTTTTCCATATTTTCGATCAATCGAACCTGTTGCTCGACCGATCGAAAATGCGTTAAAATTTATGGTTTGAATCTGCCTAGCTCGATTGGTATTCGATCGATGCTCGACCAATCGAAACTGAAAAATTTTTAGTTTTAAGTATTTGACCAATCTATTTTTTCATGCATCATTTATGTTTAGGATTCACATGTATTGCATTTTTTTTTTTTTTTTTTGTATTTATCTTGTAGTTTTGCAATCATTTCTCTCATTGTTTTCACACATAACATGCATACACTTTGCTAAATTGGGTACTCAACTTGATTTAAAATTGATTGATTAATTTTTGAGTCCTTTGTACATTTTAGTATATGCTATTTTTATGTGTGAACTATAGAAAAATATTTTTCTTAAGAGATATGATGGATAATCAATGTGCAAAATATTCTCTCTACTCAAGCAACTGTTTATGGGTCACATAGTGTTAAGTTTGATTTTATTGAAAGAGAGAATACTTTTCTTCATGTGTCCTCAACTTAATTTTTTTTAGTTTAGTTTGTGTCTTTTTATTTTTGCCGACCTCCTATATTTTCACCATAATTGTTTTTCCCAAAAATTGTTTTGTTTTTCCTATTTTTATAGGGGGAGAAGATTGTTTTTAACCTTTGTTGTTCATAAGGGGAGTTGTTACTCTTCATAGGAGGAGTTATCTCTAATTTCTATAGAGTTGATTTGTTTTGTGTTCCCTTAATTCTCTATTCTCTATTGTGTATGTAATCTGTCTAACTTCTGATTAGATTTTCTTTGTCAATACGTGACAAAAAGGGGGAGAAATAGATAAAATTTTTAAAATGTTTTGTTTGGGGGGAGTTGAAATTGTTTTTGAAAGGGGAGAATATAAAAACTTTTTGACGTATCTAACTTAGGAGGAGAGTTAGTTTGCTTAAGTGTTACAGGAATATACAAGTTAATTCAGTTGTGTTGTTATCTACACTTGCAACTAATAGATAGTAGTTAGGTTGAATTGTTTTGGTTGAGCTATTTGTAATATATTGGGCTGTTCTTTTGTAACATTGAGCATTTTGTTTATTATGTGTTTTGTCACGGATTGCCAAAGGGGGAGATTGTTAGGTTATAAGACCTTAGAGACTAATGTATTAGAACCTCAATATGTTTTGTGTTAGCAAACCATGATCAAAACATTTAGTTTATGTTTTGACTTGCTCAAAGTTTGGTTTAATGTAAATTTGGAATCAAGTAACTGCAAGAAATTACTGCTCTATTTTTGCAAGGCTCGATCGATCGAAGAATATACTCGATCGATCGAGAATCATGGATCAGGAATTTTCTGCAGATTTTTAAGTCTGCCCAAACAACAGTTCAAGCCCATTAAGGATTAGGGTTTCAGATCTAATCCTTCTAGTATATAAAGGAAACCCTAAGCACGTTTTTCAAAGAGCTTTTAGAGATAGAAGAGTGTGCATCTTCTGTAGATCTAGGGTTTTGTACCCAAAACTCTCTAGAGTCTTGTTGTTGTTGTTACTATGTGTGCGAATCTTTTGTGAGATCTAGAGGTGTCCGCCTTCACATACACTTAGGATTATCAAGATCTAGATTGATGTCAAGAGCTTGGTGATCAATTCAGTTGTAGATTCAAGAGCTTAAAGATATACAAGCGGGAGTGCTTGTGCTTGCTAGGAATCCAAAAAAGAAGTAGTCTGTGGACTCGGAGCTGTCACGTGGTCGTGGTAGTGAGTTTCCTACTCTAGGTAGCAATAAAATGTTAGTGGTCTAAGTAGCTATTGTGTAAATTTCAATTCTTTCATAGTGGATTTAGTTTCACCTTGAAGATAGCTAGGTTAAATCCTCCCCAGGTTTTTTACCGGTTTGGTTTTCTTGGATTATCAAATTTTGTGTTTTTTATTTTCCACACTTTAAAATATTATGATTTATATGTATTAACCTAGATTTACATAATTTACCTAAGTTAATCACTTGATTAAATAACTAGGTTAATCTAGTTGTATTTAAGGGGTCTAAAAACGTACACTAAGTTTCATCCTTGACAAGATGGTATTAGAAGGATGTTGAAAACTTTCCCATAGTACCAGTCCTGTAGTATCAACTCGCAAAACAAGGTCTCCAAAACCCCCAAGAATGGCACTAGAATTGGGTACAGAATTTGAAACATTCGACGACCAAAGAATCTCTGCCCGTCCATTTAGTACCACAAGACTGCCATCCTCAGATATAGTATGAACCCCAAAAGAATCCTTGAGAGGTTTCTCTTTATTAGCTACCCAGATGACAGTGAATACATAAATGTCATTATACCAGATTCTGAGGTAGCGATTGGTAGAGTTTTCAGGGCTGAAGAATCCTAGTTTGAAAACACTCCCCTTGGAAATTATGTATTCGGAGTCGTTGATGGATTGGGATGATCTAATGCTGTCAATGATGACAGTTAAGTTTAAACAGAAGCAGCAAAGGATAGGCAAGAGCAACAGTTTTGTCTTGCTAAGAAGTCCCATAACTTGTTCTAAGTTGCTTGTGTGTGAGAATTAATTCAGAACATGTTGCCATATTCTTCTCACCATTTATGATTTTAGCTTTCAGTTTACTAGGATAGACGTCAACTCAAGGTGTTCAAAAGTCTTACATCCCACAAATTTGTTCATTTCATTAAAATCAAATTATCAAAATGTGCTTATACCCCAGGCTTCAAGTTTCTTCCTTTGACAGAAAAGACAGGTTGAAATTGAATACAGATTGGCTAAATTGCCTTCCAATCATAACCTCCACGGACCCATGTGTGTGGTTAAAAGATTAGACACTTCAAACACTAAACACTGATTAATCTATTTTATCTACTCCCCATGTGCCATGTGACTCCTCTTCAATTCCTCTTTATTTTTTATAATTTCTTATTTAGAGAAGATTTTTTTTATAAGATATTTTTGTTTAATTGTACGGGTATATATAATATATAACATAAAAATGGTCTAGTATGTCATATAAGTATATAAGCTTAACTCTATGTAAACAAATTGACAGGCCACAAACGCGTTGACCCATTGTGATAAATTAAATTGATTAATTAGCCAAGTTATTAATTAATCAAGTTATCATGCAAAATCACGTGATAGCACAAACAAATCACCAAAACTAAGTTATGCAGCGGAAAATAAATAACATGGTGATTTGTTTACGAATGGGGAAAACCTGATGGCAAAAACCCCACCGGGAGATTTAAGGTCACCACTCCCGAAACTCCACTATTATCACAACAAGCGGTTACAAGCAAGGAATCCCAAGTACCTTACCAACCTATAGTTGAACCCTTACCCCAATACCCAATTGGACTTGCTCTGTAGTGACAGTTTCTCCTTTCAATGCACGGCTCCCAAGTACGTGACTAACTAGATACGCGGATCCCAGTACGCGACTTCAATTCACCAACTAGAGAGAGAGTTGTTGGCTGCAAAGTTCTTCAATTCATCTGCGCGATGAAGATCAAGAAGATGTTCGATTACAAAACCCTACGGTGCACATTACACAGCAATCTTCTTCATAAGAGATGAACTAGGGCACAAACTTTGTCTTTGATCACAAATTGCATGAACAAGGATTGCTCAATACTTGTGTAACTTGCATCTTGTTTGACGGCCCTTAAAACAATCATTTTATATGTCTAG
Organism: Castanopsis chinensis; assembly: GCA_032878915.1. Classification (NCBI taxonomy): domain Eukaryota; kingdom Viridiplantae; phylum Streptophyta; class Magnoliopsida; order Fagales; family Fagaceae; genus Castanopsis; species Castanopsis chinensis. Next base: position 2,994,828 of record JAVQMG010000096.1, read on the forward strand.
GGTTAGGAGAAAAGAAGTCCCAAAGACAAATTCACGGATTGGACTTAAAACAGAACTGAAAATCTGTTTTCTTTAAATCTCGATAGACAGAGGTGTCGAGGATCTGTTGAGAAGCTGTCGAGGCTCGGCTAAAACAGCTTCTTAAAGCTCGATAGATGCATGTGTCGAGATAGGTGTCGAGCTTTAGTAACTTGCACTTCCTTGCTTGTTTCTTGGATAGACTTGATGACTTCAACACTGAATCTTGAAATACTGTTTCTTGAAGTGTTAAACACATCCTAAATCAACCCAATTACCAGTAAAGTGCGTTTTGTCTAAGGATAAGCCAATTACATAAAATAGCGACATATGTCAACAGCCACTTGAACTACATATGTCCTAACAATCTCCCCCTTTGGCAATCCGTGACAAAACCACAACAAACAAATGAAGATATGAGAGAAGTAATAAAACACTTTAACTCATATTCACTTGTTACATACAATAAAATCTATCCTAACACAAACTCTTGAAAAATTTTGCAAGAAGAGAGTTTATGGCAAGAAGACTTTGACAACCTGTATTTCTGAAACACTTATAAACAAAACACATTAAGGCATCTTTGTGAAGCAGAAATAATAGATTGCGTACAAGTAAAGAAACATGTGTATAAAGAAAGAAAAGAAACAACACATGGAAAGATAGGTGAAAGAAACATACATCATCATATCTATCAAGAAATAAGTAAAATGTATGTCAATACATGATCAATGTATCTCTAAAAAGATAGAAAAGAGAAAAAATACATATGATCCTCACTACATCCCTCAATCCACACTCCCCCTATCAAAAATGTCTTATGCTAGCTTTCCCTCTAAGCATGACTACTCTCATACAAAAACTACTCTCCATTTTTGTCATGAGCGACAAAGGGTAGAGTGTCAAGTAGATATCTCATCAGAAGAGCTCGCATCTCCATCATCATCATCATCAGAAGCATCATCGTCATCACCGTCATCATCAGCCTCAGTCTCAGAAGAAAAATGAGGTGGCGGAGGAGAAGTCTCTGGAGCAAAGTCGACTGTCGCCTAGCGATGCGACCAACACGAACGTTCACATGATACAACTTCGTGGAGAGAGTATCGAGGCGAGCATCCATGCGCTGAAGTTGCGCCATGATGTCACTCGAGCAGATCTGGAGGTAGTCGGACAGAAGGAAGGAGTAGCACCATCTGACTATCTCGATCTAAACTGTGCCTTGCTACATTTTACGGTAGCGGCATCTATGGCAGACATGACATGATATGGATCAGACGAAGGGAAAGGGATGGAAAAACGGCGAAGAATCCTTATGATAGCAGAAGGGAAAATGAGCTTATCACGGGTGGCCATATCTCTATAGACATCTATGATAGAGAAAATAAAGTGTGAAGGGAAGTCTATAGATAGATCCTCTAGGAGGGACAACAAAAACTGAGCACGAAGCTTTGTGATAGAGTTATAGTGAGAAAATGGGTGCAACACAAAAGTCATCACCATGTTAAAGAACCGAGGACCTTTAGCAAAATGCCGACATAGTGTGTACTGATGATCTCCCTAAGAGGAAGGACGCTCACAGAACGCCGAGATCATCTCATCTTTGGACACAGTCTATAGACGCTCACAACTAGGGTAATCAGGATGATCTACCCTAGGAACATGAAGCACCTCAGAGACTAACTCTAGAGTGACAGCGAAGTGCGTACCTCAAACGCTAGAGTAGAAGAGAGGTACGAAAGAATCGATCCCGTGGATGTTGGAGTAAAACTCTTATATCAACACGAAAGGACAGGTGACCGGGACGTCACACAGTGACTCCCAAGCCCGACTGTGAATGACATCGGGTAGGTCAGTATCGGCAAAGTCTGCTAGGATAATGTGGCGTTCCGAATGAACACCTCATTTAGAGAAGTTCTCCGAGAAGTCCTTATGGGCTTTATCATCATGGAATCAGATAGATAATGGAGTAGAATCCGAAAAAGAAGATCCCTTAGAACGCAGAGGGTTTTGGGATGGAATAGACTTACATTTAGGTCCCATAGACACTACTAATGCAAACATAGAGAGGGGGGAGAAGAAGAAAGACAAACAGAAAAGTCCCAAGCAATTCAATATTGGAAGAAAATATTGAAAAGAAAGAACGTATGCATGGGAAATGCATGAACATGTGACATGCAACAATAAAAACATCATGGGCTCAGCCCAATCCAAACTTAACAGCACACAATAGATTTGCACACATCTAAATGCATGAAAATACAATTAGAGTGCTAATGTGATGCAATGCATGTAGTTTTAAAGATCAAATCTATAAAACCAACCCAACAATTTCATGAAAACCTCAACAATTTTGAAAAAAACCAAAAAATTTTCAAAAACTCAAAACCTAGGGTTTTAAAACATGAAATGCATGAAAATGAGTGAAAAGATGCTTACCAACTGAGGAAGATCAAGAAAATCACTTGAAGAATCATTAGCAAGAGGTTTGGAGAGAGTGAGAATGGTTTTGGGAGGGAAAACACGCTCTATCGAGTGAGAGAGATCGAGTGAAAATGATTGAAATCGCGACAAAATCTATAAATAGCCCTTTAGTAATTCTCGACAGCTGCAGGTATCGAGAGGTATCGAGACAGCTATCGAGATAGGTGTGGAGAAAATGCACTTCAACAGATGCAGCTATCGAGGTCATGTGTCGAGGAAGAAGGATCAAGCATGAAGGAACCTCGATCGATCCAGAAGCTGTCGAGAAGCTCTCGAGCAAACAAAAAGTTTCTCGATTGATCCACCAGGTGTCGAGGAGGTGTCGAGACTGCGTTTAGAAAAAGTCTAAGGAGCTCGACAGACAGCTAGGTGTCGAGAGGTGTCGAGGAGGTGTCGCGATGCCTTTAAAAACAGTTTTTCAAAAGAGGAAAAACATAGACATGAATGCAATCATGCATGCAACTCAACCAAAGATCCAAGCAACACATTTAGCTCTCAAAATTATCTCTCAACAAGAATTTTAAAGCACATGTATCCCAAAACACACACACACTAAATAAGTCTAACCAATTTTATATTTCAAAAACAAGTTAAGACAGTTTAGTGAGCATACATTCACGCATGTAAACCTTGTGATGGCCAAATCACATTGTACCTACACATGTATCAAAAAATAGCAAAGAGTATTGCGTGTTGTGTGTGAAAACATCGCAAGATTGCATAAGTTTCTCAATGTTATGACGATTTGAGATGTGAGAAAATCACTTTAACTCACACACAATCATAACTGTTTGATGGGGACTATCACCTTCGAGGTACATCCTATAACTCCCACATCTCCTAGAAAACACGCTTGCAACCATATTTTAAAGCATTTTAATCTTTTTGCTTTTTATTTCTTTACATATTTTCTTTTATTAAGCATATCATGCATGAGCATACAAGAGAAAGAAAAGAAATACCCAATTATGTTAAGCTTTTGACATTGCACTTTTGCTATGCCCAAGCATACAGATGTCATATCATGATTGGCGAGTAACAGTGGTGAGATGGTTATTTATGCCTTTCTCTTATTATTTTCTAGCCCTACCCTTCAAAAAGAGTGATACGAGTGTTAAGTAGAAGAGATCACTTAACCTTACTCATCACAACAAAAAGCTACAAAGCTCATTTGCTTAGTTGTGCAAAAGAATGCTCATCTAAGCTACAAATGATACAAAGTTTAGAAAACTCTGTTTCAATGGCCATTTTAAAAGTTCACATGAACCAATGCACACAAACACACACTGTTTTTGTATTTTTCAATTTTTCAATTTTTTTTTATTTTATTTTATCAGAAAAGTAAAAAATAAAACACAAAACTGAAAACACACAAACAAAAACAAGCTAAAGAAAGCAAAACAATGCATAAAACTGACTGACTCAAAACAGTAAAGCAACACACAAGTAATGCAAAACAATAAAACAGGTAGAGAGAAGAATAAGTGAACAGAATCACTTAAAACCCTTTTCCTTCCACACCTTGGAAGAACCTTTCCTTTTAGTCAACCCTTGAACCGGTGAAGAGAGGGAAGAATATGAACCGTTCAAGTTCGAAAGGAACATGAGGGCTTTAAGAATGTCTCCAAGAGGAGCGAGAGAAGTCTGAAGCTGATTCTGGTTCCCAGATGCTATCATGCCATTGCTTTGTTGAGTGGCTAGCCACTTGTAGCAATCTGGTCGAGTATGACCAGCAACACTATAATGATAACAGAGATGTGGCTTCTTCTGTTTGGGCTTTTGAGAGATAGCCTTCTTAGTCCTAGGGTTTCTAGTTTCCCTTTTCTTAACTTTAGGGGGTGCTCCTAGGATAGACTTGCCCTTGTCTACGTTCTCACTTGCTAAATCAGTTTTAACATTTTTATCCTCAGTTTTAATGTTATTAGCAGGTGGAACAAAAACAGTAGTACTAGCAGAAGGAGTATTAGAGAGAGAGAATTCATACCCCAATCCAGTACGATCCGAAGAAGATTTCTGAACACTTAGCATCTCGTCCAGCTTTGCACTCGATGCCTCTCCAATTGTGCTCTGACTTGAAATAGCTCCGCTTCAAGCTTCTTGGTCCTCTCAGCCAAGAAATTGTTTTTGAACCTTAGTGCTCCAATGGTTTGATTTGCTTCATCAACCTTAGTGGAAAGCTCCTCATGGTCAACTTCCACATCACTGAGCTTCTTGGTGATGCTAGGCCACACTTGCGTTGACCCCTTGTGATAACTTAGATTAATTAATTAGCCTAGTTATTAATTAATCAAATTAACATGCAATATCACATGGCAGCACAAACAAATCACCAAAACTAAGTTATGCAGCGGAAATAAAATGACACGGTGATTTGTTTACGAATGGGGAAAATCTGACGGCAAAAACCCCACCGGGTGATTTAAGGTCACCACTCCCGAAACTCCACTATTATCACAACAAGCAATTACAAGCAAGGAATCCCAAGTACCTTACCAACCTACAGTTGAACTCTTACCCCAATACCCAATTGGACTTCTTCTGTAGTGGCAGTTTCTCCTTTCAATGCACGGCTCCCAAGTACGTGACAAACCAGATGCGCGGATCCCAGTATGCGACTTTAAACACCAACTAGAGAGAGAGTTGTTGGCTACAAAGTTCTTCAAATCATCAGAGATGAACTAGGGCACGAACTTTGTCTTTCAGATCACAAATTGCATGAACAAGAAGTTCTGAATGAATGTGCAACTTGCATCGTCTTGACGGCCCTTAAAATAATCTTTTTATATGTCTAGGGTTAAGAGAAAAGAAGTCCCAAAGACACATTCACGGATTGGACTTGAAATAGAACTAAAAATCTGTTTTCTTTAATTCTCGACAGATAGAGGTGTCAAGGATCTGTCGAGAAGCTGTCAAGGCTTGAGGCAAAACAGCTTCTTAAAGCTCGATAGATGCATGTGTCGAGGTATGTGTCGAGCTTTAAAAACTTGCACTTCCTTACTTGTTTCTTGGACAGACTTTGATGACTTCAACACTGGATCTTGAAACACTGTTTCTTGAAGTGTTAAACACATCCTAAATCTACCCAATTACAAGTAAAGTGCGTTTTGTCTAAGGATAAGCCAATTACATAAAATAGCGACATATGCTAACAACTTGAACTACATATGTCCTAACAGGTGGCCAGCTTATAGAGCTTCTCATGCTTCTCAGAAAGCTTGTACAGTTTCTTATAGGCGGTATGTATATCATCTTGATCATCCATAATCTCACACTTGGCATCCACCAACTCCTTTTCTTCATCCACTTTTTCAGTAACCCCATCAGTAGGATTAACAGTGGCAGTGAAGGCATTCAAGATTCCGTCGTCTTCATTTTCGAAATCGTCCTCAGGCTTCGTGTCGTTTAAGGTAACAGCAAGTGCCTTACTCTTCCCTATGCTCTTAAGGTACGTTGGACACTCTTGTTTCATCTGTCCGAAATCTTAACACTCAAAGCATTTTGGCCCAACGGGAACAGTGTACTGACCGCTATCCTTGACATCCTTCTTCCCTTTATCCGAATTCTTGAATTGAGAAGAACTGGATTGCCTTTGGTCTTTGTTGAACCCTTTTCCATTGACATTCTTCATGAATTTCTTGAATTGTCTTGTAATGTAGGACTTTATTTTAGAATCTTCATCATCTAAAGAATCATCTGCATCACTGCTCTTGGCCTTTAGTGCCATACTCTTGCCCTTGCTTGACTTGCCTAACCTCGTCAGTCCTAACTCGTACGTTTGCAAGTTTCCAACCAGCTCAGTCAGAGGAATTTTGTCAATATCCTTCGATTCCTCTATCGCCGTGTTCTTAACATGGAATCTCTAAGGCAACGATCTGAGCACTTTCCTTACTATCTTGGGTTCAGGAATGGTTTCCCCAAGATTGAAAGCTAAGTTCACTATGTCTTTGAGCTTTGCATAGAATTCATCAAATGACTCATCCTCCTCCATCTTAATTTCTTCAAAGCTTGTGGTAAGCCTCTATAGCTTTGAATCCTTGACAGCTTTAATTCCCTCATAGGTTGTCTGGAGAATGGTCCATGCTTCCTTAGCAGTTTCTGTTGAGGAAATTTTCTTGAACTCCTCATTGGTGACCGCACTGAATAGGGCATTCAATGCTCTGCTGTTGAATTTTGCCGCCTTGATCTTGGCATCATCCCAATCAGCTGGCACTTCTGTAGGCTTGGTCCAACCTATCTCCACAGCTTGCCACACCTTCTCATCTAAAGACTGCAAGAAAGCTTTCATGCGTACTTTCCAGTATGCATAGTTAGTGCCATCAAATAATGGAGGTATAATAAAAGATTGACCTCTATCTATGACAGCAGGGGTCAATGGATCACACACAAGGATTAAACCCTAATCAGAGTGTGCTTGCTCTGATACCACTTGACAAGCCACAAATGCGTTGACCCCTTGTCATAAATTAAATTGATTAATTAGCCAAGTTATTAATTAATCAAGTTATCATGCAAAATCATGTGACAGCACAAACAAATCACCAAAACTAAGTTATGCAGCGGAAAATAAATGACACGGTGTTTTTTTACGAATGGGAAAAACCTGACGGCAAAAACCCCACCGGGTGATTTAAGGTCACCACTCCTGAAACTCCACTATTATCACAACAAGCGGTTACAAGCAAGGAATCCCAAGTACCTTACCAACCTATAGTTAAGCCCTTACCCCAATACCCAATTGGACTTGCTCTGTAGTGATAGTTTCTCCTTTTAATGCACGGCTCCCAAGTACGTGACTAACCAGATGCACAGATCCCAGTACACGACTTCAATTTACCAACTAGAGAAAGAGTTGTTGGCTGCAAAGTTCTTCAATTCATCTGCACAATGAAGATCAAGAAGATGCTCGGTTACAAAACCCTACAGTGCACATTACACAGCAATCTTCTTCACAAGAGATGAACTAGGGCACGAACTTTGTCTTTGATCACAAATTGCATGAACAAGGATTGCTCAATACTTGTGTAACTTGCATCTTGTTTGACGGCCCTTAAAACAATCATTTTATATGTCTAGAGTTAGGAGAAAAGAAGTCTCAAAGACACACTCACAGATTGGACTTAAAATAGAACTGAAAATCTGTTTTCTTTAAATCTCGACAGATAGAGGTGTCAAGGATCTATCGAGAAGCTGTCGAGGCTCGGTTAAAGTAGCTTCTTAAAGCTCGATAGATGCATGTGTCGAGATAGGTGTCGAGCTTTAGTAACTTGCACTTCCTTGTTTGTTTCTTGGACAGACTTGATGACTTCAACACTGAATCTTGAAACACTATTTCTTGAAGTGTTAAACACATCCTAAATCTACCCAATTACAAGTAAAGTGTGTTTTGTCTAAGGATAAGCCAATTACATAAAATAGCGACATATGTCAACAGCCACTTAAACTACATATGTCCTAACACAAATAATTTCACAACAAATTTGACATCTCTCTAAGTGGGAAGCTATTAATGGTTGGTAATAAAATAGTATTAATAATTGGTCCAAGTAAAAATTAGTAAAAGTTTATCAACTCAACTATTATGAGAAAAGTTTTTTTTTTTTTGGGTTAACTATTATAAGAAAAGTTATGAAAAACTATTCTATTCGTAGTATTGTTCATCATATAAATATAAAATGTATTATTTGATTAGATATTTAATTTCTTTTTAGATATTTAAATTTTATATTATACTAATTATATATAAGTTAATTTAAAAATCTAGATTTATGGAATTTTTTTTTTTTTTATACAAGATAGAATTTTTACTATAGCCTAATCTAAGTGTATATGTGTGTAAAACTCCCCCCTAGAGACTTAAACCTCGACCTTTACCCCTCACACCCCACAAGCATTTATATTTATGGAGTGACTACTACTTTATGGAATATTTAAATATTATTGATATTTATAATCTTATAAAGTAATTAAAATCAACAAAAACACATTCAACACTCAACTATCCTCACTCTATAATTACAATGTGAAAAAAAAAATTATTTCTTTTTTCGGTTGGCCCTCCCACACACAAAATCCTGGCTTTGCCACTACATGTTAGGTTGACAAGGGATAGACTTAAAACAGAACCTTTTTTTTTTTTTTTTTTTGAAAAGAGAACTTGACGACTAAAATGTTACTAATATTTTTACAATAATTATTATGCAATCAATAAATATTATTATTAATTATTATGCAATCAATAAATATTGACACTACCATATGGATAGAGGCATTATTTTTTCCAAACCAACCACAATTTTGTAGTTGGTAAAATGTCAAGTGTAAATTGTCATACTTTTCTCAAGCATGTGATGACTTAACTTGTATATCTTGACAACAAAGTTTTTGATGAACATCCACAAGTAGGTCTCACGTGGATAAAAATGTTTCTTTGACAAAATCGAACTTGTCACATATAGCATGTGGAAAAAAAGAAAGTGTAGTTTCACCTAATTTTTCATTCTTTCTCACGTTTGGAGGTTATTTTATTTTATTTTTTCTTTAATCCAATCTTTTATATACGCAATGGAGTCTCATAGCAAATAGGAATCCAGGACTAGCCGAACTATGAAAACAACTTATACAATTGCCTAAGGTTCCCAAATAAAACAAGGCTCCACTTGTGTGTGTGTATATATATATATATATATAATATTTATTCATATATTTTGTTTTAAATTTTTTTAAGTTTTAAAATGCATTAAAAGACCCTATTATATCCTAAAATACAGCACACTAATGACTGCTCTACACACTGCCCATAGCATATTATCACTGTAGCACGTCACAGCCACATGACCCACACAATATCACTAAAGACACAAATCTCCAGTACCCACCCATCAAATGAGTTTGAGCATTCAAACTTTTAAGTGTCAAGATTTTTTCAATTTTAAGTTTTATTAACAAAACATTCTTAAACCCACCCACCATACACTCAATACACGAATATCAACACAAAAAATCTTGAAATTTTAAAACCCAAAAAACTTAGGGGCTATTTGGTATTAGTCTTCAAACACCAAAAACTATTATTCCCCAAAACACCAATGTGTTTGGTAGAATGGTTTTTTTAAGGGTGTTAGAAAAATGTGGCTCAAATTAATGTGTATAAAAACTTGTTTTAGAAAGCTCCTCACAGTAGTTTTAGGTTTTAAACAATGTATTCTAGTGGCACATTAGTAAATATATGCAAATCAGTGGGGTCCATGCGGATTAGAGAACACACCATAGAGCTATCCCTCTCTCCCACGTTAGCTATCCTCTCTTTCCTCTCTCTTCGAATAAAAAATTATAAAGTAGTACAATATTGTCAGCTTTTTATTTTATTATATATATATATAACACGCGTACCAAACACACAACCTACAATGAAACATGCTATTTGAAATATGGTATAAAACACATTTTTTCTTCATTATAAGTACTTTAAACACGTATTTTTATAACACTTTTTAAACCATAGTTTTCTCATCATTTTAAACAAAGATACTAGAAATCTCCAACCAAACGGCCCCTTAAAACCAAAAAAAATCTTAGGTGATATTAATTTATTGAACCACGCAATAAATTAAATTTTTATTTATGTAGGTTTAGACTATAAAGTATAAAGTGGTCAAAGCGTTAAAAAAGTTTCAATAACCAGATTCTATTATTCTATACTTCAAATTTTATTTTTACTTAAATTATAATTTTTAATTATAAATTTTGTTTTATTTATCTATAAATATTTACTCATTATAAATAACTACTAGAAAATATTTTCTGGATATGAAAAACTTTGAGAAAATAAATGATAAAAGAACTTAAATATAAAAACTTAAATAGTAATTTTGCATCTCAAAAAGCAAGAAAAATAAATTTTAAATGAAAAAAATTCAATAAATAATATTTAATTAATATTTAAATACAAAAAATGAAGCAGTTAAAATTTTCTCCTAAGGCCCCAAAAAATTTGAGCCGGCCTTGGTTTCTCCTATTTTTCATTCTTTCTATAAGTCATGTTTAGTTATTTTATTTTATATTTTATTTAATCCAATCTTGATATACCCAATGAAGTCTCATAGCAAATAGGAATCCACAAACCAAGGAACACAGTTGTGACTTATGAGGCACCTATTGCATGCAACAAATGCATTACATACCTTATTATAATGATGGGGCTTTGATAAGTAACATACATACTTTTTGTAGGAGAAAAAAATAAATGAATAGTAACTTATATGATTGTATGTGTACGTTTTTAGACCCCTTAAACTAGATTTTTTAACCTAATTAATTAACCAAGTGAATGCTTAGGTTTATTATTCAGATCTAGGTTAAAACAATAACAATCATATCATGCAAAACAACGAAAGTTATAAAGATCACAACGATATGATGATCCAAGAAAACCAAACCGGTAAAAAACTTGGGGAGAATTTAACCTAGCTATCCTTAAGAAAAAAAATAAATCCACAATAAAGAATCGAAGTTTACAATAAGACTTAGACTACTAACATCCTATTGCTACCACATGTAGAACTTACTGACATGACCACGTGCAAGCTTCGAATCCATGGACTCCTTCTCTATTAGGCCTTTGCAACATAAGCACCCACACTTATGATAAAGAACACAAACTCTTATATTTGTGACTCCAAGACCACCCTTGAAGGTTTAGATCATCAGCACATTTGATGACTAGAGAAGGCAGCAACTTCTGCAACATCAAATCTTGAGATTCTTCAAGGAATAACACCGGTAAAAGACATGAGAGAGCTTTGGGTACAATACCCTAGATACAAAAGAGGCACACTCTTCTCTCTCTGAAAAGCCTTATAAAAACGTGCTTAGGGTTTCCTTTATATACTAACAGTGTTTTACTTGAAACCCAATACGTTTAAGTAGAGTTTGAGTTGTAATAGAATTCTGCAGATACGTGTTTTGATCGGTCGAACCAGAAAAATTTTGAATCCTCTTTTCTGCAGCTTGCAGGTTCTTGAATCTTGACTTGTATCACCTTAAGTATTGTCTAATAATACCTATAGACTCTAAGATCTATATCTTGACAAGTTTGTGTTCACAGTTTGCCAATTTTTCTAAAATTTTAGAACCTAACAATCTTCCCCTTTGGCAATTCGTGACAAAACCTATATACAATATAAAATGCTCAAATTCAAGAACAACCCAATACAATAAAATGCCCAATTACATCACAAATCCCAATCTAAGACTCTTAACCTAGAAGTCATAAGAAGAGGTAGAAGGTCTTGATCAGAATGTACCTATCTTTCTAGAAAACACTCAAAGAACACATCAACACATGTGTGGAAAGAAAGACATATAAACAATAATATGAAACACAATATAAAAACAAAAGTAAATTCTTATTCTCCCCCTGAGTTAGATACATCAAAATGTTTTTACCTTCTCCCCGTTTGAAAATCAATTTTATCTCCACCTAAACAAAACATTTAAAAAAACCTTTTTAAACAGGATTTCCACATTTCATCTATTTCTCCCCCTTTTTGTCACGTATTAACAAAGACAACTCAAAGAAAGAGTAAACAGAAAACATAAGCAACAAAAGATAAGAGGAAATAGAGAATTAAGGATACAAAAAAAAATTCAACTCTATAGAAAATAGAGACAACTCCCCCTATGAAGAGCAACAACTCCCTCTAAGTACAACAAAGGTTAAAAAAAAAAAAAAAAACTTTTCTCCCCCCATAAAAATAGGAAAAACAAAACAAATTTTGGGAAAAACAATTTAGAGGAAAATTTAGGAGGTGGGGAAAAATACACAAACTAAACTTAAAAACTAAGTTGAGGATACACATGAAGAAAAATATTCTCTTTCAATAAATGCAAACTTGACACTATTTGACCCATAAACAGATGGGCTTTTGAACTCAAATCAAGTAGATAAAATATTTTTATCCATCATATCTCAAAAAAAAGAAATTCAATTTTCAGCATTTCACACATCAAGAAATATAGCATATACTAAAATGTAAAAAGGACTCAAAAATTCATCAATCAATTTTTAGATCAAGTTGAGTACCCAATTTAGTAAAGTGTATGCACATTATGTGTGAAAAAAATGAGACATATGACTACAAAACTGCAAGATGGATAAAAAAAAAAAAAAAAAAAAAAAAAAAAAACAATGCAATGCATGTAAATCCTAAACACAAATGGTGCATGAAAAAAAATTTGGTCAAATACTTAATAACTGAAAATTTTTCAGCTTCGATTGATCGAGCATCGATCGACTACCAATTGAGTCAGGCAAAAAGTCATGATTAAAAATCAAGTGATTTTCGATTAGTCGAAAAACATATTTGATCGATTGAAATTCAGGGATACTGGATTTTTTTGAAAAATTGCAGAAGTTTATGCAGAAAATATTCAACCCAAAGAATTTCATGAACGAAATGCATGAGAATAAGTTTAAATGTTTTTCAAAAACAATTGTTTTGAACCTAGAACTTCAAAAACAAGATTTTCACACTTTTTACCCTCAAATTTTTAGCCAATGAACTTATTTTGTATCAAAATCATAGAATATATAATCTTGGAATGCCAAACTAGATTCACACACAATTCTATGTACAAAGCTTAGCAAAGAATAACTTGTGAAGTGTGTGTAACTAGTAAAAGCATGTATCATTGGCTAAATTGTAATCAATTGCAATTTCTGCATTATTCATCACATAAGTTTGAAAGTGACTATCATCTAAAAAGTTACAGCATATAACTCCCACATCTCCTAGAAAACAAGCTTGTAATCATGCTTTTTTTTTTTTTTTTAAACTTATAATGTACATGGAGTTTTTTAAAATTTCTTTGTCTTTTCTTTATTATTATTTAAGGCTACACCTTATTTTCTTTTTGTGCATGTACTACACTTTTTCGAGCACAAAATCTTATGATATGCACTAAGGTGTTCACGATTGGCTAATAAACAGTGGTCAGATGGTTATTTATGCCTTTCACTTAGGATTTTTTAGTCCTTAGGATCAAAAGCATGTGACTTCAAAATCAAGATCATATGATTAAAAACTATAAACAACTCACACACAATATGCACTATACAGCTAAAACTAGCAAAGTGCAGAAAAATAAGCTTATCTAAGCTAAAAAAGGTACACAAGCATATTATGCATAGATAATAGGCCAACCTCAATTATATATTCATGATGTGTAATACCAAAGAAAAAAAATTTTTTGGATTTTCAAAAAATATTTTAAGACAAAAAATAATAGGCACACATTATGCTTAATGAATAAAATGCAAAAATAATGGATGACAGTGCTAAACTAAGCTATAGAGGGTACACAAACAAGAAATATCAATTTCTTAATTCACCCATGAGTACATGTACAAACTAGTACATACTCATACAAAATCATATTTATCTCAAAATAATCATGCATTTAGTTGAGCAATACGTACTATTCAAGTTTCTCCACAATGTCAAGCACGTTCTAAATCAAGAGAGAAATATTATAACTCATGTCATCCTCAAAAAAATAAAAATAGATACAAAATAAAATATTTTTCTCTTTTTGAAAATTTTTCAATGTTTTTGGATTTTTAAGTAATCAAAACAACCTAAAAAAATAAAACAACCAAAAACTAAAAGTAAACATGTTCACAAACAAATGAAAGAATTAAATTAGGGACAAGTAAACAACACTCACCTTAGAGAATCTTTTCTCACCCATATAGCACGAGTCTTCGGCTTTATAGGTGAAAATCCTTGTGAAACAGAGTGTATTTGAGGGATTACACCAATCTTCTGAGAAAGACTGAAATCTTGCAAATTCCTTTCACAAGCCTTAAAAAGATCAACTAAAACAATAATGTCCTTTTCTTTCAAAACATCACAATAAAAAACATCAAAACATTTAAAACTATCCATGATAACAGGGATCAAGGATCATCGCTAGGTATAATAACCTAAATTAAGAGCTAACCCGCTCTAATACTACTTGTATGTTTTTAGACTCCTTAAACTAGATTTTTTAACCTAATTAATTAACCAAGTGAATACTTAAGTTTATAATTTAGGTCTAGGTTAAAACAATAACAATCATATCATGCAAATTTGCGAAAATTATAAAGAACACAACAATATGATGACCTAGGAATACCAAATTGGTAAAAAATCTAGGGAGGATTTAACCAAGCTATTCTCAAGGTAAAAAGAAAATCCATTATAGAGAATCGAAATTTACAATAAAATTTAGACCACTAACATCTTATTGCTACCATATGTAAAGCTTACTGACACGACCATATGCAAGCTCTGAATCCACAGACTCCTTCTCTATTAGGCTTTTGCAACATAAGCACCCACACTTGTGATAAAAAAACACAAACTCTCCTATTTGTTACTCCAAGACCACCTGTTAGAACATATGTGATTCATGTTAGGAACATATGTCAATATTTTATATAATTGGCTAATCCTTTGACAAAACACACTTTACTTGTAATTTGGTAGATTTAAGACGTGTTTAATACTTCAAAGAACAAGGTTTCAAGTTCAAGTGTTCAAGCCATGCAAGTCTATCCAAGAATCAAGTAAGAAAATGTTGGATTTTAAATCTCAACAGCTAACTCGACAGCTAGTATCTATCGAGGTTTAAAAGCTACTAAAGCCTGTGGCTTGATAGCTATCTCGATAGATGGCTATCTATCGAGGTTTATGAAATTCAGTTTTTCAAAGCTGTTTTTCATCCAATCTGTGAGCATATGTTTAGGTTTTCTTTTCTCATAACCCTAAACATATTTATGGATTAATTTAAGGGCTGTCAAAGGTGACACAGATTTCATGAGTGTAGAGTAAAGTTTTATTCATGCAAATTGTGACTGGAGACAAAGTTTTCATTAGTTCATCTTGAGGAAGCTGCTGTGTTTGTACACTGTAGGGTTTTGTGACCAAGCAACTTTATGATCTTCATCGTGTGATGAACAGAAGAACTTTGTAGCTAACATCCTTCTCAAGTTGGTGATTAAGTCGCGTACTGAGATCCGCGCATCTTTTAGGTAGTCACGTATTGGGAGTCGTGCAATACAAAGGAGAGATTGTTACTACAGAACAAGTCCAATTGGGTATTGGGGTAAGGGTTCAACTGTAGGTTGGTATAAGGTACTGGGACTTCTTTACTTGTAACCGTTTGTTGTGATAATAGTGAATTCTCGAGAGTGGTGACCTTAAAATCATCCTATGTGTTAGGACATATGTAGTTCAAGTTGTTAGCATATGTCGCTATTTTATGTAATTGGCTTATCCTTAGACAGAACGCACTTTACTTGTAATTGGGTAGATTTAGGATGTGTTTAACACTTCAAGAAATAGTGTTTCAAGATCCAGTGTTGAAGTCATCAAAGTCTGTCCAAGAAACAAGCAAGGAAGTGCAAGTTTTTAAAGCTCAACACATACCTCGACACATGCATCTATCGAGCTTTAAGAAGCTGTTTTGCCCTAAGTCTCGACAGCTTCTTGACAGATCCTCGACACCTCTATCTGTCGAGAATTAAAGAAAACAGATTTTCAGTTCTGTTTCAAGTCCAATCCGTGAATGTGTCTTTGGGACTTCTTTTCTCCTAACCCTAGACATATAAAAGGATTATTTTAAGGGCCGTCAAGAGGATGCAAGTTGCACATTCATTCAGAACTTCTTGTTCATGCAATTTGTGATGGGAAAAAAAAGGATTCAATCCGGCTTGGGGTCTCCCCCAAGCTACCTTGTGACGAGCGATCCCGAGAAGGGATTTTCCAGCCCCACCCCTATTACTAAGACGGAAGGAGAGGGATAAAGCTCAGAGAGAAAAAAACTCTCATCATCAATTCTGAAAGACAAAGTTCGTGCCCTAGTTCATCTCTGATGATTTGAAGAACTTTGCAGCCAACAACTCTCTCTCTAGTTGGTGTTTGAAGTCGCGTACTGGGATCCGCGCATCTGGTTAGTCATGTACTTGGGAGCCGTGCATTGAAAGGAGAAACTGTCACTACAGAACAAGTCCAATTGGGTATTGGGGTAAAAGTACAACTGTAGGTTGGTAAGGTACTTGGGATTCCTTGCTTGTAACTGCTTGTTGTGATAATAGTGGAGTTTCGGGAATGGTGACCTTAAATCACCCAGTGGAGTTTTTGCCGTAAGGTTTTCCCCATTTATAAACAAATCACCGTGTCATTTTATTTCCGCTGCATAACTTAGTTTTGGTGATTTGTTTGTGCTGCCACGTGATATTGCATGTTAATTTGATTAATTAATAACTAGGCTAATTAATTAATCTAAGTTATCACAAGGGGTCAACACAAGTGTGGCCTGACAAGTGGTATCAGAGCAGGCACACTCTGATTAGGGTTTAATCTTTGATGTGTGATCCATTGACCCCTGTTGTCATGGAAACTCTTGATTGTTTTGATTTGCTTGATCTTGTGTTGAATGATGATGATGATATTCATGATGCCTATTGCAAGCTTTATAATTTTTGTATGAAATCTCTTGAGTATTCTACAAAATTAAAAGCTAAATTTAAAAAGGTCAAGCTTGAAAAAGATGATTTGATTGCAAAATTGGATGAAGCCACTAATTTGAATGAGAATTTTAAAAATTAAATTTCATTTCAGGTGGACAAAATTAAGAGTTTGGAAGTGTAACTAGTTGAATTTAAAACTGAAGTTGAAAAATTAACTAGTGCCAAACTTGTTGTTGAGCCTAACTCAAAAGAAAAAGATTTTTATATTCCCCCATTCAAAAGGAATAATGAAGAGTTGAAGGCTAATATTGCTAGGATAGACAAAGGTAAACAAACTGATGTTAACGTTGAAGTTTCTAACCATATGTCTAAAACTTCTCCTAGGTTGAATGATAAATTTGTTTTTATCCCCACTTGTCATCATTGTCACATTGTTGGTCATATTAGGCCAAATTGTCCTAATTTGAGGACTCTGTCAACCTCTAAGGTTAGACCTCCTTCTAGGAAGCCGAGTAGTTCTAAAACTACTCATGTTTGTCACCATTGTGGTGTTTTTGGACACACTCGTCCTAATTGCTTTAAGTTGTATCCTCATAAGCAATTGTCCAAACGGTCACAGGTTTCCTCTCAAGGACCTACACCTTTGTTTGGAGAGTTATTAAAAGTCTAGAGCTTTTTAACTCAATTTCAGGAGAATTTTAATTCTTCTATGTCCTTTAGTAGTCATACTAGGACACGTGCTTTTTCATCTTCATGGCCAAAGACTCGTGCTGTGTGGGTGAGAAAGGAGCCTAAGACTTAATTGTCTTTTCTGTTTGTCTTCTGCTTTAATTCTTTCAATCCAAAGTAGGACTCTCTTTGCTTGATTTCTTATCTGCTTTTGGAATCATGCTATCATGCATCTGCATCATTCTATCATGTCTTCATGCATATGCATCTTTCTTTCATGCATTCATGTTGTTTGTCTGTTTTTGTTTGGTTGTTTAGTTTTTATTTTATTTTGTTTTCAAAATAAATAAAAAAAAGGGAAAAATCAGAAAAATACAAAAACAGTGTGTGTTTGTGTACATTGGTTCTTGTGAACCTTAAAATGGCCATTGAAACAGAGTTTTCTAAACTTTGTATCACCTGTAGCTTATATGAGCATTCTTCTGCACAACTAAGCAAGTGAGCTTTGTAGCTCTTTGTTTGTGATGAGTAAGGTTAAGTGATCTCTTCTTCTTAACACTCATATCACTCTTTTTGACGGGTTGAACTAGAAAATCCTAAGAGAAAGGTATAAATAACTATCTCACCACTGTTACTCGCCAATCATAATATGACATCTGTATGCTTCGGCATAGCAAAATTGCAATGTCAATGACATCTGTATGCTTCGGCATAGCAAAAGTGCAATGTCATAAGCTTAACATAATTGGGTATTTCTTTTCTTTCTCTTATATGCCCATGCATGATATGCTTAATAAAAGAAAATATGCAAAGAAATAAAAAACAAAAAGATCAAAAATGCTTTAAAATATGGTTGCAAGCGTGTTTTCTAGGAGATGTGGGAGTTATAGGATGTATCTCGAAGGTGATAGTCCCCATCAAATAGTTATGATTGTGTGTGAGTTAAAGTGATTTTCTCATATCTCAAATCGTCATAACTTTGAGACACTTATGCAATCTTGCAATGTTTTCACACACAACACGCAATACTCTTTGCTATTTTTGATACATGTGCAGGTACAATGTGATTTGGCCATTACAAGGTTTACATACGTTAATGTATGCTCACTAAACTGTCTTAACTTATTTTTGAAATATAAAATTAGTTAGACTTGTTTAGTGTGTGTGTGCGTGTTTTGAGATACATGTGCTTTAGAATTCTTGTTGAGAGATGTTTTGGAGAGCTTAAAGTGTTGCTTGGATCATTGGTTGAGTTGCATGCATGATTACATTCATGTCTGTGTTTTTCCTCTTTTGAAAAACTGTTTTTAAAGGCATCTCGACACCTCTTTGACACCTCTCGATACTTGGCGTATCTGTCGAGATCTTCAGTTGCATGTTATCGCAATCTCGACACCTCTCGATAGCTAGGTGGATCGATCGAGAAAGTTTCTGTCTCCTCGATAGCTTCTCGATCCATCGAGGTCTGCTCAATAGCTCCTCGATACCTCTCGATCGATCGAGATTCTCTGCATGCATTGTTTTTCACATGTTTTGCATGTTTCTCTTATCTTGTTATCCATAGCATCTTGTTTCATTACATTCATGCATCTTTTATGGATTCTTTGTGCCCCCTTGATCATCCTTGATCATCTTTATGTTTCTCGGGTAAAGCTTTATAGCTTCCTATACACTCTGTCAATCGTGACAAAAAAAGGGAGAAATTGGAGAATTTGTGGTTTCTTTCTTAAAGATTCTACAAGTTAGGGGGAGAAATACATGCCCTTGTAAGGGGGAGTTGTGTTTCATCTAGTTAGAGGGAGTGTTTATCTCTTTGTTCATGTACCTAAGTCTTGTGACCATTTTTACATACAGCATGGTATTTATCAAGTGGTATATATATGATGATGTATGTTTTTTTTTCACCTACCTTTCATGTGTTGTTTCTTTTTTGTCTTTATACACATGTTTCTTTACTTGTAACAATCTATTATTTCTGTTTCACACAAAGATGCCTTGATGTGTTTTGTTTATAAGTGTTTTAGAAATACAAGTTGTCAAAGTCTACTTGCCATAAACTCTCTTCTTGCAAAGTTTTTCAAGAGTTTGTGTTAGGATAGATTTTACTGTATGTAACAAGTGAGTATGAGTTGAGTGATTTATGACTTCTCACATATTTTCATTTGTTTGTTATGGTTTTGTCACGGATTGCCAAAGGAGGAGATTGTTAGGACATATGTAGTTCAAGTTGTTAGCATATGTCGCTATTTTATGTAATTGGCTTATCTTTAGACAAAACGCACTTTACTTGTAATTGGGTAGATTTAGGATATGTTTAACACTTCAAGAAACAGTCTTTCAAGATTCAGTATTGAAGTCATCAAAGTCTGTCCAAGAAACAAGCAAAGAAGTGCAAGTTTTTAAAGCTCGACACATACTTCGACACATGCATCTATCGAGCTTTAAGAAGCTGTTTTGCCCCAAGCCTCGACAGCTTCTCGACAGATCCTCGACACCTCTATCTGTCGAGAATTAAGGAAAACAGATTTTCAGTTCTGTTTCAAGTCCAATCCGTGAATGTGTCTTTGGGACTTCTTTTCTCCTAACCCTAGACATATAAAAGGATTATTTTAAGGGCCGTCAAGAGGATGCAAGTTGCACATTCATTCAGAACTTCTTGTTCATGCAATTTGTGATCTGAAAGACAAAGTTCATGCCCTAGTTCATCTCTGATGATTTGAAGAACTTTGCAGCCAACAACTCTCTCTCTAGTTGGTGTTTGAAGTCGCGTACTAGGATCTGCGCATCTGGTTAGTCACGTACTTGGGAGCCGTGCATTGAAAGGAGAAACTGTCACTACAGAACAAGTCCAATTGGGTATTGGGGTAAGAGTTCAACTGTAGGTTGGTAAGGTACTTGGGATTCCTTGCTTGTAACTGCTTGTTGTGATAATAGTGGAGTTTCGGGAGTGGTGACCTTAAATCACCCGGTGGGGTTTTTGCCGTAAGGTTTTCCCCATTCGTAAACAAATCACCGTGTCATTTTATTTCCGCTGCATAACTTAGTTTTGGTGATTTGTTTGTGCTGTCACGTGATATTGCATGTTAATTTGATTAATTAATAACTAGGCTAATTAATTAATTTAAGTTATCACAAGGGGTCAACGCAAGTGTGGCCTGGCACTATGGGGTTTTTGCCTTAGAGGTTTTTTCCATTTGTAACAAATCACCATGTCAATTTATTTTCAGCTGCATATTTATTTAGTTAGTGATTTGTTTGTGCTACCATATACATTGCATGTTAATTTGATTAATTAATTAAACTTGATTAATTAATCAATTAACCCATTACAAGGGGTCAATACATTCTTAGCCTATCAAGTGGTATCAGAGCTAACACACTTTCATTAAGTTTTAAGCTTTGTTATGTGATCCATTGACCCCTGTTTTTCATGGATAGCGGATAGTCACTCATTGTACCTCCTTTATTTGATGGTACTAACTATGCATACTAGAAAGTACGCATAGGAGCTTTCTTGCAGTCTTTAGATGAGAACATATGGCAAGCTGTGGAGATAGGCTGGACCAAGTCGAAGGGAGCTTCAACCCACTAGGATGATGCAAAGATCAAGGCGACAAATTTCGACAGTAGGGTATTGAATGCTTTATTCAGTGCGGTCACAAATGAGGAGTTCAAGAAGATATCCTCCACTAAAACTGCAAAGGAAGCGTGGACCATTCTCTAGACAACCTATGAAAGAACCAAGGCTGTCAAGGATTCAAAACTTCAAAGGCTCACTACTTACTTCTAAGAAATCAAGATGGAGGAGGATGAGTCATTTGATGAGTTCTATGCCAGGCTCAAGGACATAGTGAACTCAACTTTCAATCTTGGGGAAACCATTCCCGAACTTAAGATTGTAAGAAAGGTGCTCATATCTCTATCTGAGAGATTTCATGCCAAGATCACTACTATAAAGGAATCAAAGGATATTGACAAGATTCCTTCGACAGAGCTGGTTGGTAATCTGCAGACCTATGAGTTAGGTTTAACAAGGATAGGCAAGTCGAGTAAGGGCAAGAGCATGGCATTGAAGGCCATGAAAAGTGACATGGATGAATCTTCCAACGATGAAGGTTCTAAAATGAAGTCCTACATCACCCGGCAGTTCAAGAAATTCATGAAAAATGCCAATGCAAAGGGCTTCGACAAGGATCGTAGACAATCAAGTTCTTCTCAGTCTAAGAGCCAAGACTAAAAGAAGAAGGATGTTAGGGATGGTGGTCAGTACACTATTCCCTCAGGACCCAAGTGTTTCAGGTGTCAAGGCTTCTGTCACATGAAACAAGAGTGCCCTACCTATCTCAAGTCCATTGGGCAAAATAAGGCACTTGCTGCAACCTTAAGTGACATCGAACCTGAGGATGATTTCAAAAATGAGGATGATGGAATCCTAAATTCCTTCACCACCACTGTTAATCCTGCAATGGGTATTGTGGAAGATGTGGATGAAGAAGAAGACTTGGTGGAGTCAAGATTTGAGAAGATGGATGAATAAGATGACATCCACACTACCTATGCAAAGTTACATAAGGTCTCTGAAAAGTATGAGAAGCTGTATAGGTTGGCCACCAAGAAGCTTAGTGATGTGGAGCTTGAACGAGAACTCTCCACAAAATTTAATGAAGCAAAATACACCATTGGAGCATTAAGGTTTGAAAACAATTTCTTGGCTGAGAAGATCAAAAAGCTTGAGGCATAACTGTTCCAAGTTAGAGCTCAGTTGGAGAGGACCTCAAGTGCAAAGTTTGATGAGATGCTTAGTATGCAGAAATCTGCCTCCAATCGAATTGGTTTTGGGTATGATTTCTCTTCTCTTAATATTGCTTTTTCTAGTACTATTGTTTTTGTTTCTCCTGCAAATAATATTGAATTTGAGAATAATGATGCTAAAACTATGATAGCTAGTGAGAATATAGACAAGGATAAATCTATCTTAAGAGCAGCCGCTAAACTTGCCAAGAAAGAAACCAAAAATCCTAGGGCTAAGAAGAGTAATGCTCAAAAGTCCAAAGAGAAGAACCAGCATTTTTGTCATCACTGTGGAGCAGCTGGACACACTCGACCAAATTGCTACAAGTGGCAAGCCACTCAACATAGCAATAGCATGATTTCGTCGAGAAACCAAAATCAACTTCCATCCTCCCTTGCTCCTCTTTAAGATCTACTCAAAGTCCTCATGTTCCTTTCGAACTTGAATGGTTTCAATTCTTCCCCCTCACCACCGGTTCAAGGTTTTTCTCAAAGGAAAGGTTTCTCCAAAGTATGGAAGGAAAAAGGCTCTAAGTGATTCTGTCACTTTTTCTCTTTCTCTCCTTCTTTTTGTTGTGTTTGCATTACTTCTGTGTTTTGCTTTCTATTTGAGACAGTCTAGTTTTTATACATTACTTTATTTGACACGATTTTGTTTAGTTGTTATTCAGTTTCATTTTTTTTTATTTTGTTTTTCATTCATAAAAATAAAAATAATTTATTTTTGAAAAATTAGAAAAATAGAAAAACAGTATAAGTTTATGTACACTGGTACTTGTGTACCTTGAAAGGCCAATAAAGAAAATTTTCTAAACTTTGTAACTTTTGTAACTTAGATGAGAATCTCTATGCACAACTAAGTAAGTAAGCTTTGTGGCTCTTTGTTGTGATGAGTAAGGTTAAGTGATTTCTTATACTTAACACTCATATCACTCTTTTTTGATAGGAAGGACTAGAAAATCCTAAGAGAAAGACATAAATAACCATCTCATCATTGTTGCCCACCAATCATAAAATGACATCTGTATGCTTCGGTATAGCAAAAGTGCAATGTCAAAAAGCTTAATATAATTGGGTATCTCTTTTTTCTCTCTTATATGCACATGCATGATATCCTTAGTAAAAGAAAAATAAGCAAAGAAAAATAAAAGCAAAAAGATCAAAATGCTTTATATATGATTGCAAGTGTGTATTCTAGAAGATATGGGAGTTATAGGATGTACCTCAAAGGTGATAGTTCTCATCAAACAGTTATGATCATGTGCGAGTTAAATTGATTTACTCATATCTTAAATCGTCATAACATAGAGACACTTATACAATCTTGTGATGTTTTTTACATGCAACATGCAATATTCTTTACTACTTTTGATACATGTGTAGGTATAATGTGATTTGTCCATCACAAGGTTTACATGTGTTAATGTATGCTCACTAAATTGTCTTAACCTGTTTTTGAAATATAAAATTGATTAGACTTGTTTAGTGTGTGTGTGTTTTGGATCTAAATGCATAACATTTTTCTTGATGAGAGATGTTTTTGAGAGCTTAAAATGTTGGCTGAATCCTTGGTTGAGCAGCATGCTTGATTGCATTCATATTTGTGTTTTTCTCTTCCTTGAAAAACTGTTTTAAGCAATCTCGATAACTTCTTGATAGCTCTCGATAGCTAGGCTATCTATCGAGACCTTTCAGCTTCTTTTTATCACATTCTCAATAGCTCTCGATAGCTACTTCAATCAATCGAGAATTTTTCTGCCTCCTCGATAGCTTATTAATAGCTACCTCGATCCATCGAGCTTCATTGTTGAGAAAACCTCTTGTTAGATCTTCGATAGCTGGTTCGATAGCTAAAACACACCTTTTTAAAGCCCCATAGCTCTCAATCGATCAAGATTTATAAAGCTTCTATATAAGATTTCCTTGTGATTTCAGATCTATTCTCCTCGATCTCTCTCGATTGCTTTCAGTCCTTTCACCTCCCAAACACCTCTCTCTCACTCTAAACTTCATTCACAAGAGACTTTCGACCTAAAGATCATCATCTTTCATCTGGTATGATCTTTTCGCTCATTCTATCATGCATTTCATGTTTTCGGACCTAACTTTTGGGATTTTTGAGAAATTTTGGGATTTTTCAAAACTAATGAGGTTCTTGTGAAATCTTTGGGATGGGTCTTGTTTAAATGGTTTTTAAATCATCATACATTGCATCACATATACATTATAACAATGTTTCATGCATTTTAGATGTGTGTTTACTTTGTTATTATGCTATGTGCTGGTAGGTTTGGATTGGGCTGAGCCCATGATGTATTTAAATTTGCATGTCACATGTTCATTCATTTTCATGCATACGTATCTTCAAGTTTTTATATTTGTTATATGGTATCTTGTTGGTGTTTTTTTTATTGTCTCTCTCTCTCTCTCTCTCTCTCTCTCTCTCCTCTCTCTCTCTCTCCTACTTAGGTTAGTTACGTCATGGCACCTAAACGTAAATCCACTCCATCCCAAAACTCTCTTCATTCGGGCATCTTCTTCTTCTTCTCCTTCTGACCCCACTCCATTTCACATATGGTTCAGTGATGAGAAGGCCAAATTAGACTTCTTGGAGAACTTTTCATAACGAGGCATTCATTCAGAACGCCAAGTTATCTAGTTAGATTTTTCTGACACTGACCTACCCACTATCATCTATAGTAGGGGTTGGGGAGTCACTCTGTGGCATCCCGGTCATGTACCCTTCCGTGATCATACAGGAGTTCTACTCCAATATGCACAAATTTAATTATTCTATACCCCAGTTTGTCACTTGCATTTGGGGTATACGCATGGTGGTTTCTCCAGGTATTGTATTTGAGGTACTACACATTTCTAAGGTAGCACATCCTAACTACCCTGGCGGTGAGCATCTGAGGACAATGTCCAAAGATGAACTCTTGTCTTCTTTTTGTAAGCCTCCTTTTGGTTGGGGTGATTATCAGTACACCCCTTGCTTGGCCTTTGCTAGAGGTCTGAGATTTCTGAACATGGTTATGACATTCGTTCTCCATCCATTGTCTCACTATAACACTATCATAGAGACTCATGCTCGCTTTTTATTATCCATCATTGAGGATCTTTCAATTGACTTTCCTTCTCACTTTATACTCTACCTTATAGATGTCTATAACGATACGACAACTCGTAATAAGCTCATTTTTCCTTC
Source organism: Castanopsis chinensis (assembly GCA_032878915.1). Classification (NCBI taxonomy): domain Eukaryota; kingdom Viridiplantae; phylum Streptophyta; class Magnoliopsida; order Fagales; family Fagaceae; genus Castanopsis; species Castanopsis chinensis. The sequence continues at coordinate 3,020,510 of JAVQMG010000096.1, forward strand.
GACTATCATGCGGCTCCTTCATCAATTTTTAGTCTCCTATCCTAAGTCTCCCTACTTCATGTTCATGTGTGCCATTGATGCCGCTACCGTTAAGCGAAGTTTTGCACAGCTTCACTAAAGGCGAACTCAAACCGAGACGGCTGCTCCTCCAGTTTCTATCGCTCCATCCACCTCTGCTTCTTCGTCTTCAACGGATGGAGTGACACTTGAGGACATCATGGCATAGCTTGTGCGAATGGATGCTCGCCTTGACACTCTTAGTAATGAGTTGTGTCAAGTGAACACTCGTGTTAGTCGTATCGCAGGACAACAAGCTGTCATGGGTGGTTTCACAGTCGCTTCTTCTCCACCTCCACCGGTGTTTGAGGATGAGTGTGACGATGGCTTCGGCAATGATGATGTTGATAAGTATGATGATGCTGGCTCACTTAGTGATGATGAGATGTCTACTTGATGTACTTACCCTTTGTCACTCATAACAAAAAGGGGAGAGTAGTTTTGGATATAAGAGTAGTCATACTCATAGGAGGAGGGTTAATATAGGATCTTTTAGATAGGGGGAGTGTTCATATTTTGAGAGATATAGTGAGGACTTATGTATCTTTATTTTTCTCTCTATTTTAGATACATTGTTCATGTACCTTGTACATGTTGATATATATATATATATATATATATATATACACATTTGAGGTTGTTATTACAGTTTTTTCACCTATCTTTACAGGTATTGTTTCTTTTCTCTATTTATACACATGTTTCTTATTTAATGTATGCAATCTTATATTTCTGTTTCACACTAAGATACCTTGATGAATTTTGTTTTTAAAGTGTTTCAGAAATACAGGTTGTCAAAGTCTTCTTACCATAAACTCTCTTCTTGCAAAGTTTTTCAAGAGTTTGTGTTAGGATAGATTTTATTGTATTCAACAAGTGAGTATGAGTTGAGTGATTTATGACTTCTCTCATATGTTCATTTGTTCAATGTGGTTTTGTCACAGATTGCTAAAGGGAGAGATTGTTAGGATATATGTGATTCATGTTAGGAACATATGTCAACATTTTATGTAATTGATTAATCGTTTGACAAGACGCACTTTACTTGTAATTGGATAGATCTAGGATATGTTTAATACTTCAAGGAACAAGGTTTCAAGTTCAAGTGTTAAACCCGTGCAAGTTTGTCCAAGAATCAAGCAAGAAAGTGCTGGATTTTAAATCTCAATAACCAGCTCGACAGCTAGTATCTATCGATGTTTAAAAGCTGCTAAAGCCCGTGGCTTGATAGCTATCTCGATAGATGGTTATCTGTTAAGACATATGTGTTTCATTTGTTTAGAACATATGTCATTCTTTTATATAATTGGCTTATCCTTTGACAAAATGCACTTAACTTGTATTTGGGTAGATCTAGGATGATTTTAATACTTCAAGAAATAATATTTCAAGATCAAGTGTTAAAGCCATGCAAGTATGTCCAAGATTCAAGCTGAGAAGTGCCAGTTATTAAAGCTCAACAGCTAGCTCGAAAGCTTCATCTATCGAGTTTCAAAGAAGTTGTTCAGCCTTGAGGCTCGACAGCACCTCAACACCTCTAGCTGTCAAGATTTACAACAAATAGATTTTGAAATTCTGTTTTGATTATAATCTATGGATGTGTCTTTGGGCATTCTTTTCTTCTAACCCTAGACATATAAAAGGATTATTTTAAGAGCCAAAAATGTGGACACAAGTTGCACAAGCATTGAGAAATCCTTGTTCAAGCAAGTTGTGACCTGAGACAAAAGTTCTTGCGCTAGTTCATCTCTTTTGTGAAGAAATTGCTATGTCTTTGCACCATAGGGTTTTGTAACCAAGCATCTTCTTGATCTTCATTGTGTGGATGAATTGAAGAATTTTGCAGCCAACAACTTTCTCTAGTTGGTGATTGAAGTCATGTACTAGGAGCCGTGCGTCAAAAGGAGAAATTATCACTACAGAACAAGCCCAATTGGGTATTGGGGTAAGGGTTCAACTGAAAGTTGGTATAAGGTACTAGAATTCTTTTACTTGTAACCGTTTGTTGTGATAATAGTGGAATTTCGAGAGTGGTGACTTTAAAATCACCCTGTGGGGTTTTTGCCGTGTAGGTTTTCCCCATTCGAAAACAAATCACCTAGTCATTTAGTTTCCGCTGCATACTTAGTTTAATTGGTGATTTGTTTGTGGTACTACGTGCTTTGCATGTTAATTGGATTAATTAATAACTTGGCTAATTAATCAACTTAATCCATCACTAAGGGTCAATACGTTTTTGGCCTATCAAGTGGTATTAGAGCGGGCACACTCTAATTAGGGTTTAATCTTAGCTGTGTGATCCATTGATCCCTGCTGTCATGGCTTTAACCGGCTTGAAGAGATCTTTGTTTTCAAATACATCTTGTTTTTCTTATCTCTATTTGTTTGAATGTCTCAAAAAATACAAGTCTAAAAGTTATTTGAATTCTCTTATGATGGCTATTGGAAAGGATCTCAGTTTAAACAAGAAGAAACTAGACTGTCTCAGAATGAAAATGTGCAAAGGAGTCTGTCTGAGAAGAGTGAAAATTAAAAGCCTAGCTCGAAAAAGGCAGATGAGAGAAAACACCATTCCCACTGACCTGTTATCTAAGCATGAAGTGTGTTTTATGATGAAGTCTGCTTTTAAAGTTATGAACACGTGCTTGTGGTACCTTAACAATGGTTGCTCAAGACACATGATTAGAGACCGATCTCTCTTCAAAGTCTTCGAGTCTAAGAAAGGTGGCAATGTCACTTTTGGTGATGGAAGCAAATCACAGATAAAAGGAAAATGAATTATCTCTCTACCTGGAATACCCGACATTGCAAATGTTCTATATGTGGAAGGCCTAAGGATGAACCTGCTGAGTATAAGTCAGATATGTGATCAAGACTTCATGGTGCTATTCTCCAAAAGGAAGTGTCTTGTCATGGATGAGTCTAGAAAGAAACTCATAAGTGGTGTTCACACTCTAGACAACTGTTATGGATTGGTTCTTAATGATGATATTGTGTGCAATAGCATTCGGTTGCCAAATGAAGATCTATGGCATCAACGGATGGGACATGCGAGTTACAAACATCTCTCGATTGTATCTAAGCATGAATCAGTTTTAAGGATGCCAAAGCTTAGTAGACTGAACAATATGGTGTGTGGACCATGTCAACTTGGGAAACAGACGAAAGCTAAGCATCCGGGTACTCAGACATCAGCTACATCTAGACCATTGGAACTACTACATTAAATCTCATGGGTCCAACTAGAACCTAGTCTCTTGGAGGTAAGAGATACATCATGGTTGTGGTAGATGACTTTACTAGGTACACTTAGGTCATTCTTCTAAGATCCAAGTCTAATGCTCTTGAGCATATTGAAGCATTGTGAACAAGACTGTAGAATGAAAAAAGCCTGAAAATTGACTGAATTCAAAGTGACCATGGTAAAGAATTCGAGAACTTACATATGGAGTCCTTTTGCATAAGATCAGGTATATCTCAAGAATTCTTTGCTCCTATTACTGCTCAGTAGAATGGTGTAGTAGAAAGAAAGAATAGGGTTATTCAGGAGATGGCAAGAGCAATGTTGCACAGTAAGGATGTGGCTAGAAACTTATGGGGAGGAGACATTAACACTGCATGTCATATGGTGCATAAAGTGTATTTTAGACTCGGTACCAAAAAGACTCCATATGAGTTATGGAAAGGAAGAAAGTCGAATGTGAAATATTTCAGAATATTTGGAAGTACTTGTTTCATCCTAAAGGATAGAGAGAATGTGGGAAAGTTTGATTCCAGAAGTGATGAAGGGATATTTCTGGGATACTTCTCCACAAGCAAGACTTATTGAGTATATAACAAAAGAACTATGAAGGTTATGGAAACGGTGAATGTTGTTATTGATGAGTCTTCAAACTTTTGTTTTGAGAAAATTAATGAGGAACTCCCTAAAGAAATTCTTCCAACTAAACCTAGAGAAGCTCAAGAAATACTTGAACAAGAGCCCACATCCCCAAGTACTCTCGGTACTCCTAGTGTTGTAGAAGAGTCAACAGATATGCCTACTTCACCAAATTTTGAATCTCATGAAGAACAAAGACCTTCCTCCAAGATCAAATTAAATCATCCTCTATAAATTATTGTGGGAAACATGAATGAACTCGCATTAAGGAAACGTACAGTTGATAAATGCGTTACTAACTTTGTGTCTTATTCTTGTTATTTGTCACAGGTTGAACCCACTAAATTTGAGGAAGTTCTTTAGGATGAAAGTTGGGTTGAAGCAATGTACGATGAACTACTTTAATTTTAGAGGAATGATGTTTGGACTTTAGTTCCTAGACTGGAGGGCGAGCATGTCATCGACACAAAGTGGATATTCTACAATAAGACTGATGAGGAGGGCAATGTGATCCGCAACAAGGCTTGACTTGTAGCTCAAGGATACACACAAATGGAGGGAATAGACTATGATGAAACATTTGCCCCAGTTGCTTGCATGGAGTCTATTAGAATTTTCCTCACCTTAGCTTGTCACTTAAAGTTCAAGCTTTACCAGATGGATGTGAAGACTGCTTTCTTAAATGGACTACTTAAAGAAGATGTCTATATGGCTCAACCAAAAGGATTCATTGATCCACACTTTCCGGATCATGTGTTGCATCTCAAGAAGGCACTTTATGGATTAAAGTAAGCACCTAGAGCTTGGTATCATCGGCTAACTCAATACTTGATATCCCATGGGTTTATAAGAGGAAAGACTGATCAGACTCTCTTCATCAAGAGAGAAGATGGCGAGCTGATGGTTGCTCAAGTCTATGTTGATGACATCATCTTTAGATTAACTAAGGATGAAATTGCTCACGACTTCTCAAAACTCATGCAAGTAAAGTTTAAGATGAGCATGATTGGAGAGCTGTCTCACTTCCTTGGATTGCAGATTCGTCAACAAGATTCAGGTATATTCATCTCTCAATCTAAATATGTTAAGAATCTTGTGAAAAAGTTTGGTTTAGAATCTGCTAGTTCTGTTAGAACCCCTATGAGCCCAAATGTTAAACTCACTATTAACTTGTTAGGTAAAAGTGTAGACTCATCACTTTATAGAAGCATGATAGATAGTCTTCTTTACCTTACTGCTAGTAGACCTGACATTAGCTACAGTGTGAGAGTATGTGCTAGATATCAAGAAAATCCTAAAGAGTCACATATGATTGCTTTGAAAAGAATCATAAAGTATGTCAAAACTACTACCAACTTTGGTGTGTGGTACAACAATGACACAAATGATGTCTTAGCTGGATATTCTAACGCTGATTGGGCTGGGAATACTGATGATAGAAAAAGTACATCGGGGGGTTGTTTCTATGTGGGTAATAATCTTGTCTCTTGGATGAGTAAAAAGCAAACTCCATCTCTTTATCCATTGCTGAAGCTGAGTACATTGCTGCTAGTAGCTGTTGCACCTAACTCCTATGGATGCAAAAACTCCTCCATGATTATAGTATTTGTCAAGAGCATCTCACCATCTACTGTGATAATACCAGTGCCATCAATATCTCTAAGAATCCAGTTCAACATTCTCGAACTAAACATATAGGATTCGACATCACTTCATTAGGGAGCTTATCGAAGATGGTACTCTCACCCTTGAGTTTATTCACACTAATGACCAGAAGGCTGATTTGTTCACCAAACCTCTAGATAGTAAACATTTTGAATTCCTTCATCAAAACATCGGTGTCATCTCCATGGATTGATCTCTTTCTATCTTCCTTTCTCCTCATGCATTTGCATCTAGTTTTATGCATTAATTTTTTTTTTAACATGTTTTTGTTTGCTTATTTTCAGTTTTTGTTGAAAATTAAAAAAAAAAAAATACAAAAACAGTGTGGTAGTGTACATTGGTTCTTGTGAACCTTAAAATGGCCATTGAAACAGAGTTTTTTAAATTTTGTATCGCTTGTAGCTTAGATGAGCATTGCTTAAAATGGCCATTGCTTATGCTTCGGCATAGTAAAAGTGCAATGTCAATGACATCTTTATACTTCGGCATAGCAAAAGTGCAATGTCAAAAAGCTTAACATAATTGGGTATTTCTTTTCTCTTTCTTATATGCACATGCATGGTTTGCTTAATAAAAGAAAATATGCAAAGAAATAAAAGCAAAAAGAACAAAATGCTTTAAAATATGATTGCAAGTGTGTTTTCTAGGAAATGTGGGAGTTATAGGATGCACCTCGAAGGTGATAGTCCCCATCAAATGGTTATGATTGTGTATGAGTTAAAGTGATTTTCTCATAGCTCAAATAGTCATAACTCTGAGAAACTTATGCAATCTTCCGATGTTCTTCACACACAACATGCAATATTCTCTGCTATTTTTGATACCTGTGCAGGTACAATGTGATTTGGCCATCACTAGATTTACATGTTGCTAGGCCACAAATGCGTTGACCCCTTGTGATAACTTAGATTAATTAATTAGCCCAGTTTTTAATTAATCAAATTAACATGCAATATCACGTGGCAGCACAAACAAATCACCAAACTAAGTTAAGCAGCAGAAAATAAATAACACGGTGATTTGTTCACGAATGGGGAAAACCCTTACGGCAAAAACCCCACCGGGTGATTTAAGGTCACCACTCCCGAAACTCCACTATTATCACAACAAGCAGTTACAAGTAAGGAATCCCAAGTACCTCACCAACCTACAGTTGAACTCTTACCCCAATATCAATTGGACTTGTTCTGTAGTGACAGCTTCTCCTTTCAATGCACGGCTCCCAAGTACGTGACTAACCAGATTTGATGCGCGGATCCCAGTACGCGGCTTACTCCTTTGCACGAATCCCAATACGTGACTAACTCCACAGCAACCCTTTGATTGTTGTAGTTGATTTGCAGTAGCTTCACATAGAAACACCAATAAGATCTTCAATGTCGGTGCAAGAGACTTTGCTTGGTTACAAAAACCTAAGGCGTACAAGAAACGCAGCAAGAACTCTTTCTTCTGTAGGAGGAGGCTAGGGTTTCAAAAAGAAAACCTTATGAAGCTCTCTAGGGTTTTTGGTTTTTCTTTTTCCACCTCCTTTAAATAGGAGCTTAATGGGCCCTCCTATTCCAAATAGGTTTACACAAACCTTGGGTTTTCCTAGTCCAATAAGAATTATACAAACCCATAAACAAATAGCCTTTAAAATAAAAACGTTGCTGGCTATAATCTGAAACCCGTAAGCTCGATCGATCGGGACATCTGTCGAGCTTTAATGAATCTCGACAGATCGAGCTTCTGTCGAGGAGGTATCGAGACCTGCAGTTTGCACTTTTCTTGAGCAGTTCTTGAGTAATCTTCATGTCTTCAATTTAACCACTTGTAATGATCATCTTGAACCTACTTAGATTTACCCAAATACAAGTAAAGTGCGTTTTGTCAAAGGATATGCCAATTACAAAATATGTCCCTAACACATGTCTTGATGTATGCTCACTAAACTGTCTTAACTTGTTTTTGAAATATAAAATTGGTTAGACGTGTTTAGTGTGTGTGTGTGTGTGTGTTTTGGAATCCATGTGCTTAAAATTGTTGACTGAGAGATGTTTTTGAGAGTTAATCTGATGTTTGGATCATTGGTTGAGTTGCATGTGCGATTGCATTCATGTCTGTATTTTTCTCTTCTTGAAAACTCTTTTAAAAGTTGGCTCGACACCTCCTCGACACCTCCTCGATACCTAGCTGTCTGTCAAGCTTCTTAGCTTTTTCTTATCGCAATCCCGATAGCTTCTCAACACTTGGTAGATCGATCGAGGAATTTTCAGTCCTCTTGATAGCTTCTCAACAGCTGGTGGATTGATCGAGCTTTTATTCTCGTGTCTTTGTTTTATTCCTCGACACCTTCTCGATAGCTCTATCGATCGACGGTTGTTTTTCTCTACACCTTCCTCGATAGATGTCTCGACACCTCTTGATACCTGTACTTGTCAAGATTTACTAAACCTTTATATAAAGGTTCTGTGCGATCCGGTTCTTATTATCTCTCGATCTCTCTCTCGATAGCACTGTCTCTTCACCTCCCAAACCTCTCTCTCTCACTCCAAACCTCTACCCAAGGTTTCTTCAAGCTTCTTTCAAGTATTTCTTCACTTGGTAAGCTTCTAATCTCTCTTTCTTCATGCATTTCATGTTTTGAAACCTAGCTTTTGGGGTTTTTTTAAAATTTTGGGGTTTTTCAAAATTGATGAGTTATTGTTGCAATTTTTTGGATGGGTTTTGTAGATTTGATCTTAAAAACTCCATGCATTGCATCACATTAGCATTCTAACAGTAATCTCATGCATTTAAATGTGTGCAAACTGGTTGTGTGAGCATAGGTTTGAATTGGGCTTAGCCCATGATGCTCTTCATATTGCATGTCACATGTTTATGCATTTCTCATGCATACGTTCTCTCTTTTCAATATACTTGTTATATTTGATTTGTTTTGGGAATTTTTTTGTGTTTTTTTTCCCCTTTCTTTCTGTTTACGTTGGTAGTGTCTATGGCACCAAAGCGTAAGTCCTTTCCGTCCCAGAACCCTCTTCGTTCTAGGACTTCTTCATCGCAGCTTCAGCGCATGGATGCTCGCCTAGATATGCTCTCTACAGAGTTGTATCAGGTGAATGTTGGTGTTGGTCGCATTGCTCGGCTACAAGCGACCATGGGCGGCTTTGCTCCTGATGATGGTGATGACGACGATGATTCTTTGGATGATGTTGATGGAGATGCTAACTCTACCGATGAGATGTCTACTTGACACTCTACGCTTTGTCACTAGTGACAAAAAGGGAGAGTAGTTTTGGATTATACGAGAGTAGTCATTCTTAGGGGGAGAGTATGTATAGGACATTTTTGATAGGGGGAGTGTTGTTGTTTTAAGGAATGTAGTGAACATTACATGCATTTTTTTTTCTTTTCTTTCTTGTTGGAGATACATTATTCTTGTACCAAGGTCTTGTGACCATTTTTTTTACATACATGATGTTTCTCAAGTGGTATATATATACATGATGATGTATGTTTCTTTCACCTATCTTTACATGTGTTGTTTCTTTTCTTTTTTTATACACATGCTTCTTATACTTGTATGCAATCTATTATTTCTGCTTCACACAAAAATGCCTTAATGTGTTTTGTTTAAAGTGTTTCAGAAATACAGGTTGTCAAAGTCTTCCATGCCATAAACTCTCTTCTTGCAAAGTTTTTCAAGAGTTTGTGTTAGGATAGATTTTATTGTATTCAACAAGTGAATATGAGTTGAGTGATTTATGACTTCTCTCATATGTTCATTTGTTTGTTGTGGTTTTGTCACAGATTACCAAAGGGGGAGATTGCTAAGACATATGTGTTTCATTTGTTTAGAACGCATGTCATTCTTTTATGTAATTGACTAATCCTTTGACAAAATGCACTTAGCTTGTATTTGGGTAGATCTAGGATGATTTTAATACTTCAAGAAACAAGGTTTCAAGATCAAGTGCTAAAGCCATGCAAGTATGTCGAAGATTCAAGCTGAGAAGTGCCAGTCATTAAAACTCGACAGCTTTATCTATCGAGCTTTAAAGAAGCTGTTCATCCCCGAGGCTCGACAGCTGCTCGACAGCACCTTGACACCTCTAGCTGTCGAGATTTACGAAAAACAGGTTTTGAAATTTTGTTTTAATTCCAATCCATGGATGTGTCTTTGGGCCTTCTTTTCTTCTAACCCTAGATATATAAAAGGATTATTTTAAGGGCCGAAAATGTGGACACAAGTTGCGCAAGTATTGAGAAATCCTTGTTCAAGCAAGTTGTGACATGAGACAAAAGTTCTTTCCCTAGTTCATTTTTTTTTTTGTGAAGAAGTTAATGTGTCTTTGCACCATAGGGTTTTGTAACCAAGCATCTTCTTGATCTTCATCGTGTGGATGAATGGAAGAATTTTGCAGCCAACAACTTTCTTTAGTTGGTGATAGAAGTTGCGTACTGGATCCGCGCAATTGGTTAGTCACATACTGGGAGCCGTGCATCAAAAGGAGAAATTGTCACTACAGAACAAGTCCAATTGGGTATTGGGGTAAAGGTTCAACTGTAGGTTGGTATAAGGTACTGGGATTCCTTTACTTGTAGCCTCTTGTTGTGATAATAGTGGAATTTCAGGAGTGGTGACCTTAAAATCACCCGGTGGGGTTTTTGTCGTGTAGGTTTTCCCCATTCAAAAACAAATCACCGAGTCATTTAATTTCCGCTGCATACTTAGTTTAATTGGTGATTTGTTTGTGCTACCACATGCTTTGCATGTTAATTTGATTAATTAATAACTTGGCTAATTAATCAACTTAATCCATCACTAGGGGTCAATACATTTTTGGCTGATCATTATCTATCGAGGTTTATGAAACTCAGTTTTTCAGAGCTGTTTTTCATCCAATCCGTGAGTATGTGTTTAGGTTTTCTTTTCTCACAACCCTAAACATATTTAAGAATTATTTTATGGATCGTCAAAGGTGACACAAGTTGAACAAGTGTAGAGCAAAGTTTTGTTCACACAAATTGTGATCAGAGACAAAGTTTGCCCTAATTCATCTTAAGGAAGCTGCTATGTCTATACATCGTAGTGCTTTGTAACCAAACAACTTCATGATCTTCATAGTGTGATGAAAAGAAGAACTTTGCGGCCAACATCCTTCTCAAGTTCGTGATTAAGTCGCGTACTGGAATCCGCGCATCTTTTGGTTAGTCATGTACTAGGAGTTGTGCAATACAAAGGAGAGATTGTCACTATAGAACAAGTCAAATTGGGTATTGGGGTAAATGTTCAACTGTAGGCAGGTATAAGGTACTGAGATTCCTTTACTTGTAACCATTTGTTTTAATAATAGTAAATTCTCAAGAGTGGTGATCTTAAAATCACCCCGACGGGTTTTTGCCTTGGAGGTTTTCCCCATTCGTAAACAAATCACCATGTCAATTTATTTTCTGCTACATATTTATTTAGTTGGTGATTTATTTGTACTGCCACGTACAATGCATGTTAATTTGATTAATTAATTAAACTTAGCTAATTTATCAATTAACCTATCACAAGGGTCAATACATTCTTGGCCTATCACCACCCTTGAAGGTTTAGATCATTAATACCTTTGATGACTAGAGAAGGCAGCAACTTTTACAACACTGGATCTTGAGATTCTTCAAGGAATAACATCGGCAAAAGACATGAGAGAGATTTTTGGGTAAAAAACCCTAGATTCGAAAGAGGCGCACTTTTCTCTCTTTGAAAAGCCTTATAAAAAAATGCTTAGGGTTTACTTTATATACTAGTAATGTTTTACTTGAAACCCAATACGTTTAAGTAGAGTTTAGGCTGCAATAGAATTCTGCAGATATGTGTTTCGATCAGTTGAGCTTGTCTTTCGATTGATCGAACCAGGCAAATTTCGAATCCTCTTTTCTGCAGCTTGCTTGTTCTTGGATCTTGACTTGTATCATCTTAAGCATTTTCTAATAATACCTATAGACTCTAAGATCTATATCTAGACAAGTTTGTTGTTAGGACATATGTAGTTCAAGTCTGTGAACATATGTCGCTATTTTATGTAATTGACTTATCCTTAGACAAAACGCACTTTACCTGTAATTGGGTAGATTTAGGAAGTGTTAAACACTTCAAGAAACTTGGGTTCAAGATTAAGTGTTGAAGCCGTCAAAGTCTGTCCAAGAAATAAGCAAGGAAGTGCCAGTTTTTAAAGCTCGACACATACCTCGACACATGCATCTATCGAGCCTTAAGAAGCTGTTTTGCCCCGAGCCTCGACAGCTTCTCGACACCTCTCGACACCTCTATCTGTCGAGAATTAAAGAAAACAGATTTCCAGTTCTGTTTCAAGTCCAATCTGTGAATGTGTCTTTGGGACTTCTTTTCTCCTAACCCTAGACATATAAAAGGATTATTTTAAGGGCCGTAAAAGCGATGCAAGTTGCACATTCATTCAGAACTTCTTGTTCATGCAATTTGTGATCTGAAAGAAAAAGTTCGTGCCCTAGTTCATCTCTGATGATTTGAAGAACTTTGTAGCCAACAACTCTCTCTCTAGTTGGTGTTTGAAGTCACGTACTGGGATCCGCGCATCTGGTTAGTCACGTACTTGGGAGCCGTGCATTGAAAGGAGAAACTGTCACTATAGAACAGGTCCAATTGGGTATTGGGGTAAGAGTTCAACTATAGGTTGGTAAGGTACTTGGGATTCCTTGCTTGTAACTGCTTGTTATGATAATAGTGGAGTTTCGGGAGTGGTGACCTTAAATCACTCGGTGGGGTTTTTGCCGTAAGGTTTTCCCCATTCGTAAACAAATCACCGTGTCATTTAATTTCCGCTGCATTACTTAGTTTGGTGATTTGTTTGTGCTGCCACGTGATATTGCATGTTAATTTGATTAATTAATAACTGGGCTAATTAATTAATCTAAGTTATCACAAGGGGTCAACGTGTTTGTGGCTTGACAAGTGGTATCAGAGCAAGCACGCTCTGATTAGGGTTTAATCCATTGTGTGTGATCCATTTGACCCCTGATGTCATGGATAGAGGACAATCTCTTATTATACCTCCTTTATTTAATGGCACTAACTATGCATACTAGAAAGTACGCATGAGAGCTTTCTTGCAGTCTTTAGATGAGAAGGTGTGGCAAGCTGTGGAGATAGGCTGGACCAAGCCTACAGAAGCGCCGGCCGACTGGGATGATGCTAAGATCAAGGCGGCAAACTTCAACAGCAGAGCATTGAATGCCCTATTCAGTGCAGTCACCAATGAGGAGTTCAAGAAAATTTCTTCAACCGAAACTGCTAAGGAAGCATGGACCATCCTCCAGACAACCTATGAGGGCACCAAGGCTATCAAAGATTCAAAGCTACAAAGGCTCACCACACGCTTTGAAGAAATTAAGATGGAGAAGGATGAGTCGTTTGATAAGTTTTATGCCAAGCTTAAGGACATAGTAAACTCAGCCTTTAATCTTGGGGAAACCATCCCTGAACCCAAGATAGTAAAAAAGGTGCTTAGATCGCTGCCTGAGAGATTCCATGCTAAGATCACGGCGATCGAAGAATCAAAGGATATTGATAGAATTCCTTTGACTGAGTTGGTTAGAAACTTGCAAACCTATAAGTTAGGGCTGACTAGGTTAGGCAAGTCAAGCAAGGGCAAAAGTTTGGCACTAAAAGCCAAGAGCAGTGATACGGATGATTCTTCAGATGATGATGATTCCAAGATGAAGTCCTACATCATAAGGCAATTCAAGAAATTCATGAAGAATGCAAATGGAAAGGGCTTCAATAAAGACCGTAGACAATCCAGTTCTTCACAACTCAAGAATTCTGATAAAGGGAAAAAGGATGTCAAGGATGGCGGTCAGTACACTGTTCCCACTGGACCAAAATTCTTTGGGTGTCAAGGCTTTGGACACATGAAACAAGAGTGTCCTACGTACCTTAAGAGCATAGGGAAGAGCAAGGCACTTGCTGTTACCTTAAGCGACACGGAGCCCGAGGACGATTCCGAAGATGAAGACGACGGAATCTTGAATGCCTTCATTGCCATTGTGAATCCTACTGATGGGGTTACTGAAGAAGTGGATGAAGAGAAGGAATTGGTGGAGTCCAAGTGTGAGATTATGGATGATCAAGATGATATCCACACCGCCTATGAGAAACTGTACAAGCTTTCTGAGAAGCATGAGAAATTCTATAGGCTGGCCACCAAGAAGCTCAGTGATGTGAAACTCAACCGTGAGGAGCTGTCCACAAAGGTTGATGAAGCAAATCAGACCATTGGAGCACTGAGGTTCGAAAACAATTTCTTGGTTGAAAGGACCAAGAAGCTTGAAGCGGAGCTGTTTCAAGTCAGAGCACAACTGGAGAGGACGTCAAATGCAAAGCTAGACAAGATGCTAGGTGCTCAGAGATCTTCTTCAGACTGTACTGGATTAGGGTATGAATTCTCTCTTTCTAATACTCCTACTGCTAGCACTACTATGTTTGTTCCACCTGCTAATAACATTGAAAATGAAAATAAGAATGTTAAAACTGGATTAGCTAGTGAGAACGTAGACAAGGGCAAGTCCATCCTAGGAGCACCCCCTAAAATTGAGAAAAGGGAATCTAGAAACCCTAGGAATAAGAAGGCTAACTCTCAAAAGCCCAAACAGAAGAAGCCACATCTTTGTTATCATTGTGGTGTTGCCGGTCACACTTGACCAAATTGCTATAAGTGGCGTGCCACTCAACAGAGCAATGGCATGATAGCATCTGGAAGCCAGAATCAGCTTCAGTCTTATCTCGCTCCTCTTGGAGACATTCTTAAAGCCATCATGTTCCTTTCGAACTTGAATGGTTCATATTCTTCTCCCTCCTCACCGGTTCAAGAGTCGACCAAAAGGAAAGGTTCTTCCAAGGTGTGGAAGGCAAAGGGATCTAAGTGATTTTAGTCACTTCTTCTTCTCTCTCCTGTTTTTGTGTGCTGCATTACTTGTGTGTTTCTTTACTGTTTTGAGTCAGTCTAGTTTTATGCATTGTTTTGCTTTACATGTTTTTGTTTGTGTGTTTTCAATTTTGTAGTTTATTTTTGCTTTTCTGATAAAAATAAAAAAAAATTGAAAAATTGAAAAATACAAAAATAGTGTGTGTTTGTGTGCATTAGTTCATGTGAACTTTTAAAATGGCTATTGAAACAGAGTTTTCTAAACTTTGTATCACCTGTAGCTTAGATGAGCATTCTTCTGCACAACTAAGCAAGTGAGCTTTGTAGCTCTTTGTTTGTGATGAGTAAGGTTAAGTGATCTCTTCTTCTTAACACTCGTATCACTCTTTTTGACGAGTTGAACTAGAAAATCCTAAGAAAAAGGTATAAATAACCATCTCACCACTGTTACTCGCCAATCATAATATGACATCTGTATGCTTCGGCATAGCAAAAGTGCAATGTCAAAAGCTTAACATAATTGGGTATTTCTTTTCTTTCTCTTGTATGCCCATGTATGATATGCTTGTTAAAAGAAAATATGCAAAGATATAAAAAGCAAAAAGATCAAAAATGCTTTAAAATATGGTTGCAAGCATGTTTTCTAGGAGATGTGGGAGTTATAGGATGTACCTCGGAGGTGATAGTCCCCATCAAACGGTTATGATTGTGTGTGAGTTAAAGTGATTTTCTCATATCTCAAATCATCATAGCAATTGAGACACTCATGCAATCTTGCGATGTTTTCACACACAACACGCAATATTCTTTGCTATTCTTGATACATGTGCAGGTACAATGCAATTTGGCCATCACAAGGTTTACATGCGTTAATGTATGCTCACTAAACTGTCTTGATTTGTTTTTGAAATATAAAATTAGTTAGACTTGTTTAGTGTGTGTGTGCGTGTTTTGAGATACATGTGCTTATTTTTCTTATTGAGAGATGATTTTGAGAGCTTAATGTGTTGCTTGGATCTTTGGTTGAGTTGCATGCATGATTGCATTCATGTCTGTGTTTTTCTTCTTCTGAAAAAATGTTTTCAAAGGCATCTCGACACCTCCTCGATACCTCTCGATACATAGGTGTCTGTCGAGCTTCTTAGACTTTTTCTTATCGCAGTCTCGATAGATACCTCGATACCTGCTGGATCGATCGAGAAACTTTCTGTCTGCTCGATAGCTTCTCGATAGCTTCTGGATCGATCGAGGTTCCTTCTTGGTTGATTCTTCCTTCTCGACACATGAGCTCGATAGCTTCATCTGTCGAAGTGCTTTTTCTCGATAGCTGTCTCGATAGCAGGCTCGACACCTCTCAACACCTGCAGCTGTCGAGAATTACTAAAGGTCTATATATGGGTTCTTCGCGATTTCTGTCTCATTTCGGTCGACCTCTCTCGCTCGAAAACTCCTTTTCTCTCTTCCAAAACATTTCTCTCTCCCTCCAAACCTTTTTCAAAGGCTTTCTCAAGTGTTCTTCGATCTTCATCACTTGGTAAGCATCTCATCCCTCATATTCATGCATTTCATGGTTTTAAAACCCTAGGTTTTGTGTTTTTGAAAATTTTTTGGGAGTTTTCAAAATTGTTGGGGTTTACATGAAATTCTTGGGTTGGTTTTATAAATTTGATCTTCAAAACCACATGCATTGCATCACATTAGCATTCTAATTGTATTTTCATGCATTTAGATGTGTGCCTACCTATTGTGTGCTGTTAGGTTTGGATTGGGCTGAGCCCATGATGTTTTTATGTTGCATGTCACATGTTCATGCATTTTCATGCATACGTTCTTTCCTTTCAATATTATTCTGCCAATATTGAACTGTTTGGAACTTTTCTGTGTGTCTCTTTTTCTTCCCCGTCTCTATGTTTGCGTTAGTAGTGTCTATGGCACCTAAACATAAGTCCATTCCATCCCAGAACCCTCTGCGTTCTAAGGGATCGTCATCTTCAGATACTACTCCTCTTTCTATTCGGTTTCGTGATGAGAAAGCCCATAAGGACTTCTCGGAGAACTTCTCTAAACAAGGTGTTCATTCGGAACGCCACGTTGTCCTGGCAGACTTTGCTGACACCGACCTTCCCGATGTCATACACAGTCGGGCTTGGGAGTCACTGTGTGACGTCCCGGTCACATGTCCACTCGTGTTGATACAGGAGTTTTACTCCAACATCCACGGGATAGATTCTTCAGTACCTCTTTTCTACTCTTGCATCCGAGGTACGCGCTTTGTTGTCACCCCAGAGTTAGTCTCTGAGGTTCTCCATGTCCCTAGGGTGGATCACCCTAATTACCCTAGCTGTGAGCGTTTCTGGACTGTGTCCAAAGACGAGATGATCTCGGCGTTCTGTGAGCGTCCTTCCTCTTGGGGAGATCATTTGTACACACCATGTCGATCTTTTGCTAAAGGTCCTCGTTTCCTTAACATGGTGATGACTTTTGTTTTGCACCCACTTTCTCACTGCAACTCTATTACAGAGCCTCGTGCTCGGTTTTTGTTGTCCCTCTTAGAGGATCTTTCTATAGACTTTCCTTCACACTTTATCTTTTCCATCATAGATGTCTATAGAGATACGGCCACCCGTGATAAGCTCATTTTCCCTTCCGCTATCACGAGGATTCTGAGCCGTTTTTCCATCCCATTCCCTTTGTCCGATCCTTACCATGTCATGTCTGCCATAGACGCCGCTACCGTAAACCGTAGCGAGGCACAGTTTCGATCGCGACAGTCTGATGGTGCCACTATCTGCTTGAGCATCTGCTTCTTCTTCGAGCGACGTCACCTTAGGAGACATCATGGCGCAGCTACAGCGCATGGATGCTCGCCTAGATACACTCTCCACGGAGCTGTATTAGGTGAACGTCCGTGTTGGTCGCATTGCCAGGCGACAGGCGACTATGGGCGGCTTTGCACCAGAGGCTTCTCCTCCGCCACCTCATGTGTCGACTGAGACTGAGGCTGATGATGATGGCGATGACGATGATGCTTCTGACGATGATGATGATGGAGATGCGAGCTCTTCGGATGAGATGTCTACTTGACACTCTACCCTTTGTCACTCGTGACAAAAAGGGGGAGTAGTTTTGTATGAGAGTAGTCATGCTTAGGGGGAGTGTTAGCATAGGACATTTTTGTTAGGGGGAGTGTGGATTGAGGGATGTAGTGAGGTGATCATATATATTTCTTTTTCTTTTCTTATCTTTTTAGAGATACATTGATCATGTATTGACATACATTGTATTTATTCTCTTCTTATATATGATGATGTATGTTTTTCTTTCACCTACCTTTACATGTGTTGTTTCTTTTCTATCTTTATACACATGTTTCTTTACTTGTACGCAATCTATTATTTCTGTTTCACACAAAGATGCCTTGATGTGTTTTGTTTATAAGTGTTTCAGAAATACAGGTTGTCAAAGTCTTCTTGCCATAAACTCTCTTCTTGCAAAGTTTTTCAAGAGTTTGTGTTAGGATAGATTTTACTGTATGTAACAAGTGAGTATGAGTTGAGTGATTTGTGACTTCTCTCATATCTTCATTTGTATGTTGTGGTTTTGTCACGGATTGCCAAAGGGGGAGATTGTTAGGACATATGTAGTTCAAGTCTGTGAACATATGTCGCTATTTTATGTAATTGGCTTATCCTTAGACAAAACGCACTTTACTTGTAATTGGGTAGATTTAGGATGTGTTAAATACTTCAAGAAACTTGGGTTCAAGATTAAGTGTTGAAGCCGTCAAAGTCTGTCCAAGAAACAAGCAAGGAAGTGCCAGTTTTTAAAGCTTGACACATACCTCGACACATGCATCTATCGAGCCTTAAGAAGCTGTTTTGCCCCAAGCCTCGACAGCTTCTCGACACCTCTCGACACCTCTATCTGTCGAGAATTAAAGAAAATAGATTTCCAGTTCTGTTTCAAGTCCAATCCGTGAATGTGTCTTTGGGACTTCTTTTCTCCTAACCCTAGACATATAAAAGGATATTTTAAGGGCCGTAAAAGTGATGCAAGTTGCACATTCATTCAGAACTTCTTGTTCATGCAATTTGTGATCTGAAAGAAAAAGTTCGTGCCCTAGTTCATCTCTGATGATTTGAAGAACTTTGTAGCCAACAACTCTCTCTCTCTAGTTGGTGTTTGAAATCGCGTACTGGGATCCGCGCATTTGGTTAGTCACGTACTTGGGAGCCGTGCATTGAAAGGAGAAACTGTCACTATAGAACAAGTCCAATTGGGTATTGGGGTAAGAGTTCAACTGTAGGTTGGTAAGGTACTTGGGATTCCTTGCTTGTAACTGCTTGTTGTGATAATAGTGGAGTGTCAGGAGTGGTGATCTTAAATCACCCGGTGGGGTTTTTGCGGTAAGGTTTTCCCCATTTGTAAACAAATCACTGTGTCATTTAATTTCCACTGCATTACTTAGTTTGGTGATTTGTTTGTGCTGCCACGTGATATTGCATGTTAATTTGATTAATTAATAACTGGGATAATTAATTAATCTAAGTTATCACAAGGGGTCAACGCGTTTGTGGCCTGACATTTGTGTTCACAGTTTGCCAATTATTCTAAACTTTTAGAACCTAACAGTATGAAATAATAGCTTTTATACTAAGAGTCTTGTAGTTCAATTTGCAGAAATATTGATAATTCAAATCATCTCTCCCCATTATTGTAAGTTGTAACTAACGCATTATGAAAATTAAAAAATACATAAATTGTGGTTCAAATTAAATTAACATAAATTGTCAAAGTTTTCAAATTTAACTCATATATCCATGTGTTCAACCACAAAATTTTCTTGAATACAAAATTATATTAACATAAAATTTTTTAAAAAAATATGTGACGTCTCAATTGACATAAGTTCTATTCTATTAATTGGGATGGTGGAAAAGTTGAAAGTTAAAAATTGATAGAAATTTTTTATTTTTCCACCATTTGTGTTTGGTAATAGTGATGGAAAAGCAAAAGGATATACATTAAATTATTATTATTATTATTATTATTATTATTATTATTATTATTATTATTATTATTATTATTATTATTATTATTATAAAGAGCCCAGAAATGGGTATTAGGTTGTGGGCTGTGTCCAAGGACATTAAAACATCCATGGACAGGTAGACAATAGTAAGGACATACAAGTTAATATTCCGTGGAAGAAGTCTGGTCATGAGGGGTTGGGATTGTAGTCCAAGGAGAAGTACCTCCTTGGCTAAGCAGATTAGAGGTTAGAGGTTCAACCTTTAGTCAAGAACATGGCACCAAATGATCACACTAGTAAGGATAGGCATCAAAAGAGGATAAGACAAAGGAAAGTTGAGAAATATCTTGGAGAAAGCTGCTACCACGACTTTGAATACTCTGCAACTAACTCTCTAGCCACATTAATGTGGACATGATACCTAAACAGTAAACTTCAGCCTTACAGCAACCCACAAAGACTTCCGGAAGGTGCTGATAGGATAAGGATCAAAACCAGTAATTTAATCTACACGTGGAGGGCTGAGATGAAGTGAAGAAGGGGAGTATAAAGAAGAAAAACCACATTACAAGGGGGATCATTAGATAATCTATAGAAAAACACCGTACACTCAAGAATTGTAATTATGCTTAAGTGAAAGAGAAATATATAAGAACTGCCTTCTTCGGACTTTGCTGAGGAGGATTTTCCTTGCATAAAACTATTTATTCCTACTTTCTAGTATAATTGAACCTACTGTGATTGTTGTCGAACTCTTAGAAGTATAATTTCTAGCCCACTCTCTACAAATTCATTGTATTGGGCTCTTTCGGCCTTTGTCCTTTTCATTTTTGGGCTTGAGAAGCAAAACGTGCCCTTACAATTATTATGCACTTATTTTATTTTGAAAACTAGAAAACAAGTACTACATTTTCATTAAGAATTTTATTCACAAATTTATTTTCCATGTTTACCTCATTCTAGAGCATTTGTGGATTCCAAAAAAAAAAAAAAAAAAAATTATTGAGCTTTTAAGGAGTAATTTGTCACCTTATTGTAATTTATTTTAACCTTAATTTGTCACCTTATTGTAATTGATTTTAAACTTATTTCTAAGCCTTTTTTTGTGAGTTCAAAATGGAATGGGGGATTCTAGCCTTTTACTCCTATTTTTAAAAATATTTGGCAATATGCCTCTGTTTTCAAACTATTTAGATCCATGCCCCTATTTTGAAACTCGATTTCCTCAAAATCGAGTTTCAATGAAGAACTCGATTGGTTTAAAATCGAGTTATGCCCGATCAAACTTAAAAAAAAGTTGCATGGAACTCAAGTTCCATTGAAAACGCCGCTATAGGTGTTATCGAACACTGCTATAGGTGTTACTGAATGCCGCTATAGGTTTTGGGCTGATCAAACTTAAAAAAAAAAAAAAAAAAAAAAAAAAAAAAAAAAAAAAAAAAAAAAAAAGTTCCATTGAAAACATTGCTATAGGTGTTACCAAACGCCACTATAGGTTTTGGGCATATCACACTTAAATGCCGCTATAGGTGTTACCGAACACCACTATAGGTTTTGGGCTGATCAAACTTAAAAAAAATTGCATGGAACTCGAGTTCCATGAACTCGAGTTCTATTGAAAACGCTGCTATAGGTATGGAACTCGAGTTCCGTGCAATATATTTTTTTTTTTAAGTTTTATAGCCCCATACTCGATTTTTTTACCAATCAAGTTTTTTGATTGAAACTCAATTTTAATAAAATCGAGTTTCAAAATAGGGGCATAAACCTAAATAATTTGGAAATAGGGGCATATTGCCAAATATTTTTAAAAATAGGGGTAAAATTCCAGAATCCCCTAATGGAATGATCATAAAGAAATGGAATGAACTTAAACTCTTAAACAAGTGAATGGATTCCATCAATTAAAACTCCCAAATAAGGAAGGAAAAAGAATATTATAAATTTTTTATTTTTATTCCTTTCTATTTCATTATTTTCTCTGCTTCCAAATGAGCTGTAAGTCATCAAAGCAACTGTGGGCTGAGAACTACTACTATAATAGTATGAGCATATGACAAACATGTGTAAACTGGCACCTTTTTTGGATTCATATTGAGTATCCACAAAATTGTCACTAATTAATTGGATAATCAAATTATTTAAATCACATATATTATTAAAAAAAAAATTATATCAGTTCGTTTTCTACTACTTCCTAGTGTAAAAGAAGAGGTAGGAGCCTTATCTTATGGTGCACACCCACACACACTCTGTCACTCTCCTTGGCAGCTCTCCTCTTAAAATCCACAATTGGAGCTTGCTAGTGCTGACATCCTAACTAATCCACATCCAAGAGAGAGAATTGGACTAATTTCAACAAAGCTTGAATTCCTTTCTCGTTTCAAGGGTCTCTCTCTCTTTGCGAATTTTCATTCTGATTATTTGTTATAGCATTAGCAACATATTTTATATCTCAATTTCCATTTCAAAAAAAGTTATGATGGGTGATAAGAATAGCTAATGTGGGAAGTGATAATTGATTAGAAAGAATAAGAAAAAAGAATTTTGATGGCCTTGTTTGAATAGTTAAGCTAATTACTAACTGGATGTTTTAATCTTTCAATTTTGTACAAACCCTTTTGCAATCTGCGGTTGCATTGTAAACACCAACTCCAAATCTTCAACTCCACAGCATAAACCAAGGAGCTGTGGGCACATATATTAGTACCCTGAAAACTAAAAATTAGGCTGTCAAACTTGAAAAGTAGATTAGTATCGCCTGCTTAGGATTAGATTGTAAGCCATCTTATTGTCTATTTTTTTTTTTATTTGCAAGTTTTACCTGAATTACCTACTTATTTCATTTAATTTTAGTTTATTTTTCCGAATATTTACGAGTCCTACACAAGCCACCTACATAAGCTCAAGGGCGAAGGCACGTTATCCTTGGGAACCCCCCCTAAATTTTTTTAAAACCTCTATAATAATAGGAAGAAATAGTCTCAGACCTTCTTATTTAAGAGCTGCCTCCTAGGAGAAAAGCTTGGCCCCACCTCCAATACGTCAACCATAAAAATTCTCCACTAATCCCTACTTTTCATCTTTTGACATTCCTTTCCTCCTTTAAAACATGTCAGTCATATCCCACACTTTTTTTTTTTTTGGGAGTGAGACCATATCCCATAGCTATTAATGGACCTATGTTGTACTGGTGTGGGAATTATCATTAGAGATTAGAGAGACTGTGAGGGTATAATATTAGACTATTAGTAGGAACTAGTGCTAGGCAGAAAATTCAAGATAATTTTTGAGCTAATGGGCATCTTGTTGATAAAGTCCACACTCTCCTATCCATGTGCAGGTCTTGGAGTTTTAGTATAGTCCCTTTTTAAGTTCGTTAATAGGGTAGCCAAGCTATTAGCTTCTTATGATAGGTAGGCAACGGGGATAATATTAGATAGATAGAAGTAATTCCTCTGTTTTCAACTACTCTAGATGTTGATGTACTTGTTACTTTGGCTCAAAAAAAAAAATTTTTTTTTTTCTTTAAAAAACCTCATTGAATTGAATTTAATTTCCCTTAAGAATGATAATTTTGTTTGCATTTTATTGGTCATGAAAAAATAATGTTTGAATTTAATTGGAGAACCCAGTGTACTACACTTAAAGCATTATACTTAAGTTTTATATTTTCCCCAAACTATTACAATATCCCCTTCCTATTTATTGCCACCCAAAAAACTCTCCTCATCACTCGTTGCTCTCTCTTCAATTTCTCTTCATTAATTCTTCCTTGTGATGCTCTCACTTAATCACATTTTAATTAGCTTCTCTCCCTTCCTTAAGAAAGAGTTTTCTTATCTAAAGCTTAGAAAATATTGAGAGGTACAAAATTCTTCTTCTTTCTTGTTGATCTTTTAGTTTGATTCCTAATTATTTATCTTATGATTTATGATCTTCTTCGCTAGTTCAATATCTATTTAGTTGAGAGGTATGAAATTGATTTTGAATTTATTGTTGACCATAGCAGTCTAATTTGATTGAATTTAATTGCTATTTATTTTATGGTTGCTTATAGTGACTTTGTTATATTTAATTTATATGAATATTATTTCTTGTAAATTTATTCTAGTTTTTCTTAGATTTAATTTTTTTTTTTTCAAAAACTAATCTAGGAAGACATGTATGAATGTATATATGTCATACTTTGTATTTTTCTTGAATTGCAAATCAATATGATAGTGTTACCTCGGCTCCCCAACCAAATATTCCTGGCTACGCCACTGAATAAGTTGTTCCTAAATAGATACATAGGAACCACGATTGAAATAAGTTAAACAAGAGTTGGAAAGATATCAAAAATTAGATGGCTAACTACAATCAGGGGTTAACCAAGCTCTGTAAACTAACATAGTTCCGGGAAAAGTACCATATCTACATTCTTGATGGAGCACTCTTACTCTGGCTGAACCTTGTTATGAAGCTTCATTTCCGTATGGTTGTGGCAACACTACTTAATTGTCAAACGGGTAATTAGTTTCTCGATGTAATTAATTTAGTTAATTTTGATAGGCCAAGAATGTGTTGACCCCTTATGGTTAATTAACCAATTAATTAGCCAAGTTAATTAATTAGGTCAATTAACATGCAATACGCGTGGTAGCACAAAAAAATCACCAACTAAGTTAAATGCAGCGAAAAAAAAATTTGACACGTTGATTTGTTTACTAATGGGGAAAATCTCCAAGCTGAAAACCCCACCGGGTGAATTTAAGGTCACTACTCTTGAGAATCCACTATTATCAAAACAAGTGGTTACAAATAAAGGAATCCCAGTATTTTATACTAACCTACAATTGAACCTTTATCCCAATACACAATTGGACCTGTAATGTAGTGACAATCTCTCATTTTAATGCACGACTCCCAGTATGTGACTAACCAATCGATGGACGGATCTAAGTACGTGACTAACACACCAACTTGAGAAGGATGTTGGTTGTAAAATTCTTCAGTTCATCCACACGATGAAGATCAAGAAGCTTCTTGGTCACAAAACCCTACGGTGTACAAATGCAACAACTTCTTCAAGAGAAAGATGAAATAGAGCAAATTGTCTCTTGCCACAATATGCTTGCAACAACAAGTGCAACAACCTTATGACAGCCCTTAAAATAATCCTTATATATGTCTAGGGTTGTGAAAAAAGAAAACCTAAACACATAGCTTGGATATGCGTGAAAAACAGTTCTGAAAAACTGATTTTCATAATTCTCAATGGATATAGCTGTCAAGCTTATTTGTTGAGCATCACATTTTAAATCTCGATAGATACATTTGCCAAGCTTTAAAACACAATACTTTTTCACATGATTCTTGGACAGATTTGAGTGGCTTTAATACTTGAACTTTAACTTTTGTTCCTTGAAGTATTAAACACATCATAGATTTACCAAATTACAAGTGAAGTGCGTTTTGTCAAAGAATTATCCAATTCTAAGTGACATATGTTCTTAACATGATCCACATATGTTGTAACAATCTCCCCTTTTGGCAATCTGTGACAAAACCACAATAAACAAATAAAATATGAGAGAAGTCATAAATCACTCGATTCATATTCACTTTTTTAATACAATAAAATCTATCCTAACACAAACTCTTGAAAAATTTTGCAAGAAGATAGTTCATGGCATGGAAGACTTTGACAACTAGTATTTCTAAAACACTATAAACAAGACTCATCATGGCATCTTAGTGTGAAATAGAAATAAAAGATTGCATGCAATAAATAAGAAGCAAGTGCATAAAAAGAGAAAAGAAACAACACATGGAGAGATAGATGAAAGAATGTAATAACAACCTCATCAAATATATAGATCAAATAAATACAAGGTTTGTTATCGCTAAGTGGTCATAAGATAGATAGTACAAGAACAATGTATCTAAAAGATAAAGAAAAGAAAAGATACAAAAAGTCCTCACTGCATTCCTTAGAAAGATAAACACTTCCCCTAACAAAAATCTCTTATACTAACTCTCCCCCTAAGGACATGACTACTCTCATACCCAAAACTACTCCTCCTTTTTGTCACAAATGACAAAGGGCAAGTCACTTAAGCAATCATCTCCTCGTCACCAGAAGAGCTAGCATCCTCATCCTCATCATCATCATCATCATCACCATTGGAGACACTGTAATTGTCCTCATCCTCAGATGCCTCTAAAGAAGGAAAGGGAGATGCCACGAAGCCACCAAGGCGAGCCTGTCGTCATGCAATACGACTAACACAGGTGTTCACCTGACACAACTCATCACTAAGAGTGTCAAGGCGAGCATCTATGCGCTGAAGTTGCGCCATGACTGCCTTGAATGTCACACCACCCACGAAAGAAGAAGGTGTGGAGGTAGAAGGAGCGAAAAAGGCTGGAGGAGTTGAAGTCTCAGTCTGTGGTCACTTCGATCGAAGCTGGGCCTCGCCCTATCTAATGGACGTGCCACTGATGGCACCCGACAGATGCATGGTAAATGATCCTTGTGATAGCAGAAGGGAAAATAAGTTTATCATGGATTGTCGTATCCTTATAGACATCTATAAGGGAGAGTATGAAATGAGAGGGAAAGTCAATGGTAAGCCCCTCAAGGAGGGATAATAAAAAGTGAGCATGAGGCTCAGTAATAGAATTATAGTGAGACAAGGGATGTAAAACAAATGTCAATACCATATTCAAGAACCTTGGACCTTTTGCAAAGCCCAAGCAAAGGGTGTTTTGACAGTTACCCCAAGATGAAGGTGTCTTATAGAAGAGAGACATGAATTCATCTTTGAACATAGTTTGTAGATGAGGACAACCAGGGTAATTAGGATGTGATACCCTCGAGACATGTAGCACATTGAAGATAAGCTCCGGAGTGACTACTATACGTATACCTAGAACAAAAGTGAGAAAGCGAGGTATGGAAGAATCAAATCCGTGCATATTGGAGTAAAACTCTTGTATCATCACAGAGGGACCATTGACCGGGATATCATAAAGGGACTCTCAACCCATACTGTGAATGATAGTGGGTAAGTCAATATTGGAAAAATCCGAAAGGACGACCTAATGCTTTGAATGAATGCCACATCTAGAAAAGTGACAGGCCACAAATGCGTTGACCCCTTGTGATAACTTAGATTAATTAATTAGCCCAGTTTTTAATTAATCAAATTAACATGCAATATCACGTGGCAGCACAAACAAATCACCAAAACTAAGTTATGCACCGGAAAATAAATAACATGGTGATTTGTTCACGAATGGGGAAAACCCTTATGGCAAAAACCTCACCGGGTGATTTAAGGTCACCACTCCCGAAACTCCATTATTATCACAACAAGCAGTTACAAGTAAGGAATCCCAGTACCTCACCAACCTACAGTTGAACTCTTACCCCAATACCCAATTGGACTTGTTTTGTAGTGACAGTTTCTCCTTTCAATGCACGGCACCCAAGTACGTGACTAACCAGTTTGATGCGCGGATCCCAGTACGCAGCTTACTCCTTTGCACGAATCCCAGTACGTGACTCACTCACCAACTTGAGGAAGAAGAATGTTGGCTGCAAAGTTCTTCACTTCATCAACAATGAAGATTAAGAAGCACTTGGTTACAAAACCCTAAGGCGCAAAGACGCAGTAGCTTCTTTTTGAGAGAATAAGGCTTCGGTCACCTTTTGCATATGTTCTCCTTGTATTCTCTTATGTGACGGCCTCAAAAATATGCCTTATATATGCCTAGGGTTGTGAGAAAAGAAACCCTACACAAATACAAAAGCCTGGCCCAAAAATCAGATCTGGAAATCTAAATTCCCGTAACCTCGATAGATACCTCGATCGATCGGGCAGCTGTCGAGCCTCATTAAATCTCGATAGATACCTCGATAGATAGCTCGATAGAAAGCTATCTGTCCAGCAGCTATCCGCAGGTATCCAGCAGCTATCCGCAGGTGTCCACCAGGTGTCCAGCTTTAGTACACACTTTTTCTTTACTTGTTTCTTGGTCCAATCTTCATGACTTTAATACTAAACTTGAACAACATGTTCTTTGAAGTATTAAACACATCCTAGATCTACCCAAGTACAAGTAAAGTGCGTTTTGTCAAAGGATTAGCCAACTACATAAAATAGCGACATGTGTTAACAAACTTGAACTACATATGTCCTAACAAAAAGTTCTCCAAAAAGTCTTAACTGGCCTTCTCATCACGAAACTGAACATGAAGAGGAGTAGAATTAGAGGAAGAAGATGCCTCGGAAAAAAAAGGGTTCCGGGATGGAGCAGACTTGCACTTGGGTTCCATGCACTAACCATCCGAGAGAAAGAGAAAGAAAGAGACACGCAGAAGAGTACCAACCAAAAACAAATATCAAAAGGAAGAAAAGAGAGGTATGTATGTATGAACATGTGACTTGAAACAAAATAAACATCATGAGCTTAGCCCAATCCAAACCTACCAGTATACAAGATTTCAACATATAAAACACACATCTAAATGCATGAAACATGGTGAAAATGCAAATGTGATGCAATGTATGAGTAAATAGGATCATTTAAACATAACCCAACCCAAAAATTACACAAAAAAAAAAAAACTCATCAATTTGGAAAAACCCCAAAAACTTTCAAAAGCCGTAAAAACCTAGGTCTAAATGAATCAAATGCATGATAAAAAGAGAGAAAAGATACCATACCAGAGGAAGAAAACAAGCTTTGGGCCAAAAACAAATGGGGAAGGTGAAGAGGTTGAGTGAGAAGTGTTTGGGAGAGGCAAAAGAGTGTTTCTATCAAGAGAAATCGGAGAGAAATGAGAAAAAAATTGCATAGAAACTATATATAGAAAAACAAAGCTCGATGGATCGAGAGCTATTGAGAATCTGTCGAGCACTAATTCTCGACAAATTTAGCTATCGAAGTGCTATCGAGAGCTATCAAAGGCAAAGAAAGCTCAATGGATCGAACAACTATCGAGGAGCTATTGAGCAAACAGAAAATTTCTTAATGGATCGAGAATCTGTCGAAAAGCTATCGAGAAAAATTCTAGAAAGCTTCAATGGATCAAGATTACATTAACTTTTGTCGAGAAAGGAAGATCAAAGATCTCGATGGATAGCTAGCTATCGAGAAGCTATTGGGATGTGCAAAAACAGTTTTTCAAAGAAAAGAAAAACACATAAATGAATGCAATCAAGCAAGCTACTCAACCAAAGATCCAAACAATATTTTAAGCTCTCAAAAACATCTTGCAACAAAAATAAATGTCAAGCATTTAGATCCAAAACACACACACACACGCACACACACAAGTCTAACCAATCTTATATTTCAAAACCAAGTTAAGACAGTTTAGTGAGCATATATTAACACATGTATTCCTTGTGATGGTCAAATCACATTGTACCTGCATATGTATCAAAAGTAGCAAAGAATTTGCGTATTGTATATGGCAAAAAAAATCGCAAGATTGTATAAATGTCTACATGTTATGATGATTTGAGATACGAGAAAATCAAGTTAACTCACACACAATCATAACTGTTTGATGGAGATTATCACATTTAAGGTACATCGTATAACTTCTACATCTCCTAGAAGACACGCTTGCAATCATATATAAAGCATTTTGATTCTTTTTTCTTTTAATTTTTCTTTGCATATTTTTCTTCTGAGCATATCATGCATGGGCATATCAGAGAGATATAAGAAATACCCAATTATGTTAAGTTTTTGACATTGCACTTTTGTTATGCCGAAGCATACAGATGTCATTTCATGATTGGCAGGAAATAGTGGTGAGATGGTTATTTATGCCTTTCTCTTAGGATTTTCTAGTTCTTCTCGTCAAAAAGAGTGATATGAGTGCTAAGTACAAGAGATTACTTAATCTTACTCATCACAAACACGAGCCAAAAAGCTCACTTGGTTAGTTATGCATAACAATGATCATCTAAGTTACAAAAGATACAAAGTTTAGAAAACTTTATTTCAAGGGCCACCTAAGGTACACAAAAACCAATGTACACAAACACACATTGTTTTTGTATTTCTTTTTTAATTTTTCAATTTTTTTTTTTAAGAAAGACAAAATAAAGCAAAACTGAAAACAAACAAACAAACAAAAACATGCTAAACAAGCATAGCATAAAAACTAGATGCAAATGCATAAGGGAGGAGGAGGAGGAAAAGAGGAGATCAATCCATGAAGATAACACCAATGTTTTGGCGAAGGAATTGAAACCGTTTGATATCAAGAGGTTTGGTGAACAAATCAGCCTTCTAATCATCAGTGTGAATAAACTCAAGAGTGAGAGTACCATCTTCGACAAGCTCCTTAAAGAAGTGATGTCGAATCTCTATGTGTTTAGTTCAAGAATGTTGAACAAGGTTCTTAGAGATGTTAATGGCATAGGTATTGTCACAATAGATGGTTAGATGTTCTTGGCAAATACCATAATCAAGGAAAAGTTTTTGAATCCGTAGAAGTTAGGTGCAGCAGCTACCGACAACGATGTATTTAGCCTCTGCTGTGGATAAAGAGATGGAATTATGCTTTTTGCTCATCTAGGAGACAAGATTATTACCCACATAAAAACAACCCCCTGAAGAACTCTTTCTATCATCAACATTCCTAGCCCAGTTTGCATCAGAATACGCAGCTAAGACATCATTGGTGTCCTTGCTATACCACACACCTAAATCAGTAGTGGTTTTGACATACTTTATGATTCTTTTCAAAGAAATCATATGAGACGCTTTGGGATTAGCCTGATATCTAGCACACACTCTCACACTGTAACTAATGTTTGCTCTACTAGCAGTAAGGTAAAGAAGACTACTTATCATGCTTTAATATAAAGAAGAATCAACACTTTTTCCCAACAAATCAACACTGAGTTTAACATTTGGGCTTATGGGGGTTGTAACAGAACTAGCAGACTTCTAACCAAACTCTTTCACAAGATTTTTAGCATATTTGGATTGAGATATGAATATACCTGACTCTTGCTGACGAATCTGCAACCTAAGGAAGTTATTCAACTTTCCAATTATGCTCATCTTGAACTTGGCTTGCATGAGTTTGGAGAAAATATGAGCAAGTTCATCCTCTGTCGACCTGAAGATGATATCATTAACATAGACTTTAGCAGCTATCAACTCGTCGTCTTCCCTTTTGATGAAGAGAGTTTGATCAGCTTTTCCTCTTGGAAAACCATGTGAGACCAAGTATTGTGTAAGTCGATCATATCAAGCTTTAGGGGCTTGCTTTAAACTGTAGAGTGCCTTCTTGAGGTACAACACATGATGTAGAAAGTGTGGATGAATGAATCCTTTTGGTTGAGTCACATAGACATCTTTTTTAAGGAACCCATTCAAGAATGTAGTCTTCACATCCATTTGGCAAAGCTTGAACTTCAAGTGACATGCTAGGGCTAGAAGAATCCTGATGGACTCCATACAAGCTACAGGAGCAAATGTCTCATCATAGTCTACTCCTTCAATTTGAGAGTATTCATAAGCCACAAGACAAACCTTGTCACGGATCACATTACCCTCCTCATCATTCTTGTTGCAAAATATCCACTTTGTGCCAATGATGTGCTTACCTTTCAGACTAAGTATTAGAGTTCAGACATCATTCCTTTGAAACTGAAGCAATTCATCGTGCATTGCCTCAACCCAGCTTTCATCTTGAAGAGCTTCCTCAACCTTGGTGGGTTCAACCTATGACAGATAACAATAATAAGACACAAAGTTAGCAACACATTTATCAATAGTACGCTTCCTTAGTGTAAGTTCATTCATATTTCCCACAATAACTTCAGGAGGATGATTTAACTTGATCCTTGAGGAAGGTCATTTCTCTTTATGAGAAACAGAATCAAGTGAGATAGGCATGTCTGCTGAACCTTCTACAACACTTGGAGTACCGGGAGTACTTAGAGATGTGGGCTCTTGATCAACAATTTTTTGAACATCTTCAGGCTCGAGAGGAAGAATTTCTTTGGAGATTTCTGCACTAATTTTCTTAGAACCAAACTCTGAAGATTCATTGATAACAATACTGACAATTTCCATCACCTTTTTGGTTCTCTTGTTGTATACCCGATAAGCCTTGCTTGTAGAGGAGTATCACAAAAATATTCCTTCATCGCTTCGGGAGTCAAGTTTTTCGACATTCTCTTTATCCTTGAGAATGAAACAAGTATGTTAAAGATTCTGAAATACTTCACATTTGGCTTCCTTCCCTTCCATAAGTCATGGGGAGTTTTCTTGGTACAGGGTCTAAAATACACCTTGTTAACCGTATGACACGAAGTGTTAACGACTTCTCCCCACAAGTTTCTAGCCACATCCTTGTTATGCAACGTGGCTCTAGCCATCTTTTGAATAACCATATTCTTTTTTTCTACTACACCATTTTACTGAGGAGTAATAAGAGCAGAGAATTCTTGAGATATACCTAATCTAGTGCAAAAGGACTCCATGTATGAGTTCTCGAATTCTTTACCGTGATCACTTTGAATTTGATTAATCTTTAAGATCTTCTCATTTTGCAATCTTATGCACAAGGCTTCAATATGCTCAGGGGCATCTGACTTAGATCTTAGAAGAATGACCTAAGTGTACCTTATGAAGTCATCTACCACAACTATGATGTATCTCTCTCCACCAAGAAACTCAGTTCTAGTTAGACCAGTGAGATTTAGATGTAGTAGCTCCAATGGTCTAGATGTAGCGGATGTCTGAGTGCCCGAATGTTTAGCTTTTGTCTGTTTCCCAAGCTGACATAGTCCACACACAACATTGTTCACTCTATTGAGCTTTGGTATCCATAAAATTGATCCATGCTTAGATACAATTGAAAGATTTTTGTAACTAGCATGTCCCATCCTTTGGTGTCATAGATCTTCATTTGGCAAACGAATGCTATTGCACACAATATCAACATCAGGGACCAATCCATAACAATTTTCTAGAGTGCGAACACCACTTATGAGTTTCTTTCCAAACTCATTCAACACAAGGTATTTCCCCTTTGAGAATAGCACCATAAAGTCTTGATCACATATCTGACTTATACTCAACAAGTTCACTCTCAGACTTGTTGGGAAATTTAGACCCTAGTTAATAGAATTAATAAGTTTTAAACTCAAGTTGTTAATTAGATTTATTATGAATAAACTTGTTAAAACAAACAAACATCAATATCATGTCACAAATAATATGCAGCAGAAAAATAAATAAGACAAGATATGATGACCAAGGAAAACCAATGAAACCAACCAGTTTCATAGTAAAAAACCTGGAGAGAAACCTTCCCGAAAAGTAATTCACTATAGTAAAGAGAAGTTTCAAATAAGTACAAAACCTTTGTCCCTAGACTCTACAATCTCCGTAGATGAAGTCACAGCAGAAACCTTCTACTGTTTCAGAACCTCTGAACTCTTCAATATATGAACGCCACCCTTTGATGCACAAATCCCAGTACGTGACTCACTCACCAACTTGAGGAAGAAGAATGTTGGCTACAAAGTTCTTCACTTCATCAACAATAAAGATCAAGAAGCACTTGGTAACAAAACCCTAAGGCGCAAAGACGCAGTAGCTTCTTTCTGAGAGAATAAGGCTTCGATTACCTTTTACATGTATTCTCCTTGTATTCTCTTATGTGACGGTCTCTAAAATAAGCCTTATATATGTCTAGGGTTGTCAGAAAAGAAACTCTACACAAATACAAAAACATGGGCCAAAAATCAAATCTGAAAATCTGAATTCCCGTAACCTTGAAAGATACCTCAATCGATCGAGCAGCTGTCGAGCTTCATTCATTAAATCTCGATAGATAGCTATTTGTCGAGCATCTGTCGAGCTATCTGTCTATAGGTGTCCAGCTATCTGTCTAGCTTTAGTGAACACCTTTTCTTCACTTGTTTCTTAGTCCAATCTTTATGGCTCTAATACTAGACTTGAACAACATGTTCTTTGAAGTAATAAACACATCTTAGATCTACCCAAATACAAATAAAGTGCGCTTTGTTAAAGGATTAGCCAACTACATAAAATATGTCCTTAACAAGACCTTCTACATATAGTACATTTGCAATATCTAGCAGTCTAGGTAGAGAGATGGTTCCCTTTCCTTTAATCTGGGATTTTCTCCCATCACTGAAAGTGGCATTACCACCTTTCTTAGACATGAAAACCTTAAAGAGAGATCGGTCTCCAGTCATGTGTCTTGAGCAGCCACTATCAAGGTACCACAAACACGTGTCCATAACCTTAAATGCAGACTTCATCATGAAGCACACCTTATGCTTAGATAACAAATTAGTAGGAATGGTGTTTTCTCTCATCAGCCATTTACAAACAAAACTTTTAACTTTCACTCTTCTTAGACGAACTCCTCTGCACATTTTCATTCTGAGACGATCTAGTTTTTTCTTTGCGATGCTAAGATCTTTTCCAATAATCATCATGATAGATTTCAAATAAATTTTAGATTTGCATATTCTGATACACTCAATTAAGTAGAAATTAGAAAAGCAAGATGTATTTGAGACAAAAGATCTTTTTGTGCCGGTTACAGTCATGACAACAGGGCTCAATGGATCACACAACAAAGATTAACCCTAATCAAAGTGTGCCCGCTCTAATACCACTTGATAGGCCAAGAATGTATTGGCCCCTTATTGTAATTAACCAATTAATTAGCCAAGTTAATTAATTAGGTCAATTAACATGCAATACCGTGGCAGTACAAAAAAATCACCAACTAAGTTAAATGCAGTGGAAAAATAAATTTGACACAGTGATTTGTTTACGAATGGGGAAAACCTCCAAGGTAAAAACCCCACTAGGTGAATTTAAGGTCACCACCCCTGAGAATCTACTATTATCAAAACAAATGATTACAAGTAAAGGAATCTCAGTACCTTATACCAACCTATAGTTAAACCCTTACCCCAATACACAATTGGACTTGTAATGCAATGACAATCTTTCCTTTCAATGCACGACTCCAAGTATGTGACTAACTAATCGATGCACGGATCCAAGTACGTGACTAACACACCAACTTAAGAAGGATGTTAGCTGTAAAGTTCTTTAGTTCATCCACATGATGAAGATCAAGAAGCTCTTTGGTCACAAAACCCTATGGTGTACAAACACAGCAGCTTCTTCAAGAGAAAGATGAACTAGGGCAAATTGTTTCCGGTCACAATATCCTTGCAACAACAAGTACAACAACCTTATGACAGCCCTTAAAATAATCCTTATATATGTCTAGGGTTGTGAGAAAAGAAAACCTAAACACATAGCTTGCATATGTGTGAAAAACTTATTTTCATAATTCTCGATGGATACAGCTGTCGAGCTTATCTGTCAAGCTTCACATTTTAAATCTCAATAGATACATCTATCGAGCTATCTGTCAAGTTTTAAAATATAGCACTTCTTCACTTGATTCTAGGATAGATTTGCATGGCTTCAATACTTGAACTTGAACTTTTGTTCCTTGAAGTATTATACATATCCCAAATCTACCCAATTAAAATTAAAGTGCGTTTTGTCAAAAGATTAACTAATTCTGAATGACATGTGTTCTTAACATGATCCATATATGTCTTAACAAATTTATAAAAATCATGTACGATCTAATGATGCCTTCATATAGTTACAATCATTATTCATCAACAAATATTCCCCATAGTTTACTCATTATTCTTACGTTATTAAGTTTTGCAAATAACTTGTTGTTGTTAACATTTTAATAGACATTTGGTATAATAAATAAGAGGTTGGACCTAAGTGCAATCACAAGCACTTTGGCCCAAGTGATGTATCATGAGTTTAAGTTCCAAAATTGGACCCTCCAATTTGAGAAAATACACCCTATTTGGGTGTGTGTTTCCTCCCACTTATAGCTAAGTGGGTCTCAGTAGTGGGACCCACTCAGTTGTGAGTGGAAGGAAGCATATACCGGAAGCAGGGTATACTTCCTCCTCCAATTAAGAGTAAGGTTATTTACTGACCACCTCTCGTAGGCCCTACAAAAACAAAGGAGTCTTATGCACTGGGTACAACTTTTTATCTACACTTGGCCAAAATAAATAAATAAGTAGTAAATTTGGGATTTCAATTGTCTAGTGATACAATGTTATCATTCTTGTGGGCAATTGTTGTCCCTAAATTCCATGATTTCTATGTTTACCTACCTAAGTATGGTGCGTGGTCCCTTCATCCCTCCCTGGAGTTAAATTGAATCGGTTTATAACTACGTTGAAGATTAGATCATCTAGGAATCCTGTGGGTCAATGGTCTTGCATTCTATTATGACTAACTGTATACTTCTCACCTTTGACCATAAAGATAAATATAAGAAAAGGGATGAGGGTGGCAGTCTCAATCCCAAAGGGATCCCTATGGAATTGAGAGGTGCTTGGTCTAGGGAATTATTAACCACCATGCTCCAAGCATTGGCAAACAAAGAACATTGGCCATGGTAGATGGGGAACATTTTGAAGGATAGTCATTACAATGTACAACACTACAACCTTAGAGTTGTAATTTTATCAATTCCTCATGTTGTTCTAGCTAATAGTAGGAAGTTAGCCTATATGGTAGGGAAACAAGATACCAAAGTTTGTAAGATAATGCAATCTATCCATGAACTTTTCTTGCTTGGTATTTAAAAAAAGAAAGAAAAAAAAAAGATACATATAGAGAAAAGTTGTAGTATTATTTTTATTGTTGACGTGTCAAGTTGTGAATAAAGAAACATCATTTTCACATAGGTCCATTTGTGAACACTCTCATTAGTATTAATCACAACATACCACCTCAACAGTTATGAAACAACTGTGAAAAAATTTGTGTCTATAGACTTTTTTTTTTTAGAATATGTCTCTAGACTTGTTATTTAATAAAATTTTATAAAATAATAAGTTTCTAGACCTATTATTTAATTAAAGGTTATTCAAGCTATTTTCTCATCAAAGTTTATGGTAATATCAACACGGTCCTAAGACTTATCACCTGGTAAGTGGCTCTTATGTAGTTAGTAAAGTGCGGTCTCTATGTTACAAACCAAAAAAGTTTGTCTCCAAAAGAAGGAATCCAAATGAGGCTTGCACTGTTTGGGTTATCTTTTAGTGTTCCTGGCCCAATTTATAAGCAGTTTCTTCAATTTTTTTATTTATACCCTTTTAGTTTTTAGTTTTTATTGATAAAAGAAATGAGGTGAAAACGACCTCATAACTAAACTAACTTCAGGTGGGTTAAGTGACATTTTTCAAACTATGAATAGGCAACGTTAAAAAGGCCTAACTAAATTAAGATGGACAAAGTTTAATTATTTTTACATTATATAAATTGTATTTGTCAAAAATTAGCACTAAAATCCATGATAGGTACATATTTCATTCTTTAAAGTCCCACTAGCATTAAAACATAAAGTATTTTCTTTATTGTCTTTCTTTAAAAAAAAATGGAGGTTGTTGAGTAATTCCTTGTATATGACAACATAATGTTTTTAAGGTTTTAAAGAATGTATAAACTAATAATCAACTTGGTTTGCTTATAGCTAAAATGTTCTCACGCACTTGATGTACACTTTATACACACAATATCTATAGTTTCACACTTGATGTCCACATTTTTTTATTGATATCCAAATTTAAAATTTAAAATAAGTGGAATGTAGGGACAATGTAAACTAAGGAGTGTGCTAGAATCAAAGCCCTAATTCAAGTCAACTTAGCATGGTTTCTTTTAAAAAAAAAAATAAGAAACATGCATGATAAAAAATATGATATAAATGAATTTGAGATTAAACACTCTTACTTCCTAAAGAAAATATTGATCAAATTAAGAGGAATTTATCTCAAAAAAAAAAATATTTTTATCGACCAATAACTGTTGACATAGTGACATTACAAATGGAGAATCGTATTTGACCCAATTGAGTAAGCTCTATATTTGAAGCAATCTGGCTTTCCATGAAGGCAGGTTGCTTTGCAGTAGGCAGATCCAAAATCTCACTCTTAAGCATTGAAATAACAGTAGACACATTTGGCCTATCTCTTGCCAATTCTTGCACGCACAGCAGTCCGATATGTATACATTTCGAAATTTCCGTTTGAAAGCATGGATCCCATATTGCTGGGTCTACCAAAGCCATAATGTTGTTATCGTTCCACAATTTCCATGCCTGAAAAATAACAAGTGTGAAAGACAAAAATTGAAATTGTTCAATATTTTTGAAAGTAGACCATGTCAAAAATGAATAAATAAATTAAATAGATAAAGTAGCTTTTCATTAGAGTTTGACTTAATTTTCTGATATTGTGAACGTTATTAGTTAGATTTACCAATCCAGAGAGGCTCAAATATTGCTCCTTATCGCAAATGCTAGTGTTTCTTCTCCCACTAACAATCTCTAGTAATAGCACGCCAAAGCTAAAGACATCTGATTTCTCTGAAAACAGCCCTCGCATTGCATATTCAGGAGACATATAACCACTACATACAAACATTGAAACACATCCATATTATTTGAGTATATGTGTTGCCATCACCTAAATTTAATTTCAACAAAGTTCTTACTATGTCCCGACGACCCTTTTAGTTTTTACTTGATCTTCATTGCCTCCAAATATTCTAGCCATACCAAAATCCGATATTTTTGGATTAAGCTCTTGATCTAACAAAATGTTAGATGCCTTTAGATCTCTATGAATAATCTTTAGTCTTGAGTCCCTATGAAGGTAGAGCAACCCTCGACAAATTCCTTCAATAATGTTGAAACGTTTTCTCCAATTAAGGAGTTTTTGGTGGACTGGATCTAATCATAAGTAAGCCATATAAATAATGTATGAGTATAAATTTGTATAGAGAAAAAAATATACCATTGAGAAAACAATTTGGGGTAGAGTTAGCACAAAAGTATGCTTCAAGTGACTAAATTGGCACAATGAAACTTATTATTAAAATTTTTTTGTTTTGTTTTATGTACTGACTTACTTGATATTCAAGATAAATAAGTGTATGAACTTACCAAAAAGAATTGTATCCAAACTTTTATTTGGCATGTATTCGTAGATTAACATCTTCTCTTCTCCCTCAATGCAGCAGCCAAGAAGTCTAACAAGATTCCGATGTTGGAGTTTAGAAATCAATGCCACCTCATTCATAAATTCTTCAAGCCCTTGCCCAGAGGCTCTAGACAATCTCTTCACTGCTATTTCTTGTCCATTATGCAATTTACCCTATAAGAAAAGTAAAGAATATCAACACATATATTTTTGAGAGGGAAAAATGAATTCTACATAAGAGACCATTACCCTATAGACTGGACCGAAGCCACCTTGTCCAAGCTTATTAGCCATATCAAAGTTGTTTGTTGCTGTTGCCAATTCTTCCAAATTAAAGATTGGTAGATCTTGGAGTTTCACATCGTTTAGGTAGTCAAACAGTAAACTCTCATTGTTTTTACTTTTCCTTGCTACTGCAAATTATGTTTTTTAGTAATCCATCTTGCAGTGCCTAGTCTCTGTAGCAAAATCAATATATATATATATATATATATAAGTGGAGACCTCATGCAAGAGCGCATGAGATTTTGCCAAGTAGCACTCTAGTTTTGTATTTAGCATTTTTTTTACTTCTTTCTTTAAGTTTTTATTTACAATTACCCAAAAGTTCACATTAACTTATTTTACTAGTTTCTCATTAATATCTTATTAATTGCCTAAGTTTACACCACACTTTTCTCTCTTTTCCCAAAGCCTTCTAAGTTCTAATTGCTAATATTTGAATCATCTGAGTTTCATCCTATATACCCAACCTTCAATCAAATTTTCTTTTCTTTGAAATGCAAAAATGTCTTCCTCATTGAATCCCATTCAATGGAATGCGATTACCTTCCATTTCTTTTTGGATTTGGTACCAAACGCTAGAAATTTGGTTTTGTAAAACCATAACACAAGAGACACGAGTAGGATTACAACCTAGACAACTAGCATAACTAAAACAACATGGGACAAAGGTTGTTTGGGTTTCGAACATGGATGAAAGGGCTTTAAAGTGGGGCTACAGAGATTTGGGTTACCCAAAAGACTCAAAATGCACATCTCGCTCTTGAACCCCAAAGGTACCCTCAAGATTATTTTTGGAGATAAGAAATTCGCTCACCTTTGTTTGATTTTTGTTCAAGAGGGTTTGATTTCTAGCCAAGAGAGAACAGGGGACTGAGAGAGTTTTGCTACTAGAACTCAACGGATGTGAAAGAGAAAGGACTGATGGGTTGAGTTTTCTCATGCTGTGGGAAATTATATTTGACGCTGTTTAGTATTTCTATTAAGGTAACCACGTATCCAAATTTTAAAAGGGTATATCTAAAATAATAATTATCCAAATTTTAAAAGAGTATATAAGGTAATATCTAAAACAATAATTAAAGACTAATACTAATAACTAATCAGATAAAGCTCAGGAGAGAGATAGAGAGACAAAAAATTGTTGTGAATTGTTAAATAAAATGCATTGTTTCATTATATACTACCGAAATAAAAGATCTAAGATTGAAAAAACATTTGAAAGAGAGAGAGTGGAATTTAAAGGGTATCCACCTCCATTATATTGGCCTCCCACCACCATTAAAATGTCTAAACCCCTACAGGTAATTTTTTTTTTCTTTTTAAAATTAAGGGCTTAAATATGATTTAGGTTTTGGTAATTTGGTTGAATAGTTTTTGCTTTGGATATGTAAGTAGAGAGAATATTTGGTGCGCAATATAAAACCATATTGTACCATGGTTTAATTTTAAATTATCTATAAGACATATGTAAATACACTTGTCCACATCATATCTTAATGTTGCATTATTGATGAGTGGAAGGCGGTGTGAAAGTTGAGCATACTTTCATTTCAAGGTATGAAATTTATGAACACAACACAAATTAGTTGATTTTCATAGTCCCGTTACTCTTTTGTATTTACCTTTGGTTTCATGATTTTTTTAAAAATAATTTTAACTTGAGAATGCTACAAAAATGCAGTGAAGCTACTAAACTAATTCTTGATATCTTAAAAAGTATATGTTTCTTTGCTCTAATTTAGTTTACCTTTTCTTTATAATGCATTATATATGTACAATATTATCCAAAACCATCTTACAAAAAATAACATGAAATATCACAAAATTATCTGTATATTGCACGGACAACTTACTAGTTAATGGACAATTGGGCATGTTACCTCTCTTTTTCTTAGCCATCCACCTCCAGAAGAAGAAAGCAGTGCTGGCAATAGCAATTGCTCCAATAGTCACTGTAATTGTGATGATTACTCTCAAATTTCTCTCCTCTTCTGTGTATAAGAAAAGTTTTATACTAATTCAGTCAAAATTAAGTAAAGAAATTTAACATAAAAATATCGAAATCCTATTGCATTTGTTGTAAGTAACCAGTTAACCAAACAAGTGGTCCAACTGCTGGATGATCAGAAGCATAAGATTATACAATATTGTGACTTAAAACAAATGAACTTACCAAATTCTAAATTGGCCAAACGAATTATATATCTGATCCTCCAACAGAGAATTGTCGTAGGTCAATTAGATTTCCACTCCATGACAGACAACCAATGCCA
Source organism: Castanopsis chinensis (assembly GCA_032878915.1). NCBI lineage: Eukaryota > Viridiplantae > Streptophyta > Magnoliopsida > Fagales > Fagaceae > Castanopsis > Castanopsis chinensis. The sequence continues at coordinate 3,061,750 of JAVQMG010000096.1, forward strand.
GTATAATATCCATAAGCTACACAAGAACAGTTCTCCAAACACTGCTTTCGACAATCTTCTTTGTTCACATGATTTGACCACTCTGCAAAGTCTGGCACTTTGATCATCTCCAGTTTTATAAACCCATCTGGTTTTCCTTCTTCAATACTATTGTTCATTCTTTCACACTGCAATGGTGTCCTCCTGACACATCCACTAGTCCAATTTCCTATATTCCATTCCTTAATAATCTTCGGCTCAAACCCTCTCAAACAACTGCAGATTGGTGAACTCAGTAAATCACAGCTTCCAAATGCACCACATGTGCCATAAACATCGCACTCATCTTCTGGATTTTTATGCACAACCTCCCAATCCTCTTTCCCATCATCCCAATATGTAAGCAATCCATTTCCTTGCCAATCCAAAACAACTCTTGACAAATGTAAGGCATCCGAATCAGTAAAAGTTTCAAAAACTGCCCCTTGTTTGTCATCAACCACAATAAATCTAGTACGATATAAAGGATTCCAGTTTGGTATTCCAAGAAAGACCTGACCATTCCATGGACCAGACCGCCAATATGGGTGACCCTCTTTCCAAAGAAAAATTTCAGGAATGTTCGGTGCATCAATGCCTACGGAGAAGCTTCCAATAGATGGATCAGAAGGGCTTTTCCATGATGTCATCTGTACTCTCTGATCTGTCCTTAAATTAGTACTAAGTTTCATGTTTGGCAAGAGGGAATCAGAAGGATGTTGAAAACTTTCCTACAGTACCAGTCCTGAAGTATCAACTTGCAACACAAGGTTTCCGAAATCCCCAAGAGTGGCACTAGAATTGGTTACAGAATTTGAAACATTCGATGACCAAAAAATCTCTGCCTGTCCATTTAGTACCACAAGATTTCCTTCCTTGGATATAGTAAGAATCCCAGAAGAATCTTTGAGTGGTTTCTGTCTATTAGCTACCCATATGACAGTGAATACAGAAATATTATTATACCAGATTCCGAGGTAGCGATTGGTAGAATTTGCAGGGCTGAAGAATCCTAGTCTGAAAGCACTCCCATTGGATATTATGTATTCAGTGTCGTTGATGGATTGAGAAGATCTAATGGTGTCTATGGCAACGGTTAAGTTTAAACAGAAGCAACAAAGGACAGACAACAAGTTTGTCTTGCTAAGAAGTCCCATAACTTGTTCCGAGTTGCTTGTGTGTGAGAATGCAGAACATGTAGCCTTGTTCATCTATTACAAGTTATGATTTTGATTCAATGTTTTCTTGGATAGACGTCAACTCAAGACGTTCAAAAGTCTTACATCCCATAAATGTGTTCAAGTCATTTAAAGAAATTTTCAAAATGGGTCCATAACCTAGCCTTCAAGTTTCTTCTTGCAGCGGCGACTCTAGGAATTTTTCTCAAGGTATTCCTTAAGAAGTATAAATTACACAATCTAATAAAAAGAGAAATTCATATATTGATAACAACAACAATAAAAAAAAAAATACGCAAATACATAAAGTTTACAATTGTCTTCTACAAGTTTTCATATTTCGGTGCATGATAGTCTCATTATCTATGCTACAACATCTCTTTCAATGTACACAACCAAGCAATCATTCTTCCACTAAACGTAGAACAAATTATGGAACAAAATTTAATTTTATTAGCATAAAAAAAAATTGAGGTGTTCCCAAATTTTTTTTGAAGGGTAGACAAATAAAAATTTTTAAATTATTATATAAAAAAAAAATTAGGTTAGGGTGGTCGTGGGACCACCCTGGCCTTAAGGTGACGCCGCCCCTGTCTTCTTGTGACATAAAAGATTGGTTGAGAGAAAGAGAGAGAGAGAGAGAGAGAATTTTGGAAAAACGCATTTAGTACCCGTTTGTTTCGGCTTTTAGAAGCCAAAACGCACTTTTTGAGGGCAAAAATGAAAGTCAAGTGTTTGGTAATGTTTCAAAACGTGCTTTCTCAAAAAAGTTGTGTTTTGAAATGCAAAGAGTTGAGCAAAACATGCGGGTAGGTTTGAATAGCTTTTGCAAACACAAAAGCACTTTTGATCAATATTACCATTGGAAATGCAAAAAATGACCAACATTACCCTTATCTCACTAACCACAAAATACACTAAAAACTAAAGACAAACACAAAAAATAAGAGAAATTACCTGTGAAGATCAAGGTGAAGAAGTGCGTGGGTGTGGGCTGAGAGAAGTATTGAAGATTTTTGGTGAAATTAAGAGAAATTACTTGTCAAGATCAAGATGAAGAAGTGCATGGGTGTGAGCTGTGTGTGGTTGAATTTAGAGAAAAAGAAAAGAAAAAGAAAATCAAGGTGAAGAAGTGCGTAGGTGTGGGCTGTGTGGCTAAATGTGTGGAGGAAAGTAGAGAAAGAGAAAAAAGAAATGGTATGTTCTGGAATGAGAGTGGACGAAATGGTAGTAGTTTGGTGAAGAAGAAAAGTATAAATAAAAGTCAAAAATGAAGATAGGGAGAAGGTAAAGAATACGTGCATGGAGGAGAAAAAAAGAGGAAAAAAATATAAATAATGTGTGGATGAAAGAAAAAGAGATAAAGAGAAAATACAATAAAGAATAAAAAATTAAAACTAAAAAATGCTACTATAATATTTTCACAATATTTTCATAATAAATCTTAAGGGGTCGGTCGTTACTAGCTAATACTAGTGAAAAAATAATAATTTAAATGGTGTGTTCAAATTATAATCAGTAACAACTTACAACGTATGATTTGTTGTGAAAATATTGTAAAAATATTTTTATAACAAATTTTAGTTAACAATATCTTTACAACAAAATTTAGTTAACAATAAATTATTATTGTTATTATTATTGTTATTATTAAGTAGTTTTTTTTTTTAATAAGTATTATTAAGTAGTTGATTTAAGTATGAAATAAACCCCCTTATATATACATTGTCTTTTTTAGTAATTTACAACTCAAACCGCCACTTTTATAAGTGCTAGCAAAATACTCAGCTTTTTAAAAAAGCCAAATTTTAAACCGCACTTTTTGAAAACCTCACTTTTTCAAAAAGCCCAATTTCAAAAAGTTGAACCAAACTCACCCTAAGTGCCCATTTGTTTGCACTTTTAGAAGGCAAAAAGTGCTTTTTGAAACCCAAAAAATTGTATGATCGTGTGGTTAGATTTTAAAAGTAGCTTTAACTAAAAGCTGCTTTTTGAAATTGTGAAGGAAGAGGACTTTGGCAAGGAGAGTTTGGTTCAACTTTTTGAAATTGGGCTTAGTGAAGTTTTTAAAAAATGCGGTATGAAATTGAGCTTTTTGAAAAAGCTAAGTATTAGATAAAAATTATTAAAAAGTGCTTTTTGAAAAAGCTGAATATTTGGCTAATACTTAAAAAAGTGGAGGTTTGAGTTGTAAATTACCAAAAAGAACAAGATATATATATATATATATATATATATATATATATATATATAAAAGAGAATTCTTTGTTTTAATTATCTCTTTTAATGTAAGTTATGGACACAACATTTTTACAAAAATTTCATAATATAGTCTATATGACAAATTGTTAATGGTAGAAAAAAAATAATAATGTCACTAGTAGGTCCAAATGATAACCAATAACAACTTACTGTGTAAAATTTATTATGAGATTATTATGGAAATATTGTATCAATAACACTATTTTTTTCTAAAGAAAATAGCACTAATTTAAAAAGTCCAGAGATATAATAAAATGTGATAATATTTTCACAATACAATTTGTTTTTAGTTGTGCTCAATCCTAGTCTAATAAAAGATTTGATACCTCTCAACTATTTTGAAACTTTTGTGATAATTTATTGTGTTCAAATATAGTTGTAATTTTCATTTTGTAAATTTTCTTGCATTGACATTTATCCCACTCTACCTTTTACTTTTTTTTTAATTCTTTTTTTTTTTTCTCAACCACACGTTTCCTTTCACCCTTATCTTCTTCCACCTTTATATTCCTCCATTCTTATCTTCTTTCTGCTTCTCATTTTCTCTAATTTCATTAAAAATCAATTAAGGTGAGTTTTGTAGTAAAGTAGCACTGAGAGGACCTTTGCAGTAGCATGGAGAGGCCATTTGCAGCACGGAGAGGACCTTTGCAACACGGCGGGGACCTTTGTAGCAGCACGGAGAGACTTGTTCTGTAGCAAAACAGCATGGAGAGGACCTTTGTAGCAACACAGTGGGCAATTTGGTAATTTAACACTGCCTCCAACGGTAATATTAATAAAACATGCATTAGCTTTTACAAAACGCGCATTAGTTTTTACAAAAGGCTCTGAAGAGTTGCCCCTAGATTGGGTCTAACTAGATGGTTACTTAGTGGAGATACAATTTCAGTAAAATAATCAGGGATAATCAAAATATAACTTAACCACCTACATCAATCAAAGAAGCCCTTAACAACTACATTGTTACTGTATCATAGGAGTGGTAAAATAAGCACAAATCCACCCACTTTAATTAAACCCAAACCCACCCAGTTATTATTTGGGTTAAATAGGTATCAACCCAATTAGACCTAGTAATTATTAAGTTTTAACTAAAAACCCATTTAACCCAAAAATAATAAACCCAAATTCAACCAACCCTTAACATTAAAAAAAAAAAAAAAAAAAAAAAAAAAAACCCAGCCCCTCTTTGCCTCATGACTCTCTCTCCTTAGCCCTCAGACTAGGGTTTTCAAATTTTCCTTCATTTTCTCAGCCTCCAATCATGTTTTAATCAGTAAGTTTGCTGTGGTTCTTCAATTTGATTACTAATCTTTTCGTGCTGGTTCAGATTTCACAGTTTCCTTCATTTTCTCAGCCTCTATTCAATTTTCTCTTGGTCTCCCATCTCTTAGCTGCTGTGTTTTGCTCAAGTGAGGACAATCTCTCTCTCTCTCTCTCTCTCTCTCTCTCTCTCTCTCTCTCTCTCTCTCTCTCTCTCTCTCTCTTCATTTTTTACTTGCACCGGTTGAGATAGTGGTAACCCCAACTGGGTCAAAAAGTGGATTTTGTTGGGTCTAACTATTTTGGTGAATCCACTGTAGTAATGCACTTGGGATGTTTGATAAAGAGTCCCAGAGCTTGAAGATTGGTTATGTGCTATTTGGTGGCTAATGGGTTGTGGAATGTGCAGTTGTTTACTGTTGGGTTGTTGACAAAATTTTGGAGTTTAACTTGGCTTTTGTTGTGGAAATTTGAGCTTGTTGTGTTTGAGTCCTGAAGTAATTTTATTACATACTCAGTATCTAATTTTATTACATACTGTGATACTGAGTAATGTCTTTGAATCTATATTTAGATCATTTGGCTTATTGTACTGACTCTTATGCAACATTCTATTTATTAGAAACTAATGTAAGCATTTTGGTAATCTTTTCTTCTATCTTCTGCTAAGATATAAATGCTCTTTGTGACAGACCTATTGCTAGTGCATTGTTTAGATATCTGAAGTTTAAATATGAAATGATCATACTTATTTGCTAGTTCTGGTTATGGTTAATGCTGTTATAGCGAAGTGTCATCGTTCTTTGGTTTGCCATGCCCGCAACTCCTGATGCTACTCGGCACCCTCATGTACAATAATGATATCCTTTGATGTGTCTACAGGAGGTAGCAAAACCTGAGGAGGATGAGGAAGTACTTATTAAAGACCAAGAAGCAGATTTTGCAGTAGTTCATAGTCTTGTGAAGTCTTATGCAAGTGATGATGGCCTTGATGACTGGATATGATTGATTATTAGTCATAAAAGACTATCTATTGGCTTTATTGAAAAGGATAGGAAATGCTAAAATGTTTCTATTGCTTATCGCAATGTGATTGGCCTATTATCTGCTTGTTCTTGTGCAGCCTCATTTTTGATCTCATTACATTTTGTTTTTCAAAAAAAGAAAAAAAGAAATAGAGAAAAATATATGTACTAGAATATAAGATGTAATTCTTTTGCTCATTAAATAGAATTCTGATTTATTTATGTCGAAGAATATATTCTAAAACAATTATCATCGGCAGCGTTTCAACATCTATTTGCAATTTGTATGTAAGTTTTTTAGTTATTGGATTTATCCAATAATTTAAATATTTTGGTGTCGACTGCACATAATTATGGATAATTGATTAGTGCTAACCTTGTTGGCAGTTTGAATTTTGCATAGAATTCTCTCAAAATAATTTAGACAAGGTGAAGCCAATATTTTCGTTTGTACGTGCTTTTGGGGTATAAAATAATCAATTTATAAAATAATCAATAATTTATGGATGACCAATATGTTTATATTAATGTTAATAATTCTACAGTATATGTTACTAAACTATATAACCCTATTAAATATTTTAAGCTTCTGGTCCAAAATTTAAAGCATTACGTTCCAATTTTTTCTGTAGGGCGTGGTGGTCCTTACTCAAAGCCTTGCAATTGGATACTAGAGGTTCCTACTGTCTGCCACCATACACTTGCACTACTAATTGCCACTTGTCAACCATTCAATTTACTAAAGTTGACTAGTTGTTTTTTTCAGTTTCCAAATACCTACTTCATCTACCTAAACAACTAAAAATATAACAAAATAAATAAAATAAGAGAAATATGAATATTCCATTATAAATTATTAACTGGTTTGGTCTTTTTTTTTTTGGGTATCGAGGGGTATATTGGTCATTTTTTGAGTTTTGGGATATTTTGGTAATTTTTCAGGTTTTGGGAGTGTTTTAGTCATTTCAAGGTTTCCGGGGATATTTTGGTCATTTTTGGATTTCAAGGTATTTTGGTCATTTTAAAGTTTTGAAGGTATTTTGGACATTTTTTAATTTTTGGAGTATTTTGGTAATTTTAAGGTCTCATGAGGTATTTGGTCATTTTTTAGGTTTCGGGGTTATTTTAGTCAGTTTTTAGGTTTTAGGGGTATTTTAGTTATTTTTGGGTTTTGGGAGTATTTTAGTCATTTTTTGGATTTTGGGGGGCATTTTGGTAACTTTTAGGTTTTGGTGGTATTTTGGTCTTTTTTGGATTTTGGGGATATTTTGGTAATTTTTCAGGTTTTGAGGCATTTTGGGTCATTTTGGTAATTTTGATAATTGGGTAATTGTGTGGGTTGGGGTTTACTCATAATAATTGGATTAGGTTGGGTTTGGGTTAAAAGCAATTAGTTAAATGAATTTTAATGGGTAAATGAATTTTATATGCCCAGCCCAATTATGCCCGCCCCAAACCCACCCATTTGACACTCCTATTGTATCATGTTATCATTGCGTCCACCATTCAATGATGCCTATCATGTTATCAATATCATCATGTTAATGCATGCTCATGTTATCATGTACATACGTACCTACCTCATAGCACCATCACATGTTCGTATGCATGTTCACATCCTCATATATGTTCATATTAGAAGTCTACGTTATTCCAGACCCAAAGCATGTTTCTAAGTCATCACAGAAACCTAATCATGTTACTGGGCAAATGAACAAATTAACATGCAGAGCATTCAAGTTTGGTAAGTAACTTGCATACTACTTGTTGTAGAGAAAAAAAGATCAGTAACTTATACAATGGTATGAAATTATAGTTTTTATTCCATGAGTATTATAGTTTAACAGGCACCTCTTAATGTTTCTAGCAAAAATATCCATAATTTAAATTATCTAACCTTATTGTTGTAACTATCGCATTTTTCCATTATGTGGGAAAAAAAAGTTGTGGTTTAAATTAAATTGACATAAAAACTTAACTCACAAATCCACGTGTTCAACCGCAAAGTTTTCTTCAATATGAATATGGCCTCATAAAGAGAGTAGCATAAAATCATATTAACTAAAAAAATAAATAAATAAATAAAAAAGAATGTTACCTCTCAATTAATATCACTTCGGCTCTGTTTGTTTGGGATGACAAAATGATAAAAAAAATATATTTTTTAATTTTGGGTAAAATACTATTTTGGTCCCTAAACTTTACTAAAATATTGTTTTTTATCCCTAAACTTTAAGAAGTTCATTTTTCGACCTTAAACTATTGAAAAGTTCATATTTCGTCCTTAAACTATTGAAAATGTTTTATTTATATCCTTAAACTTTACTAAAAGTTTTTTTTCCCCCTAAACTATTAAAAATGTTCTTTTTTCATCTTTATTTTTGTCTCTATACTATTTAAAAAATTCTTTACAAAGTTTAGAAATGAAAAAAAAAAAAAAAAAAAAAATCAAAGTTTAGGAATGAAAAACAAACTTTTAGTAAAGTTTAGAGACCAAAATAGTATTTGTAAGGACACAAATCAAGCCTCGACCCAAGTACGTGACAGAACTGGCCCAAATGGCCTGAACAATAAAATTTGTAGAAAGTGGGTTTGAAGCCTAGATTTCCTGGGACGATAGAAAGCAATGGCGTTGGGCTAAGTCCACAGCTGGCGTGCAACAGGCTGGTGGAGTAATTTTGGCTTTCCTCAGATGTGGGCCGAGAAGTCTCTATCATTGCTTCCTCTATGCTATTTGGTAGAAAAGTCTTTTTTTTTTTTCAGAGGCCCTTTCTAATGGCCTCTCCTTCTCCTTTTATACTCCCCCTTTTTCTTGGTTCTATTCATTGCATCATAAATGCAGATCCCTTTTCCATCCATTATCTTCTTGGAAACTGTCCATCGTGGCCATAAGGTTGATCACTGTCCTCTCAGGGGTCACTTTCCCATTAATGCGGCCAGGCGGGTAGGTGGGAAGTTTTTAATGCGGTGGTAGCAACTTTGTGCAGAACACGTCTCACTAGTTCTCCTCCTCAACGTCCCGTTGAAGTATAACATGGTTTGTTAAGCTTCAAGAGTCCTTTCCTAGGCGTCATGTTGCACCTTTTGGTCCTTGTTTCTGTTGTCTGAAGAGACCTTCTTCTCGAACTCTTCCTAATTGGCCAGTGTCCTTATTGGTGGGCTCCTGGACCCTTAATTTTGGCGACCTTATCCCCGCCTTGCAACCCTTTAATGAAGTCAACATCCTCAGACAAAGCCCAAGGCCCACATTGGTGTTTTGACATTTTTACCCCCACAATATTTATTCTTTAATTTTTCACCATATATATTTGGTAAATGATGGAAAAATAAGATAGAAATTATATTATTATTATTATTATTATAGTAGTTTGAAACAATGGGCTAATGAGAATAAGTTTTTAATTTTGTTGCTCAAGTCATTTTCTTCGAACAAAAATGATAGACTGGGTTGAAAATTCCACACACCCTATTTTCTGCCCCCATTTTCTCCTCTAATAAATGATAGAAAATCATAGTTTCCTATCCTTTTTATCCATCCACCCTATTTTCTTCTCTCCATTTTCTCCCCCCTAATAAATGATAGAAAATCATAGTTTACTACCCTTTTTATTCTTTTTTCATAGCTTTTCTCCCCTAATAAATGATAGGAAAATCATAGTTTCCTAACATTTTTATTATTTTTTTTCATCCCTGCACTTATTGTAGTTTGAAACAATGGGGGTAATGACAAGAATTTTTTTAATTTCATTACTCAAGTCATTTTCCCCCCACCAACCCCCCCCCCCCAATTTAGAAGGAACAAAAATGACAGGCTAGGTGTAAACCCTATTTTATTGTCTTCATTTTCTGCCCGAATAAAATTATAGAAAATCATAATTTCCTATTCCTTTTTCATCCCCTCCCTATACATCTCAACCAAACACATCATTCCAGTTTCAAAAAACTGGTCTAAAACAATGAACTCCAATTCTCTGTGCATTTATTTGACAACACAAAATGCTAATTATCTTAAATTTGACTAGGTCGTTCGATCGTTTCGCAAATCACAAGTATGACCCAAACAGAAAAAGTTTCTACCAGCCCAATTGGTGGACTGTCACTAGACATGGCAAAACGGGCGGTTCGGGTCGGGTCAATCGGGTTACGAGTCACGGGTCATCTTAAGCGGGTTAAAAACGGGTTCGGGTCAATCGGGTTGCGGGTCGGGTCGGGTTGACCCGTATTTTTCACATGAATTTTTTTTTATAAATAAAACAACATATATTTGTCATTTGAAATGTTATGCAACAAATTATTTTATGAAAAATGCATTATTTTGACTTCACAACTTATATCAAGAATGAATTCAGTTAAACTTTTTTTTTTTTTTTTATAGAAAAATTCAGTTAAACTTATTAATACTTATTAAATAATTTTAAAATTATACAAATCCTAACATTGCTATCTAAAACAAAATAACACAAACATAAGGAAAACAAATACACGTTTTATTTCTACACAATATCAACATTCCAAAATATAAAACAAAATTACAAATTACTTATTGGATAACTCATTTGATAAATAATAAAAACATATAAGAAATTTACAATCTTGAAAATTAATTTTATAATCTATTATCAATTGTGGTTGACACTCTATTTCAATTTGAGATATACATTAAAATTGGATTGCTTACTTATTTATACATAGTCTCTTTTATGAATATCATATCATTGTTAAGCAACACACACTTTAGGAAATATTATAATTTATTTTGAAAAGCCGTTTATTTTGGACATAAATTGTTAAAAAATGTGTCTAAGCATTCATAATTTATGCTAATTTGATACTTTGACTTCACTATTTTTACACTTGTAATTGTTTCTCACACATGTTTACAATTTTAAATCTAAATTTTTAACTTTACTGTAACCATATTATCTTGGCATGTACTTTGCTATTTAATATCTAAAAATCTTTACTCATTACAGAATGCTCAACTTTTTATCTTTCAATTAATTTGCATATGTAAATGTATCAATTGTTTTCTTAAAACTCACAATAAACAATTAAACTACTATTGTTTTAATTTTACTTTTTTTTTTACCCAAAAAAAAAAAGTTTTAAAAAAGTGATTCGGGTTCGGGTCGGGTTGCGGGTCGGGTAGGGTTGACCCGCAAAAAACACGAAAAATTCGGGTCGGGTCACGGGTCAACCCGTTTTTGTTTCGGGTCAAAAAATCGGGTTCGGGTCGAGTATTTTTCGGGTCGGGTCGGGTCGGGTCAGAAAATTTTGACCCGTTTTGCCATGTCTAACTGTCACCAATACGTCCTGCATCTATTGCGCGACGATTGGTTAGATTCAACTGGACCGCGAATCTTTCTTACCCCTTTTTTTAAATAAAAAATAATTTTCTTAGTTTAAATTCTCATACATCTGACTATAACTAAAACCGTTTTTATTATTCACCTATGAATTTTTGCTGGCGTGTTTATTTCGAATGTTAAGTACAGTCTACAGAAAACCATGTTACCACTTCATGAAAGTCCATTGTTCATGCATCACACCGGACTCAGCTTTGTAGCTTACACATCCTTGGAGCTTTGACCAAATGGCTCAAGTGAGAACCAAAGCCTTTTCTTCTTCATACTTTCATGATAACACAATGAACTCGGGATCAAGCCATCCATGACCCTAGAATAGCAAGCTACAATGGGAATTCAAATGATGGCTTCTGTCTATAATGGGATTATTAAAAAAAAAAAAGTGAACTTTTCAAGGATGCTACATGATAGGACTCGTACATATGCATCAGCACAACAAATAGCAACTAAGATACGTTAAACAAAGGCAACACGGTCTACAAAAAACGATCCTTCACAAGTCACCAGCTCAAAATAGAAGAACTAGATGGAACCATAACTTAAATCCTATTCCTTGCAAAAAATTTAACAGGCATCTTTAAGTTTCTGTTGTCCTAGACACTACAAAGTAAAAGCAAACTGGACAAGAGGGGACCTAGTTTAAACTGCTGCAATCTCTATGTTACTTGCCGCCAAAGCAGGAGTGAAGTTGTATTCCTCTTCCTCCTTGGGTGTTTGTATTGTAACCAGATCAGGCAAGGGCGTTATGGGGCCTACCTTGCCCTTAGGATCCCAATCAAGCATTATCTTCACCTTGATACGAAGAACACCCAGCAACAAATTTTAATCGCAAAAACATTAATTGAAAGATAACTTTTCATACCAAAGCAGACTGTTGATATGCTAATTGCATTTATCCAATTAGCATATCAGTGTGTGCGTGCACATGAGAGAGAGAGAGAGAGAGAGAGAGAGAGTGAGAGAGTCACACTAGTTCATGAGGCAATAGATGAAGTTCAGAGAATACAATTTTGGAGTTCCCGAACTCCAAGAACTAAAGAACAGTTCAAAGAGACTAACAAAACTCCCAATATTAAATGTAAGCATTGTTGAAGGATCCTCTAAACCCATTATTTTTGGGAAAGGGAGAAGTATATCAGTATAATCAATGCTAACCACAAGGCAGACATTCTGTGAAGCATTGTTCAGAAAATCATAATTCTATTACAAACATTCTATAAAATCTAAGAAACAAAGCAAAATGGCAACTCAATGAACATGCTAAATTTCCATTCAATGGTTAAAAATACTTCTGCGCAGTCTCGACCTTTCTCAATACTTCTTTTTAATAAGTTTTACACCTAAACCATGAGAGCATGAAGGTGTAAGAGTTTGTGTGTGTGTGTGTGTGAGAGAGAGAGAGAGAGAGAGAGATTCATATTGGTTCATGAAGTAATTGAGGCACAAGGTTCCACAGATAATGACTGGAGTAAAAATGAAATATTGGAGCTCGAGAACTCCAAGCACTAACAGTTCAAGGATCTTACAAACTCCAAAATTCAATGTAAGCATCGTTGATGGTCCTCTAAACCCATAACTATCGGAGAAGGGAGAAGTATAGTCAATGCTGACTACATGAGATACCTTGCAAAATAATGTTGGACAAACCATGGTTTCTCACAGGAAGGTTCTTACAAATCCATTTCAATCCCAATAAAGTATGTCATGACCACAGGTAAGATAACGATATACCGACATATGTATGTTTGTGCATCGTCAATAATGCAATAATATGTTTGTGTATTTTGCCAAGCAGTACATGAATGCATAAACAATCATAACCCAATCCTTTTTCTTTTTTGGCCAAGACCAATTTATCCCATGTAAAGAACTTTTTTTTGATAAGTAGCTGTAAAGAAGACTTCCCAGCTGGTTCTCACTATAAGTTCAGGATTAAATACTTCTGAGCCGCTCTTGACCTTTTTTCAGAACTTCATATACATATAATACTCAGGGCAGGGCAGATGCAAGTATGTGTATGTGTGCAACAAAGAGAGAGAGACAGAGTTACACTGATCCAAGAGGCAATAGATACCCTGAAGTTCAGCGACTTTAAAATTTAGGAGTTCCCGAACTCCAAGAACTAAAGAACAGTTCAAAGAGACTAACAAAACACCAAATATTAAGTGTAAGCATTTTTCAGGAACCCTCTTAACCCATCATTTTTGGGAAATGGAGTAGTATATCAGTATAATCAATGCTAACCACAAGGGAGACATTTCTAAAGCATAGTTTGGCAAATCATGAATCTTATATTACAAATATTCTATAAAATCTCAAAAACAAAGAAGAACAAATATGGCAACTCAATGAACATGCTAAAATGCAATTTCCCTAAGTAGAAGATATACCTCCGGACAGCAAGCCCTCCTAGAAGCTTGTAACGCAGAGACTCTGCCTGAGCAATGGCACAGAGCCCTCTGTTGTTCACTTTCTCAGCATAAAGCTCAACGCTTTTCTCGGGAAACTTGAAACGCTTCTGAACAACAGATGTGAGTTCCCTAATTCTTCTTCCCTTCTCACCTAAGCCCATCAACTAGAAGCACAAACAGAAATCTTAACTTCCAAACTCCTACCCAGATAGAAATGAATACAGCTTTACCTGCAAATATATATATATATATATATAAAAGACTAGTGCTTTGCTTTCTAGTCAGTATCTATGAGAATCTGCAAAATACGCAAAATACCCACAAAACAAAAAAAAAATAATAATTAATTAATTAAATTAAATAAGATTAATTAGAGAGAAATAGAGAAAGGGGTAAAATTGGGAAAAGGGAATGAACTTTGGTTTGATTGACTGGCAAGGATTTGAGATTGCGATTTGACTTTACAGTTTAGACAGAGAGAGAAAGAGTGGGTCTTTTTTTTTTTTTTTTTTTTGTTTATATTTATAATGTGAGTATATATGTACTTGATTCCGGCTAGTTATGTACTTGATTCCGGCCAGTTCAGCACTATTATTAAGAAGTGTATTATATTATTATGGTCTTAAATGAACCAAACTTTATTGAGTAGTGCATGTTTAAATTTGGCTTATTAGGAAAAATTAAAAGCTCAAGCTTGATTTGCCCTTGTGACGAGCCTAAAAATAGCATTTGAGCTTAAGTTTGTGGAAAAGTCAAAAATCTTGAGCTTGACTTGCCTTGATTAATTAGTCAAACCAAACTCAAGCTTAATATCAAACTCAAACTCAAACTCAGGTTAAGTTTTTGAGCTTGAAATCTAAAAAAATTACATTATTAATTGCTTAAATCTCTAAAATTAAGAAAAAAGAAAAAGAAAATAACACACTCATTTTATCATGCATCTAGTATTACTTATGATTAGCTATTATTCAAATTAATAATTTACATAATCAAATTCATTCATTCATCATTGCTTGTCTACAGCTTCAGCAATTGTTCAAAATTCAATTTTTACATTCACGTTAGACAGCGAAGGACTAGAAAAATACCTGTTTGTCACTTTTATGAATGAAAAAATACTAACATTTTCATAACTTTACTTTAGATGATTGATAAGGAAGGATTATATATGACCCGCTTAATTAATTAATTATTTTTAAATGTAACTATAGTCCAAAGTGGTTCTTGATCAGTTTAAAGGGAAGGAAAAAATTAAAGAAATATAGGTAGTTGTCTCATGTTGACCATGTCATTATTAAAATATGTGTAATGTGTATATTTAGCTAACACATATAAACTTATAAATGAATCTATACTTGAATTGTTGTGTATCAAGCCTGATAGCTCACGAGCTTGTTCGTGAACAAATTTTTTTGCTTGGGCTCGGCTTGTTTATTAAACAAGCCTAAAATTAAGGTTTAACCTTGCCTTATTTATAAACAAACAAACATGAACAAGTTTTTTATCAAGCTGAGTCCGAGTTGTTCATGATCGGCTTGGTTCATTTGCAACTTTATATATTATATTATATATAAAAAATAAATAAGAAGTGTATAATAATAATAATAATTAGGGAATGTAATTAATGGAGGTGTTAAACAAATCCTATGGCTATGGCTGCTTTGCAAAGGAGTGAGTGATGAGTCACTCACCAGCACCGGGGATATTTGGGTACTAGTATGGTAAGGGGATAGAATATAGTAAGTTTAACACGCGCTTGAAAGATAATTGGAAACTAACATCTCGAGTTTTAAAACTCGAGTTCCATATAAACTCGAGGCATAAGGACTCGCTTTCTACTTGCTGAGTTGGACACTATTATTCACTATTATGCCACATAGATCTCGAGTCTTAAAGACTCGAGTTCTACAAAGCAAAACCGAGTCTTTAAAACTCGATTTTCTTCGGAAAATGCCACTGATCTCGAGTTTGCAAGACTAGATTTCTACCAGAATAAAACTCTAAGTGTTTTATGTATCTAGCTTGGGGTTATGTGGAAATGAAGGGAAAAAAAAAATTCCCAGTGGATTTATGTGGTTTGATAATGAATAAATGGGAGTAGTGTTAGAGCTGAGTGTGAGACAGTGACCTCAGTGCTAGACAGTGAGAAAGTTGAGTGAGATTTTGAGGGAAAGGTCGCCGATGAAAGGAGACGATAGTTTTTTGCCCGTCGATGGGTTTTCTGCTGCCGATGAGATGCGCTTGTCTCTAGTAGAGTGAGGATTTGCCAATGGGTTTTTTGTTGCCAATGGATTTTTTGCCGCTGATGAGATGCACTTGTCTCCGGTAGAGTAAGGGTTTAGGGTTTGAATGTTTGGGTGTGAAGGAGAGTGAGAGTGTTCTAGAGTCTGGACGCTTGTGTTTGAAATATGATCACAAATAGAGTATTAGAAACTCGATTTCAACGTGGCTCCACATGGAAAAAAGTCCATGTCAAATGTTTGTAGCTTAGGATCTCGAGTATTAGAAACTTAATTTTTACCCGGAACTCGAGTTTTAAAAACTCGAGATGCTACTTTTCCACTTTCTTTTGAAACTAGGCAACTAACAAAAGTCTTAGTAATCTAATGTTAAATGAAAAAAATAAATTCCACCAGCACCACCAAGATTCCTCTGCCTTTGCTGCTACCATAACTGATAACTGGATGTATCATCATCTACAATACTCTAACATGTTACATTCAAATTCTCACGGAGACTGAAAATCTGAGCAAAAAGCAAAGCACCAGTCTTTTGGTTCAACCCCTGCTGTGACTAATACAACTTTACCTACAAATGCTTCATTGCTTCTTTTATCCAATATGTCTTTGATGATGACTGTCAAGCTTGACTAAGGCAATTACATTGTTTGGAAGCAACAGATTGAGGTAATTCTTGAAACTTACTCAATGATTGGCATTCTTGATGATTCAATTACTGCTCCAGATCATTTTTTGAAGGACTCTTATGGTAATCTCACTACTGAGATTAACCCTAGTTTCATTTCTTGGAAGAATTGTGAACAAGCAATGTTCACTTTTATCAATTCTACTTTGTCTCCTTCTTGCTCTTACTGTTAAGCAAAAATCTGCTAAGGGAGTATGGAAGGTGTTAGAAAAGAGGTTTGTCGCATTGTCAAGGTCTCATGTTATAAGTCTTCATAATGAATTGAGTGCAGTGAAGAAAGGTACTGATACAATTGATGGTTACTTCCAAAAGATTAAGCAAATTTGTGATAAATTGGCTGTTGTTTCTGTTTTCTTGTTGGTGAGTTTCTTGCTTTATTGATTATACATGATTATTACTGCAATGGAATCATGACTATCTGGTTTAAGCTTAGATTAGTTCTAAACGTGTTTTTCCAACTTGCTCTCTTGTTTCAACTTTCACATTCTTAGCACCTCTCCCTATCTCTGTCTCTGGATTCAGCTAGTCTTTTGTATTAATTTCAACCTGCCTTGTTTTACACATTCATTCAACCTGTCTTTTTTTTTTTTTTTTTTTCAAGAAGAATCTTTGAATACTAGGGAATGAACCCATTTTGATAATTTGATTTAAATGACATAAACGCATTTTTTGGAATGTAAGACTTTTGAACATCTTGAGTTGACGTACATCATAGAAAACTATGAATTAAAATTGTAACGTGCTAGATGAATGTGGCTACCTGTTCTACATTCTCACACACAAGCAGGTCAGAAAAAGTTATGGGACTTCTTAGCAAGACAAACTTGTTGTCGGTCCTTTGTTGCTTCGGTGTAAACTTTACCGCTGCCATAGACACCATTAGATCTTCCCAAATCCATCAACGACACTGAATACATAATTTCCAATGGGAATGTTTTCAAACTAGGATTCTTCAGCCCTCAGAATCTAGTATAATAACATTTCTGTATTCACTGTTGTTAGGACATATGTAGTTCAAGTTGTTGACATATGTCACTATTTTATGTAATTAGCTTATCCTTTGACAAAACGCACTTTACTTGTAATCGGGTAGATTTAGAATGTGTTTAACCTTCAAGAAACAGTGTTTCAAGATTAAGTGTTAAAGTCATCAAGTCTGTCCAAGAAACAAGCTGGAAAGTGCAAGTTACTAAAACTCGACACCTGGTCTCGACATATGTATCTATCGAGCTTTAGAAGTTGTTTCAGCCTCGAGGCTCGACAGCTTCTCGACAGATCCTCGACACCTCTATCTGTCGAGATTTAAAAAAAACAGATTTTCAGTTCTGTTTTAATTCCAATCCGTGAATGTATCTTTGAGACTTCTTTTCTCCTAACCCTAGACATATAAAAGGATTGTTTTAAGGGCCGTCAAAGTGATGCAAGTTGCACAAGCTTTGAGTAATTCTTGTTCATGCAATTTGTGATCAAAGACAAAGTTCATGTCCTAGTTCATCTCTTATGAAGAAGTTGCTGTGTAATGTGCACCGCAGAGTTTTGTAACCAAGCATCTTCTTGATCTTCATCGTGTGGATGATTTGAAGAACTTTGCAGCCAACAACTCTCTCTCTAGTTGGTGAATTGAAGTTGCGTACTAGGATCTGCGTAATTGGTTAGTCACGTACTCGGAGCAGTGCATCAAGAGGAGAAACTGTCACTACAAAACAAGTCCAATTGGGTATTGGGGTAAGGGTTCAACTGTAGGTTGGTAAGGTACTCAGATTCCTTACTTGTAATCGCTTGTTGTGATAATAGTGGAGTTTAGAGAGTGGTGACCTTAAATCACCCGGTGGAGTTTTTACCGTCAGATTTTCTCCATTCGTAAACAAATTACTATGTCTTTTATTTTCCGCTGCATACTTTAGTTTTGGTGATTTGTTTGTGCTGCCACGTGAATTTGCATGTTAACTTGATTAATTAATAATTCGGATAATTAATCAATTTAATTAATCACAAGAGGTCAACTTGTTTGTGGCCTATCAAGTGGTATCGGAGCAAGCACACTCTGATTAGGGTTTAATCCTTGTGTATGATCCATTGACCCCTGATAGTCATGGATAAAGGTCAGTCTCTTATTATACCTCCATTGTTTGATGGTACTAACTATGCATACTGAAAAGTACGCATGAGAGCGTTCATGCAATCATTAGATGAGAAGGTGTGGCAAGCTGTAGAGATAGGCTAGACCAAGCCTACAGAAGCGCCGGCCGATTGGGATAATGCCAAGATCAAGGCGGCAAATTTCAACAGCAGAGCATTGAATGCCCTATTCAGTGCAGTCACCAATGAGGAGTTCAAGAAAATTTCCTCCACAGAAACTGCTAAGGAAGCATGGACCATTCTCCAGACAACCTACGAGGGAACCAAGACTGTCAAGGATTCAAAGCTACAGAGGCTCACCACAAGCTTTGAAGAAATAAAGATAGAAGAGGATGAGTCATTTGATGAGTTTTATGCAAAACTCAAAGACATAGTGAACTCAGCTTTCAATCTTGGGGAAACCATTCCTGAACCCAAGATAGTAAGGAAAGTGCTCAGATCTTTACCCGAGAGGTTCCATGCTAAGATCACGGTGATAGAGGAATCGAAGGATATTGAAAAAATTCCTTTGACTGAGCTGGTTGGAAACTTGCAAACCTACGAGTTAGGGCTAAACAGGATGGGCAAGTCAAGTAAGGGCAAAAGAATTGCATTTAAAGCTAAGAGCAGTGATACAGATGATTCTTCATGTTAGGACATATGTAGTTGTTCAAGCTTGTGAACATATGTCGCTATTTTATGTAATTGGCTTATCCTTAGACAAAACGCACTTTACTTGTAATTGGGTAGATCTAGGATGTGTTAAACACTTCAAGAAACAGTGGTTCAAGATTAAGTGTTGAAGCTGTCAAAGTCTGTCCAAGATACAAGCAAGGAAGTGCAAGATTTTAAAGCTCGATAGATACCTCGACAGATACATCTATCGAGATTTAAAGAAGCTGTTAAGCCCGAGCCTCGACAGCTGTCTCGACACCTCTCGACACCTCTATCTGTCGAGAATTAAAGAAAACAGATTTCCAGGTCTGTTTCAAGTCCAATCCGTGTGTGTGTCTTTGGGACTTCTTTTCTCCTAACCCTAGACATATAAAAGGATTATTTTAAGGGCCGTAAAAGAGAGCAACAAGCAGAAATCACAAGATACAAGTTGCTTCTTCTCTTTCATGCAAATTGTGATCTGTGAGACAAAGTTCGTGCCCTAGTTCATCTCTGATGATTTGAAGAACTTTGCAGCCAACATTCTTTCTTCCTCAAGTTGGTGAGTGAGTCACGTACTTGGATTCGTGCAAAGGAGTAAGACGCGTACTGGGATCCGCGCATCACATTGGTTAGTCACGTACTGGGAGCCGTGCATTAAATTGGAGAAATTGTCACTACAGAACAAGTCCAATTGGGTATTGGGGTAAGAGTTCAACTGTAGGTTGGTGAGGTACTGGGATTCCTTACTTGTAACTGCTTGTTGTGATAATAGTGGAGTTTCGGGAGTGGTGACCTTAAATCACCCGGTGGGGTTTTTGCCTTAGGGTTTTCCCCATTCGTGAACAAATCACCGTGTTATTTATTTTCCGCTACATATCTTAGTTTGGTGATTTGTTTGTGCTGCCACGTGATATTATCTGTTAATTTGATTAATTAATAACTGGGCTAATTTAATTAATCTAATTATCACAAGGGGTCAACGCATTTGTGGCCTGTCAAGTGGTATCAGAGCAAGCACACTCTGATTAGGGTTTAATCTATTGTGTGTGATCCATTGACCCCCGCTGTCATGGATAGAGGACAATCTTTAATTATACCTCCTTTATTTGATGGCACTAACTATGCATACTGGAAAGTACGCATGAGAGCTTTCTTGCAGTCTTTAGATGAGAAAGTGTGGCAAGCTGTGGAGATAGGCTGGACCAAGCCTACAGAGGCGCCGGCTGACTGGGATGAAGCTAAGATCAAAGCGGCAAACTTCAACAGCAGAGCATTGAATGCCCTATTCAGTGCAGTCACCAATGAGGAGTTCAAGAAAATTTCCTCAACTGAAACTGCCAAGGAAGCATGGACCATCCTCTAGACAACCTATGAGGGCACCAAGGCTGTCAAAGATTCAAAGCTGCAAAGGCTCACCACACGCTTTGAAGAAATAAAGATGGAGGAGGATGAGTCGTTCGATGAGTTCTATGCCAAGCTGAAGGACATAGTGAACTCAGCCTTCAATCTTGGGGAGACCATCCCAGAACCCAAGGTAGTAAGGAAGGTGCTCAGATCGCTACCAGAAAGATTCCATGCTAAGATCACGGCGATCGAAGAGTCGAAGGATATTGATAGAATTCCTTTGACTGAGCTGGTTGGAAACTTGCAAACCTATGAGTTAGGGCTGACTAGGTTAGGCAAGTCGAGCAAGGGCAAGAGTTTGGCACTGAAGGCCAAAAGCAGTGATACGGATGACTCGTCAGATGATTAAGATTCCAAGATGAAATCCTACATCACAAGGCAATTCAAGAAGTTCATGAAGAATGCCAATGGAAAGGGTTTCAACAAAGACTGTAGACAGTCCAGTTCTTCACAATTCAGGAATCCGGAGAAAATGAAGAAGGATGTCATGGATGGCGGTCAGTACACTGTTCCCACAGGACCAAAGTGCTTTGGGTGTCAAGGCTTTGGACACATGAAACAAGAGTGTCCTACGTACTTAAAGAGCATAGGGAAGAGCAAAGCACTTGCTGTTACCTTAAGCGACACAGAGCCCGAGGACGATTCTAAGAATGAGGACGACGGAATCTTGAATGCCTTCACTGCCACTGTTAATCCTACTGATGGGGTTACAGAAGATGTGGATGAAGAGAAGGAATTGGTGGAGTCCAAGGTTGAGATTATGGATGATCAAGATGATATCCATACCGCCTATGAGAAGCTATACAAGCTTTCTGAGAAACACGAGAAGCTCTATAGGCTGGCCACTAAGAAGCTCAGTGATGTGGAACTTGACCGTGAGGAGTTGTCCACAAAGGTTGATCAAGCAAATCAAACCATTGGAGCACTGAGGTTCGAGAACAATTTCTTGGCTGAGAGGACCAAGAAGCTTGAAGCAGAGCTGTTTCAAGTCAGAGCACAATTGGAGAGGACGTCAAGCACCAAACTGGACAAAATGCTAGATGCTCAGAGATCTTCTTCTGATCGTACTGGATTGGGGTATGAATTCTCTCTCTCTAATACTCCTACTTCTAGTACTACTGTCTTTGTTCCACCCGCTAATAACATTAAAACTGAGGAGAATAATGTTAAAACTGATTTAGCTAGTGAGAACGTAGACAAGGAAAGGTCCATCCTAGGAGCACCCCCTAAAATTGAGAAAAGGGAATCTAGAAACCCTAGGAATAAGAGCGCTAACTCTCAAAAGACCAAACAGAAGAAGCCGCATCTCTGTTATCATTGTGGTCTCGCCGGTCACACTCGACCAAATTGCTACAAGTGGCTTGCCACTCAACAGAGCAATGGCGAAATAGCATCTGGGAGCCAGAATCAGCTTCAGTCTTCTCTCGCTCCTCTTGGAGACATTCTAAAAGCTCTTATGTTCCTTTCGAACTTGAACGGTTCATATTCTTCTCCCTCTTTACTGGTTCAAGAGTCGACCAATAGGAAAGGATCTTCCAAGGTGTGGAAGCCAAAGGGATCTAAGTGATTTCAGTCACTTCTTCTTCTCTCTCCTGTTTTCGTGTATTGCATTACTTGTGTGTTTCTTTACTGTTTTGAGTCAGTCTAGTTTTATGCATTGTTTTTGCTTTCTTTAGCATGTTTTTGTTTGTGTGTTTTCAGTTTTGTGTTTTATTTTTTGCTTCTTTGATAAAAATAAAAAAAATTGAAAAATGAAAAATACAAAAACAGTGTGTGTTTGTGTGCATTAGTTCATGCGAACTTTTGGAGTGGCCATTGAAACCGAGTTTTCTAAACTTTGTATCATCTATAGCTTAGATGAGCACTCTTCTGCACAACTAAGCGAGTGAGCTTTGTAGCTCTTTGTTTGTGATGAGTAAGGTTAAGTAATCTCTTCTTCTTAACACTCGTATCACTCTTTTTGACAGGTTGAACTAGAAAATCCTAAGAGAAAGGCATAAATAACCATCTCACCACTGTTACTCGCCAATCATAATATGACATCTGTATGCTTCGGCATAGCAAAAGTGCAATGTCATAAGACACCTGTATGCTTCAGCATAGCAAAAGTGCAGTGTCAAAAGCTTAACATCATTGGGTATTTCTTTTCTTTCTCTTGTATGCCCATGCATGATATGCTTGTTAAAAGAAAATATGCAAAGAAATAAAAAGCAAAAAGATTAAAAATGCTTTAAAATATGGTTGCAAGCGTGTTTTCTAGGAGATGTGGGAGTTATAGGATGTACCTCAAAGGTGATAGTCCCCATCAAACAGTTATGATTGTGTGTGAGTTAAAGTGATCTTCTCATATCTCAAATCGTCATGACATTGAGACACTTATGCAATCTTGCGATGTTTTCACACACAACACGCAATACTCTTTGCTATTCTTGATACATGTGCAGGTACAATGTGATTTGGCCATCACAAGGTTTACATGCGTTAATGTATGATCACTAAACTGTCATAACTTGTTTTTGAAACATAAAATTGGTTAGACTTGTTTAGTGTGTGTGTGCGTGTTTTGAGATACATGTGCATCATATTTCTTGTTGAGAGATGATTTTGAGAACTTAATGTGTTGATTGTATCTTTGGTTGAGCTGCATGCATGATTGCTTTCATGTCTGTGTTTTTCTTCTTTTGAAAAACTGCTTTGAAAGGCATCTCGACACCTCCTCGATACCTCTCGATACATAGCTATCTGTCGAGATCCTCAGACTCTTTCTTATCACAGTCTCGACAGATACCTCGATAGCAGGTGGATCGATCGAGAAACTTTCTGTTTGCTCGATAGCTCCTCGATAGTTGCTGGATCGATCGAGGTTCCCACTTGCTTGTTTCTTGTCCCTCGATAGCTGACCTCGATAGCTGCATCTGTCCACGTGCTTTTCTCGATAGCTTCCCTCGACAGCTACCTCGACAGCTCTCGACACCTTCAGCTGTCGAGAATTACTGATGCTCTATAAAAGGGTCCTTCGTGATTTTTCAGGTCATTCTCTCGATCTCTCTCGCTCGAAAACTCTCTGATCTCTCTTAAAAACTTTTCCCTCTCCCTCCAAACCTCTCTCAAGGCTTTCTCAAGTGATTCTTCGTGTTCTTCATCTCTTGGTAACCACATTATCCCTCTTTTTCATGCATTTCATTGTTTAAAGCCCTAGGTTTGTGTTTTTGAAAAATTTTTGGGAGTTTTCAAAATTGTTGGGGTTTTCATGAAATTTTTGGGTTGGTTTTCTAGTTTTAATCTTCAAAACCACATGCATTGCATCACATTAGCATTCTAATTGTATTTTCATGCATTTAGATGTGTGCAAATCTATTGTGTGCTGTTAGGTTTGGATTGGGCTGAGCCCATGATGTTTTTGAGTTGCATGTCACATGCTCATGCATTTTCATGCATACGTTCTTTTCATTTCAATATTTCATTCTGCCAATATTGATTTGTTTGGGACTTTTCTGTTTGTCTCTTCTTTCCCCCTCTTCTATGGTTGCGTTAGTAGCGTCTATGGCTCCTAAACGTAAGTCCATTCCGTCCCAGAACCCTCTGCGCTCTAAGGGACAGTCTTCTTCTGACTCTACCCCTATCTCTGTCCGGTTCCGTGATGAGAAAGCCCATAAGGACTTCTCGGAGAACTTTTCTAAACGCGGTGTTCATTCGGAACGCCACGTCGTCCTGGCAGACTTTGCCGACACTGACCTACCCGATGTCATTCACACTCGGGGTTGGGAGTCACTGTGTGACGTCCCGGTCACATCTCCTCTCGTGTTGATTCAGGAGTTTTACTCCAACATCCACGGGATAGATTCTTCAGTACCTTCTTTCTATTCTTGCGTTAGAGGTACGCGCTTCTGTGTCACCCCAGAGCTAGTCTCTGAGGTTCTCCATGTCCCTAGGGTGGATCATCCCGATTACCCTAGCTGTGAGCGTCTCTGGACTGTGTCCAAAGACGAGATGATCTCGGCGTTCTGTGAACGTCCTACCTCTTGGGGAGATCACACGTACACACCATGTAGACCTTTTGCTAAAGGTCCTAGATTCCTTAACATGTTGATGACCTTTGTTTTGCACCCACTCTCTCACTACAACTCGATCACAGAGCCTCGTGCTCGGTTCTTGTTGTCCCTCCTTGAGGATCTTTCTATAGATTTTCCTTCTCACTTCATCTTTTCTATCATAGATTTCTATAGAGATACAGCCACCCGTGATAAGCTCATTTTCCCTTCCGCTATCACGAGGATCATGAGTTGTTTTTCCATTCCCTTCCCCTCGTCCGATCATTACCATGTCATGTCTGCCATAGACGCCGCTACTGTAAAACGTAGCGAGGCACAGTTTCGATCGCGACAGCCAGATGCTGCCACTCCTTCCACTCGTTCGACCACCTCCAGATCAGCTCGTACGTCTGCTTCTTCCTCCTCTAGCGACGTCACGTTAGGAGACATCATGGCGCAGCTACAGCGCATGGATGCTCGCCTCGATACACTCTCCACAAAGTTGTATCAGGTGAATGTCCGTGTTGGTCGCATCGCCAGGCGACAGGCGACCATGGGCGGCTTTGCCTCAGAGGTTTCTCCTCCGCCACCTCATGTGTCGACTGAGACCGAGGGTGATGATGATGGCGATGATGATGATGCTTCCGATGATGATGATGATGGAGATGCTAGCTCATCGGATGAGATGTCTACTTGACACTCTACCCTTTGTCACTCGTGACAAAAAGGGGGAGTAGTTTTGTATGAGAGTAGTCATACTTAGGGGGAGTGTTAGCATAGGACATTTTTGTTAGGGGGAGTGTGGATTGAGGGATGTAGTGAGGTGATCTATGTATTTTTTTCTTTTCTTATCTTTTAGAGATACATTGATCATGTACTTACATACATTGTACTTATTCTCTTTCTCTATATGATGATGTATGTTTTCTTTTTCACCTACCTCTACATGTGTTGTTTCTTTTCTATCTTTATACACATGTTTCTTTACTTGTATGCAATCTATTATTTCTGTTTTACACAAAGATGCCTTGATGTGTTTTGTTTACAAGTGTTTCAGAAATACAGGTTGTCAAAGTCTTCTTGCCATAAACTCTCTTCTTGCAAAGTTTTTCAAGAGTTTGTGTTAGGATAGATTTTATTGTATGTAACAAGTGAATATGAGTTGAGTGATTTATGACTTCTCTCATATCTTCATTTGTGTGTTGTGGTTTTGTCACGGATTGCCAAAGGGGGAGATTGTTAGGACATATGTAGTTGTTCAAGCTTGTGAACATATGTCGCTATTTTATGTAATTGGCTTATCCTTAGATAAAACGTACTTTACTTGTAATTGGGTAGATCTAGGATGTGTTAAACACTTCAAGAAACAGTGGTTCAAGATTAAGTGTTGAAACCGTCAAAGTCTGTCCAAGATACAAGCAAGGAAGTGCAAAATTTTAAAGCTCGATAGATACCTCGACAGATACATCTATCGAGATTTAAAGAAGCTGTTAAGCCCGAGCCTCGACAGTTGTCTCGACACCTCTCGACACCTCTATCTGTCGAGAATTAAAGAAAACAGATTTCCAGGTCTGTTTCAAGTCCAATCCGTGTATGTGTCTTTGGGACTTCTTTTCTCCTAACCCTAGACATATAAAAGGATTATTTTAAGGGCCGTAAAAGAGAGCAACAAGCAGAAATCACAAGATACAAGTTGCTTCTTCTCTTTCATGCAAATTGTGATCTGTGAGACAAAGTTCGTGCCCTAGTTCATCTCTGATGATTTGAAGAACTTTGCAGCCAACATTCTTTCTTCCTCAAGTTGGTGAGTGAGTCACGTACTTGGATTCGTGCAAAGGAGTAAGACGCGTACTGGGATCCGCGCATCACATTGGTTAGTCACGTACTGGGAGTCGTGCATTAAACTGGAGAAATTGTCACTACAGAACAAGTCCAATTGGGTATTGGGGTAAGAGTTCAACTGTAGATTGGTGAGGTACTGGGATTCCTTACTTGTAACTGCTTGTTGTGATAATAGTGGAGTTTCGGGAGTGGTGACCTTAAATCACCCGGTGGGGTTTTTGCCTTAGGGTTTTCCCCATTCGTGAACAAATCACCGTGTTATTTATTTTCCGCTGCATATCTTAGTTTGGTGATTTGTTTGTGCTGCCACGTGATATTATCTGTTAATTTGATTAATTAATAACTGGGCTAATTTAATTAATCTAATTATCACAAGGGGTCAACGCATTTGTGGCCTGTCACTTCAGATGATGAAGATTCTAAAATGAAATCCTATATTACCAGGTAATTCAAGAAATTTATAAAGAATGCCAATGGAAAAGGCTTCAACAAAGACCGTAGGCAATCCAGTTCTTCTCAGTTCAAGAACTCAGATAAAGGGAAGAAGGATGCCAAGGATGGTGGTCAGTACATTATTCTCGCTGGACCGAAATGCTTTGGGTGTCAAGGCTTCGGACACATGAAACAAAAGTGTCCAACATACCTTAGGAGTATTGGGAAGAGCAAGGCACTTGCTGTTACCTTAAGCGACACGGAGCCCGAGGATGATTCCGAAAATGAAGATGATGGAATCTGCCACTGTTAATCCTACTGATGGGGTTACTGAAGAAGTAGATGAAGAAAAGGAATTGGTGGATGCCAAGTTTGAGACTATGGATGATCAATATGATATCCATACCGCCTATGAGAAACTGTACAAGTTTTCTGAGAAGCATGAGAAACTCTATAGGCTAGCCACCAAGAAGCTCAGTGATGTGGAACTTGACCGTGAGGAGCTTTCCACTAAGGTTGATGAAGCAAATCAGACCATTGGGGCACTGACGTTCGAGAAAAATTTCTTGGCTGAGAAGACCAAGAAGCTTGAAGCGGAGCTGTTTCAAGTTAGAGCGCAATTGGAGAGGACATCAAGTGCAAAGCTGGACGAGATGCTGCGTGTTCAGAAATCTTCTTCGGATCGTACTGGATTGGGGTATGAATTCTCTTTCTCTAATACTCCTTCTGCTAGTACTACTGTTTTCATTCCTTCTGCTAATAATATTAAAATTGAGGATAAAAATTTTAAAATTGAATTAGCAAGTGAGAACGTAGACAAGGGCAATTCCATCCTAGGAGCACCTCATAAAGTTGAGAAAAGGAAAACTAGAAACCCTAGGATTAAGAAGGCTATCTCTCAAAAGCCCAAACAGAAGAAGCAGCATCTCTGTTATCATTGTGGTGTTGCCAGTCATACTCGACCAAATTGCTACAATTGGCTAGCCACTCAACAAAGCAATGGCATGATAGTGTCCGAGAACCAGAATCAGCTTCAGACCTCTCTTGCTCCTCTTGGAGACATTCTCAAAGCCCTCATGTTCCTTTTGAACTTGAACGGTTTAAACACTTCCCCCTCATCACCTGTTCAAGGGTTGGCAAATAGGAAAGGTTCTTCCAAGGTGTGGAAGGAAAAGAGCTCTAAGTGATTTTATTCACTTCTTCTTCTCTCTCCTCGTTTTACTATTTTGCATTGCTTATGTGTTGTTTTATTGCTTTGAGTCAGTCTAGTTTTATGCATTGTTTTGCTTTCTTTAACTTGTTTTTGTTTGTGTGTTTTCAGTTTTGTGTTTTATTTTTGCTTTTTTGATAATAAAAAATTGAAAAATTGAAAAATACAAAAACAGTGTGTGTTTGTGTACATTGGTTCTTATGAACCTTAAAATGGCCATTGAAACAGAGTTTTCTAAACTTTGTATCACCTTAGCTTAGATGAGCATTTCTTTTGCACAACTAAGCAAGTGAGCTTTGTAGCTCTTTGTTTGTGATGAGTAAGGTTAAGTTATCTCTTCTACTTAACACTCGTATCACTCTTTTTGACGGGTAGGACTAGAAAATCCTAAGAGAAAGGCATAAATAACTATCTCACCACTGTTACTCACCAATCATGATATGACATCTGTATGCTTTGGCATAACAAAAGTGCAATGTCAATGACATCTGTATGCTTCGGTATAGCAAAAGTGCAATGTCAAAAGTTTAACATAATTGGGTATTTCTTTTCTCTCTCTTATATGCCCATGCATGATATGCTTAATAAAAAAGAATATGCAAAGAAATAGAAGCAAAAAGATTAAAAATGCTTTAAAATATAGTTGCAAGCGTGTTTTCTAGGAGATGTGGGAGTTATAGGATGTACCTCAAAGGTGATAGTGCCCATCAAACAGTTATAATTGTGTGTGAGTTAAAGTGATTTTCTCATATCTCAAATCATCATAACTTTGAGACTCTTATGCAATCTTGTGATGTTTTCACACACAACACGCAATATTCTTTGCTATTCTTGATACATGTGCAAGTATAATGTGATTTGGCCATCACAAAGTTTACATGCGTTAATATATGCTCACTAAACTGTCTTAACTCATTTTTGAAATATAAAATTGGTTAGACTTGTTTAGTGTGTGTGTGCGTGTTTTGGGGTACCTGTGCTTTAAAATTTTGATTGAGAGATGATTTTGAGAGCTTAATGTGTTGCTTGGATCTCTGGTTGAGTTGCATGCGCGATTGCATTCATGTCTGTGTTTTTCCTCTCTTGAAAAACTGTTGTTAAGGCAATCTCGACACCTCCTCGATAGCTTCTCGACACCTAGCTGTCTATCGAGCTTTTTAGTCTTTTTTCAAATCGCAATCTCGACACATTCTCGACACCTGGTGGATCGATCGAGAAACTTTCTGTCTGCTCGATAGCTACTCGACAGCTTCTAGATCGATCGAGATTCTTAAGTTGTTGATCTCTCTTTCTCGACACATGTCCTCGATAGCTGTATCTATCGAAGTGCATTTTCTCGATACCTACCTCGATAGCTGTCTCGACACCTCTCAATACCTGCATCTATCGAGAATTACTGAAGGGCTATTTAAGGATTCTGTCGCGAATTTCTCTCATTTCGCTCGATCTCTCTCTCTCCATAGTTTGTGTTTTCTCTCCCAAAACCTCTCTCACTCTCTCAAAACCCCTTCCCAAGGATTCTTCAAGTGTTTGTCTAGATCTTCCTTACTTGGTAAGCTTCTATCCTCTTATTCTTCATGCATTTCATGTTTTAAAAACCTAGGTTTTGAGGTTTATAAAAATTCTTGGGGTTTTTCAAAATTGTTGGGAGTTTCATGAAATTTTTGGGTTGGTTTTATAGATTTGATCTTTAAAACTACATGCATTGCATCACATCAGCATTCTAATTGTATTTTCATGCATTTAGATGTGTGCAAATTTGTTATGTTTTGTTAGGTTTGGATTGGGCTGAGCCCATGATGTTTTTATGTTGCATGTCATATATTCATGCATTTCCCAAGCATACGTTCTTTCTTTTCAATATATTCTTCCTATATTGAACTGTTTGGGACTTTTCTGTGTGTTTCTTCCTTCTCCCTCTCTCTATGTTTACGTTAGTAATGTCTATGGCACCTAAGCGTAAATCCACTCCAACCCAGAACCCTCTGTGTTCTAAGGGATCTTATTCTTCTGATTCCACTCCTTTGTCTATCTGGTTCCATGATGAGAAAGCCCAAAAGGACTTCTCAGAGAACTTCTGTAAACGAGGTGTTCATTTGGAATGCCACGTTGTCCTGGCAGACTTTGCCGACACTGACCTACCCAATGTCATTCACAGTCGGGCTTGAGAGTCACTGTGTGACGTCTCGGTCACTTGTCCTCTCGTGCTGATACAGGAGTTTTACTCCAACATCCATGGGATTGATTCTTCAGTACCTCTCTTCTATTCTAGTGTTCGAGGTACGCGCTTTGCTGTCACTCTAAGGTTAGTCTCCGAGGTTCTTCATGTCCCTAGGGTGGATCATCTTGATTACCTCGGATGTGAGTGTCTATGGACTGTGTCTAAAGACGAGATGATCTCGGCGTTCTGTGAGCGCCCTTCCGCTTGGGGAGATCATCAGTACACACCATGTCGGCTTTTTGCTAAAGGTCCTCGTTTCCTTAACATGGTGATGACTTTTGTTTTGCACCCACTCTCTCACTACAACTCTATCACAGAGCCTTGTGCTCGATCTTTGTTGTCTCTTCTTGAGCATCTCACTATAAACTTTCCTTCACACTTTATCTTTTCTATCATAGATGTCTATAGAGATACAGCCACCCGTGATAAGCTCATTTTTCCTTCCGCTATCACGAGGATACTCTGCCATTTTTCCATCCCCTTTCCTTCGTCTGATTTGTTTCATGTCATGTCTGCCATAGACGCCGCTACCGTAAAACGTAGTGAGACACAGTTAAGATTGAGATAGTCGGATGCTATTGCTGCTCCTTCCTCCCGTCCGACTACATCCAGATCTGCTCGAGCGACTTCTGCTCCTTCTTCTTCTTCGAGCGATGTCACTCTTGGAGACATCATGACGCAGCTTCAGCACATGGATGCTCGCCTCAATACACTCTCCACGGAGTTGTATCAGGTGAACATTCGTGTAGGTCGCATCGCCAGGCGATAGGCGACCTTGGGCGGCTTTGCTCCTGAGGCTTCTCCTCCGCCACCTCATGTTTCTTCTGAGACTGAGGCTGATGATGACAATGATGACGATGACGATGATGCTTCTGATGATGATGATGGAAATGCAAGCTCTTCTGATGAGATGTCTACTTGACACTCTACCCTTTGTCACTCGTGATAAAAAGGGAGAGTAGTTTTGGTGTATGAAAGTAGTCATACTTAGGGGGAGAGCTAGTATAGGAAATTTTTTGATAGGGGGAGTGTTGATATGAGGGATGTAGTGAGGATCACATGTATTTCTTTTCTTTTCCATCTTTTTAGAGATACATTGATCATGTATTGACATACATTGTACTTATTTCTTAATATATATGTTGATGTATGTTTCTTTCATCTATCTCTCCATGTGTTGTTTCTTTTTTGTCTTTATACACATGTTTCTTTTACTTGTATGCAATCTATTATTTCTACTTCATACAAAGATGCCTTGATATGTTTTGTTTAAAAGTATTTCAGAAATACAGGTTGTCAAAGTCTACTTGCCATAAACTCTTTTCTTGCAAAGTTTTTCAAGAGTTTGTGTTAGGATAGATTTTATTGTATTCAACAAGTGAATATGAGTTAAAGTGTTTTATGACTTCTCTCATATTTTCATTTGTTTGTTGTGGTTTTGTCACAGATTGTCAAAGGAGGAGATTGTTAGGACATATGTAGTTCAAGTTGTTGACATATGTCACTATTTTATGTAATTGGATTATCCTTTGACAAAACGCACTTTACTTGTAATTGGGTAGATTTAAGATGTGTTTAATTTTCAAGAAACAATGTTTCAAGATTACGTGTTGAAGTCATCAAGTCTGTCCAAGAAACAAGCTGGAAAGTGCAAGTTACTAAAACTCGACACCTGGTCTCGACACATGTATCTATCGAGCTTTAGAAGCTGTTTCAACCCTAAGGCTCGACAGCTTCTCGACATATCCTCGACACCTCTATCTGTCGAGATTTAAAGAAAATAGATTTTCAGTTCTGTTTTAATTCCAATCCGTGAATGTGTCTTTGGGACTTCTTTTCTCCTAACCCTAGACATATAAAAGGATTGTTTTAAAGGCCGTCAAAGTGATGCAAGTTGCACAAGTTTTGAGTAATTCTTGTTCATGCAATTTGTGATCAAAAACAAAGTTCATGCCCTAGTTCATCTCTTGTGAAGAAGTTGCTGTGTAATGTGCACCGTAGGGTTTTGTAACCAAGCATCTTCTTGATCTTCATCATGTGGATGATTTGAAGAACTTTGCAGTCAACAACTCTCTCTCTAGTTGGTGAATTGAAGTCGCATACTAGGATCCGTGCAATTGGTTAGTCACGTACTCGGAGCCGTGCATCAAGAGGAGAAACTGTCACTACAGAACAAGTCCAATTGGGTATTGGGGTAAGGGTTCAATTGTAGGTTGGTAAGGTACTCGGATTCCTTGCTTGTAATCGCTTGTTGTGATAATAATGGAGTTTCGGGAGTGGTGACCTTAAATCACTCAGTGGGGTTTTTGCCGTCAAGTTTTCCCCATTCGTAAACAAATCATTGTGTCTTTTATTTTCTGCTACATACTTTAGTTTTGGTGATTTGTTTGTGCTGCCACGTGAATTTGCATGTTAACTTGATTAATTAATAACTCGGATAATTAATCAATTTAATTAATCACAAGGGGTCAACGCGTTTGTGGCCTATCAACTGTCATATGGGTAGCTAATAGAGAGAAACCTCTCAAGGATTCTTCTGGGGTTCTTACTATATCTGAGGATGGCAATCTTGTGGTACTAAATGGACAGGCAGATATTCTTTGGTCATCAAATGTTTCAAATTTTGTAACCAATTCTAGTGCCACTCTTGGGGATTCTGGAAACCTTGTTTTGTGAGTTGTTGCTACAGGACAGGTACTATGGGAAAGTTTTCAACATCCTTTCAATACCATCTTGTCAAGGATGAAACTTAGAACTAATTTAATGAAAGATCAGAGAGTACAGTTGACATCATGGATGTAAGAACACAGAGAAAGCTATGGAACACACAAAACAGTGTAACAGAAAAGAGAGAGGAGAAAATCTCTCAATAGAATTGAATTACATCAGAATCAATCTTACACTTAATACAGATGAGCATATCTCTAATATATACAGAATCACTAAGGCGGGAAATACGGTTACAATCCCAATCTACTCTGACTGCCTAACACACGTGCACACGTGCTAACACTTAAGTTAAACATATCAAAATGACTTCGTTCTATTTATCTCTACACTGGAACGACACTGTTTGGCTTGCCCTATTTCTTCTGCTTTACCGTTGGGATTGGATTTAACTCATCTTCAATCTCTTCAAGTGTACAACTGCTGCTAGTGCTTTCTTCCCCCCTCAAACAAAATGGGAATTTCCACGAGTTTGGAAGTTAACTAGTTAAACCGAGAAGAAGGCTATCCTTTAGTAAAAATATCAGCAAGCTAATCATTGGATGAAATAAATTTGACCAGAAGATCCTTCCTAAGAACCTTCTCACGCACAAAATGGTAATCCACCTCAATGTGCTTTGTACGAGCATGGAAGACATGATTAGAAGCAATGGCCAAAGTACTAACATTATCAAACCATAACAAATGAGGATCTTGATAAGGATAGCAAGCACAACCAAAGGCCTTAAGAGCTTGAAGAGGAGGTGGTTTAGAATACAAAAGTTCCCAGGGTGACTTGAAATTTAACATAGAAGAGGGTAATCTATTAATAAGAAACACAGCAGTAGCAAAAGGCATAAGACCAGTTGTAAGTTCCACAATCTTGAATTTGCTGAGAACGTGAAAGTTGAAACAAGAGAGCAAGAGAAACAAAATTTTGGAAAAACACGTTTAGACCCAATCTAGGCTTAAACCGGAAAGTCATGATTCCATTACAGTAATAATCATGAATAATCAATAAAGCAAGTAACTTACCAACACGCAAATACAAAGATTTTAGGCCAAAAACCTTGTAACTTAACTAATACATCTTAACATCAAAGATTCAAATTATTCTTCCCTATGTTGTAACTACTGCATTATTCAGCAAAAAAAAACTACTGCATTGAAAAACATAAAAAGTCTTATAGTTCAAATTGAATTAACATAAATTTCAAAGTTAACTCATATATCCATGTGTTCAAGGACCAGAAAATTTTCTTGAATATGAATATTGCATCATAAAGAGACCATACTAAAATCATATTAACTAAAAATGAAAATAATATGTCATCTATCAATCAACATCATTTGACTCTATTTGGTTGAAATGATAGAAAAGCTACTATTAGAGAATTAAAAATGATGGAATGATAGAAAAGATTTATATTTTATATCGTAGGTGTTTTGTAAGACATAAACGTGATAGAAAATCAAAAGGATAAAAATTAAATTATTATTATGCACTTATTGTAGATTGAAATAATGGGATAACGAGAATAATTTTTTTAATTTCGTTTCTCTAGTCATTTACTCCTCAATTTGGAAGGAACAAAAATGATTTTTCCGGGTCAAAATCTTCACCTATCCTATTTTCTTTCCTCTCCCTTTTCACCCCAACTTAATTGTGGAAAATCATGTCCTCTCCCCTTTTAATCCTTTTTCATCCCCTTTTCACCTCATCCAAACACAGCATTCAAGATTGTGGAACTTAAAACTGGTCTACAACAATGAATTCCAAATTCTCGCTCTGCCTTTGTTTGACAACCCATAAATTTGATTGGGTCGTTTTCTCCTTTCACAAGTCACAAGTATGACCCAAAAAGAAAAAACAAGAAAAAGTTGCGATTGTCATTCTCATAGGTCCTATTCTACTCAGCTACTTGTACGTCCCTTTGTGTCTTTCCCTTTTGCTTTCTGTCCTCCAAACGATTGGCTAGATTCATTTGACAGTGAATATTTAACCCTTTTTTTTTTTATTCTTTTAAAAAATTTTATTTTTAAGGCGTAAATGCACTTTTAGTCCCTACATTTTGACGTTTTTCCATTTTAGTCCCTACATTTTATTTTTACCATTATTAGTCCCTAAACCAATTTTTTTTTTTTTTTTTTGGAAGCGAGTCCCTAAACCAATTATCGCGTATTATTTTCATCTTTTCCGTTAGTCAACCAACGAAAATTGCTAAGGTGGCTGCCGGAAGAATTA
Source organism: Castanopsis chinensis (assembly GCA_032878915.1). Lineage (NCBI taxonomy): Eukaryota > Viridiplantae > Streptophyta > Magnoliopsida > Fagales > Fagaceae > Castanopsis > Castanopsis chinensis. The sequence continues at coordinate 3,097,067 of JAVQMG010000096.1, forward strand.
AAATATTATAAAAAATGCCACATCACCATGGCACATCAGCATATAAATTAAAAAATTAATTTATTAATTTTAACTAAATAATAAAAATAAAAATAGAATTAAAAACTAAAATTCACACTAATTCAAATTGTTCATGTTCTTTAGATTGTTCTTCATTTTACAGCTTGTTCTTCATGCTCTTCCCAAATCAAGCCCAGCAACCAAGAACTCAAACCCAGATCACTAGGACATAAATGAAAACAAGGAGAAAAAACCCAACCCACCATTGCAACCCAACCACCACCACCACCACCACCTCTGAAATTTTATTTAAACATCATGTCAAACCCTAAAACCCAAACTAAAATCCAAAAACCAAACCCAACCAAATCCGAACCCATAGAACAAATCACAGCCAAATACCCATCACCTGTAACCAACAACAGCAATGAAAACCCACATCCACCACCAACAACAACAACCCACTAACACCAACACCAACCCACTAACACCAACACCAACCCACAACACACACAAGACCCACAACCCCATAATTATCCATGCCCATGGTGAGCAAAACCACCCACCCATGGCTACGTATGACCCCACAGTGTGCAAAGCCACCCACCTAAGGCTACTGCCACCCCCACGAACCCACGCCTACCCACAACCACCCATAACCCCAACGACCCCACACCAATCTGAAGCCCACCTACCCAAAGCCAATTTTGAGAGGAGAGAAGCTTTACCGAGGAGTCTGACCTCACGAACCCACGCCTACCCATAGCCACCCACAACCCCAATGACCCCAGCCGACTCACAACCCACTCACCTCAACCCAACCTCAAACCTAGCCACCCCAAACTTAACCCCAACCATCCCGACTCAAACCACCACAGTTGGTCTTAACCCACCCACCCCAGACCAACCTCAACCCACCCCACCCCGATCTCAACCCATCCCACCCCAATCTCAACCCACCCACCCCACCCCGATCTCAAGCCATCCATCCTAGCCCAATCTCAACTCATCCATCCCGATCTCCACCCACCACGAGCCACTGCACCACGAGTGAGAAACACAAGAGAGAAGAGAATGAGAAAATTTGAGAGAAAGTGAGACACGGATGAGAGAGAGAGAGAGAGAGAGAGAGAGAGAGAGAGAGAAGAAAAACTAATTTAAGAAAATGAGATGGAAGAGAAAACACCAGAGAGAGTAAGGATACTTTTTTATCTTAATTTTAGTGATTTTTTGTTTTATTTCTGTTTTCTATTTAATTAAAATTGACAAAAAAAAAATTTAAATAGATGTTGATGTGGCATTTTTTATAATTTTTTAATTCCTCCGGCAGCCACCTCAGCAATTTCTGTCGATTGACTGACGGAAAGGACGAAAATAACACGCATTAATTGGTTTAGGGACTAAAAGTGGTAAAAATAAAATGTAGGGACTAAATTCACACATAGCTGTAAATAATACCATTTTTATCAGACGAAAATACGATTATGGTCCCTACATTTTTGGGTAGTCAATTTAGTCCCCATTATTTTCAATTTGCAACTAATTTAGTCCCTACCGTTAACTACTAACAAAAAATGCTTATGTGACAAGCAGTGTGCACGGTTGACACACATGTAGTGGATAAAATAATAATAACAATATTTAATTGCTATTAAAAATGCCATGTCATAATTTTTTTTTTTTGAAAAATCACATAAAAAAAGGTTGAATTTAAAAAAAAAAAAAAATCCCACTTGTTCTTGGACTTTCTCGGCAACCAAACACATAAATCAAACCTCAAAAAATAACCGGAGAAGAACATGTCAATTTTGACCCACTACATCATTCACCAAATCAATAGCCCATAACACAGTTCATACCAAACTCACAGGCGCCCATCAGAAGTCACACGCTAGAAGCTTGTTTCAACCAAGGTGAAAAACTTGATTTCAAGCAAAAACTCAATCTATGACCTGGACAAGAGGAAGCTTCATGCATATGAAAATTGATGTGGTTGTGTTGTGGGACCGTACGTGGAAGGTTTGAGTGCTTTGTATTTGATGATAGTTGCCCTGAGTGTGCAAGTTGCAACCTGTTTACCATGGCCCTTCAGTAAAAACCTAGCCTACACCTGCGCCATCACAAGTCCACCAGAAGTCTCCACCTCACATGTCGCTAATTCAATTGCGATGCCAAGCTCACTGATCTGATCTAGTACGATCTTATTTTAGGTTAATTTTTTATGGTAATTGTATTATGGTGGTTGGGTCCATAGTAGAGCTGATTTCGATTTGGAGCTATTGTAGGATCTTTTAGTTTGTAATGGGTGATTGTCTAGTTTGATTTTTGTGTTTTAAGTTGTGTTTGGTCACTAAGAAACTGCAAGAAAAGCTAGGAATTTTTTTTAATTCATCCTTTCAAAATTTTTTTTTTATTTTGTTTGTCTAATGTGCATTTTTTTTTTTTTTTAGCCACATGTATGCCAATTTTGCACACCACTTGCAAGTGGAAAATAATATGGACCAAATTAATTGCTACCAACATGTAGAAACCAAATTTTCTGTGACCCCAAAATATAGGGTTCAAAATAATGTTTTCGTCTTTTTATTATTTAGCAATTATAACATTCTAAAAAAACATTTTCAAGAAAACTATCTTATTTACAAGTATCTGGTTGGTAGTGACCTTTGATGCCCACTTTGGCAAGAAGGCCCAATAATAGGAAGAAGCCCAGCAATATGGGAGGGAATGAAGAAGAAGAATTAACAAATTGAGAAAAAAACCATTAAGCCCAAATGGTAGGAATAATGGTCCATAAACTTGTAAAATAGAAAAAGGGCCTCAAAGAAAGCAAGCAGGCCTAAAGGAGCCCAAAGAAATGTTAGGAACATATTTTTATTTAATTGGCATATTCTTTGATAAAATGCACTTTACTTGTATTTGGATAAATCTAAGTAGGTTAAAGATGATCATTACAAGTGGTTAAATTGAAGACATGAAGATTGCTCAAGAACTGTTCAAGAAAAATATAATCTAAAGGCCTCAATACCTCCTCGATAAAAGCTCGATCTGTCGAGATTCATTAAAGCTCGACACATGTCTTGATCTATCAAGCTTACAAGATTTAGACTACAGCCAACAACATTTTTTTATCTTAAAAGGCTATTTGTTTATAGGTTTGTATAATCCTTATTGGACTAGGAAAGCCCAAGGTTTGTGTAAATCTTTTTGGAATAGGAGAGCCCATTAAGCTCCTATTTCAAAGGAGGTGGAAAAAGAAAAATCTAACCCTAGAGAGCTTCATAAGGTTTTCTTTTGAAACCCTAGCCTCCTCCTACGAAGAAAGAGTTATTGCTGTATTTTTTGTACGCCTTTGGGTTCTGTAACCAAGCAAAATCTCTTGAACCAACATTGAAGATCTTATTGGTGTTTGTATGTGAAACTGCTGCAAATCAATTACAACAATCAAAGGGTTGCTGTGGAGTTAGCCACATACTAAGATTCGTGCAAAGGAGTAAGCCACATACTGAGATTCGCGCATTGATTGGTTAGTCACATACTAGGAGCCGTGCATTAAAAGGAGAGATTGTCATTACAGAACAAGTCTAATTGGGTATTAGAGTAAGGGTTCAACTGTAAGTTGGTATAAGGTACTGAGATTCCTTTACTTGTAACTGCTTGTTTTGATAATAGTGGATTCTTGGGTGTTGTGACCTTAAATTCACCCGGTGAGGTTTTGCCTCAGTGGTTTTCCCCATTCGTAAACAAATCACCCGTGTCAAATTTAATTTCTGCTGCATTTAGTTATTTGATGATTTTTTTGTGCTACCATGCTTCTTGCATGTAATTGAACCCAATTAATTCACTTGGCTAATTAATTGGTTAATTCATTATAAGGGGTCAATACGTTTTTGGCTTTTCAAGAAAGAAGTAGTAAACCTATGGGCATTATGAGAAATGGAAAGCAAGCAAAAATGGGCTGAAGGAGCCCAAAGGAAAGAACTAAGTAAATGGGATTGGTGGAAAAACCTATAAACTCCGAAAGTAAAAGATATAGTAATTTGGGCTAGAAAAGCCCAAAAGATTTAGCAAAAGCCCATGGGAATGAAAGATTGGAATGGGCCGAGGATGCCTGAGAAAATGAAGAGGGTCGAGGATGCCCCTAAGGGATGAAATAGGCCAAAGGAAGCCCAAAACATCGGGAGTACAAGCCTAACCATAGTACAGGGCTACTAGAACAAAGTAGAAGGAAAGTGTACAGCAAGCCCAAATGAGGCCCACCAAGCATAAGTCAAATGATAACATGACAGAAACAACGGGGCGACATGGCAAAGGTGTCAACCAACTCACAAAGTGGGTAAGGGTTGGATTGAAGAAGAAAAGGCTCATGTCGAAGCAAGATCCAACCTAGGTAGGAAGCAAAGTATAAGGAATGGAAAACTAGTAACTCATCCACACCACTAGAGGTTAAGAATGAGTAGCAGAGTGTGCAGCAAAGACCAGACAAGTCTCTGGTCATGGAAAACGCATGAACATCAAATAAGCCATGGACACACATGGAAGTGGAGTACGCACAAGGCTTAGGCACCACCCACTTGTACCCATCCAATACAAGAGTGGTGGGTCATGGGTCAGAAGTAAGAGAGGGTCTGATGTGATGGTGGGGAGAAGAGGAAAGCCTATTCTAGGGTTTCTGCTCAAGCCCTTTTGGGAGAAATGTCCTGCTGGGATGACATATCACCCAAAAGAGGGAAAGATGGGCTAGAATCACTAGTTGCATGCCATAGGGGTTAGTAAGAGAGAATGACCACTCTTATCTAGATAGGAATGCCATGGAGAGCAAGAAAATAAAATAAAACTCTTTTATCTGGGAATGGAATGGGACATGGCTAGCACAGGTAAGTGGTGATGGTTAGGCAGCCGATAGACTAGTGGTTGGTCTGGAAAGGATACCTATACTAGGACAAAAGCAGTTAAGGGGTAAAAATGTAAAAACTCGTCATGGCAGGCAGTATAAAAAGGGCCTTAGCTATGTACAGTGGAGGACAACGGAGGAGAATAGAAGAAGGGAGAAGGTAAACACAAGAGATAAAACAAGAGAAAAACAAGTAAGATAAGGAGTGAAAGACAAAAGAGAAAACATGAAAATTAAAAAGGAAAAAGGAATTGGAAAGGAAAAACAGAGAGTGAGCAAGAGTGTGATGGTGGGCATGGACCAATAGGCTATTCACTTCTCTCCCTCTAATAGTCTGCTCTCTAGGGAGGATTAAGGAATTCGAGGATAAGCCATCTAGGCCCATTCTCTCAAAGTGAGCAATTTATGTGGCAGGACTTCCCTGTTAGATTGCCTACATTAAAGAGTGGTTCACTTCCTAGACTTGGCTTTCTTGAGAAATCAAGCGCGGCAGACTAATCTTTCTTCCTTTTATTGATCAAGCATTAATATTATTTCCTTTTCTTTTTATTGTTGTTATTAACTCATTTCTGCCGCATTTATATCACCATATTATTTTCTCCTTTATTAAGGAAATGATTTAGTTGGTTTTTTTTTTTTTTTTTTTTTTTTTTTTTTTTTGGCTGACGGTAAGCATATTCTTCTTAATTTCGTCATATTAGCAAAGGGGCTATAGCTTATGCACAAGCTGGCTTGAGGTGTGTTGCAGTCAAGCCAATCCCGACTCTTCTACCCCAGAATCATTGAGCCGTAACGTGGTAGGAGACAGTCCAGCCTAGAGTTGCAAAAAAGGCCCACAACAAACATGAAAATGCTTTCGGGTGCTTGGTATGCACTTTATTTCGGCAATAAATATTTCTAAAAAATGAGTCATTTTTCAAAAAGTGTTTTCTATACAACTATCTCATTTTTCTATGTTTGATAATGACCTTATATAAGTTGAAAAATAATCTCCTAACTTCCTTTATTTAGCTTAACGTGAGATAGAATTGTTTTCCAAATAAAATTAAAAAAAAATAGTAGAAAACAATCTCTAAAAATAAGTCATACTTTTTATGTTAACCAAAGATTTTTTTTTTTTTACTCATTTTTTAAATACTACCAAACACTAGAAAATACAGAAAACTATCTTTACACAATGTTTTCCATCGAAAGAAACAAAACATAGTTCCACGCATGTATAACATATATATTGTGTAAACTAATTAATGGAAACAATATAAATTGAAAAACTAAATATGAATACTAATTAATGGAAACAATATAAATTGAAAACTAAATATGAATTTAGTTTTTATCAATGTTATATATAGCTATAAAGTTAATCAGCATGCTCAATATTGAACTAAAATAACATGTCAACATCTATATCAAATTAATTATCAATAATCTTCATTAATGACGATAAAGAAATTTCCTTCAATGTTTATATAGCTTTTTTTTATTATTATTATTACAAGATAGAATTCTACTCTAGTCTAATCTAAGTGTATATGTGTATGAAGCTCCCTCCTAGATACTTAAACCCCGGTCCTTACCCCCCCATCTCACAAGCACTTATACTTGTGGAGTGACCACCGCACCAAGGGTGTGCAATGATCAATATTTATATAGTTACCTTTCCTAAAGTTGTTAAAATGAAAATAAAAAACTTTCCTAAAGCAACATCATGCCCTAATTAATATCTATAGTCATGATCTGATATCTTTGATACAATAGTTAAATAGGTGTTAATACCCACTTTGGAAAAAAGGCCCAATAATAAGAAGAAACCCAACATGGGAGAAAGAGAGTTAGTAAATTGATAAGAAATCTATTAAGCTAGAATGGCAGGAATAATGGATCATAGCCTGAAAAATAGTAAAACAGACTCAAAGAAAGCAAGCAGGCCCAAAGGAGCCCAGAGAAAGAAGTGATAAATCCATGGGCACTATGAGAAATGGAAAGTAAGCAAGAATAGGGCGAAGGAAGGAACTAAGTAACTAAAGGGGTTGGTGGAAAGGCCCATAAACCGCGAAAGTAAAGGATATGATAATTTGGGCCGGGAAGCCTAAAAGACCTAGCAATGGGAATGAAGAATTGGAATAGGCAGGGGATGCACAAGGAAATGAAACAAGCCGAGGATGCCCAAAAGAATGAAATGGGCCAAGGAAGCCCAAAACAGTATAAGTACTAGCCCAAAGATAATGTTGGGCTTCTGGAATTGAGCAAAAGGAAAGCATACAGCAGGCCTAAAAAAGGCCAAATAAGCACAAGTCAAATAATAGTATGGCAAGAACAACGGGATGGCATCGTGGAAGTGTCAACCGATCCACAAAGAAGGTAAGGAATGGCTTGAAGAAGGAAAAGCCTATGATCAAGCCAAACCCAGCCCAGGACAGAAGACATAAATTATGAAAGCTCAGAGACTCATCCACGCCACAAGAGGTCAAGAATGAGTAGCAGAACTAGCAGATAAGCCCTCAGGTCATAGCAAACGCATGAATAGCTGACAAGCCATGGACACACACGGAAGTGGAGCATGCACAAGGTTCAAGCATCAGCAACCTGTACCCAGCCAATACAAAAGTGGTGGGCCATGGGTCAGAGATAAGAGAGAGTATAGTTTGGTAGTGGGGAGAAGGTGAAAGCCTATTCTGGGGTTCCCACTCAAGCTCTTTTAAGGGAAATGTCATGCTAGGTTGACATACCACCTAAAAAAGGGAAAGATAAGTTAGAATCACTAGGCGCATACCATTAGGGATAGTGAGAGAGAGAATGCCCACCCTTATTCGAATGGGAATGCCACAGTGAGCAAGCAAACAAAATAAGGCTCTTTGTCTGGGAATGGGATGTGGCACAGCCAGCACAGGTAAGTGATGATGGCTGGGTAGCTGATAAACCAGTGGGTGGTCTGGGAAGGACAACCATACTAGGACAAAAGCAGTTAAAGGGTAAAATAGTAAAAACTCATCACAACAGGCAGTATAAAAGGGGCCTCAATTGTGCACAATAAAAACAACAGAACAATGGAAGGGAACAAGAGAAAATAGAGAGAAAAAGAAGCAAGAAAGGGAGTGGAAGATAGAACAAAAAACTTAGAAAGAAAAAAGGAATTAAAGGGAGAAACTGAGAGTAAACAAGAGTGTGATAGTGGGCATGCACCAATAGGCAATTCTCTTCTCTCCCTCTAAAAACCTACCATCTAGTGAGAATTAAGGAATTTGAAGATAAGCCATCTTGTCCCATTTTCTCAAATTGGATAATTTCCTTGGCAAGATTTTCCTATGACATTGCCCACATTGAAGAGTGGTTCTCTTTCTAGACTTAACTCCGTAGAGAAATCAAGCATGGAAGATTGACCATTCTTCCTTTTATTTATTGATCAAGCATTAGTGTGGTTTTCCTATCTTTATTGTTATCATCTTATTTATGTTGTATTTATATTGCTGCATTACTTCTTCCTTTATTAAAATCACCATTTAGTATTTTCCATTTTCTAGTTGACAGTAAGCATATTCTCTTTATTGTTGTCATATTACAATTGCCTGCTATATCTTTTTTGTAACAGCTTCCCTTACCATGGGCATGTGACCAAGGTTTTAGCAAATGGGCTCTACTTTGCACATAAGCTGGCTTAAGGTGTGTTGCAGTGAAGCCAGTCCTGACTATCCTACCCAGAACCATTGGGCCACAACGCGACAGGAGACAGCCCAGCCTAGCCTACAGTTACGAAAATGGCCCACCACAATAGGTTTCACAATTCACTTGTGTGCTAGACAGAAATGTTACCAATTACTAGTACATTCTCAATGATAAATCTTGGATTCACTCACCACATATGATTAGGTGAATATTCATGAATTCATAATCAATTAGTTATGATGATGCTGAAAATCGTTAGTGAGCTGCACAGTCCTCACGTGCTCTAGAAAAAACTTGCGCAACAAAGAAGAAGAACACCTTACAAAGAGTACTAGTGTGATGCCGGCCAAATACTCTCCGAAAGTTAAGTTAGAGAATGTTCACAAATCTAGAGTGCCAAAGTTGGGGTAAATTATGCGTACCTTAATTTTTAAGGGCCTTCGGTTTTTATATTAGTGTAGAATCGACCTTTGTTTCTTGGCAAATAAGGTGTTTCCTTGTGAAGAAGATCCTCATAAATACACATATTTTGTAGAACCCTTTCCATATAGGGACTTTGTTGATTACGGTTAATCGTAGGGTGCAAGTTATTCCAATTTGAGGTTTCTTGGAGACCATTTACGCCACGTAAAGGCCACATGGCTTTGCTACCTATCACCCTTGTGTCCATTTGAATGGGAATCCGTCCACCATGGAGAATCCACCCGTCTCCTTTACTTTCCTACCAAAACACGATCTACTCTATCTATTGTCCATCGGCCCTTCTAGGCCATCCCTTTCCTTAGCACCGTCGCTTACAGTTGGCTCTATTGAACAGATTCGTCCATCTTAAATTTTATCCTCTCCAAGTTATCTAACCAATCACATATATATATATATATATATATATATATATGTATCACGTGTATTAATACAACAATTACCATATGATTAGGTGAATATTCATGAATTCACAATCAAATAGTTATCTGACCAATCACATATATATATGTATCACATGTATTAATACAACAATTACCATGTCTAGCAATTCATCCGATCCACATCGTCAACCAATATTAATCAAACAAGTATAAAAATTGGTGTATATATATTACACAGATTTGATAGGCCAAAAACGTATTAACCCCTAGTGATGGATTAAGTTGATTAATTAGCTAAGTTATTAATTAATCAAATTAACATGCAAAGTGCGTGGTAGCACAAACAAATCACCAATTAAACTAAGTATGCAACGGAAATTAAATGACTCGGTGATTTGTTTTCGAATGGGGAAAACCTACACAGCAAAAAATCCCACCGGGTGATTTTAAGGTTAGCACTCCCGAAATTCCACTATTATTATAACAAGCGGTTACAAGTAAAGGAATCCCATTACCTTATACCAACCTACAGTTGAACCCTTACCCCAATACCCAATTGGACTTGTTCTGTAGTGACAATTTCTCCTTTTGATGCACGGCTCCCAGTACGTGATTAACCAATTGTGTGGATCCCAGTACACAACTTCAATCACCAACTCTAGAAAGTTGTTGGCTGCAAAATTCTTCAATTCATTCACACGATGAAGATCAAGAAGATACTTGGTTACAAAACCCTACGGTGCAAAGACACAGCAACTTCTTCACAAAAGAGATGAACTAGGGCAAGAACTTTTGTCTCAGGTCACAACTTGCTTAAACAAGGATTTTTCAATGCTTGTGCAACTTGTGTCCACTTTTTCGGCCCTTAAAATAATCCTTTTATATGTCTAGAGTTCGAAGAAAATAAGGCCCAAAGACACATCCATGGATTGGAATCAAAATAGAATTTCAAAATATGTTTTTCATAAATCTCGACAGCTAGAGGTGTCGAGGTGTTGTCGAGCTGCTGTCGAGCCTCAGGCTTAACAGCTTCTTTAAAGCTCGATAGATAAAGTTGTCGAGCCAGCTGTTAAGATTTAATGACTGGCACTTCTCAGCTTGAATCTTAGACATACTTGCATGGCTTTAACACTTGATCTTGAAACCTTATTTCTTGAAGTATTAAAATCATCCTAGATCTACCCAAATACAAGCTAAGTGCGTTTTGTCAAAGGATAAGCCAATTATATAAAAGAATGACATATGTTCTAAACAAATGAAATACATATGTCTTAACAAAATTGATTCTAAATGACATGTTTAAGAATATCAAGGTAAAAAAAAAAAAAAAAAACTACATGGCGTCATAGAGAGAGAGAGAGAGAGAGAGAGAGAGAGAGAAAGAGAAAGAGAAAGAGTGGGAGAAGAGGGAGAGAAAGAGAGCCAATAAGCCACAAACAAGGCCCCTCCTCCAGTACATTAGCCCTAAAAATTCCCTACCCCAAATCCCTACTTTCATCCTTTGACCTTTCCTTTCCTCCTCTAAAACATGTTAGCATATCTTACACTTTTTTCCTTGAGTGAGACCATATCCCATAACTATTCAAGGACCTATGTTGTACTGGTGTGGGAATTATCATTATAGATTAAAGGCTGTGAGGGTACAATATTAGTCTTCTTTTTTTTTTTTTTTTTTGATTGACAATATTAGACTATTAGTAGGAACTAGTGCTAGGCAGCAAATTCAAGATAATTTTTGAGCTAATGGGCATCTTGTTGAAGAAGTCCACACTCTCCTATCCATGTGCAGGTCTTGGAATTTTAGTATAGTCCCTTGTTAAGTTTTTTAATAGGGTAGCCAAGCTATTAGCTTCTTATGCTAGGTAGGCATCGAGGATAATATTTGATGGATGGAAGTAATTCCTCTGTTTTCAGCTACTCAAAAAAATTTCTAACTTTTTCTTTAGAAAAAACCTTATTGAATTGAATTTAATTTCCCTTAAAAATGATAATGTTGTTTGTATTTTATTGGTCATGAAAAAATAGTGTTTGAATTTAATTGGGAAGCCCAATGTACTATACTTAAAGTATTATACTTAAGTTTTGCAATTTCCCAAAACTATTACAACATCCCCTTCTAGTTTATAGCCACCCAAAAAACTCTCCTCATCACTCATTCCTCTCTTTTCAATTTCTCTTCATTAATTCTTCCTTATGATGCTCTCACATAATCACATTTTAATCAGCTTCTCTTCCTTCCTTAAGAAAGAGTTTTCCTATTTAAAGCTAAGAAAATATTGAGAGGTATAAAATTCGTCTTCTTTCTTATTGATCTTTTAGTTTGATTCCTATTTATTTATCTTATGATTTAAGATCTTCTTCTCTAGTTCAATTTCTATTTAGTTGAGAGGTATGAAATTGATTTTGAATTTATTGTTGACAATAGTAGTTTAATTTGGTTGAATTTAATTGCTATTTATTTTATGGTTGCTTCTAGTGACATTGTTATATTTAATTTCTATGAATATTATTTCTTGTAAATGTATTCTAGTTTTTGTTAGATTTAATGTTTTTTTGTTCTAAAACTAATCCAAGAAGACATGTATGTATGTATATATGTCATACTTTGTATTTTTCTTGAATTGCAAATCAAGATGATAGTGTTACCTCGGCCCCCCTGATGGAAAATAACATGTTTATATCATATACAAAACATACGTAGCGAAAAAAAATAACAGATCTACTTCATTCATAAATGTTAACATGCACTATGACCCAAGATGTGTGATTTCTCAATCAGTTTTCAAAGGGAGAATGTCAAAGTGTCTAATACTCACATACACACCTTTTCACAATAGTGTTCTTATTTTTCATACATAAAAAATCTTGTATGTTTTTCCCTTTGTATCTAACTGATTATCTAATTGGGCTGGCCTTTTGGGCCTTTCCAATTGGGTTTAAGTGTGTGGCTTGGAGTGGGACCAAAAGGGACCAATAAGACACTAGCTCTAATCAGTCTTGGGCCTTTCTGTCAACTCTTGACAAGTCCAAAGTTACCATTAATTATATTTAATACCACTATATAAATATAATTGCACTCTAGGTCTTATTAATAAATAATATCCCAAGACTTTATTATACATGTAACTCTTTCATAAAATATTCGTAGTAATACAAAGTCATGAATGTAAACTGCCACTTTGTAAATTACTACATTTTATCCTTGAGTACCCGGTTTAATCCTTGAACATTATTCAACATATATTTATGAAATCTAATTTCATAAATATATACTTTAGTAACTTCTTACTAAAGTGGTTACTAAAGTAATTAGGCTTAACTCTCTGAATAACCAAACCCATTAACATTATCTCAAGGGAATATTTTGCATCTCCGTTAAGAGACTATGAATTCCATCTTGAGAATATATGTTCCATCAACACTAAATGTGGTTACCCAACATACTGAGATTTTGATCGTAACTGTAGATCTCACTCCTAATATATCAAAGCAACCTACACTTCATGATCAGATTCATTATCCTCTCAAGATTAAGAGTTCATATAAATATAAGTCGTGAGTTTATTAGTCATTTTGATAGTCGTTAGGAGAATAATAAATCTCACAGCAGTCCAGTTTAATATGTTTTAATTCTTAAAACATATTAACATACTAACTAGAAATCTCCATTTCCATGATTCAGACAAATCGTCTTAATTGATATGTTATAGTCTTTGCAAATGAAATGCCCAATTTTATCACCGACTACAAACTAAAATTTTGAGTTTACAAGGAACTTGTGATTTATATCTTCTGTAACTAAATCACATACTATGCATCTTATGGACTATATGATAATGTCTCAATATTCATGTTATCATTATTTTCAAATAATAATAAAACAACTTTATTAATCACAACATTAAGTCATACATAATAACATACATAGCATCATACAATAGGATTTAAGGGCACTAATCCCAACATCCCCAACCAAATATTTCTGGTTACACCCTAAGATAAGTTGTTCCCAAAAAGATACATAGGAACCACAGTTGAAATAAGTTACGTAAGAGTTGGAAAGATATCAAAAATTAGATGACAGAGTACAATCAAGGCTTGAGCAAGCTTAAAACTAACACAGTTTCGGGAGAAGTACCATATCTACATTCTTGATGGAGCACTCTTACTCCGGCTAAACCTTGCTATGAAGCTTCATTTCCATATGGTTGTGACAACACTACTTAATTCTCAAACGGGTAATTAGTTTCTCAATGTAATTTATTCAGTTAATTTATAAAAATCAAGTAAGATCTAATGATGCCTTCACATAGTTATTCATCAACAAATATTCCCCATAATTTACTCATTATTCTTATGCTATTAATTTTTGTAGATAACTTGCAGTTGTTAACATTTTAATAGACATTTGGTATAGTGGATGAGAGGTTGGACCTAAGTGCAATGACAAGCGATTCTGCCCAAGTGATGTGTCATGAGTTTAAGTTCCAAAGTTGGACTCTCCAATTGGAGAAAATACACCCTGTTTCTGGTGTATACTTCCTCCTACTCACAGCTGAGTGAGTCCCACAGCTTCTGCCTAAGTGATGTGTTATAAGTTTAAGTTCCAAAATTGGATGCTCCAATTGAAGAAAACACACCCTACTCTTATGTGTGTGTGTGTGTGTGTGTGTGTGTGTGTGTGTGTGTGTGTGTGTGTTTGTGTGTGTGTGTGTGTATCCTCCCACTTGCAGTTAAGTGGGTCCCAGTTGTAGGACCCACTTAGCTGTGAATGGGAGGAAGCATATACTAGAAATAGGGTATACTTCCTCCTCCAATTGAGAATAAAGTTGTTTACTGACCACCTCTCATAGAATCTACAAAAACGGGGGAGTCTTATGCACTAGGTACAACTTTTTATCTACACTTGGCCAAAATAAATAGATAAATAAGTAGTAATTTTGGGCTTTCAATTTTTAGTGATACAATGGTATCGTTCCTGTGGGCAATTGTTAGCACTAAATTCCATGATTTCTATGTTTACCTACCTAAGTACGGTGTGTGGTCCCTTCATCCCTCCCTGGGGTTAAATTGAATAGGTTTATAACTACATTGAAGATTAGATCATCTAGGAATCCTGTGGGTCAATGGTCTTGCATAAGATCATCAGAGTGTGGAAGTTTGCCTATCTACAAATTAATCTAGAGGTCTCTGTTTCTATTATGACTAAATGCATAGTTCTCACCTTTGACCATAAAGATGGATATAAGAAAAGGGATGAGGGTGGCAGTCTCACTCCCAAAGGGATCCCTATGGAATTGAGTGGTGCTTGGTTTAGGGAATTATTAACCACCATGCCCCAAGCATTGGCAAAACAAAAAACACTAGCCATGGTAGATGGGGAAAATTTTGGAGGATATTCGTTACAATCTACAACACAACAACCTTAGAGTTGTAATATTATCAGTTCCTCATGTTGTTCTAGCTGATAGTAGGAAGTTAGCCTATATGGCAGGGAAACCGATACCAAATTTGTAAGATTATGCAATCTATTCATGAACTTTTCTTTCTGGGTATTCAAATGTATATAAAAAAGATACATATTGAGAAAAATTGGAGTATTATTATTTTTATTGTTGAAGTGTCAAGTTATGAATAAAGCAACATCATTTTCGCATAGGTCCAATAATGAACCCTTTCATGAGCATCAATCACAACATGTCACCTCAACAGTTATGAAACAACTGTGAAAATTTTTTTTTTTTTTTTTTTTTTTTTAAGAGAATAAGGTGTGGTCTCTATGTTACAAACCAAAAAACTTTGTATATAAAAGAAGAAATCCAAATGAGCCTTGCACTGGTTGGGTTATCTTTAAGTGTTCCTAGCCCAAGTCATAAGCAGTTTCTTCAATTCTTTTATATATGCCCTTTTAGATCTTGTTTGCTTTATTTTTATTTTTAGCTTTTAGTTTTTACTGATGAAATAAATGAGGTGAAAACAGCTGCATAACTAAGCCAACTTCGGGTGGGTTCAGTGATATTTTTCAATCTATGAGTAGGAAACGCTAAAAAGGCCTCATAAAATTAAGATGGACAAATTTTAATTATTTTTACATTATATAAATTGTATTTGTCAAACATCTATATCTATGTATTATATCTGTGGGAGGCAAAAGGCGAAAAATCAACTTTATGTCTTAAATGATGATCTTACTATTTGCTATCACAATTAGGTTATGTTTGGTAACAGTTTTTATTTTCTATTTTCAAAACTTGTTTTTGAGAATATAAAGAAAAAACTATTTTCTTGTATTTTTGAAATAAAAAACATGTTTGGTTAGTTGAAATTAAAAAGATAGTTTTTTTGACGAAAAAAAAAAAGAAAATACTAAAATATGTTGTTATTATGATTTGAACTCTAATGATAACTCATTAAATGAGTTAGATTCATTAAATTAAATGTGTATTTTTATTGACTTTTGAAAATTAGAAATGGAAAACAACATTTTGCATGTTTTCAGCTTCCTTCACAAATTTAGTTTTGAGAATATTTTTTGTTTTTTGTCCGTTTTGGGTTGCCAATCAAGTTTTTCAGTTTCAAAATTTGTAAAATATTGATGAAAATAGAAAATAAGGGGAGAACAATTACCAAACATACCCTTAATTTCTTTAGAGATGGGAAGTCAAGTCTGTTTTATGATATCCAATACAAAGATTAAGAAGGCTTATGTCCTAGAATTGAACGAGAAATGGTATTTATTTCATTGACCTTCAGTTTGAGAGTTGAATAAGAAAAAAACACAAGCTCGGGTCTATTCCGAGGAAGAGATTACAAAATGGATGAACTCTCTTTCTTTCTTTTTCGCACTCTTTTTTTTTTAATCCCCACAATCGAGATCTTTTTCTTGCTTTATATATCCAGTTTCAATGCATCTAGATTCTACACTTGGAGGGCTGGGATCGCACTCCTAAAATTCTTTTCCTATCTAGAACATACCAGCAAGCTTTACACTGAAATCTTATCTGTGCCACCATTGTTTATGATCACTTTCTCATTAATGCGGTTAGAGAAGTGGTTGTCTTGTATTTAATATAGATGGGATGGCTTTTATACCCTTCTTTCTTCATCCTTCTCGTATTTCGTGCTAAGTCAGTTTTCTTTCCTTTCTGACAGTTTAGCTTTGTACCCTTCATATAACTAGTGTTCGTCCCTCTAAGGTTCGAAGTATGTCCTCGGAATCTTCATCAAGTATGTTACCCCAGTCTCTCTTCAAATCGTGAGATCACCGCCCTAGATCAATTTTTGGATTTTAGCTCCTCGGAAATAACCTTGACTGCCTGTTTACCTGTTTTTGGATCCTCATCCCCCCACAATATCTAAAAACTGAAGTATAGCATTTATTCTTACTATGCTCCTGTTAAGCCATCTCATCATCCACGTCATCGCACATCATTATTTTTTTCATATTTATTTTTTACCTTTAATTTTTTTGACAATAATAAATATAAGAATATATTGGCTTCAAAATTCATCATAGAAGGTTTTTAACTTTACATATTCATCTACTTTAATTTTAATGTTATAACTAAGTATTGACTATACATATTCCTCTTAGATGGTTTTAATTTGGCATATAATTTTACCCCCTTTATCTTCCTTTATGTAGGTTGTTCTTATTCTCGTCCTCTTACTATTAATTTGTCACTTTCCCCTATTTTATGCATATTTTTTCCCACACAAAAAGGTTATCTCTCTCTCTCACAATTTTTTTTTTTTTTTTTCATTTTGTTTGATTTTTTATGAGGTTTGTACCCTCCTTGTCTTATTATTGACTAATTCATATACTTTCCTAGATGCAAGTATTTTTTATCATTTTATTTACAACACTAAATACTTTTAATGTTGTTGGACCATATTTGGGGAAAAATCATATTATAATATGTCCATAATTTGTGTTGTTGTTAGGTTTTAGTTTATTTGGAAAACAGCAGGATAGTTTGAACAGCATGATGAAGAACGGTTAGTGCAATTGAAGAAGATGGTCATTGTGCAATTTCATTTCACTGTTTGTAAATATTTTGTTTAAAAAATTAGCACCAAATTGTTATGTTTTTATTAGATGATGGTTTTAGATGCTTGAGTAATTATCTTAAGCATTTACGAATATTTTGTATTGCTCATCTTTCTTATCTCATTAGTGTATTCTTTTAGATTTTTAAGTTATTTATTATCTATTCAATTTTCACATGTTAGATTAGATTATAACAATATTAACATAATACTTCTTCTTTTTTCAAAAAAAATTTCACTACTTTTTTCCTCTTTGTACTCTTAGTTTTTATTTATTTATTATTATTAAGAAAAAAGAGTTACAATCATTATATATAAAGTTATAACCAACACTTTTGCTTGGGAATAGTGACATATTTATATTGCATTACTTCAAAACCTTATTAAATTTTTTGAGTCTGATTATAAATTGGATATTTGGCTTGATCACATCACGTTTGAAATGTTTTGGAGAATATTTCGAGCAATAATTCTGTAGGTAATTCATATTGTATGCTTATTTTGTGATTGTGTAGAGAGTAGTTGTATGATGTTTTTGGTTTGTAATTTTGAAGTTGTCTAGGATTGTAATTTATAGCTTTTTTTTTTTTTTTTTTTTTTTTTATGGATTAGTGATTGTTTAAGTTATTAGCAATTATTTTTCACTGTTTATTTACTAAATAGAAGCCTTTCATATGCCCTCTATTATAAAACCAAAATCTTATACTATTGAATATATATTTCAATTGTAACTGATGTTTAATAACCTACCCAAAGCCCCAAATTGTTAAAGATAAGACAAATATATAAGTACAGAAATATATCTTCATGTTTGTGAGTTTGATTGGATGTTTTTGTAGCTTCTTTATCCTTTAGTCTTAATATTTTAGCAATTTTTTTTCATTGTTTTTTTTAGTGAATTGCAACCTTTCATATACCTTTTACTATAAAAGGCCAAATCTTATAGTATTGAATATATATTATCATTGTAACTTACGTTTAATGTTCTACCCCATAAAATGTATCATTATTGAGATGTCTTGATTTGAATTGATTTGTACTGCATAATTCTTATTAACCAACCTAGCTATGCCTTAATCAATATTATAGTGTTTTCATTAGCCACCACGCATTCCATGTACATAAATGGTCAGCAAATGATGAAGGCACCAAATAAATTAATATGGACATTTGAAAAAGTTTGTTTAAAACTAAAAACATAATTTCCAAATTTTATATACTTTTTAATGATACACAAAATTTTATAATTAATTTTTTTAAAAAAATAGTGTTTTTTCTACTTTTTGAATTCTGAAGAAAAATTGTATTGTTTTTATTTTGATATGAAAAAAATTATATATATTACATTTAAGCTTGTCTTTATAATAACTAAAAATATGGTTATGAAATACATTATTATTTATTAAATTAGTCCAAACTACAAAAAACATATTTAATAAGACCACCTAAGAATATTATCACGCGCAACGCACGGGGTTTGCAACTAATTAGCACTAAAATCTATGATAGGTACATATTTCGTTCTTTAAAGTCCCTCTAGCATTAAAACATAAAGTATTTTCTTTTTCATCTTTTTTTTTTTAAATTGGGGGTTGTCGGTTAATTCCTTATATATGACATCATAATGTTTTTAAGATTTACAGAATGTATAAACTAATAATCAAATTTGGTTTGCTTATAGTTAAAATGTTCTCACACACTCGATGATGTACACTTTATACACACAATATCTATGATTTCATGCTTGATATCCAAATTTAAAATTTAATAAGTGGTATGTAAGGATGATGTAAAAACTAATGAGTGTGCTAGAATCAATGTCCTAATTCAAGCCAACTTTGCATTATTTCTTTTCTTTTCTTTTCTTTTTTCTAAATAAACATGCATAATAAAAAAAAATATAATATAAATAAATTTGAGATTACTTACTCTTACTTCCAGAAGAAAATATTAATCAAATTAAGAGAAATTTACCTAAAAAAAAAATTCTTTTCATCGACCACTAACTGTTGAAATAGTGGCATTACAAATAGAGAATCTTATTTGACCCTGTTGAGTAAGCTCTATATTTGAAGCAATCTGCCTTTCCATGAAGGCAGGTTGCTTTGGAGTAGGTAGATCCAACATCTCACTCTTAAGCATTAAAATAACAGTAGACACATTTGGCCTATCTCTTGCCAATTCTTGCACGCACAGTAGTCCTACATGTATACATTTCGAAATGTTCATTTGAAAGCATGGATCCCATATTGCAGGGTCTACCAAAGCCATAATGCTGTCATCTTTCCACAATTTCCATGCCTGAAAAATAACAAGCGTGGAAGACAAAAATTGAAATTGTTGAATCTTTTTGAAAGTAGACCATGTCAACAATGAATAAATAAATTAAATATATAAAGTAGCTTTTGATTAGAGTTTGACTAAATTTTCTGATATTGTGAATGTTATTAGTTAGATTTACCAATGCAACGAGGCCCGAATATTGCTCCTCATCGTAAATGCTACTGTTTCTTCTCCCACTAACAATCTCTAGTAATAACACGCCAAAGCTAAAGACATCTGATTTCTCTGAAAATAGCCCTCGCATTGCATATTCAAGAGACATATAACCACTGCATACAAACATTGAAACACATCCATATTATTCGAATAAAAGTGGTGCCATCACCTAAATTTAATTTCAACAAAGCTCTTACTATGTCCCAACGACCCTTTTAGTTTTTACTTGATCCTCATTGCCTCCAAATATTCTAGCCATACCAAAATCCAATATTTTTGGATTAAGCTCTTGATCTAACAGAATGTTTGATGCCTTTAGATCTCTATGAATAATCTTCAGTCTAGAGTCCCTATGAAGGTAGAGCAACCCTCGACAAATTCCTTCAATAATGTTGAAACGTTTTCTCCAATTAAGGAGTTTTTGGTGGACTGGATCTAATCAATAGTAAGCCAAATAAATAATGTATGAGTATAAATTTATATAGAGAAAAAAAAATATACAATTGAGAAAACAATTTGGGGTAGAGTTAGCACAAAAGTATGCTTCAAATGACTAAATTAGCACAGTGAAACGTATTATTGAAATTCACTTTGTTTTGTTTTATGTACTATCTTACTTGATATTCAAGATAAATAAGTTTATGAACTAACCAAAAAGAATTGCATCCAAACTTTTGTTTGGCATGTATTCATAGATTAACATCTTCTCCTCTCCCTCAATGCAGCAACCGAGAAGTCTAACAAGATTCCGATGTTGGAGTTTAGTAATCAATGCCACCTCATTCATAAATTCTTCAAGTCCTTGTCCAAAGGCTGTACACAATCTCTTCACTGCTATTTCTTCTCCATTATGCAATTTACCCTATAAGAGTTGGAAAGATATCAAAAATTTGATGATAGACTACAATCAGGGGTTGAACAAGCTTTGAAAACTAACACAGTTTCGGGAGAAGTACCTAATCTACATTCTTGATGGAGCACTCTTACTCCGGCTGAACCTTGTTATAAAGCTTCATTTCCATATGGTTGTGGCAGCACTACTTAATTCTTAAACGAGTAATTAGTTTCTCAATGTAATTTATTCAGTTAATTTATAAAAATCAAGTAAGATCAAACGATGCCTTCACATAGTTACAATCATCATTCATCAACAAATATTCCCCATAATTTACTCAATATTCTTATGCTATTAATTTTTGTAGATAACTTGGAGTTGTTAACATTTTAATAGACATTTGGTATAGTGGATAAGAGGTTGGACCTAAGTGCAATGGCAAGCGCTTTTGCCCAAGTGATGTGTCATGAGTTTAAGTTCCAAAGTTGGACTCTCCAATTGGAGAAAATACACCCTGTTTCAGGTGTATACTTCCTCCTACTCACAGCTGAGTGAGTCCCATAGTTTCTGCCCAAGTGATGTGTCATAAGTTTAAGTTCCAAAATTGGACGCTCCAATTGAAGAAAATACACCCTATTCTTGTGTGTGTGTGTGTGTGTGTGCATATATATATCCTCCCACTTGCAGTTAAGTGGGTCCCAATTGTAGGACCCACTCAGCTGTGAATGGGAAGAAGCATATACTGGAAATAAGGTATACTTCCTCCTCCAATTAAGAGTAAAGTTGTTTACTGACCACCTCTTATAAACCCTATAAAAATGGTGGAGTCTTATGCACTAGGTGCAACTTTTTATCTACACTTGGCCAAAATAAATAGATAAATTAGTAGTAATTTTGGGCTTTCAATTGTCAGTGATACAATGGTATCATTCCTGTGGCCAATTGTTAGCCCTAAATTCCATGATTTCTATGTTTACCTACCTAAGTATGGTGTGTGGTCCCTTCATCCCTCCCAGGAGTTAAATTGAATAGGTTTATAACTACATGAAGATTAGATCATCTAGGAATCCTGTGGGCCAATGGTCTTGCATAAGATCATCAGTGTGGAAGCTTGCCTATCTACAAATTGATCTATAGGTCTCTGTTTGGTGCATTCTATTATGACAAAATGCATAGTTCTCACCTTTGACCATAAAGATGGATATAAGAAAAGGGATGAGGGTGGCAGTCTCACTCCCAAAGGGATCCCTATGGAATTGAGTGGTGCTTGGTCTAGGGAATTATTAACCATCATGCCCCAAGCATTGGCAAAACAAAAAACACTGGCCATGGTAGGTGGGGAAAATTTTGGAGGATATTCGTTACAATGTACAACACAACAACCTTAGAGTTGTAATTTTATCAGTTCCTCATGTTGTTCTAGCTGATAGGAGGAAGTTAGCATATATGGCAGGGAAACCGATACCAAATTTTATAAGATAATGCAATCTATTCATGAACCTTTCTTTCTGGGTATTTAAATGTATATAAAAAAGATAAATATTGAGAAAACTTGGAGTATTATTATTTTTATTGTTGAAGTGTCAAGTTGTGAATAAAGCAACATCATTTTCACATAGGTCCAATAGTGAACACTTTCATTAGCATCAATCATAACATGTCACCTCAACAGTTATGAAACAACTGTGAAAAATTTTGTCTTTAGACTTTTTTTTTTTTAAGAATAAGTCTTTAGACTTTTTATTTAATAAACTTTTGATAAATTATAAGTCTCTAGACGTATTATATAAAAAAAAGTTATTCAAGCTATTTTCTCATCAAAGTTTGAGGGGCGATCAACACGGTCGTAAGTCTTATCACCAGGTAAAATGGCTCTTATATGTAATTAGTAAGGTGTGGTCTCTATGTTACAAACCAAAAAACTTTGTATATAAAAGACGAAATCTAAATGAGGCTTGCACTTGTTAGGTTATCTTTAAGTGTTCCTGGCCCAATTCATAAGCAGTTTCTTCAATTTTTTTATATGTACACTTTTAGATCTTGTTTGCTTTATTTTTATTTTTAGTTTTTAGTTTTTACTGATGAAAGAAATGAGGTGAAAACGGCTGCATAACTAAGCCAACTTCGGGTGGGTTCAGTGATATTTTTCAAACTATGAGTAGGAAATGCTAAAAAGGCCTCATAAAATTAAGATGGACAAATTTTAATTATTTTTACAATATATAAATTGTATTTGTCAAACATCTATATCTATGTATTATATATGTGGGAGGCAAAAAGAGAAAAATCAACTTTATGTCTTAAATGATGATCTTACTATTTGCTATCACAATTAGGTTATGTTTGGTAACAATTTTTTTTTTTTTTTTCTATTTTCAAAAACTTGTTTTCGAGTATATAAAGAAAAAACTATTTTCTTGTGTTTTTGAAATCAAAAACATGTTTGGTTAGTTGAAATTAAAAAGATAGTTTTTTTGAAGAAAAAAAAAATAGAAAATATTAAAATATGTTGTTATTACGATTTAAACTCTAATGATAACTTATTAAATGAGTTAGATTCATTAAATTCAATGCGTATATTTATTGACTTTTGAAAATTAGAAATTGAAAACAGCATTTTGCATGTTTTCAGTTTCCTTCACAAATTTAGTTTTGAGAATAGTTTTTGTTTTCTGTCCGTTTTGGGTTGCCAATCAAGTTTTTCAGTTTTAAAATTAGAAAACTATTTTTGAAAACAGAAAATAAGGGAAAAAACAGTTGCCCAACATACCGTTAATTTCTTTAAAGATCGGAAGTCAATTCTGTTTTATGATATCCAATACAAAGATTAAGAAGGCTTATGTCCTAGAATTGAATGAGAAATGGTATTTATTTCATTGACCTTCAGTTTGAAAGTTGAATAAGAAAAAAACATAAGTGTTGGTCCTCAGGTCTATTTCAAGGAAGTGGTTACAAAATGGATGAACTCTCTTTCTTTCTTTTTCGCACTCTTTTTTTTATCCCCACAGTCTAGGTCTTTTTCTTGCTTTATATATCCAGCTTCAATGCATCTAGATCCTACACTTGGAGGGTTGGGATCACACTCCTAAAATTCTTGCCCTATCTGGAACATACTAGCAAGCTTTACACTGAAATCTTATTTGTGCCATTACTGTTCATGATTACTTCCTCATTAATGCAGTTAGAGAAGTGGTTGTCTTATATTTAATATATATGGGATGGCTTTTATACCCTTCTTTCTTCATCCTTCTCGTATTTCGTGCTAAGTCAGTTTTCTTTCCTTCCTGGCAGTTTAGCTTCGTACCCTTCATATAACTAGTGTTCATCCCTCCGAGGTCAAGTATGTCCTCAGAATCTTCATCACATATGTTACCCCAATCTCTCTTCAAATCATGAGATCACCGCCCTAGATCAATTTTCGGATTTTAGCTCCTCGGAAATAACCTTGACTGCTTGTTTACCTGTTTTTGGATCCATATCCCCCCACAATATCTAAAACCTAAAGTGTATCATTTATTCTTGCTATACTCTTGTTAAGCCATCTCATCATCCACGTCATCGCCATATCATTATTTTTTTCATATTTTTTTTTTTTACCTTTAATTTTTTTTTTACAATAATAAATATATAAATATATTGGCTTCAAAATTCATCTTAGGAGGTTTTTAACTTTACATATTCATCTACTTTAATTTTAATGTTATAACTAAGTATTGTCTATACATATTCCTCTTAGAGTGTTTTAATTTTGCATATAATTTTACCCCTTTATCTTCCTTTATTTAGGTTGTTCTTATTCTCATCTTCTTACTATTAATTTGTCACTTTCCCCTATTTTATGCATATTTTTTCCCACACAAAAAAGTTATCTCTCTCTCTCTCTCACAATTTTTTTTTTTTTTTTTCATTTTGTTTGATTTTTTATGAGGTTTGTACCCTCATTATCTTATTATTGACTAATTCATATACTTTCCTGGATGCAAGTATATTTTATCATTTTATTTACAACACAAAATACTTTTAATGTTGTTGGACCATATTTGGGGAAAAATCATATTATAATATGTCCATAATTTGTGTTGTTGTCAGGTTTTAGTTTTTTTGGAAAACAGCAGGATAGTCTAGACAATATGATGAAGAATAGTTAGTGCAATTGAAGAAAATGGTCATTGTGCAGTTTCATTTCACTGTTTGTAAATATTTTGTTTAACAAATTAGCACCAAATTGTTATGTTTTTATTAGATGATGTTTTTAGATGCTTGAGTAATTATCTTAAGCATTTACGAATACTTTGTATTGCTCATCTTTCTTATTTCATTAGTGTAGTCTTTGAGATTTTTAAGTTATTTATTATCTATTCAATTTTCACATGTTAGATTAGATTATAACAATATTAACATAATACTTTTTCTTTTTTCAAAAAAATTTTCACTACTTTTTTCCCCTTTGTACTCTTAGTTATTTATTTATTTATTTATTATTATTATTATTAAGAAAAAAGAGTTACAATCATTATATATAAAGTTATAACCAACACTTTTGCTTGGGAATAGTGACATATTTATAATGCATTACTTTAAAACCTTACTAAGTTTTTTGAGTCTGATTATAAATTGGATATTTGGCTTGATCACATCACATTTGAAATGTTTTGGAGAATATTTCGAGCAATAATTCTGTGGGTAATAGATATTGTATGCTCATTTTGGGATTGTGTTGAGAGTAGTTGTGTGATGTTTTTGGTTTGTAATTTTGAAGTTGTCTAGGATTGTAATTTATAGCCTTTTTTTTTTTTTTTTTTTTTTTTATGGATTAGTGTTTGTTTAAGTTATTAGCAATTATTTTTCATTGTTTATTTACTAAATAGAAGCCTTTCATATACCCTCTATTATTAAACCAAAATCTTATAGTATTGAATATATATCTCAATTGTAACTCATGTTTAATAACCTACCCAAAGCTCCAAATTGTTAAAGATAAGACAAATATATAAGTACAAAAATATATCTTCATGTTTGTGAGTTTGATTGGATGTTTTTGTAGCTTCTTTATCCTTTAGTCTTAAGATTTTAGCAATTTTTTTTTTCATTGTTTTTTTTAGTGAATTGCAACCTTTCATATACCTTTTACTATAAAGGCCAAATCTTATGGTATTGAATATATATTATCGTTGTAACTTACGTTTAATGTTCTACCCCATAAAATGTATCATTATTGAGATGCCTTGATTTGAATTGATTTGTACTGCATAATTCTTATTAACCAACCTAGCTATGCCTTAATCAATATTATAGTGTTTTCATTAGCCACCACGCATTCCATGTACATAAATGGTCAGCAAATGATGAAGGCACCAAATAAATTAATATGGACATTTGAAAAAGTTTGTTTAAAACTAAAAAAATTAATTCCAAATTTTATATAATTTTTAATGATACACAAAGTTTCATAATTAATTTTTATTAAAAAATAGTGTTTTTTCTAATTTTTGAATTCCAGAGAAAAATTGTATTGTTTTCATTTTGATATGAAAAAAATTATATATATTACATTTGAGCTTGTCTTTATAATAACTGAAAATATGATTATGAAATACATTATTATTTATTAAATTAGTCCAAACTACAAAAAATATATTTAATAAGACCACCTAAGAATATTATCACGCGCAACGTGCTTGTTCGCAACTAGTTAGCACTAAAATCTATGATAGGTACACATTTCCTTCTTTAAAGTCCCTCTAGCATTAAAACATGAAGTATTTTTTTTTTCATTGTTTTTTTTTTTTTTTTAATTGGGGGTTGTCGGTTAATTCCTTGTATATGACAACATAATGTTTTTAAGGTTTACAGAATGTATAAAATAATAATCAAATTTGGTTTGCTTATAGTTAAAATGTTCTCACACACTCGATCATGTACACTTTATACACACAATATCTATGGTTTCTTGCTTGATGTCCAAATTTAAAATTTAATAAGTGGTATGTAAGGACGATGTAAAAACTAATGAGTGTGCTAGAATCAATGTCCTAATTCAAGCCAACTTCACATTGTTTCTTTTTTCTTTTTTTTCTTTTTTTTTTTTCTAAAGAAAAATGCATAATAAAAAAAATATAATATAAATAAATTTGAGATTACTTACTCTTACTTCCATAAGAAAATATTAATCAAATTAAGAGAAATTTACCTCAAAAAAAATTCTTTTCAGCGACCACTAACTGTTGAAATAGTGGCATTACAAATGGAGAATCTTATTTGACCCTGTTGAGTAAGCTCTATATTTGAAGCAATCTGCCTTTCCATGAAGGCAGGTTGCTTTGGAGTAGGCAGATCCAAAATCTCACTCTTAAGCATTGAAATAACAGTAGACACATTTGGCCTATCTTTTGCCAATTCTTGCACGCACAGTAGTCCGACATGTATACATTTCGAAATGTCCATTTGAAAGCATGGATCCCATATTGCTGGGTCTACCAAAGCCATAATGTTGTCACCTTTCCACAATTTCCATGCCTGAAAAATAACAAGTGTGGAAGACAAAAATTGAAATTGTTGGATCTTTTTGAAAGTAGACCATGTCAACAATGAATAAATAAATAAAATAGATAAAGTAGCTTTTGATTAGAGTTTGACTAAATT
The DNA here is from genome assembly GCA_032878915.1 of Castanopsis chinensis. NCBI lineage: Eukaryota > Viridiplantae > Streptophyta > Magnoliopsida > Fagales > Fagaceae > Castanopsis > Castanopsis chinensis. Next base: position 3,124,512 of record JAVQMG010000096.1, read on the forward strand.
TTCTAATATTGTGAATGTTATTAGTTATATTTACCAATCCAACAAGGCCCGAATATTGCTCCTCATCGAAAATGCTAGTGTTTCTTCTCCCACTAACAATCTCTAGTAATAATACGCCAAAGCTAAAGACATCTGATTTCTCTGAAAATAGCCCTCGCATTGCATATTCAGGAGACATATAACCACTGCATACAAACATTGAAACACATCCATATTATTCAAGTATAAGTGGTGCCATCACCTAAATTTAATTTCAACAAAGCTCTTACTATGTCCCGACGACCCTTTTAGTTTTTACTTGATCTTCATTGCCTCCAAATATTCTAGCCATACCAAAATCCGATATTTTTGGATTAAGCTCTTGATCTAATAGAATGTTTGATGCCTTTAGATCTCTATGAATTATCTTCAGTCTAGAGTCCCTATGAAGGTAGAGCAACCCTCGACAAATTCCTTCAATAATGTTGAAACGTTTTCTCCAATTAAGGAGTTTTTGGTGGACTGGATCTAATCAATAGTAAGCCAAATAAATAATGTATGAGTGTAAATTTGTATAGACAAAAAAATATACGATTGTGAAACAATTTGGGGTAAAGTTAGGACAAAAGTATGCTTCAAATGACTAAATTAGCACAGTGAAACTTATTATTAAAATTCGTTTTTTTTTTGTTTTATGTACTGACTTACTTGATATTCAAGATAAATAAGTGTATGAACTAACCAAAAAGAATTGCATCCAAACTTTTGTTTGGCATGTATTCATAGATTAACATCTTCTCTTCTCCCTCAATGCAGCAACCGAGAAGTCTAACAAGATTCCGATGTTGGAGTTTAGTAATCAACGACACCTCATTCATAAATTCTTCAAGTCCTTGTCCAGAGGCTGTACACAATCTCTTCACTGCTGTTTCTTGTCCATTATGCAATTTACCCTATAAGAAAGTAAAGAATATCAGCACATATTTTTGAGAGGGAAAAATGAACTCTCCATAAGAAACCATTACCCTATAGACTGGACCGAAGCCACCTTGTCCAAGCTTATTAGCCATATCAAAGTTGTTTGTTGCTGTTGCCAATTCTTCCAAATTAAAGATTGGTAGATCTTGGAGTTTCACATCGTTTAGGTAGTCAAACAGTAAACTCTCCTTGCTTTTACTTTCCATTGCTGTTGCAAATTGTATTATTTAGTAAGCCCTCTTGCAGTGCCTAGTCTCTGCAGCAAATTAATGGACAATTGGGCACATTACCTCTCTTTTTCTTAGCCATCCACTTCCAGAAGAAGAAAGCAATGCTGGCAATAGCAATCACTCCAATAGTCACTGTAATTGTGATGATTACTCTCAAATTTCTCTCCTCTTCTGCGTATAAGAAAAGTTTTAAACTAATTCAGTCAAAATTGAGTAAAGAAATTTAACATAAAAATATTGAAATCCTATTGCATTTGTTTTAAGTAACCAGTTAACCAAACTAGTGGTCCAACTGCTGGATGATCAGAAGCATAAGATTATACAAAACTGTGACTTAAAAGTTAAAACAAATCAACTTACCGAATTCTAAATTGGCCAAACGAATATATATATCTGATCCTCCAACAGAGAAATGTCGTAGGTCAATTAGGTTTCCACTCCATGACAAACAACCAATGCCAGCATAAAATCCATAAGCTGCACAGGAACAATTCTCCAAACACTGCTTTCGACAATCTTCTATATTCAGATCTAGAGCCAACTCTGCAAAGTCTGGCACTTTGATCATCTCCAGTTTCAAAAACCCGTCTGCTTTTCCTTCTTCAATACTATTGTTCATTCTTTCACACTGCAATGGTGTCCTCCTGACACATCCACTAGTCCAATTTCCTTTATTCCATTCCTTAATAATCTTCGGCTTAAACCCTCTCAAACAACTGCAGATTGGTGAACTCAGTAAATCACAGCTTCCAAATGCACCACATGTGCCATAAACATCGCACTCATCTTCTGGATTTTTATGCACAACCTCCCAATCCTCTTTCCCATCATCCCAATATGTATGCACCACATTTCCTTGCCAATCCAAAACAATTTTTGACAAATGTAACACGTCCAAACCAGTAAAAGTTTCAAAAACAGTCCCGTTTGTGTCATCAATGAATGTAAACCCAGTATAATATCCTGGATTCCAGTTTGGCATTCCAATAAAGACCTGACCATTCCATGGACCAGACCGCCAATATGGGCGACCCTCTTTCCAAACAAAAGCTTCAGGAATTTTTGGTGGATCAATGCCTGAGGAGAAGCTACCAATGGATGGATCAGAAGGGCTTTTCCATGATGTCAATTGTACTCTCTGATCTTTCTTTGAACTAGTACTAAGTTTCATCCTTGACAAGATGGTATCAGAAGGATGTTGAAAACTTTCCCATAGTACCAGTCCTGTAGCATCAACTCGCAAAACAAGGTTTCCGAAATCGCCAAGAGTGGCACTAGAATTGGTTACAGAATTTGAAACATTCGATGACCAAAGAATCTGTGCCTGTCCATTTAGTACCACAAGATTGCCATCCTCAGACATAGTAAGAACCCCAGAAGAATCCTTGAGAGGTTTCTCTCTATTAGCTACCCAGATGACAGTGAATACAGAAATGTTATTATACCAGATTCCAAGGTAGCGATTGGTAGAATTTTCAGGGCTGAAGAATCCTAGTTTGAAAACACTCCCCTTGGAAATTATATATTCAGAGTCGTTGATGGATTGAGATGATCTAATGGTGTCAATGGCGACAGTTAAGTTTAAACAGAAGCAGCAAAGGATAGGCAACAGCAACAGGTTTGTCTTGCTAAGAAGTCCCATAACCTATTCTGAGCTGCTTGTGTGTGAGAATTAATTCAGAACTTGCTGCCATACTCTTCTAACCATTTATGATTTTAGCTTATAGCAAAAATCTTACATCCCACAAATTTGTTCATGTCATTAAAATCAAATTATCAAAATGTGCTTATACCCCAGGCTTCAAGTTTCTTCCTTCGACAGAAAAGACAGGTTGAAACTGAATTCAGATTGGATTGGTTACCTCAGAGAGAAAGAGAGAATATTGGAAAAACCCGTTTAGATCCAATCTAGACCTAAGACCGGATGGTCATTTAGTCAAGATACAATTGGAGTAATAATCATTGATAATCAATAAATCACCAACACACCACACAGACACCATGCTTACTTTGGAATTAACGATGGAAGGAGGCTGCAGTGTTCTGTGCACTTGTCTCCTTTGTCTTCAATAAACAATACCAGTTGATTTGCATTTGGGCTGATTGGCAACCTATTCAACACCCATAAGTCTTTTTACTCTTCATTTTTTCTCCTTCCTCTCTCACTCTCTCTTCCATCATTTTCTCATTTTTTCTCATTCATCTGTGTCTGGTTAGCTTTTTCTTCTTTCCTTCATAGTTGTTTTATTCTAGAGTTCCTCAGATTGCTAAGCTCAACTGCCTTCCAATTATCTACTCCCCATGTGTGATGTGACTTCTCTTCAATTTCTCTTTATTTTTTATATTTTTTTTTTGAGAAGATCCTTTTTTTATATAAAATATTTTTGTTTAATTGTACGTATTATATATATATATATATATATAAATATATATATATGGGTTGGGTTCAAGTTACACCTGGTGTAACTTTAAGTAATGTTACACCACTCAATAACTTATTATTGAATTAATATTTTGAAAATCTAACCGTTAAATTACATGTTCTATATGTTCTTAATATGCATGCCAATTTTCATATCCATCGGAAACTGTTTACCATTTGATCCATAAGTTCATCTTTTATGCATTATTTTAAACTACAAAAATTTGAATTTTAATAATTGATTGATGACATGGCTATTAATTTTTTATCACCTTGAAATTTTACAAGTATGAAGAATATACGAAGATAATGTAATCTAACGGTGGATTTGTTAATATTCTCATCTAATTAAAAAATATTGAGTGGTATAACATTGCTTAAAGTTACACCAGGTGTAACTTGAACCCAACCCTATATATATATATATATATATATATATATATAATATTTAACATATAAATTGCCTAGTATATCAATTAAGTATATAACCTTAACTCTATGTAAATAAATAATTTCACATCAAATTTGACATCTCTCTAAGTGGCAAATATTGACACTACTATATTCACCAAAAAAAAAATATATATTGACACTACTATATGGATAGAGACATTATTATTTTCTAAACCAACCACAAGTGTGAAGTTGGTGAAATGTCCCCCCTCAAAAAAAAAAGTTTGTGAAATGTCAAGTGTAAAGTGTCATACTTTTCTCAAGCACGTGATGACTTATTATATACGCAATGGAGTCTCATAGCAAATAGGAATCCATTGCGTGCAACAAATGAATTAGATACCTTATTATAGTTTCCTCACGTTTCTTATTCCTTATCATCCCCTCCCTTTACACCACGACCAAAAACATCATTCAAAGATTGTGGAACATAAAAGTTAGAACTGGTCTAAAACGATGAATTCCAATTCTCTGTGCCTTTTTTTTTTCCTTCCCGGAAAAGACTAATTACATAAATTTGACTAGGTTGCTTGGTTGTTTCACAAATAAGTATGACCCAAAAAGAAAAACAAGAAGAAAAAGTTGTCGTATTGAGATCAGATGAAATTGCTTATATAGCAATTACACCATGCAATTCACCCTCATCTTCCCACAATATTTTTTTACTTTTTTAATTTTACTTTTACTCATTTATTATATTCAATGGTTAAAATTTAAAATTGCTTTTTGCAACTTTAAATCTCAACCATTTATATCAATTGCATCAAGTGAAATCTCTAATCTCAATCCAAAGTTGTTACCACCCAAATTAGTGGACTGGCACAGCTTTGTCACCAATATGTCCTCCATCTATTACTTGCATCATAGGCCCTACATTCCATTGGGTTTACCCTTGTACTAAAACTTAGGCTTAGGTCTGGATTAACCAATTAAGTCTAGTGCTTCTACTACACTGAATCTGGTCGGATGGTGACGTGTCCAAAAATAGACACGTGTTATAGTCTTAATGGGTCCTATGCTACTAGACACCAGACCCAAACCTCCCCCTAAAACTTTTGTCCCCAATTGATACGGTGACTCTTTCTTTAACCCTTTTTTTTTAAATAAAAAATTTAGTTTTCTAAGTTCAAATAAACATCTATAACGAATTCCATTTTTATTTTTCACCAATGATTTTTTTTTTTTCCTGGTCATGTTCATTTCGAACGTTAAGTACAGTCTACAGAAAACCACTGTATGTCACCGCTTCATAAAACAATAGGACCATAGTCCACTCTTAAAGATCCTTGGACCTTGACTAAAAGGCTTGAGTGAGAATCAAAGCCTTTTCTTCTTCCTACTTTCATAATAACATAATCTCAGAATCAGGCCATCCATGACCCTAGAATAGCAAGCTACACTGGGAACGCAAATGATTGCATCTGTCTATAGTGGGATTATTCAAAAAAAAGGATTTTCAACGATACTCCATCATAGGACTCAATCATATGCATTAGCACAACAATAGCAACTAAGATACGTTAAACAAAGGCAATACAGTCTACAAAAGCGATCCTCCACAAGTCACCAACGGTCCAACTCAACATAGAAGAACAATATGGAACCATAACTTAAATCCTATTCCTTGCCAAAAAATTTAACGACAGGCATCTTTAAGTTTCTGCTGTCCTGGACCAACTCAACATAGAAGAACAATATGGAACCATAACTTAAATCCTATTCCTTGCCAAAAAATTTAACGACAGGCATCTTTAAGTTTCTGCTGTCCTGGTCCTGGACTCTACCAGAGCCGGCTGAACGGTGGAGCAAAAGATGCGGTCGCCTAAGGCCCAAAGTAAAAAAAAGGCCCCCAAATTTTAACCAATAGAGTTATTTATAATAAATAAATAAAATAATTTTTTTTTACCAAATGAAAAACAAATAAAAAATAGAGAAAAATGCAACATCCACAATATTTTCACAGCACTTTTACAACTAATGCTAAGTTACAGGTTGTTATAGCCTTTTATTGATAGCAAAAAAATATAATTATAATGATATTTTTAAATAGAAAACAAAAAGCTACTTAAAACCTAGGATTTGTTGTAAAAAATATTGTGAATGTTGCACTTTTAGAAAAAAGTAAGAATAATAATATGAGTTTAGTTAGCAAACTTTTACTAGTTCTCGTATAAATCTACTACTAACATCACTTTTTTACTTACCACTATCAATCTACCACATGAACAAATACGAAAATTTTGTCAAATTTTTTTTGCCTATAAAATTTCTAAAAAAAGAAAAAAAATTTTACGTAGTTCATGTTAATTTAATTAGTAGTAATTTTGCACCTAAAACAAGATCATCAATTTTCGCCTTAGGCCCCCAACTGCATCAAGCCGCCCCTGGACTCTACAAACTGAAAGAAAACTGGACAAAAGGAGGGGGCCTAGTTTAAGTTGCTGCAATCTCTATATTAGCTGCCGTCAGTGCAGGCGTGAAGTTTTAATCATCTTTAGGTGAGTGGATGGCAACCAGATCAGGCAAGGGTGTTATGGGGCCTACCTTGCCCTTGGGATCCCAATCGAGCATTATCTTCACATGATACCAATAACATCCTGCAACAAATTGTAATTGCAAAAACTTTAATTAAAGGATAACTTTACATACCAACGCAGGTTATTGATATGCTGATTGCATTTATCCAATTCTGAAATGAGTTTCAGAGAGTGACAAAGCTAACCTGTCGAAGAAGCACATGCCTCACAGCAGAGTCAATATATTCATTGACAGGCTGGCCAGAGGATATCATGTAACCATCCTTGAAATTCGTAGCTTTGGCACGCTGAGCCCTGAGCTTACCACTAGCTGTAACCTGGATGCAGTGACAAAAAGGATACTATTATGTGAAGAAAACAGAACAACAACAAAAAATGCTTTTATCACAGGCAATGGAGGCCAAAAGCTTCCTTTACAAACCTCGCATTCTTTTGCTCCACTCTCCATAACAAATCTAAGAACACCAGAGCAAGCCCAAAAAACAAGGAGGTTGAAGCTAATTCAGTAGAAGTATAAAAACCAAAAGGAAAAAAAAAAATACAGCATAAATCTACGACAAATATTAGTCCTAAGACATCTTTAAAAATTATCACTGGACAATGGACATGGATAAAAATAAAGACGAAAACAAACTGATTGGACGATTATATATACTTGTGCATGTGTGGATAGCTCAATAATGTGTGCATGCATTTTGCCAAACATGAATGCAGAAACCATCATAAGCAGATTTTTTTTTTCCAATCCTGATTTGTCTCAGTGATAGCTGTATAGAAGACTTCCCAGCTGGTTTTCTCACTATAAGTTTAAGGTTTTAATACTTCTGAGCTGATTTCACCTTTTCCAACACTTCTTTTGAAACTCTATACATATAATAGGACACTGTCTGTGTAACTACCACACAGAGAGAGAGAGAGAGAGAGAGAGAGAAATAATAATTCATGACGAAATAGATAGCCTCAAATTCAGATACACTATTTTTTTTTTTTTTGATCGGTTCAAATTCAGATACAATAAAATTTAGGAGTTCCCGAACTCCAAGAACTAAAGAACAGTTCAAAAAGACTAACAAAACTCCAAATTTTAAATGCAAGCATTGTCGAGAGACCCTCTCAACCAATTATTTTTGGGAAAGGGAGCATATCAGTATAATCAATGCTAACCACAAGAAAGACATTGGGTGAAGCCTTGTTTGGCAAATCTTAATTCTTCTATAAGGGACCTGTTGACACCCTATTTTGTAACTTGCATTTAATCTCACAAGGAGAGTAACAAGTAATTTCCCCATAGATATATGCATCTTGATTCTAGTCATTAAATCCTTAATCTCATTTCACCAAAATAATCTTAAGGTTGTAATGATCAAATCGATTAGTCATAAACCCTAATTGAATCATCAGATTGAAAGTGTCACGTCCCTGCCAGTTTTTTTTTTTTAAAAAAAAAGGGCTTTTATGGTTCCCACATGCACCCACCTACCCCCACTACCCATCATTCTCCACCATTCATTTTTCTTTTACCTTTTCTCTTTTTGGCCGGCTCTCCATTCTTTCTTTCACTTTCTTTCTTTCACTTTCTTTCTTATCTCTTTTACTCCCTCAAACTCACGGCTAGCCTCCACTTCAAACACACCATTTCATCATCAATTTCCGGCAAGATCACCGGAAAAATACTTAGGCACCCCTAAGCATCTTCATCATTTTATTTAAGGTAAAAATTTCTAATCTTTTTGGTAGGTTTCACACTTTTATTTGAGGTTATTTTTATCTAAGCTTGAATAATTATACCCATGTGATTTATGAGCATTAGAAGTGATATTTATGTGTTTTTATGTATGGGTTTTGTGTTGGTAGGATTATGTGATGAGTGGGTATATATTTTGTGCCAAAAATAGCTACTTGAGGTTTATGTATGGTGGAAAAATTTGGGAGTTTTAAGTTAAAATGTGTGATGGTTGGTAAATTTAATTTTTCCATTGCCATTGGGTTTATTTGGAGTTAGTTGAAGTTCTAAATTTCTTGTCTTGGAGGATATTGTGATTTTTGCTTTCATGGGTCTCTTGATGATATAGTATGAATTTATGGAAGTTAGTTATAATTTTGGAGATGATGGTAAATGAGTAAATCAATTTGTTGAGAAACTTTGGAAGTGGAATATGTTAAAATTGATGAGGTGAAATACTAGGCTTGTCAAATTAAGTGTTTATTTGGCAATTCCTAATTTGTGGCTAGATACAATTTCAAGTTATATGCTTATTGTGATAGGTTTACTTGATATTATTTAGATTCTAGCTAATCTCCTTGGAGCTTGGAGAATTAGGATTTTGCGGTTGCAAGGTAAGTAGCTTTTTAATGGGATTTTTGGAAAATAATTACATTGCATAAATGTTATTTTTGGGTTAGGCACATTTTTGGAAACCACCTATGGATACTATATTTTCCTAAAAGCTATTGTGTCGTAACCTTAATATATGTATATATATGATTATATATATATATATATATATATATGGAATTGCATTATATTTGGTATTGCACTTGGGGAAATGCATGAATTGTTGATATGGAAAAATGAGCATCTTTTATTTAATCTTTGATATGGAAATTATAGATTTTATGGTATATTAGAAAATTAAAGATGCTTATCTTGTCTTACTATGTGAGAAATTGATAGAAAATCTTTTTGACAAGAATGGAGTTGAAAACCTTACAAACCTCGTGTAAGTTAGATTATTTAAGGTTTTCTAAAACTATCTGGATATAAATTGTATTAGAAAGGAAATGTACACTGTGAGCTTTATGTAGTTTAACACCAAACCATAAGTGATTTTCCGGTGATCACCCGATTTGGTTTTCGTAGTCTTTGTGACAATGGAATCAAATCCAGGTCAGTGCCTTTTCATTTTGGATGACGCGTTCTTCCCTGCTGCCCATGGGGGGAAGAGGTTCCTTAATTGTGTGTGGGTGAGACTGCTGTCCATGGGGCCAAGAGACCACATGCAAGAGAGGGCCTATTTGACGCGCTCTCTCTGCTGCCCATGGGGGGAGAGAAAAACCTTGAGGGTATGGGTGAGGCTGCTGTCCATGGGGCCAAGAGTCTGCATACCAGAGAGGACAATATCATGCCAGTTGTGAATGGGTGGATCCCCTGACCGGTCTATGTGGTTGTGTAGTATATTTGTGATAATTTATCTTTCGTTAGATATTATGACTTTGGAAATTATATTGTTGATGCTCACAGATTATAGTATATAGTTTCAAGGTAGTTACTTAGAGAAATGGTGTATTTCATTATCTAATCATTCTTGTCATATTACTATTATAGAAAATGAAACTTGCATTTCCCCCACCCCCATTAATTATGCTACTTACTGGGTTTTGTCTCATCCCATTATTATTTTTATAAACTTTTCAGAGTAGGCAACACCTTTTTGAGACAGCTTTTTGGTGGCTTATAGTAGTTAGACTAACTACTGATGGAGGCTGAACTTTTGTAATGGAGTTACTAGATGATGTACGTCTTAGTTTAGGCTTGACTCATTCTTTTGTATATTGTGGTGGTTGTGACTGTATTTCCACTAATGGGACAAGTTGTTGATATGTAATCATTTATTCAGACCTCTATTCTTTTGTGGCCAATGGTCCTTGTATTTAATACGTAGAGCTCTGACTTGTTTTAAGAATATATCCAATGGAATTATGATGATAATTCTTGATGTTGATACTTGATAGGATTTATGTGGATTGAATTGTCAAAAAGTAAAATTTTACAGGTACTTGAGGCGTATTTCTCACGCTTTGGACCCCTTGGGGTTTGGGGCGTGACAGAAAGTTATCATCAAATCAAGTTTTAATGGCCGAGATGTACTATTACAAATTGAGTCTGGCTATATGTGATTATGAACAATTGATTTCAATTGGTTATAATTATAATCAATTTGAGATTAATGACGTGTCATAGTTTGATTCGCTATGACTACATTTTATGGTAAAGTTGCACGTAATTAATTAATTAGATAGTCAAGCATTAATAATTCAATGAGTAATTTGTGTAATTATCTTTTAATTAGGGTAAATTTGGAACTAATTAAATCTGAAATGAGAGTGATTGGAGCCTATTAATGTTAATTGGAAACTAATTTGGGACCTATTAATGTTAATTATGCTGAAATTATTCTCTAACAAATGACCCCTGCTCATCATTTCATTGATATCTCTTAGAATATTTTGAATCTATGAATGAGGTTAATATTTCCAGAAACTAAACATCCAGGACTTCAATTTGAGCATAAGAATGAGATAATTCCAATCAGAATTAAGTAAGATACGATTTTTTAAAATTGGCTCTACAAGCTGTTACAGTAGCTAGATGAAAACCGAATTTTGTTTATTCCTCACTTCCACCGATCTTTACATTTAATGCACTAGATTTCTCCAAGGGCTAAAATAAGGTATAGGTTCATGATTCTTTGTTAACCCTCATTAAATGACCTTTCATTCATATTTTCTCCACCACTACTATATGAACCCCTCCTCTCCTCCATTCCAAAATACAAAAACTCCATCTCTTCTCCTCTCTTGAGTTCTAGTGAAATAGAATAGTCTTGTCATATCTTGATCTTCCTGAGACTCAAGGTGTTGAGTGAAACTCACTTTTCCTCTCTTAGTTCTTTTTTCCTCCACCCTTAGGATCTTCACCAAGAGTTTCCACCTCCACCGTATGGATTTTGCATGAAGGTATTATCCATTTCCCTAACTGGTTTTTTATGTTGCCAAGATGAGAATTTAAGACTAAAGCATAATAGTAATTATTTAAATTCCCTTGAATATATTTGAATGTTCTTAATTGTTCTTATGTGTTTTTCACATGTTCTTGGTTGTTCATCACATGTTCATGCATAATACTAGTTTTAATCTTAAATCCACATAAAAAAATATGAAAAACATGTTTGTTTCATAATTCTTTCAAATCCTTGAATTTAGGTTATCATCATCCACACACATTCACTAGAATTTATTTTTCAATCCAAATGCAATGCTTAATGAATTGAATTAGAGTTTATCACATACACACACATTAAATTCAACATGTAAATTAATTGACATATTGAATGATATGACATGAATGTTGGCCACCATAGTCTAGAAGACTGGTTTCACCAAGTAAGGTGGGTGCCTAACACTTTCCCACCTTGTAACACAGCCTCCAAGCTTAGATCAAGGGTTGATAGATCAATGCTTGATAGATCAATGCTTACCCTTGTAATTTTCAATTTCTAGACTGTAACTAGGAAACAAAGATATGTACTTTATCTTAGATTGTATCTAAAACCAAAGCCATGTAATTTCTTATGATCAATGTAAATTCAATTTCAAATCAATAAAATGAGTAATTTTTCAATTTTTTGATTTTCTTATTTTTCCCAATAATTAAATAAGTGGCGACTCCATTGTAAAACCCTTAATCTAAAGGTAAAAATATAATCAGTCGAACCTCCATTTTGAGAAGCAATAACACGACTCCACTCATTCACGTGAATTTGGCCCAACAACACATAAAAACGTGTCGGGGGCACAGTCTCTCACAGGACCCCCTTTCCCTAAGCCTATTCCTTCTTTGTGCCAAGGTTCTCTTTGCCCTCACACATGAAGCTGGCCGAAACTAACACTTGACAGGCATATCAATTTATAGAGGTTGTCCAAGAGTCACCCACCTCTTCTTTGTAGAAGACAACATTCTCTTTAGCAAAGCAAACGCTGAAGAGTGTCAAGAGCTAAACTCCAAAAATATGAAGAAGCCTTAGGCCAAAAAGTTAACACGGACAAATCCCCGGTGTTCTTTAGTCCCAACACATCTTGGGTCATCAAAGATGAGATTTTTGCCATCCTTGGCCCCATGCAAGACTCAAGACACACTAAATACCTTGGCCTCCCATCATTTATTGGAAGATCTAAGAAACAAGTCTTTGCTACATTAAAAGAGAGGGTTGGGCAGAAACTAGCTGGTTGGAAGGGCAAATTCCTCTCTATGGGAGGAAAGAAAATCCTCATTAAGGCAACAGCACAGGCAATACCTACATATACCATGAGTTGCTTCCAACTTCCCCAAAACTTATGTGATGATCTAGAGAGCATGATGAGGAATTTCTAGTGGGGTCAAAGGCAACAAGAAACCAAGATGTACTGGATTAGTTGGAAAAAGATGTGTAACTCGAAAGCTAAAGGAGGCACGGGGTTCAAGAACTTGCAAGCTTTCAACTTAGCCATGTTAGCTAAGCAAGCTTGGCGAATCCTTTCAAATCTAGACTCACTTGTTGCTTATGTCCTTAAAGCTAGATACTTCCCCACAGATGATGTTCTAAATGCCAAGCTCGGCAACTCCCCATTTTATTCCTGGAGAAGCATTCACAACAATCTCAAAGTCATAAGGAAAGGAACCCGTTGGAGAGTGGGAAATGGAAAAATGATCCACATATGGGATGGCAGATGGTTGCCAGCTCCATCTACTTATAAAGTCATCTCCCCCCCCCCCCCCAAACAATAGCCCAGAATTTCAAATGGTCTCGTCACTCATAAACCCTATCTCAAAATGGTGGAAGGCAAGCCTATTATGAGTGACTTTCCTCCCCTTCGAAGCTGACATAATTCTGAGCATCCTATTGAGTCACAATCTGCCTGAAGACAAAATAATCTAGTTGGGGAATAGCCTTGGTGAGTTTACAATAAAAAGTTCCTACCGTACTGCCCACAAATTAATGGAAGAAAATAATGAGGGTGAAAGCTCCTTTGGAGATCCCTTTAAGCCACTATGGAAGAAGCATTGGCACCTAAACCTCCTTGCAAAGGTTAAGATCTTTATTTGGAGGGCATGTGTCAACAGGCTTCCCACAATGGAAAACATTAATATCAAAGGCATCAATAGTAGCAAAGCCTACCCAATATGTGGCTCTAAACCCAAAAATAGCACCCATGCTTTCCTCAACTATGAGTTCACCACTCTAGTTTGGAACTTGTAGCCTGAAAAACCCCCTAGGCGCCCGAATTGGCAGATTGACTATCCAAGACTCAGCCATGTTCATCCTCACTCAAAATTCTATTCAAGACCTGAAAATTTTCTTTGTTGCAGCCTAGGTCGTCTAGTATAACAAGAACAAGATTTTCCATAATGAAAGTTGTCTATCTCCATAGCAGGTGTGGCAAATGGAAAACAATCACAGTGGAAGACTATTTAAGTGCTGCTCACATGGACTTCCCCCATTTTAGACTACCCCCCACCAGATGGGAACCCCCCCCCCCCCCCTTAGGAGTGTTCAAGATAAATGTTGATGGGGCTACATCAAACCAAAATAGGAATTCTAGCATCGGGGTCATTGTTAGAGACTACAAAGGCCAACCAATCGCTACCCTCTGCAAATTTCTGCAATCCTGGAACTCTGCAAAACTTGTGAAGGCTATGGCCATGGAGCAAGGAATTCTGCTAGCTCAAGAGTTGCAGCTGCCTCGAGTCATTTTTAAATCAGATGCACTAACCGTCATCCAAGCCATCAACGACAAGGTGACAGGGAACAACTTTGGCCACTTTATTCAGGAATTTCACCAAGCTCGTGACACGTTTGAAGCATGCACCTTCAAGCATCTAGGCTGGAATCACAATAAAGTTGTTCATGAGCTAGCCCAATATGCTCGTAGCGGTGAATGTTCTCTTATATGGAAGGGAGTCACCCCCCCTATGGTTTCTTCCTTAATTCAATCTGATATGTGTATTGATTAGCTACATTGCCTGGTTGTAGCTAAACTCTTGCTGTTTGTTTTCCTTCTATTGGTTTTAATGCCATTTTATTCCCTTTCAAAAAAATAAATGATTCTTCTATAAGAAATATTCTATTAATTCTCAGAAACAAAGAAGCATAATGGCAACTCAATGAACATGCTAAATTGATATTCAAAGGTTTAAATACCTCTTTTATTGTATTTTTTTACAACTTTCACCTAAACCATGAGAGAATGAATGTGTACATGTCAATGTGTGTGAGCACGCACGAGAGAGAGAGAGAGAGAGAGAGAATCATACTAATTCAGGAGGCAATAGATACCCTAAAGTTCAAAGACAATACAATTTAGGAGTTGAGTGGTGCTTGGTCCTAGGAATTATTAACCACCATGCTCCAAACATTGGCAAAACAAAGAACACTAGCCATGATAGATGGGGAACATTTTAGAGGATATTCATTACAATGTACAACAGAACAACCTTAGAGTTGTAATTTTATCAGTTCCTCATGTTGTTCTAGCTAATAGTAGGAAGTTAGCCTATATGGCAAGGAAACAGATACCAAAATTTGTAAGATAATGCAATCTATTCATGAACTTCTCTTGCTTGGTATTTAAATTAAAAAAAAAAAAAAAAAAAAGATACATATAGAGAAAAACTGGAGTAGTATTATTTATGTCAAGTTGTGAATAAAGCAACATTATTTTCACATAGGTCCAATAGTGAACACTTTCATTAGCATCAATCACAACATACCACCTTAACAGTTATGAAACAACTAAGAAAATTTTTGTGTCTTTAGACCTTTTTTTTTTTTTTTTTGGAGAATAAGTCTCTAGACTTGTTATTTAATAATATTTTATTAAATATTAAGTCTCTAGACTTATTATTTGATAAAAGGTTATTCAAGCTATTTTCTCATCAAAGTTTAAGGGAATATCAACACAGTCGTAAGACTTATCACCAGGTAAGTGGCTCTTATGTAATTAGAAAAGTGCCGTCTCTATGTTATAAACCAAAAAAGTTTGTCTCTAAAAGAAGAAATCCAAATGAGGCTTGCACTGGTTTGGTTATCTTTGAGTGTTCCTAGCCTAATTCATAAGCAGTTTCTTCAATTTTTTTTTTTTATAAGACCCACTTAGATCTTGCTTGCTTTATTTTTATTTTTAGTTTTTAGTTTTTCCTGATGAAAGATATGAGGTGAAAACGGCTACATAAATGCACCAACTTCGGGCGGGTTAAGTGCAATTTTTCATACTGTGAGTGGGCAACGTTAAAAAAGGCTAACTAAATTAAGATGAGCAAAATTTAATTATTTTTTACATTATAAAAATTGTATTTGTCAAACATTAGAACTAGATTCCATGATAGGCACATATTTTGTTCTTTAAAGTCAAACTAGCATTAAAACATAAAGTATTTTCTTTTTCATCTTTTTTTTTTTTTAAAATGGGGGTTGTTGGTTAAGTCCTTGTATATGATAACATAATGTTTTAAGGTTGTATAGGATATATAAACTAATAATCGAACTTGGTTTGCTTATAGCTAAAATGTTCTCACACACTCGATGATGTGCACTTTATACACACAATATCCATAGTTTCACGCTTGATGTCCACATTTTTTATTGATGTCCAAATTTAAAATTTAAAATAAGTGGTACGTAGGATCAATGTAAACTAAGGAGTGTGCTAGAATCAATGCCCTAATTCAAGCCAACTTAGCATGTTTCTTTCTAGAAAAAAAGAAACATGCATAATAAAAGATATAAAATAAAAAAATTTGAGACTACTTACTCTTACTTCCTAGAGAAAATATTAATCAAATTAAGAAGAATTTATTTAAAAAAAAATCTTTTTATCGACCACTAACTGTTGAAATAGTGATATTACTAATGGAGAATCTTATTTGACCCTGTTGGGCAAGCTCTATATTTGAAGCAATCTGCCTTTCCATGAAGGCAGGTTGCTTTGGAGTAGGCAGATCCAAAATCTTACTCTTAAGCATTGAAATAATAGTAGACTCATTTGGCCTATCTCTTGCCAATTCTTACATGCACAGTAGTCCGACATGTATACATTTCGAAATGTCCGTTTCAAAGCATGGATCCCATATTGCTGGGTCTACCAAAGCCATAATGTTATCATCGTTCCACAATTTCCATGCCTGAAAAATAACAAGTGTGAAAGACAAAATTGAAATCGTTCAATTTTTTAAAAGTAGACCATGTCAAAAATGAATAAATAAATTAAATAGATAGAGTAGCTTTTGATTAGAGTTTGATTAAATTTTTTGAAATTGTGAATGTTATTAGTTAGATTTACCAATCCAGCGAGGCCCAACTATTGCTCCTCATCACAAATACTAGTGTTTTTTCTCCCACTAACAATCTCTAGTAATAACACGCCAAAGCTAAAGACATCTGATTTCTTTGAAAATAGCCCTCACATTGCATATTCCGGAGACATATAACCACTGCATACAAACATTGAAACACCCATATTATTCCAGTATAAGTGGTGCGATCACCTAAATTTAATTTCAACAAACCTCTTACTATGTCCCGACGACCCTTTTAGTTTTTACTTGATCTTCATTGCCTCCAAATATTCTAGCCATACCAAAATCTGATATTTTTGGATTAAGCTCTTGATCTAATAGATTGTTTGATGCCTTTAGATCTCTATGAATAATATTTAGTCTAGAGTCCCTATGAAGGTAGAGCAACCCTCGACAACTTCCTTCAATAATGTTGAAACGTTTTCTCCAATTAAGGAGTTTTTGGTGGACTGGATCTAATCAATAGTATGCCAAATAAATAATGTATGAGTATAAATTTGTATGGAGAAAAAATATACGATTGAGAAAACAATTTGGGGTAGAGTTAGTACAAAAGTATGCTTCAAATGACTATATTAGCACAATAAAACTTATTATTAAAATTCGTTTTGTTTTGTTTTAAGTACTGACTTACTTGATATTCAAGATAAATAAGTGTATGAACTAACCAAAAAGAATTGCATCCAAACTTTTATTTGGCATGTATTCATAGATTAACATTTTTTCTAAATATATTTGAAGCTATCTTACTTTAACCCATTACGTGACAACTAAAGGAACATTTCATGTGTAGTTTTAATGATAAGTTTTTTTTTTAATGAGTTAATGACTTGTTAATCGCCATATAAGTTGAAAAAGATAAATTCAAACATGTTTAATGCCAAACTTTATCAAATATATATTTAACATATATAAGAGTACATTTTACAATAAAAAATAGAATTGCCAAAAAAAAAAAAAGTTATGTCTCTAGAACTATTAGGCCAATTATATTTTTTAAGAGCATCATTGGACTAATTTAAATACTTGGGGCGGCCAACTCTTATTTTTGTAGACTAAATTTTGAAAACATTAAAGTAATTATATATATTTTTAAAAAAATTTCAAATTTGGGAGGGGGGCACCCTTCAACATATCTTCGCCTCTAATTATACAAAAAACCAATTGATATTTTAGTCAAATTATAAAAGAGCAATCATTAAAAGTAGAAGCTATTAAACACATAAAATAAAATAGAATAAAATAATAACTCTATTGATGAACGTAGTTTTGAAAGTAAAGCTTCACTCACATTGGTTTTATTTTGCCATTAATTATTATGTAATCAATAAATATTGACACTACTATATGGATAAGCACAATATTTTTTCTGAACCATTTTGTGGGCAGAGTGCTAAATTTCTAAACCACAACTTAAGTATCATGTTGGCAAGATGTCAAAGTGTAATAGTGTCATATTTTTCTCAAGCACGTGATGACTTAAAGTCTATATTTTGACAACAAAGTTTTTGATGAACATCCACATTAGCAGGTCTCTTGTGGGTAAAATATATTTTTGTCAAAATCGCATATTGAAAAAAAGAAAACTGTAGGTTCTCCTAATTTTTCGTTCTTTCTCTAAGTCACGTTTAGTTATTTTATTTTATATTTTCTATAAAGTGTAGCTATTTTATTTTATAGTTTCTCCTAATGAAGTCTCACTACAAACAGGAATCCACAGACCAAGGGAAACAGTTGTGAGGCACCTATTGCATGCAACAAATGCATTAGATACCTTATAATAATGATGGGGCATTGATAAGAAACTTACATACTTTTTGTAGGAGAAAAAAAAAAATTGGATAGTAACTTATATGATTGTATGAAATAACAGTTTTTATGCTAAGAGTCAATTCGATTAGCACCTCCTGAAATTTCTAATAGAAATATTAAAGATTGAAATCATTTCTCTCCATTGTTGTAAGTTGTAATTATTGCATTATGAAAAATAATAAATAAATAGATTGTGGTTCAAATAAAATTAACATAATTTGTCAAAGTTTTCAAATTTAACTCATATATCCATGTGTTCAACCACAAAATTTTCTTGAAATATGAATATGACATCATAAAGAAAGTACACTAAATTATATTAACAAAAAATAAACAAAAAATAATGTCACATCTCAATTGACATCAATTCTACTCTATTAATTGAGATGATGGAAAAGTTGAAGGATAAAAAATAAAATATTTTATTTTATTTTTCCACCATATGTGTTTAGTAATAGTGATGGAAAAGAAAAAGGATATACATTAGATTATTATTAATATTATTATGCACTTGTTTTAGTTTGAAAACTAGAAAACAAGTACTATATTTTAATAAAAGATTTGATTCAAAAATTTATTATCCATGTTTACATTATTGTAGAGCATTTGTGGATCAAAAAAAAAAAAAAAAAACCAATTATTGAGATTTTAAGGTGTAATTTGTCACCTTATTGTAATGATTTTAACCTTATTTCTAAGACTTGGTTTGTGAGTTCATAATGGAATGATAGTAAAGAAATGGAATGGACTTGAACTCCTAGATTTTAAGGTGTAATTTGTCACCTTATTGTAATGATTTTAACCTTATTTCTAAGACTTGGTTTGTGAGTTCATAATAGAATGATCATAAAGAAATGGAATGGATTTAAACTCTTAAACAAGTGAATCGATTCCATCAATTAAAACTCTCAAATAAGGAAAGAAAAAGAATATTATAAAATTTTTATTTTTATTCCTCTCCATTTCATTATTTTCTCTGCTTCCAAATGAGCTGTAAGTCATCAAAGCAACTGTAGGCTGAGAACTCCTACCATAATAGTATGACAATCATGTGTAAATTGGCACCTTTTTTGGATTCATATTGTGCAACCACAAAATTGTCACCAATTAATTGGATAATCAAATTATTCAAATCACATATATTATTTTTAAAAAAATTATATCAGTATGTTTTCTACTTCTTCATAGAGTAAAAGAAGAGGCAAGAGCCTTATCTTATGGTGCACACCCACACACACTCTGTCTCTCTCCTTGGCGACTTTCCTCTTAAAATCCACAATTGGAGCTTGCTAATGCTGACATCCTAACTAATCCACATCCAAGAGAGAGAGAGTTGGACTAGTTTTTACAAAGCTTGAATACCCTTATTGTTTCAAGGGTCTCTCTCTCTTTGCGAATTTTTATTCTAATTATTTGTTATAGCATTAGCAACGTATTTTATATCTCATTTTCCATTTCAAACAAAATTTATGATGGGTGATAAGAATAGCTATTGTGGGGTGTGATGACTGATTAGAAAGAATAAAGAAAAATAATTTTGATGGCCTTGTTTGAATAGTTAAGCTAATTACTAACTGGGTGTTTTAATCTTTCAATTTTGTACAAACCCATTTGCAATTTGTGGTTGTATTGTAACCGCCAACTCCAAATCTTCAACTCCACAGCATAAACCAAGGAGTTGTGGGCACGTATATTAGTACCCTGAAAACTAAAAGTTAGACTGTCAAACTTGAAAAGTAGATTAGTACCGCATGTTTGGGATTAGATTGTAAGCCGTCTTATTGTTTATTTTTCCTACTATCTGTAAGTTCCACCTGAGTTACCTACTTATTTTATTTAATTTTTGTTTGTTTTTCCGACTATTTGCGAGTCCTACTCAAGTCGCCTAGATAAGCTCAGGGGCTAAGGCATGTTATCCTTGGGAAGGCACCCCCCATCCCCTCCCCCTCCCCCTCCCCCTCCCCCTAAAATTTTTTAAAACCTCTATAATAGTAGGAAGCACCTCCTCATTTAAGAGCTGCCACCTATGAGAACAACTTGACCCCTCCTCCAATACATCAACCATAAAAACTCCCCACCCTAAATCCCTACTTTTCATCTTTAGACTTTTCCTTTCCTCCTCTAAAACATGTCAGCCATATCCCACACTTTTTTTCTTGAGTGAGACCATATCCCATAGCTATTCAACGACCTATGTTGTATTGGTGTGGGAATTATCATTAGAGATTAGAGAAACTATGAGGGTATAGTATTAGACTATTAGTAGGAACTAGTGCTAGGCAGAAAATTTGAGATAATTTTTGAGCTAATGGAGCATCTTGTTGATGAAGTCCACACTCTCCTATTCATGTGCAGGTCTTGTAGTTTTAGTATAGTCCATTGTTAAGTTTGTTAATAGGGTAACCAAGCTATTAGCTTCTTATGCTAGGTAGGCAACGAGGATAATATTAGATGGATAAAAGTAATTCCTTTGTTTTCAACTACTCTAGATGCTAATGTACTTGTTACTTTGCCTCGAAAAAAATTTCTAATTTTTCTTTAAAAAAAATTCATTGAATTGAATTTAATTTCCCTTAAAAATGATAATATTGTTTGCATTTTATTGGTCATGGAAAAATAATGTTTGAATTTAATTGGAGAACCCAATGTACTACACTTAAAGCATTATACTTAAGTTTTACACTTTCCCAAAACTATTACAATATCCCCTTCCAAATTATAGCCACCCAAAAAACTCTCCTCATCACTTGTTGCTCTCTCTTCAATTTCTCTTCATTCATTCTTCCTTATGATGCTCTCACTTAATCACATTTAAATTAGTTTCTCTCCCTTCCTTATGAAAGAGTTTTCTTATTTTAAGCTTAGCAAATATTGAGAGGTACAAAATTCTTCTTCTTTCTTATTGATCTTTTAGTTTGATTCATAATTATTTATCTTATGATTTATGATCTTCTCCTCTAATTCAATTTCTATTTAGTTGAGAGGTATGAAATTGATTTTGAATTTATTGTTGACCATAGCAGTCTAATTTTGTTGAATTCAATTACTGTTTATTTTATGGTTGCTTTTAATGAGTTTGTTATATTTAATTTCTATGAATATTATTTCTTGTAAATCAGTATTCTAGTTTTTGTTAGATTTAATGTTTTCTTTTTCTAAAACTAATCTAGGAAGACATGAATGTATGTATATATGTCATACTTTGTATTTTTCTTGAATTGCAAAGCAATATGATAGTGTTACCTCGGCTCCCCAACCAAATATTTTAGGCTACACCCCTGGATAAGCTATTCCTAAACAGATACATAGGAACCATGGTTGAAATAACTTAAACACGAGTTGGAAAGATATCGAAAATTAGATGACTGACTACAATCAGGAGTTGACCAAGCTCTGTAAACTAACATAATTCCAGGAGAAGTACCCTATCTACATTCTTGATGGAGCACTTTTACTCTAGCTAAACCTTGTTATGAAGCTTCATTTCCATATGGTTGTGGCAGCATTACTTAATTCTCAAACGGGTAATTAGTTTCTCGATCTAATTAATTAAGTTAATTTATAAAAATCAAGTCCAATCTAATGATGCCATCACATAGTTACAATCATTATTCATCAACAAATATTCTTCATAATTTACTCATTATTCTTATGCTATTAAGTTTTGCAGATAACTTGGTGTTGTTAACATTTTAATAAACATTTGGTATAATGGATAAGAGGTTGGAGCTAAGTGCAATGCCAAGTGCTTTTGCCCAAATGATGTGTCATGAGTTTAAGTTCCAAAATTGGACTCTCCAATTGGAGAAAATACACCTGTTCTGGTGTATGTTTCCTCCCACGTACAGCTAAGTGGGGACCCACTTAGCTGTACATGGGACGAAGCAGGCACCCGAAACATGGTATACTTCTTCCTCCAATTGAGAGTAAGGTTGTTTACTGACCACCTCTTGTAGATCCTGCAAAAACATAGGAGTCTTATACATTAGGTACGACTTTTTATCTACACTTGGCCAAAATAAATAAATAAATAAATAAGTAGTAAATTTGGGCTTTCAATTGTCCAGTGATACAATGGTATCATTCTTGTGTTTAATTGTTAGCCCTAATTCCATGATTTCTATGTTTACCTACCTAAGTATGGTGTGTGGTCCCTTCATCCCTCCCTAGAGTTAAATTGAATAGGTTTATAACTACATTGAAGATTAGATCATCTAGGAATCCTGTGGGTCAATGGTCTTGCATTCTATTATGACTAACTGTATACTTCTCACCTTTGACCATAAGGATGGATATAAGGAAACGGATGAGGGTGGCAGTCTCACTCCCAAAGGGATCCCTATGGAATTGAGTTGTGCTTGGTCTAGGGAATTATTAACCACCATGCTCCAAACATTGGCAAAACAAAGAACACTAGCCATGGAGATAGGGAACATTTTGGAGGATAGTCATTACAATGTACAACACAACAACCTAAGAGTTGTAATTTTATCAGTTCCTCATGTTGTTCTATCTAATAGTAGGAAGTTAGCCTATATGGCAGGAAAACAAGATACCAAAGTTTGTAAGATAATGCAATCAGTTGGGTTCTAAGACTTTAGGTTTAAATGTATTAGAACTTCAATTTGTAATGTTGGAAAACCATGATCAAAACATTTAGTCTTGTTTTAGACTTGCTTAAAGTATGTTTAAGTTGTAAAGTTGGAATCGAGTGTTCTACAGGATTTACAGTGTAAATCTGTCTGGCTCGATCGATCGAAAATTAGACTCGATCGATCGAAGCTTGTGCAGATTATTTTTCTGTAAAATTCTCCAACTCAGCCCAAGCCCGTTTTACGTGTAGGGTTTTATGTTTTGCCTTAGGTATAAAAGGGAAAACCCTAACCACGTTTTGAGGATGCTCTTTATGCTCTGTGTATGAATCTTTTATGAGATATAGAAGTGTTTGCCTTCACATACACTTAGAGTTATCAAGATCTGGATTGATGTCAAGAGCTTGGTGATCAAATTCAGTTGCAGATTCAAGAGCTTAAAGATATACAAGCGGGAGTACTTGTACTTGCTGAGAATTCAAGAAGGAAGTAATCTGTGGACTCGGAGCTGTCACGTTGTCGTGGTAGCAAGTTTCCTGGTCGTGGTAGCAAGTTTCTTGGTCTTGGTAGCAATAGGATGTTAATGGTCTAAGTCACTATTGTGTAAACTTCAATTCTTTCATAGTGGATTCAGTTTTCCTTGAGAATAGCTAGGTTAAATCCTCCCCAGGTTTTTTACTGGTTTGGTTTTTGTAGGTTATCATATTATTGTGTTCTTTATTTTCTGCACTTTACAATGATATGCTTTATATGTGTTAACCTAGATTTGCATAATTTACCTAAGTTAATCACTTGGTTAAATAACTAGGTTAATCTAGTTGTGTTTAAGGGGTCTAAAAACATACACAATCTATCCATGAACTTTTCTTGCTTGGTATTTAAAAAAGAAAAGAAAAAAAAGATACATATAGAGAAAAATTGTAGTATTATTTTTATTGTTGATGTGTTAAGTTGTGAATAAAGAAACATTTTTTGAGGACCAAAATTTCACAAGAAAGCTCATTCCATGAAAAGTAAGGAAAGACCATAGGTCTTAACAAAAGAAGGTCCAATTCATGAAGTTAAGAAAGACCATAAAGGCCCAAAATCCCAAAAAGAAGAAAAAAGAAAGAAATAATAATAGTAAAAAAGAAAAAAAGAAGAGGATCTCGAGCAAAGATCTCAGGCAGACCAGAGGACATGTAGCAAGGATCTCGGTTAGACTAGAGGATATGCAGCAAGGATCTCGATCAGGTCAGAGGATATGCGGCAAGAAGAATCAACATTAAGGCCCTATGTATGTTTAGATTTCCAGCAAAAGACAAGCCATTAAAAGTCTAGCAAAAAACTAGGTATTATCTTTGTAATTCATGGTCCAAGCCAGTGAGATCCCGAGTGGATAGTAAGGGAGGAATGGTTTGGTCGGTAGGGGAATGATTTCTGGTGAAAGGAGGATCCCGAAACTTTCCCTTGGTTCATATATTTGCTTGGAATGCATTAACCAATGCATGAACTAATGGAAAGCTCAATTGCCCCATATGCATGGCACCTCCCCACATTTTCCTTTCAACTGTCACTTTCAACCAAAGCTGTCATCCATTGTATTGAGCAGCCTACCCCCTCTTTTGACTTTCCAAGAAGGAAACTTCCATTTATAACTAAAGCCAAATGCCCCTTTTAAGTTATAATTGCTCAAATGAGCTAAACCTCTGCCCAATGCACCTTTTCAGGTCACAGAGGACATAGTTTTACCCAGTAGACCTAGGGCGTCCTCGCCCGGGGTACCTGACTAGGTCTGCTTTAAAAATGACACAAGGCATAACAGAAAAGGGGGATTGAGATGGGAGAAAAATGGGGATTCAAGGGAAGAGTTCAGAGGTTCGAAAACACATATTCTTAAAGCTTTAAAAGCTCATCAAGTATGTCCTTGAAATCTTCATCAAGTATGTTACCCCAATCTCTCTTCAAATAGTGAGATCACTGCCCTAGATCAATTTTTGGATTTTAGCTCCTTGGAAATAACCTTGACTGCCTGTTCACCTGTTTTTGGATCCTCATCCCCCACAATATCTAAAAACTGAAGTGTAGCATTTATTTTTGCAATGCTCCTGTTAAGCCATCTCATCATCCACATCATCGCCACATCATTATTTTTTTCATATTTATTTTTTACCTTTAACTTTTTTTTACAATAATAAATATATAAATATATTGGCTTCAAAATTCATCATAGGAGGTTTTTAACTTTACATATTCATCTACTTTAATTTTAATGTTATAACTAAGTATTGTCTATACATATTCCTCTTAGACGGTTTTAATTTTGCATATAATTTTACCCCTTTATCTTCCTTTATTTAGGTTGTTCTTATTCTCATTCTCTTACTATTAATTTGTCATTTTCCCCCATTTTATGCATATTTTTTCCCACACAAAAAGGTTATCTCTCTCTCTCTCTCTCTCTCTCACAATTTTTTTCCCCATTTTTTTTTTATTTTTTATGAGGTTTGTACCCTCATTGTCTTATTATTGACTAATTCATATACTTTCCTGGATGCAAGTATTTTTTATCATTTTATTTACAACACTAAATACTTTTAATGTTGTTGGACCATATTTGGGGAAAAATCATATTATAATATGTCCATAATTTGTGTTGTTGTCAGGTTTTAGTTTATTTGGAAAACAGCAGGATAGTCTGGACAATATTATGAAGAACAGTTATGCAATTGAAGAAGATGATTATTGTGCAGTTTCATTTCACTGTTTGTAAAATATTTTGTTTAACAAATTAGCACCAAATTGTTATTTTTTTATTAGATGATGTTTTTAGATGCTTGAGTAATTATTTTAAGCATTTACGAATATTTTGTATTGCTCATCTTTCTTATTTCATTAGTGTATTCTTTGAGATTTTTAAGTTATTTATTATCTATTCAATTTTCACAGGTTAGATTAGATTATAACAATATTAACATAATACTTCTTCTTTTTTCAAAAAAATTTTCACTAGTATTTTCCCCTTTGTACTCTTAGTTTATTATTATTATTATTAAGAAAAAAGAGTTACAATCATTATATATAAAGTTATCACCAACACTTTTGCTTGGGAATAGTGACATATTTATATTGCGTTTCTTCAAAACCTTATTAAATTTTTTGAGTCTGATTATAAATTGGATATTTGGCTTGATCACATCACGTTTGAACTGTTTTGGAGAATATTTCGAGCAATAATTTTGCGGGTAATTCATATTGTATGCTCATTTTGTGATTGTGTAGAGAGTAGTTGTATGATGTTTTTGGTTTGTAATTTTGAAGTCGTCTAGGATTGTAATTTATAGCATTTTTTTTGTTTTATGGATTAGTGATTGTTTAAGTTATTAGCAATTATTTTTCATTGTTTATTTACTAAATAGAAGCCTTTCATATACCCTCTATTATAAAACCAAAATTTTATAGTATTGAATATATATTTCAATTGTAACTGATGTTTAATAACCTACCCAAAGCCCCAAATTGCTAAAGATAAGACAAATATATAAGTACAAAAATATATCTTCATGTTTGTGAGTTTGATTGGATGTTTTTGTAGCTTCTTTATCCTTTAGTCTTAAGATTTTAGCAATTTTTTTTTTCATTATTTTTTTTAGTGAATTGCAACCTTTCATATACCTTTTACTATAAAGGCCAAATCTTATAGTATTGAATACATATTATCGTTGTAACTTACGTTTAATGTTCTACCCCATAAAATGTATCATTATTGAGATGTCTTGATTTGAATTGATTTGTACTGCATAATTCTTATTAACCAACCTAGCTATGCCTTAATCAATATTATAGTGTTTTCATTAGCCACCACGCATTCCATGTACATAAATGGTCAGCAAATGATGAAGGCACCAAATAAATTAATATGGACATTTGAAAAAGTTTGTTTAAAACTAAAAAAATAAATTCCAAATTTTATATTCTTTTTAATGATACACAAAATTTTATAATTAATTTTTATTAAAAATAGTGTTTTTTTCTACTTTCTGAATTCTAGAGAAAAATTGTATTGTTTTCATTTTGATATGACAAAAATTATATATATTACATTTGAGCTTGTCTTTATAATAACTAAAAATATGGCTATGAAATACATTATTATTTATTAAATTAGTCCAAACTACAAAAAATATATTCAATAAGACCACCTAAGAATATTATCACGTGCAACGCGCGGGTTCGCAACTAGTTAGCACTAAAATCTATGATAGGTACATATTTCGTTCTTTAAAGTCCCTCTAGCATTAAAACATAAAGTATTTTCTTTTTCATCTTTTTTTTTTTTTTTTTTTTTTTAAAATTGGGTGTTGTCGGTTAATTCCTTGTATATGACAACATAATGTTTTTAAGGTTTACAGAATGTATAAACTAATAATCAAATTTGGTTTGCTTATAATTAAAATGTTCTCACACACTCGATCATGTACACTTTATACACACAATATCTATGGTTTCATGCTTGATGTCCATATTTAAAATTTAATAAGTGGTATGTAAGGACGATGTAAAAACTAAGGAGTGTGCAAGAATCAATGTCCTAATTCAAGCCAACTTTGCATTGTTTCTTTTTCTTTTTTCTAAAGAAACATGCATAATAATAAAAAATATATAATATAAATAAATTTGAGATTACTTACTCTTACTTCCATAAGAAAATATTAATCAAATTAAGAGAAATTTACCACAAAAAAAAAAAAATTCTTTTCATCGACCACTAACTGTTGAAATAGTGGCATTACAAATGGAGAATCTTATTTGACCCTGTTGAGTAAGCTCTATATTTGAAGCAATCTGCCTTTCCATGAAGGCAGGTTGCTTTGGAGTAGGTAGATCCAAAATCTCACTCTTAAGCATTGAAATAACAGTAGACACATTTGGCCTATCTCTTGCCAATTCTTGCACGCACAGTAGTCCAACATGTATACATTTCGAAATGTCCATTTGAAAGCATGGATCCCATATTGCTGGGTCTACCAAAGCGATAATGTTGTCATCTTTCCACAATTTCCATGCCTGAAAAATAACAAGTGTGGAAGACAAAAATTGAAATTGTTGAATCTTTTTGAAAGTAGACCATGTCAACAATGAATAAATAAATTAAATAGAAAAAATAGCTTTTGATTAGAGTTTGACTAAATTTTCTGATATTGTGAATGTTATTAGTTAGATTTACCAATCCAATGAGGCCCGAATATTGCTCCTCATCGAAAATGCTAGTGTTTCTTCTCCCACTAACAATCTCTAGTAATAACACGCCAAAACTAAAGACATCTGATTTCTCTGAAAACAGCCCTCGAATTGCATATTCAAGAGACATATAACCACTACATACAAACATTGAAACACATCCTTATTATTCGAGTATAAGTGGTTCCATCACCTAAATTTAATTTCAACAAAGCTCTTATTATGTCCCGACGACCCTTTTAGTTTTTACTTGATCTTCATTGCCTCCAAATATTCTAGCCATACCAAAATCTGATATTTTTGGATTAAGCTCTGGATCTAACAGAATGTTTGATGCCTTTAGATCTCTGAATAATCTTCAGTCTAGAGTCCCTATGAAGGTAGAGCAACTGACGTAGAACAACCACAATAAACAGAAAATAACAATAAAAACCCTAGGAGTCAGCAGCAAGCAAACTGGAGTCGGCACCAGTGAAAAGAAAACTAAACGTGTTTAATAATTCTCAAAAGCTGTCTTACAATAATCAGAAAAGTGTTTAAATAGCTAACAACATAAAGCACAAAAAACCCTAATTATTAAATGCTCGGGCTTGCTAATAACTCAAGCCCGATAACTAATAGGCCCCATCCATAAGGCTACTGGTTGGGCCGTCTTCTTTTTACTCTTCCTCCCATACATGCGTATAATTGGAGGCTTATATCTTGTGTCCGCACCAACTCCTCCCGGGTGAGAAGAACTCGACCCCGTCGAGTGGAAATCTGAAGAGCTCTAGTAGTACTCCAGCAAGTCAGGATCTAATCGCTGTAGCTCATCCCTAGTAATCCATGTGCAATCAGAATCTGGTCGCCCTAGCCACCGAACTAGGAAATGGTGAACTCCTCCATCCCTGGTAGAAACAATCTACTCATCTAAAATAGTATCAATAGATTCTTTATGTGCATAAGGCAAATTTAAGGGTAAAGGGGTAGGAATAGGGGCATTAATAGGATCAGGTAAAGGCTCATCAAAAGGAGTATCAGGAATAGCAGTAGGGCTTTTATAAGCAACTAGATCCTCAATATTAAAGGAGGAGCTAATACCATAATCATGAGGAAGGTCAATGACATATGCATTTGGGCCCATTCGTTTCAATACCTTGAATGGACCGGCACTACGAGCCTGCAATTTCTTAACGGTCCCAGAGGGAAACCGTTCAGGTCGGATCCGAATCATGACATAATCCCCTACCTGAAACTCTGCATGACGCCGATGCGTGTCAGCATGAATTTTATATTGAGAATTACTTACCTGAATTTTTTTGCAAATCTCATTATGCAAATCATGAACATGTCGTGCAAATGCTTCGGCAGATTCAGAAATCCTAACATGTGGGGACATGGGCAACAGATCTAAGGGCTTCCTAGGTGTAAATCCATGCACAACCTCAAAAGGACTAGCGCCTATAGACCTATTGACAGAGCTATTATATGCAAGTTGGGCTACAGGAAGAATTGAATCCCAATTTCGATTGGCTTCACCCACTAGACACCGAAGAAGGTTGCCTAGACTACGATTGACCACCTCAGTTTGACCATCAGTTTGAGGATGAAATGCTGTGGAAAATTTCAATTTGGTGCCTACTAAGTGCCATAAGGTCTTCCAAAAATAACTCATGAAGCGAACATCCCTATCAGACACTATGGTTTTGGGAAGACCATAAAGCTTGACAATCTCATCAAAGTAGAGTTTTACAATTTTAGAAGCATCAGAGGTCTTAGAACATGGTAGGAAATGAGCCATCTTAGAGAAGCGATCAACAACTACTAGGATAGAATCATGCTTCCTAAAGGTGCGGGGCAAACCTAGCACGAAGTCCATACTCACATCCTGCCACGGGCGATCTGGCACAGGTAAAGGCGTGTACAGGCCAGTGTTTTGCTTGCGATGTTTGGCTAGTTGACATGTACGACACTGACCAACTATCTTGGTAACGCCCCTCTTAAGACTAGGCCAATAGAATTGACGTTCCACTTCCTCAATTGTCTTATCTCGACCAAAATAACCTGCAAGAGCTCCCGCATGTATCTCCCAAACTAGGAAGTCTCTCACTGATGACCGAGGGATACATAACTTGTTGGCCTTGAACAAGTAACCATCCCAAAGGGTATAATCATCCAGGACTGGCCGTGAGGCATTACTTAGGCTAGTGTAGAGCTCCCCAAAATCTGGGCATGATTCATAGTCATCCTTGAGTCGTTCAAACCCAGTAACCTTAGCACTCATGACTGACAGCAAAGACACCCTTCGACTTAATGCATCAGCAGCTTTATTCTCGACTCCCGCCCTATGTTTCACCACAAAGTAGTAGCGTTGCAGAAACTCAACCCAACTACCGTGCCTAAAATTCAACTTCTTTTTGGAATGGAGGTAGCGCAAAGCTTCATGATCGGAGTAGATAATAAACTCTCGCGACAACAGGTAATGGCGCTAATGCCAAAGAGCTCGCACAATGGCGTAGAATTCTTTGTCATATGTGGAGTACTTTTGCTTAGCATCATTCAACTTCTCACTAAAATAAGCAATTGGGTGGCGCTCTTGACTAAGTACTCCCCCTATACCAATACCCGAGGCATCACATTCCACTTCAAAAGGCTTGTTAAAATCAGGGAGACGCATGACAGGGGCCTCCGTCATCCTTTGCTTTAATTCATTGAAAGCCTTAGTAGCAGCTTTTGTCCAAATAAACTCTCCTTGTTTCATGCAATCAGTGATGGGGGACATAATGGTACTAAACCCTTTGATGAATCGGCGATAAAAGGAAGCGAGCCCATGAAAACTTCGAATTTCATGGATATTCTTGGGCTCGGGCCAATCCACAATCGCTTGAACCTTTTAGGGGTCAGCAGAAACTCCTTCAGAAGATACTATGAAGCCTAAGAAGACAACTCTATCGGTAAAGAAAGAGGACTTCTTGAGGTTACCATATAAGCTCTCATTCCTAAGGGCTGTACAAACTTGAGTGAGATGGTCTAAGTGTTGCTCCCTAGACTTACTATAGATGAGGATGTCATCAAAGTACACAACCAAGAATTTTCCCATAAAAGGCTTGAGCACTTGAGTCATCACTCTCATAAAGGTACTAGGAGCATTGGACAATCCAAAAGGCATGACCATCCACTCATATAAACCATCTTTTGTCTTGAAAGCGGTTTTCCACTCGTCACCTGGACGAACCCTAATTTGATGATAGCCACTTTTCAAGTCTATCTTGGAGAATATCGTTGCTCTAGCCATCATATCCAACATGTCATCCAACCGAGGGATAGGAAAACGATACTTCACAGTGATCTTGTTGATGGCACGGCTATCCACACACATCCTCCAAGTTCCATCTTTTTTTAGAGTTAAGAGTGCAGGGACTGCACAAGGACTCATGCTTTCACGAACAAAACCCTTCCTAAGTAGTTCTTCTACCTGCCTTTGCAACTCGGCATGTTCTGCAGGACTCATCCTATAGTGAGGCAAGTTAGGTAGGGTCGCTCCGGGCATAAAATCTATGGCGTGTTGTATGTCATGCATGGGTGGCAAATGATCAGGGAGTTCCTTAGGGAAAACATCCTTAAATTCCTGGAGCACAGACCTCACTTCTTCAGGTTGCTCCCCATAGGTGTCTTCATGAAGTTCCCTAGCAACTAAGACAAACACAATGGATTCCTGAACTGCTACCCTCTCAAATGCCTTTGGGCTTATGATGTTCAGACCTTTCGCCTTTGGTGCTTCTGGCTTCTTGCTCACGTCGATTGGCTTGGGTTTCAAAGGATTGAGCACAATTTTCTTACCCTCAAACATAAATGAGCAAGAATTGGAACGCCCATGAAGGGTAACATCCAAATCATAAAGCCAAGGTCTACCTAAGATAATATGCCCTACATCCATGGGAATTACGTCACACCATATTTCAGCCTTGTAGGTGAGGAATTGAAGTGGGACAACACATCTTTCTTTTATGGATATGGAGGAAGTATCCACCCAAGAAACTTTATATGGGTTAGGGTGTGGGATCAATTTCAAGCCTAGGCGAGAAACCACATTAGAGGATACTGCATTAATGCAACTCCCACTATCTATAATAACCTTGCAAGTTTTGTCTCCACACTTAGTGTAAGTTTGAAAAATGGCGCTCCTCCGCCAATCATCAGTGTCTCTCTGTTCAGTCAAAGCACACCTTACCACATTCACTCTGGGGACACCAAAAACAACATTGGAATCATCAACCTGGGGAGAAAGGGTTCTAATGTACGCGAGGTAGTTAGGGTCCTCTTCCCATCCGGCCTCAATATCTTGGACTTCTTCAACATTTGGATCATAGACTAGCTCCTCAACATTGTCTACCTTTTCATCACCCTCTTGAATGACAAGGGTCCTAGAAGGACATTTAGCTGCAACATGTCCAATCCCATTGCATTTGAAGCATTGGAGGCGAGAACCTAATCTTGAGGGCTCATTGATTACACCTTTTCCCTTATCCTCCTTTTCTATTGGGATGCTATTAGGGTTGGCCTTAGAGGGTAAGGCAAGTCTAGATGTGCTACCAAAAGGTTGGGGGTTGGTGGGAACACTCCGAAGCTTAGAACGTCTCCAAAAGATAGACTTGGATGCTAACTCACAATTCCTAGCAAGGTCATAGGCTTCTCCTAAGGTAGTGACTCCTCGGGTGATAATCTCGCCTAATAGGTTAGCATTCAAACCTTTCTTAAACCTATTGAGCGTGACAACCTCTTCCTCAACAATTCGGATGCGCCTCTTGAATTCCTTGAACTTCTCTATGTATTCAGCCACAGGAGCAGTGCCCTGTTTTAGGCGATCCCATTCCTCAAGGAGGGAGCTCCTATAAGTTGGAGGAACGTAATTCCTCGAAAGTGCATCCTTCATCTCAATCCAATCAATAATGGGGGGCTCACGTCTACGCCTAAGGGTCTCTTCAAGGTCCTCCCAAAAAAGGTCAGCTCTCCCAATCAACTTCATCCGAGCATACCTCACTTTTCTATTATCAGCCCAATGGTAAAAGTCAAAGAATTTCTCCATTTGACGTAACCAGTCAGTGAAAACCCATGGGTCTAGGCAACCATCAAAGGTGGGTGCTTCTATCTTTTCCCTAGACATCCTATCATCATAGTCCCTAGGGCCATAGTGACTATAGTGATCATGTTTAAGGTTTGGAGCCCTATTAAAGTAACCATGGTTATTCTGCCTAAGCATATTATCTCCTTCTTGGTTAATGGGCTCCCTTTGGGATGCTTCAATTCGATCTACCCTATCCAGTAAACCACGGACACTGTTTGCTAGGTCTCGAATAGTTTGCTCTAAAGAGGGACTAGACTCGGAAGTAGATTGAATTTCAGGGTTTGACATGATGCGACCACTACGTAGATGCATGCAACACTATGTTTATGAATGCAGCTGAGATTCCAAAATATTCAAGTAACCAATTCTCAATGTAAAATTGAAGGTCAAGCAAGAGTGCATGTGGAGACTAGATCAATGAATTCAAAGAAATAAATTGTAGTCAAATAATGACAGTGTTCACAATATTGAAAGATAACCCAAATAACAGTCAAATTCCACTAAGCTCCCCAATTAATAATGAGAATCAGATATTTCAAAGAAATTGGGTGATTTTTTTTTTTTTTTTTTTTTTGGAATTTTAGAGTGGGTACTGAAAGAAAACACAAATAATAAAACAGCTAATTTGAGCACAAAAGGGATAGGTCAATGGGATTTGGTGGGATATGCACATAAAAAATATAAAGATAATATTTTTTAATGAGACAAAATTGAATCCACCAAAAAAATAGAGTGAGAGTTGTACCCTAGTTAGTGGCTAGCTTATTGTAGACAATCACGATCGGGCTCCTCAATTGAGTGGGTCTAGCTGGAAAAAGACCTGTTAATGAACAATACTTTCGCGTAGGAATTTAGGCCCAATACAAGCAATGGGCTATAACAGCAACAATATTCTTTCTTTCTTTCTTCTTTTCTTTTTTTTTTTTTTTTTTTTTTTTGGGGGGGGGGGGGAAATAAAAAAGAAATACACTAGACTTTAAAAAGAAAACAAGACAACACAGCTACAACACGAAAATTTCAGAAATTAGAAGTAGAAACAAAAGGAACTAAAGAAGAAGAGAAACGGTGGGGTCATCGGCTGGCGTCATTGGCGGAGGCAGCGGCTGGAGTTACCGTCGGAGTAGGCGGCTGCTCGTCTCGGCCTTGACATCGGCCATGATCGAAGTCCCCAGCGGCGGAGGTAGAGGGTGAGGCGGTTGGGGTTCGCGGTGGCTGGTGGCTGATGGTTGTTGGGAGCCGCGGCGGTGGGCTTTGGCGGCTGGGTTTTGCGGCGGCTGTGGCTGATGGGTGTTGGTAATCGCGGCGGCTGGTGGCTGATGGCTAGGTCGGCGTGGGCCTCTGCTCCTTCTCCTTTCTTCGTTGTCTCTTTCTTTCTTTCTTTTTTTTTTTTTTTTTTTTTTTCGTTAGTGGTGGGCTTAGAGGCGGGCACGGATTGGTATTGGGGAAGGAGTGGGTTTTTCTGTTGGCTTTGGTTCTGGCTTTGGTTTGCAGATTTCGTGAGGTAAGTATTTGAGTAATGGCAGGTTTGGTGGTTGAGTTGTTTTCTGATGGTGGTGATTGTGGCTGTGGGTTGGCGGTTGTGATTTTGGGTTGTGGAAAGAGGGGATCGGTTGGGCTCTGATACCAAACTGACGTAGAACAACCACAATAAACAGAAAATAACAATAAAAACCCTAGGAGTCAGCACTTAAGGGTTGCTTGGAGTCAGCACCAAGCAAACTGGAGTCGGCACCAGTGAAAAGAAAACCAAACGTTTTTAATAATTCTCAAAAGCTGTCTTACAATAATCAGAAAAGTGTTTAAATAGCTAACAACATAAAGCACAAAAAACCCTAATTATTAAATGCTCGGGCTTGCTAATAACTCAAGCCCGATAACTAATAGGCCCCATCCATAAGGCCACTGGTTGGGCCGTCTTCTTTTTACTCTTCCTCCTATACATGCGTATAACTGGAGGCTTATATCTTGTGTCCGCACCAGCAACCCTCGACAAATTCCTTCAATAATGTTGAAACGTTTTCTCCAATTAAGGAGTTTTTGGTGGACTGGATCTAATCAATAGTAAGCCAAATAAATAATGTATGAGTATAAATTTGTATAGACAAAAAAATATATGATTGTGAAAACAATTTGAGGTAGAGTTAGCACAAAAGTATGCTTCAAATGACTAAATTAGCACAGTGAAACTTATTATTAAAATTCGTTTTGTTTTGTTTTATGTACTAACTTACTTGATATTCAAGGTAAATAAGTGTATGAACTAACCAAAAAGAATTGCATCCAAACTTTTGTTTGGCATGTATTCGTAGATTAACATCTTCTCTTCTCCCTCAATGTAGCAACCAAGAAGTCTAACAAGATTCCGATGTTGGAGTTTAGTAATCAATGACATCTCATTCATAAATTCTTCAAGTCCTTGTCCAGAGGCTGTACACAATCTCTTCATTGCTATTTCTTGTCCATTATGCAATTTACCCTATAAGAAAGTAAAGAATATCAGCACATATATTTTTGAGAGGGAAAATTGAACTCTCCATAAGAAACCATTACCCTATAGACTGGACCGAAGCCACCTTGTCCAAGCTTATTAGCCATATCAAAGTTGTTTGTTGCTGTTGCCAATTCTTCCAAATTAAAGATTGGTAGATCTTGGAGTTTCACATCGTTTAGGTAGTCAAACAGTAAACTCTCGTTGCTTTTACTTTCCATTGCTGTTGCAAATTATATTATTTAGTAATCCCTCTTGCAGTGCCTGATCTCTGCAGCAAATTAATGGACAATTGGGCACATTACCTCTCTTTTTCTTAGCCATCCACTTCCAGAAGAAGAAAGCAATGCTGGCTATAGCAATCACACCAATAGTCACTGTAATTGTGATGATTATTCTCAAATTTCTCTCCTCTTCTGTGTATAAGAAAAGTTTTAAACTAATTCAGTCAAAATTGAGTAAAGAAATTTAACATAAAAATATTGAAATCCTATTGCATTTGTTTTAAGTAACCAGTTAACCAAACCAGTGGTCCAACTGCTGGATGATCAGAAGCGTAAGATTATACAAAACTGTGACTTAAAAGTTAAAACAAATCAACTTACCGAATTCTAAATTGGCCAAACGAATATATATATCTGATCCTCCAACAGAGAAATGTCGTAGGTCAATTAGGATTCCACTCCATGACAAACAACCAATGCCAGTATAATATCCATAAGCTACACAGGAACAATTCTCCAAACACTGCTTTCGACAATCTTCTATATTCACATCTAGTCCCAACTCTGAAAAGTCTGGCACTTTGATCATCTCCAGGTTCAAAAACCCGTCTGCTTTTCCTTCTTTAATACTATTGTTCATTCTTTCACAGTGCAATGGTGTCCTCCTGACACATCCACTAGTCCAATTTCCTCTACTCCATTCCTTAATAATCTTGGGCTCAAACCCTCTCAAACAACTGCAGATTGGTGAACTCAGTAAATCACAGCTTCCAAATGCACCACATGTGCCATAAACATCGCACTTATCTTCTGGATTTTTATGCACAACCTCCCAATCCTCTTTCCCATCATCCCAATATGTATGAACTACATTTCCTTGCCAATCCAAAACAATTTTTGACATATGTAACTTGTCCA
The DNA here is from genome assembly GCA_032878915.1 of Castanopsis chinensis. Taxonomy (NCBI): domain Eukaryota; kingdom Viridiplantae; phylum Streptophyta; class Magnoliopsida; order Fagales; family Fagaceae; genus Castanopsis; species Castanopsis chinensis. The sequence continues at coordinate 3,161,580 of JAVQMG010000096.1, forward strand.
AACCAGTAAAAGTTCGAAAAACAGTCCCGTTTGAGTCATCAATGAATGTAAATCCAGTATAATATCCTGGATTCCAGTTTGGCATTCCAATAAAGACCTGACCATTCCATGGACCAGACCGCCAATATGGGCGACCCTCTTTCCAAACAAAAGCTTCAGGAATGTTTGGTGGATCAATGCCTGAGGAGAAGCTACCAATGGATGGATCAGAAGGGCTTTTCCATGATGTCAACTGTGTACTCTCTGATCTTTCTTTGAACTAGTACTAAGTTTCATCCTTGACAAGATGGTATCAGAAGGATGTTGAAAACTTTCCCATAGTACCAGTCCTGTAGCATCAACTCGCAAAACAAGGTTTCCGAAATCCCCAAGAGTGGCACTAGAATTGATTACAGAATTTGAAACATTCGATGACCAAAGAATCTCTGCCTGTCCATTTAGTACCACAAGATTGCCATCCTCAGATATAGTAAGAACCCCAGAAGAATCCTTGAGAGGTTTCTCTCTATTAGCTACCCAGATGACAGTAAATACAGAAATGTTATTATACCAGATTCCGATGTAGCGATTGGTAGAATTTTCAGGGCTGAAGAATCCGAGTTTGAAAACCCTCCCCTTGGAAATTATGTATTCGGGTCGTTGATGGATTGAGATGATCTAATGGTGTCAATGGCGACAGTTAAGTTTAAACAGAAGCAGCAAAGGACAGGCAACAGCAACAGGTTTGTCTTGCTAAGAAGTCCCATAACTTGTTCTGAGCTGCTTGTGCGTGAATATTTATTCAGAACATGCTGCCATATTCTTCTAACCATTTAGGATTTTAGCTTTTAGTTTTCTAGGATAGACGTCAACTCAAGATGTTCAAAAGTCTTACATCCCACAAATTTGTTCTTGTCATTAAAATCAAATTATCAAAATGTGCTTATACCCCAGGCTTCAAGTTTCTTCCTTCGACAGAAAAGACAGGTTGAAACTGAATACAGATTGGATTGGTTACATCAGAGAGAGAAAGATAGAAATGAGAAAATTTTGGAAAAACCAATAAATCACCAACACAATTTGAGTAATAATCATGGATAATCAATAAATCACCAACACACCACACAGACACCATGCTTACTTTGGAATTAACGATGGAAGGAGGCTGCTGTGTTCTGTGCACTTGTCTCCTTTGTTTTCAATAAACAATACCAGTTGATTTGCGTTTGGGCTGATTGGCAACCCATAAGTGAGTCTTTGTTTACTCTTTTCTGCTTTTCTCCTTCCTCTCTCACTCTTTCTTCCGTCATTTTCTCAGTTTTTCTCATTCATCTCTGTGTCTTATTAGCTTTTTCTTCTTTCCTTCATAGTTGTTTTATTCTAGAGTTCCTCAGATTGCTAAGCTCAACTGCCTTCCAATTATCTACCCCTCATGTGTGATGTGACTTCTCTTCAATTTCTCTTTATATTTTATTAACTTTTTTTTTTGAGAAGATCCCTTTTTTATTTTTTTTATATAAGATATTTTTGTTTAAATGTCTTGTAACGGTTAATGTGTAATTAAACTATTTATTTTTAAAAATATTTTCTCGAAAATTGAAAAAATTATCGATACTTTTTTAATTTTCGAAAAAATATTTTTAAAAATAATTAATTATTATGTGTCCTTAGAGTATATATTAGCAAAATTCTTATATATATATATATATATATATATATATTTATATAATTCCTAGTATATCATGTAAGTATATAACCTTGACTTTATGTAAACAAATAATTTCACAACAAATTTGATATCTCTCTAAGTGGCAAATATTGACACTACTATATGGATAGAGACACTATTTTTTTTTCTAAACCAACCACGTGTAAAGTGTCATACTTTTCTCAAGCACGCGATGAGTTATTATACACGCAATGGAGTCTCATAGCAAATAAGAATCGATTGCGTGCAACAAATGCATTAGACACCTTATTATAGTTTCCTCACGTTTCTTATTCCTTTTTCATCCCCTCCCTTTACACCACGACCAAAAACATCATTCAAAGATTGTGTAACATAAAGGTTAGAACTGGTCTAAAACAATGAATTCCAATTCTGTGTGCCTTTTTTTTTTTTTGCTACCCAGAAAAGACTAATTACATAAATTTGACTAAGTCGCTTGGTTGTTTCACAAATAAGTATGACTCAAAAAGAAAAACAAGAATAAAAAGTTGTCGGATTGAGATAAGATGAAATTGCTTATATAGCAATTACACCATGCAATTCACCCTCATCTTTCCACAATATTTTTTTACTTTTTAATTTTACTTTTACTCATTTATTATATTCAATGGTTAAAATTTAAAATTGTTTTTTTGCAACTTTAAATCTCAATCATTTATACCAATTGCATCAGGTGCAATCTCTAATATCAATCCAAAGTTGTTACCACCCAAATTGGTAGACTGACACTAGGGCTATAAATGAACCAAGCCGTTCATAAACAACTTGGGCTTGGTTCGATAAAAAGCTCATTCATGTTCATTTGGTAACAAATAAGCCAAGCTTGAGCCTTAGTTTTAGGCTTGTTTGATAAATGAGCCAAGCTCAAGCAAAAAAAAAAAATTTGTTTGTGAACAATCTCGTGAACAATAAGGGTTGATACAGAACATGCTGAGCTTAATTAACCTCGTTTATAACTTGATATATGTTTACTGAATAAACTTATTATTATGACATTACACATATGCTTTGGAATATTAATTTATTTAGATTTGTGGAGATTATAGTTGTACAAATGACAAATGTGGATGTAAAAATTGTATTTTGAACAGTTACTCAAATTATAGACAATAAATGATAATTGATGGATTTAATTATGTAAAGTTGTAATTTGAACAAATTCTAATCACGGGTGTTAGAAGCATGATAAAATGAGTATATTATATATATATATATATATATATATATGTATGTATATTTGTTTACTTGATTTTGGGTGATATATGCATTTGATGATGTAATTTTTTTGAATCCCAAGCTAAAAAACTTGACTTGAGCTAGAGTTTGAGCTTGATATTAAGCTCGAGTTTGGCTTGACTAATTAATTAAGCTAAGCCAAGCCGAGCTTAAGTTTTTTGGCATTCTCACAAGCTCAAGTTCAAATATTGTTTTCAGGCTTGTTTCAAGCTCAAGTCAGGTTTGAGCATTTGATTTTTATTGACGAGCCAAGCTCAAACGCATATTACTCGGCAAAGCTTGGCTCGTTTACAACCCTATCTGGCACAACTTTTTCACTAATATGTCCTCCATCTATGTCTTGCATCGTAGACCCTACTCCTACATTCCATTGGGTATACCCTTGTACTAAAACTTAGACTTTGGGTCCGGATTAACCGATTAAGTCTAGTGCTTCTACTATACTGAATCCAATCAGATGGTGACGTGTCCAAAAATAGACATGTATCATAGTCTCAACGGGTCCTGTGCCACTAGACACTAGACCCAAACCTCCCTCTAAAACTTTTGTCCCCAATCGATAGGAACTAGATGGTGACTCTTTCTTTAACCCTTTTTATTTAATAAAAAATTTAGTTTTCTAAGTTCAAATAAACATCTATAACGAATTCCATTTTTTTTTCACCAATGATTTTTTTTTCCTGGTCATGTTCATTTCGAATGTTAAGTACAGTCTACAGAAAACCACTGTGTGTCACCGCTTCATAAAACAATAGGACCATAGTCCACTCTTAAAGATCCATGGACCTTTACTAAATGGCTCGAGCGAGAATCAAAGCCTTTTCTTCTTCCTACTTTCATAATAACACAATGAACTCAGAATCAAGCCATCCATGACCCTAGAATAGCAAGCTACACTGGGAACGCAAATGATGGCTTCTGTCTATAATGGGATTATTAAAAAAAGAAAAAGAAAAAGGATTTTCAAGGATACTCCACGATAGGACTCATACATATGGATTAGCACAACAATAGCAACTAAGATACGTTAGACAAAGGCAATCAGAGCCGGCTGAATGCTAGAGCAAAAAATGCGGTCTACAAAAACGATCCTCCACAAGTCACCTACTCAACATAGAAGAACAATATGGAACCATAACTTAAATCCTATTCCTTGGAAAAAAAAATTTAACGAAAGTCTTTAACCTACAAACAACATAGAAGAACAATAGTGAAGTTGTATTCTTCTTTCTGGGGCCTACCTTGCCCTCAGGATCCCAATCGAGCATTATCTTCACCTTGATACCAAGAACACGCTGCAACAAATTGTAAATGCAAAAACATTAATTAAAGGATAACTTTACATACAAACGCAGGTTATTGATATGCTAATTGCATTTATCCAATTCTGAAATAAGTTTCAAAGAGTGACTAAAGCTAACCTGTCTAAGAAGCACATGCCTCACAGCAGAGTCAATATATTCATTGGCAGGCTGGCCAGAGGATATCATGTAACCATCCTTGAATTTCATAGCCTTGGCACGCTGAGCCCTGAGCTTACCACTAACTATAACCTGGATATAGTGACAAAAAGGACACTCTTATTTAATTAAACAGAAAACAGCACCAAAAAAAAAAATATATATGCTCATTTATCACAGTCAATGGAGGCCAAAGCTTCCTTTTTACATACCTCGCAGCCTTTTGCTCCACTCTTCATAACAAATCTAAGAGCACCATAGAAAGCCCTAAAAACAAGGAGGTTGAAGCCGATTCAATAGAAGTATAAAAACCGAAAGGAAAAAAATACAGCATAAATCTACAACAAATATTAATCCTAAGACATCTTTAAAAATTATCACTGGACATGAATAAAAATAAAGATTGATAACAAAATGATTGGACGATTATATATACTTGTGCATGTGTGGATAGCTCAATAATGTATGCATGCATTTTGCCAAACATGAATGCAGAAACCATCATAAGCAGATTTATTATATTTTATTTTATTTTTTTGCCAATCCTGATTCGTGCCAGTGATAGCTGTATAGAAGATTTCCCAGCTGGTTTTCTCACTCTAAGTTTAAGGTTTTAGTACTTCTGCGCTGATTTCACCTTTTCCAACACTTCATTAGAAATTCTATACATATAATAGGACACACGCATGTCTGTGTAACTGCCATAGAGAGAGAGAGAGAGAGAGAGAGAGAGAGATACTAATACTAATTCATGAAGATAGCCTCAAATTCAGATACACTATTTTTTTTTTTTTTTTTTGATCGGTTCAAATTCAGATACAATAAAATTTAGGAGTTCCCGAACCAAGAACTAAAGAACAGTTCAAAAAGACTAACAAAACTCCAAATTTTAAATACAAGCATTGTTGAGGGATCCTCTTAACCAATTATTTTTGGGAAAGGGAGCATATCAGTATAATCAATGCTAACCACAAGAAAGACATTAGGTGAAGCCTTGTTTGGCAAATCAAAATTCTTCTATAAGGGGACCCCCTTTTCCCAAGCCTCTTCCCTCTTTGTGCCAAGGGTCTCTCTGCCCTCATACATGAACCTGCCTGAAACCAGCACTTGGCACGCATATCAATTTGTTGAGGCTGTCCAAGAATCACCCACCTCTTCTTTGCAGAAGACAGCATTCCCTTTAGCAAAAGCAAATGTTGAAGAGTGTCAAGAGCTAAAACAAATCCTCCAAAAATATGAAGAAGCCTTAGGCCAAAAAATTAACACAGACAAATCCCTGGAGTTCTTCAGTCCCAACACAGCTCGGGCCGTCAAAGATGAGATTGTTGCCATCCTTGGCCCCATGCAAGACTCAAGACACACCAAATACCTTGGCCTCCCATCATTCATCATACCTTGGCCTCCCATCATTCATCAAAAGACCCAAGAAATAGGTCTTTGCTAAATTGAAAGAGAGGGTTGGGCAGAAACTAGCTAGCTGGAAGGGCAAACTCCTCTCTATGGGGGGAAAGGAAATCCTCATTAAGGCAATAGCACAGACGATTCCTACATATATCATGAGTTGCTTCCAACTTCCCCAAAACTTATGTGATGATCTAGAGAGCATGATGAGGAATTTCTAGTGGGGTCAAAGACAACAAGAAACCAAGATGTGCTCGATTAGCTAGAAAAAGATGTGTAACTCAAAAGCTAAAGGAGGCATAGGGTTTAGGAACTTGTAAGCTTTCAACTTAGCCATGTTAGTTAAGCAAGCTTGGCGAATCCTCTCAAATCTAGACTCACTTGTTCGAGTTTTAAAAACTCAAGATGCTACTTTTCCACTTTGTTTTGAAACAGGACAACTAATGAAATTCTTAGCAATCTAATGTTAAATGAAAAAAAAAAAATCCACCAACACCACCATGATTCCTTTACCTTTGCTGTTGCCATAACTGATAACTAGATGTATCATCATCGACAATACTCTAACATGTTACATTCAGATTCTCATAGAGACCAAAAATCTGAGCAGAAAGCAAAGCACTAGTTTTTTGGTTCAACCCCTACTGTGACTAATACAGCTTTACCTGCAAATACTTTGTTACTTCTTTTATCCAATATGTCTTCGATGATGACTGTCAAGCTTGACTATGGCAATTATATTGTTTAGAAGCAACAAATTGAGGTAATTCTTGAAACTTACTCAATGATTAACATTCTTGATGATTCAATTGCTGCTCCAGATCGTTTTCTGAAGGATTCTTCTGGTAATCTCACTACTAAGATTAACCCTAGATTCATTTCTTAGAAGAATCGTGAACAAGCAATGTTCACTTTTATCAATTCTACTTTGTCTCCTTCTATTCTTGCTCTTATTGTTGGGTAAAAATCAGCTAAGGGAGTATGGAAGGTGTTAGAAAAGAAGTTTGCCTCAATTTCAAGGTCTCATGTTATGAGTCTTCATAATGAATTGAGTGCAGTGAAAAAAGGTATTGATACAATTGATGGTTATTTATAAACGATTAAGCAAATTCATGATAAATTGGTTGTTGTTTTCGTTTTCTTGGATGATGAACAGCTTCTTCATATTGCTCTTGATGGTTTGCCCTCAGAGTATGATTCTTTTGGTTTTGTAATTAGGACTTGTAGTGATGTTTTGTCTATTGAAGAGTTGAATACTCTACTTAATGTTGAGGAGAGAGTGATCAAGAAAAGGTCTAATAATGTTCCTTCTCCTTCAATGGCTATGAATGTGGATTTTCAGTCTCAAAATCATGGTTTTTCTAGTCAAAGAGGTAGAGGAGATAGATATTCTAATCAAAGAGGAAGAGGTGGAAGAGGCAATTACAATAATCATAATGGTTTCAACAACAACAATGGAGGATTTAGTAATTCTGGCTATAATACTAATCCATGGCAGCATTCTAAGCCATAAGGCACTCAAGGACCTCTAGGACAGCCTCAATCTAATAGGCCATCTTGTCAAATATGTGACAAGGGTGGTCATTCAGCTCTTGATTTTTATCATAGGATGGAATTTGCATACCAAGGAAGGCATCCACCTGCTAAGTTGGCTTCAATGGTTGCTAACTCTTCTCAAGTGCAGGGCTGCAACAGTTGGCTTACAGACACAGGTTGTTCAGATCATGTTACTCCTAATCTGTCTCAATTGTCTCTTCATCAACAACCTGTGGTAGGCAATGAAACTATTGCAGTAGGCAATGGACAGGAGCTTCTATTTACTCATGTTGGTCATGGTGAGCTTAAAAGCCTGTTTGGGTTAGTGAGATTTTGGATCATATCACTCAGTTTTCATAACTGATATTTCAAAACAAGTGGACCCACAAAAAAATTTGTGTTTGGCTTGGTTTTCAACACTTGTTTCCATCACTCAAAACTCAAAAATTTGAGTTAGAGTGATGGAAACAGGAAACAACAATTGGGTGTTTTCAGAAACTGAGAATTGAGTTATGGCAAAAAGTTGATGAGATATGCAATTGAGTTATGAGCCCAAACAAGTGTTTTGCAGTTTTTGAGTGAATGTGAGGTTTGAGTAGAGAGTTATTAGTTTTGGGTTTAAGTTATAAGTTTTAAAAATTGAGTTATGAAAACTGAGGTATCTCTAAACCAAACGAGCCTTAAGACTTCTACTCATAACTTTAGGCTTAATAATATACTTAGGGTTCCTGATCTTGCATCTAATCTCTTGTTTGTTCATAAGTTATGTCTTCAAAATAATGTTTTTTGTTATTTTGATGCTCAGAAGTTCTTAATTTAGGATTTGCCTTCGAGGAAGATCCTCTACAAAGGATTGAGTAAAGATGGAGTATATCCAATTCCATCATCTTCCTTACTCTCATCTTCCACTGCTTTCAACTCTACTTCAAATGTGTCAACTTCTAAATCCATCAAGTCTAATGCTCTTCTGCTTTGGCATTACATGCTTGGACATCCTAGTTCTAGGCTTTTATATTCTGCTCTTAAGAATATCTTTCATTCTGTTACTTTGTCTCAAATGGAAGATAGTTGCTCTTCTTGTGAATATTATATAAGTGCTAAGATGCATAAGTACCCTTTGACTAAAACTCCTATTGTGTCTAATTCTGTACTTGTTGTGGTTCATAGTGATGTATGGGGTCCAGCTCCTTTATCTTTTGTTCTTGGTTTTGCCTATTATGTGATCTTTGTGGAAGTTACACTAAATTTACTTGGTTATTTCTGCTCAAACATAAGCATGAAGTCTTATCTGTTTTTAGGCATTTTAATGCCCTTGTTGAGAATCAATTTTCCACTAAACTTAAAGTGCTTAAGACAGATAATGGTACTGAATATACCAATCCTGCTTTTCAAGCCTTTTGCTCCTCTAATAGTATTTTGCATCAAACTTCTTGTCTTCATTCTCCTCCATAGAATGGAATTTCTGAAAGGAAGCATAGGCACATTGTTGAAACAGGTATTTCTTTACTCTATAGGTCCCATTTACCTTACAATTACTGGGCTTATGCCTTTGCTACTATTGTGTTTCTTATTAATAGATTACCCTCTTCTGTGTTAAATTTAAAGTCACCCTGGGAACTTTTTGTATTCTAAACCACCTTCTCTTCAAGCTCTTAAGGCCTTTGGTTATGCTTGCTATGCTTATCAAGATCCTACTTTGTTATGGTGTGATAATGTTAGTGCTTTGGACATTGCTTCTAATCTTGTCTTCCATGCTCATACAAAGCACATTGAGGTGGATTACCATTTTGTGCGTGAGAAGGTTCTTAGAAAGGATCTTCTGGTCAAATTTATTTCTTCCAATGATTAGCTTACTGATATTTTTACTAAAGGATTGCCTTCTTATCAGTTTCATTGGTTAACTTCCAAACTTATGTGGAAATTCCCATTTCGTTTGAGGGGGGATGAAAGCATTAGCAGTAGTTGTACACTTGAAGAGATTGAAGATGAGTTAAATCCAGTCCTAACGGTAAAGAAGAAGAAACAGGGCAAGCCAGACGGTGTCGTTCCAGTGTAGAGATAAATTGAATGAAGTCGTTTTGATATGTTTAACTTAAGTGTTAGCATGTGTGCACATATGTTAGGCAGTTAGAGTAGATTGGGATTGTAACTGTATTTCCCGCCTTAGTGATTGTGTATATATTAGAGTTATGCTCATCTGTATTGAGTGTAAGATTGATTTTGATGTCATTCAATTCTGTTAAGAAATTTTCTCCATCTCTCTCTCTTTTCTGTTACACTCTGCTTTGTATGTTCCATAGCTCTCTCTATGTTCTTACATCCATGATGTCAACTGTACTCTCTGATCTTTCATTAAATTAGTACTAAGTTTCATCCTTGACAAGATGGTATCAGAAGGATGTTGAAAAATTTCCCATAGTACTTGTCCTGTAGCATCAACTCCCAAAACAAGGTTTCCAGAATCCCAAAGAGTGGCACTAGAATTGGTTACAGAATTTGAAACATTCGATGACCAAAGAATATCTGCCTGTCCATTTAGTACCACAAGATTGCCAAACCCTAGAAGAATCCTTGAGAGGTTTCTCTCTATTAGCTACCCATATGACAGTGAATACAGAAATGTTATTATTCCAGATTTCGAGGTAGCGATTGGTAGAATTTTCAGGGCTGAAGAATCCTAGTTTGAAAATATTACCATTGGAAATTATGCATTCAATGTCGTTGATGGATTGAGAAGATCTAATGGTGTCTATGGCAACGATAAAGTTTAAACAGAAGCAACAAAGGACAGACAAAAAGTTTGTCTTGCTAAGAAGTCCCATAACTTTTTCTGACCTGCTTGTATGCGAGAATGTAGAACAGGTAGCCACGTTCATCTAGCATGTTACAATTTTAATTCATAGTTTTCTATGATGTTCGTCAACTCAAGATGTTCAAAAGTCTTACATTCCAAAAAATGCGTTTAAGTCATTTAAATCAAATTATCAAAATGGGTTCATTCCCATGTAGTCAAGATTCTTCTTGAAAAAAAAAAGACAGGTTGAGTGAATGTGTAAAACAAGATAGGTTGAAATTGAATACAAAAGACTGGTTGAATCCAGAGACAGAGACAGGGAGAGGTGCTGAGAACGTGGAAGTTGAAACAAGAGAGCAAGAGAAACAAAATTTTGGAAAAACACGTTTAGACCCAATCTAGGCTTAAACCGGATAGTTATGATTCCATTACAGTAATAATCTATATTCTATATATTATTAAAAGCTGAAGCGTAGCGTTTAATGCTGCTACTTTCACGTTGTGCCACATTAGCTCCCACGTCATTTTAAAAAAAAATATAATTTGTCCTATAATTTTAAAATGGTTTTTACAATTTTCAGCCTTATAAATACTACCCACTACTTAGTTATTTACTTTCACTATCACCTTATAATAAATCCAGCCCACTACTTATTTATTTACTTCCACTATCATCCTATAATAAATCTGTATAATTAATCCAGCTCATATTTTATTTATTTAGTTCCACTATCAAGCCCAACCCAAAGCCTTTTCAATTCAGCTTTATGGTTTTGTGTTAGCCTTTTTAGCTTAAAGGAAGGAAAAAAAAAAAAAAAAAAAACAAAAACAAAAACTTTGAAGCCTTTCAAGCTTTAGGTTTTTTTTTTTTTTTTCTTTGCAATTTTCCTATAGTTGTTTTTAACATTTATTTATTTTTAATATTTATACTTCTCCAACCTTTTTCTCTCCCTTACCATTTCATCTCCCCCCTACTTATTCAATCTTTCTTCCTCTCTTACCTTTTCATCTCCCCACTACCCTCTACATTAATATCATTCTTCCTCTTTCCTTTCATCTTCCTTTATTTTTGTCTCTTCTTATTCACACTCTCTTACTATAAATTTGTCACTATCTCTTCTATTCTATGCATAGTTTTTCCTCACAAAAAAAGGGTTCTCTCTCTCTCCCTCTCTCTCTAAATTTTTTGGTGGATTTTTTTTTTCTTGCATCTCTACTTCAGGTTGATAATTTTTTATATTCTTTAAAACTCTATTTTGGATTAATGCGATTTAGTTTTATTTTTATTTTTAATTGTTGTTGTTGTTGTTGTTGTTGTTGTTGTTGTTTTTATTTTTTATGCTCTTTGATTGTTAAATGTTATTCTATTGCGTTCTAAGGAATAAAATATAGCATATAAAAATATAATATTATTCTATTACATAGCATGATATGGATAATTTGATATTTATTTTGTTACATAGCATGATTTTTTATAGTACTCAATTTAGATGTTAAACTATGAGATTTTACTAATTTTTGTTTATTTTCTAATCCTTTGTGGTGGACAAAGTACTCTTAATAGTTGTATTAGAAGTACTCTATAATGCCATTCATTTAAAGAAAAGCAAAGGTTAGCCAGACGAAAATAATCAGATAGGTGACAAATTTTAACTTTTGCAATTTAATTTTAATTATTATTATTTTATAACAATGCATGTATAGAAATTTAATTTTTAGATTTTGATAATAATTTTTTATTTGATAATATGTTTTGGGTAGCCAAAATTATAATTTTTACAAAGAAAATAACTTTAATAGATTATCAAAATCAAAATTTTATCCTAATATTGGTTCAATTAATCATTGTTAAGTTTTATTAATTTTTTTTTCGGTTTACATTTTTTTGGTGTTTTGGATTGTTCCTATATTATATTTATGATTGTTCCTATAATAAATAAAAATATAATTACAAAATACATTACTCATTATTAGATTAGCTTAAATTGAAGAAAAAAAATTAATAAAACCACCATAAAAATAATTATCACGCACAACGCGCGAGTTCGCGGGTAGTCATGTATAATCAATAAAGCAAGTAACTCACCGACATGCAAATGCAAAGTTTTTAGACCAAGAACCTTGTTACTTAACTGATACATCCTAAGATCAAAGATTCAAATTATTCTTCCCTATTGTTGTAACTATTGCATTCAAAAAATAAAAAGTCTTATGTTTCAAATTGAATTAACATAAAATTTAGCAATCCAAAATAACAATCACATACAAAAATACAAAATTTATATGAAAAACCCTTTCTCTTTGAAGGAAAAAATTACGGGACAAACTCTGAATAATTTCACTATTATCAAATTAATTACAATAATTCTTATGTATGCCTCATAGATAAATAAAAAAAAAAAAAAATCTCTCTTATTTTTCTTTGCTCTCACACACAAATTATCTTTCTCAAAAATGGAAATCCTTTTTCTTTATTCTTCAATATGCGGCACCTTGTTTTTTTTTTTTTTCTTATATAGCACTCAAAACCTAATGAACCTTATTTATATAAAATTCTGCCGCCTCACACTCCTAGGACCATTTGGATTCCTAAATCAACTTATATAAAAAAACTTCTCATAGAAATAGTATTCTATTAGTGTCCAACAAGCTCATTACATGGGTTATTATAAAATTGCGGGCTGGATTTAATTGGTGCCGTGCACCTAACACATTGGAAAAATAAAAAGGCTTATGGTTCAAATTGAATTAACATAAATGGTCAAAGTTTTCAAAATTAACTCATATATCCATGTGTTCAACGACCAGAAAATTTTCTTGAATATGAATATTGCACCATAAAGAGAGCATACTAAAATCATATTAACTAAAAATGAAAATAATATGTCACATTTCAATCAACATCATTTCGCTCTATTTGGTTGAGATGATAGAAAAGCTATTGTTAGAGAATTAAAAATGACGGAATGATAGAAAAGATTTATGTTTCTATTGTAAGTGTTTTTGTAAGACTTAAACGTGGTGGAGAATTGAAAGGATAAAAATTAAATAATTATTATGCATTTATTGTAGATTGAAATAATGGGATAATGAGAATAATTTTTTTTTTTTTTAATTTGGTTGCTCAAGTCATTATCTCCTCAATTTGAAAGGAACAAAAATGATTTTTCCGGGTCAAAATCTTCACCTATCCTATTTTCTTTCCTCTCCTTTTTCACCCCCAACCTAATTGTAGAAAATCATCTCCTCTCCCCTTTTAATCCTTTTTCATCCCCTTTTCCCCTTCTCTCTGCCTTTGTTTGACAACCCATAAATTTGATTGGGCCGTTTACTCCTTTCACAAATCACAAGTATGGCCCAAAAAGAAAAATACAAGAAAATATTATGTACGTCCGTTTGTCTTTTCCTTTTGCCTGCTATCTTCCAAGCGAGTGGCTAGATTCATCTGGACGGTGAATCTTTAACCTTTTAATTTTTTATTCTGTAAATAATATCATTTTTATTAGGCAAAAATGTTATTTTGATCCCTACATTTTTAGGCAATTTATTTAATCTTCGCTATTTTTAACTTGCAACCAATTTAGTTCATGCTGTTGTTTCAAAAAATTTAGTTCCTACTGTTAATTATTAATGAAAAATGCTTATGTGGCCAACGGTGTACACGGTTAGCACACATGTGGCAGATAAAATAATAATAAAAATATTTAATTGCTATTAAAATGCCATGTCATAAATTTTTTTTTTAAAAAATCACATAAAAAAAATGTTGAATTCAAAAAAAAAAAAAAAAAAATCCCAATTGTTCTTAACTTGGACTTTCTTGGCAACCAAACGCATAAATCAAACCTCAAAAAATAACGGGAGAAGAACAAGTCAATTTTGACCCACTACATCATTCACCAGGTCAATAACCCATAACACAGTTCATACCAAACTCACAGGAGCCCTTCGGAAGTCACACGCTAGAAACCTGTTTCAACCAAGGTGATAAACTTGATTTCAATAGTTGTCCTGAGTGTGCAGGTTGCAACCTGTTTACCATGGCCCTTCGGTAAAAACCTAGCCTACACCTGCGCCATCAAAAAGTCCACCAGAAGATCTCCACCTCACACGTCGCCGATCCAACTGTGATGCCAAGCTCACTAATCTGATCTAGTATGATCTTATTTTAGGTTGATTTTTGATGGTTGTATTATGATGGTTGGTTTCATAGTAGAGCTGATTTTGATTTGGAGCTATTGTAGGATCTTTTAGTTTGTGATGGGTGATTGTTTAGTTTGATTTTTGTGTTTTAAGTTGTGTTTGGTCACTAAGAAACTGCAAGAAAAGCTAGGAATTTAATTTATTTTAATTCATCCTTTTAGATTTTTTATTTTATTTGTCTGATGTGGATTTTTTTTAGCCACATGTATGCCAATTGTGCACACCACTTGCAAGTGGAAAATAATATTTACCAAATTAATTGATACCAAAATGTAGGAACCGTGACCCCAAAATATAGGGACCAAAATAATGTTTACGCTTTTTTATTATTCAGCAATTATAACATTCTCTAAAAAAACATTTTCAGAAAACTATCTTATTTAGAATTATTTGGTTGGTAGTGAGTGAGTAGCGACTTTTAAAATGAACATGAAAACATTTTTTGGTGTTTGGGATGCACTTTGTTTCGGCAATAATGATTTCTTAAAAATGAGTCATTTTTCAAAAAGTGTTTTTTTATAAAACAATTTCATTTTTCTATGTTTGGTAGTAACCGCATATAAGTTGAAAAATAATCTCCTAACTTTCCTTATTTAGCTTAACGTGAAATAGAGTTTTTTTCCAAATAAAATAAATAAAATAGTAGAAAACAATCTCTAAAAATAAGTCCAACTTTTTGTGTTAACTAAAGATAATTTTCTTTTAACTCATGTTTTATAATATTATCAAACGCTAGAAAACATGGAAAATTTTTTTCATACAATGTTTTCTATCGAAACAAACTCAACATAGTTCAAAGCATGTATAACATATATATTGTGTAAACTAATTAATGTAAACAAAATAATATGAAAAACTAAATATGAATACTAATTAATGGAAACAATATAAATTGAAAAACTAAATATGAATTTGGTTTTACCGATGTTTTATATAGTTGTAAAGTTAATCAGCATGCTCAATATTGAACTAAATAACATGACAATATCTATATCAAATTAATTATCAATAATCTTCATTAATGCAGATAAAGAAATTTCCTTCAATGTTTATATAGCTACCTTTCCTAAAGTTGTTAAAATTATAATAAAAAACTTTCCTAAAGCAACATCATGCCCCAATTAATATCAATAGTCATGATCTGATATCTTCGAGACAATAGTTAAATAGGTTTCACAATTTGCATGTATGCCAGACAGAAATGTCACCAATTACTAGTAAATTCTCAATAATAAATCTTGGATTCACTCACCACATATGATTGGGTGAATATTCATGAATTCACAATTAATTAGTGCAAGATAAGAGAGAGAGAGAGAGAGAGAGAGAGAGAGAGAGAGAGAGAGAGAGAGAGAGAGAGAGAGAGAGAGAGCCGTGAGCCACAAACAAGGGCCCTCCTCCAGTACGCCAGCCCTAAAAAGTCCCCCCCCCCCCCTAAATCCCAACTTTTCATCTTTTGACTTTTCCTTTCCTCCTCTAAAACATGTCAGCCATATCCCCCAATTTTTTTCTTGTGTGAGACTTTATCCCATAGCTATTCAAGGACCTATGTTGTACTGGCGTGGGAATTATCATTAGAGTTTAGAGAGACTGTGGGGTAGTAGGGTACATTATTAGACTATTAGTAGGAACTAGTGCTAGGCAGCAAATTCGAGATAATTTTTGAGCTAATGGGCATCTCGTTGATGAAGTCCACACTCTTCTATCCATGTGCAGGTCTTGGAGTTTTAGTATAGTCGATTGTTAAGTTTTTTAATTGGGTAGCCTGGCTATTATCTTCTTATGCTAGGTAGGCAATGAGAATATTATTAGATGGATAGAAGCAATTCCTCTGTTTTTAGCTACTCAAAAAAAAAAAAAAAAAATCTAATTTTTTCTTAAAAAAAACCTCATTGAATTGAATTTAATTTCCCTTAAAAATGATAATGTTGTTTGTATTTTATTAGTCGTGGAAAATAGTGTTTGAATTTAAAGTATTATACTTAAGTTTTGCACTTCCCAAAACTATTATAATATCCCCTTCTAGTTTATAACCACCCAAAAAAACTCTCCTCATCACTCGTTGCTCTCTCTTCAAATTGTCTTCATTAATTCTTCCTTAGATGCTCTCACATAATCACATTTTAATTAGCTTCTCTCCCTTCCTTAAGAAATAGTTTTCTTATTTAAAGCTAAGAAAATATTGAGAGGTATAAAATTTTAGCTTGATTCCTATTTATTTATCATATGATTTATGATCTTCTTCTCTAGTTCAATTTCTATTTAGTTGAGAGGTATGAAATTGATTTTGAATTTATTGTTGACCATAGTAGTTTAATTTGGTTAAATTTAATTGCTATTTATTTTATGGTCGCTTATAGTAACTTTGTTATATTTAATTTCTATGAATATTATTTCTTGTAAATATATTCTAGCTTTTGTTAGATTTAATGTTTTTTTTTTTCCTAAAACTAATCCAAGAAGACATGTATGTATGTATGTATATATGTCATACTTTGTATTTTTCTTGAATTGCATATCAATATGATTGTGTTACCTCGACTCCCCAACCAAATATTTCTAGTTACGCCCCTGGATAAGTTGTTCCCAAACAGATACACAAAAACCACGATTGAAATAAGTTAAACAAGAGTTGGAAAGATATCAAAAATTAGATGACTAACTACAATCAAGGGTTAACCAAGCTCTGCAAACTAACACAGTTTCGGGAGAAGTACCATATCTACATTCTTGATGGAGCACTCTTACTTCGGCTGAACCTTGTTATGAATCTTCATTTCCATATGGTTGTGGCAGCACTGCTTAATTCTCAAACGGTTAATTAGTTTCTTGATGTAATTAATTCAGTTAAATTATAAAAATCAAGTAAGATCTAATGATGCCTTCACATAGGTACAATCATTATTCATCAACAAATATATCCCCATTATTTACTCATTATTCTTATGCTATTAAGTTTTGTAGATAACTTGGAGTTGTTAACATTTTAATAAACCTTTGGTATGGTGGATAAGAGGTTGGACCTAAGTGCAATGACAAGCGCTTCTGCCCAAGTGATGTGTCATGAGTTTAAGTTCCAAAATTGGACTCTCCAATGGAAAAAAATACACTCTGTTCGAGTATATATTTCCTCCCACTTACAGCTAAGTGGTCCTAGTTGTAGGACCCACTTAGCTATGAGTGGGAGGAAGCATATACCCAAAATAGCGTATACTTCCTCCTCTAATTGAGAATAAGGTTGTTTACTGACCACCTCTCGTAGACCCTGCAAAAATAAAGGAGTCTTATACACTAGGTATGACTTTTTTATCTACACTTGGCCAAAATAAATAAATAAATAAGTAGTAAATTTGGGCTTTCAATTGTCCAGTGATGCAATGGTATCATTCTTGTGAGCAATTGTTAGCCCTCAATTCCATGATTTCTATGTTTACCTACCTAAGTATGGTGTGTGGTCCCTTCATCCCTTCCTAGGGTTTAATTGAATAGGTTTATAACTACATTGAAGATTAGATCATCTTGGAATCTTGTGGGTCAATGGTCTTGCATAAGATCACTAGAGTGTGGAAGCTTGCCTTTCTACAAATTGATCTATAGGCCTCTGTTTGGTGCATTCTATTATGACTAAATGTATAGTTCTCACCTTTGACCATAAAGATGGATATAAGAAAAGGGATGAGGGCAGTAGTCTCACTCCCAAAGGGATCCCTATGGAATTGAGTAGTGCTTGGTCTAGGGAATTGTTAAGCACCATGCTCCAAGCATTGGCAAAACAAAGAACACTGGCCATGGTAGATGGGGAACATTTTGGAGGATATTCATTACAATGTACAATACAGCAACCTTAGAGTTGTAATTTTATCAGTTCCTCATGTTGTTCTAGCTGATAGTAGGAAGTTAGCCTATATGGTAGGGATACAAATCCCAAAGTTTATAAGATAATGCAATCCATTCATGAACTTTTCTTGCTTGGTTTTTTTTTTTTTTTTTTTTTTTTTTTTTTTTTTTTTTTTAAGAAGAAACATATAGAGAAAAATTGGAGCAGTATTATTTTTATTGTTGATGTGTCAAATTGTGAATAAAGTAACATCATTTTCACGTAGGTCCATTAGTGAACACTTTCATCAGCATCAATCACAACATACCATCTCAATAGTTATGAAACAATTGTGAAAAATTTTGTCTTTAAACCTTTTTTTTTTTTTTTTTTTTTTTGAGAATAAGTCTCTAAACTTGTTATTTAATAACCTTTTATTAAATAATAAGTCTCTAGATTTATTATTTAATAAAAGGTTATTCAAGCTATTTTCTCATCAAAGTTTGAGGGAAGATGAACACGGTCCTAAGACTTATCACCAGGTAAGTGGCTCTTATTAGTAAAGTGCGGTCTCTATGTTACAAGCTGAAAAAGTTTGTCTCTAAAAGAAGAAATCCAAATTAGGCTTGCACTGGTTGGGTTATCTTTGAGTGTTCCTGGCCCCAATTCATTAAGCAATTTCTTCAATTTTTTTATATATACCCTTTTAGATCTTGTTTGCTTTATTTTTTATTTTTAGTTTTTAGTTTTTACCAATGAAAGAAATGAGGTGAAAACGGCTGCATAACTAAGCCAATTTCAGGTAGGTTAAGTGACATTTTTCAAACTATGAGTAGACAACATTAAAAAGGCCTAACTAAATTAAGATGGATAAAGTTTAATTATTTTTACATTATATAAATTGTATTTGTCAAACATTAGCACTAAAATTCATGATAGGTACATATTTAATTTTTTAAAGTCCCACTAGCATTAAAATATAAAGTATTTTCTTTTTCATCTTTCTTTAAAAAAAAAATAGGGGTTGTTGGTTAATTCCTTGTACATGACAATATAATGTTTCTAAGGTTTTACAGAATGTATAAACTAATAATCAAACATTGTTTGCTTATGGTTAAAATGTTCTCAATTCTCACCAACTCGATGATGTACACTTTATACACACAATATCTATAGTTTCACACTTGATGTCCACATTTTTTTATTGATATCCAAATTTAAAATTTAAAATAAGTGGTATGTAGGGATGATGTAAACTAAGGAGCGTGCTAGAATCAATGCCCTAATTCAAGCCAACTTAGCATGGTTTCTTGCAAAAAAATAAGAAACATGCATGATAAAAAAAAATGATATAAATGAATTTGAGATTAAATACTCTTACTTCCTGAAGAAAACATTACTCAAATTAAGAGGAATTTATCTCAAAAAAAAATATTTTTATCGACCGCTAACTATTGAAGTAGTGACATTACAAATGGAGAATTTTATTTGACCCTGTTGAGTAAGCTCTATATTTGAAGCAATCTGCTTTTCCATGAAGGCAGGTTGCTTTGGAGTAGGCAGATCCAAAATCTCACTCTTAAGCATTGAAATAACAGTAGACACATCTGGCCGATCTCTTGGCAGTTCTTGCACACACAGCAATCCAATATGTATACATTTCGAAATGTCCATTTGAAAGCATGGATCCCATATTGCTGGGTCTACCAAAGCCATGATGTTGTCATCGTTCCACAATTTCCATGCCTGAAAAATAACAAGTGTGAAAGACAAAAATTGAAATTGTTCAATCTATTTGAAAGTAGACCATGTCAAGAATGAATAAATAAATTAAATAGATAAAGAGATAAAGTAGCTTTTGATTAGAGTTTGACTAAATTTTCAAATATTGTGAATGTTATTAGTTAGATTTACCAATCCAGTGAGGCCCGAATACTGCTCCTCATCGCAAATGCTAGTGTTTCTTCTCCCACTAACAATCTCTAGTAATAACACGCCAAAACTAAAGACATCTGATTTCTCTGAAATTAGCCCTCGCATTGCATATTCAGGAGACATCTAACCACTGCATACAAACAATAAAACACATCAATATTATTTGAGTATAAGTGGTGTCATTATCTAAATTTAATTTCAACAAAGCTCTTACTATGTCCCGACGACCCTTTTAGTTTTTACTTGATCTTCATTGCCACCAAATATTCTAGCCATACCAAAATCCGATATTTTCGAATTAAGCTCTTGATCTAACAAAACGTTAGATGCCTTTAGATCTCTATGAATAATCTTTAGTCTAGAGTCCCTATGAAGGTAGAGCAACCCTCGACAAATTCCTTCAATAATGTTGAAACGTTTTCTCCAATTAAGGAGTTTTTGGTGGACTGGATCTAATCAATAGTAAGCCAAATAAATAATGTATGAGTATAAATTTGTATAGGGAAAAAAAATATAGGATTGAGAAAACAATTTGGGGCAAAGTTAGCACAAAACCATGCTTCAAGTGACTAAACTAGCACAATGAAACTTATTATTAAATTCGTTTTTTTTTATCTTATGTACTAACTTACTTGATATTCAAGATAAATAAGTGTATGAACTAACCAAAAACAATTGCATCCAAACTTTTGTTTGGCATGTATTCATAGATTAACATCTTCTCTTCTCCCTCAATGCAGCAGCCGAGAAGTCTAACAAGATTCCGATGTTGGAGTTTAGTAATCAACACCACCTCATTCATAAATTCTTCAAGTCCTTGTCCAGAGGCTCTACACAATCTCTTCACTGCTATTTCTTGTCCATTTTGTAATTTTCCCTATAAGAAAGTAAAGAATATCAGCACATATATTTTTGAGAGGGAAAAATGACCTCTACATAAGAAACCATTACCCAATAGACTGGACCGAAGCCACCTTGTCCAAGCTTGTTAGCCATATCAAAGTTGTTTGTTGCTGTTGCCAATTCTTCCAAATTAAAGACTGGTAGATCTTTGAGTTTCACATCGTTTAGGTAGTCAAATAGTAAACTCTCATTGCTTCTACTTTTCATTGCTGCTGCAAATTATATTATTTAGTAATCCATCTTGCAGTGCCTAGTCTCTGCAGCAAATTAATGGACAATTGGGAACATTACCTCTCTTTTTCTTAGCCATCCACCTCCAGAAGAAGAAAGCAGTGCTGGCTATAGCAGTCACTCCAATAGTCACTGTGACTATGATGATTACTCTCAAATTTCTCTCCTCTTCTGTGTATAAGAAAAGTTTTAAACTAATTCAGTCAAAATTGAGTAATGAAATTTAACATAAAAATATTGAAATCCTATTGCATATTTTATAAGTAACTATTTAACCAAACAAGTGGTCCAACTGCTGGATGAACAGAAGCATATGGTTATACAAGACTGTGACTTGAAAGTTAAACAAATGATCTTACCGAATTCCAAATTGGCCAGACGAATATATATATCTGATCCACCAATGGAGAATTGTTGTAGGTCAATTAGTTTTCCACTCCATGACAGACAACCAATGCCAGTATAATATCCATAAGCTACACAAGAACAGTTCTTCAAACACTTCTTTTGACAATCTTCTTTTTTGACATCTGACCACTCTGCCAAGTCTGGCACTTTGATCATCTCCAGTTTCAAAAACCCATCTGGTTTTCCTTCTTCAATACTATTGTTCATTCTTTCACACTGCAATGGTGTCCTCCTGACACATCCACCAGTCCAATTTCCTCTATTCCATTCTTTAGTAATCTTCGGCTCAAACCCTCTCAAACAACTGCAGATTGGTGAACTCAGCGAATCACAGCTTCCAAATGCATTACATGTGCCATAAACATCACACTTGTCTTTTGGAGCTAACCACATAACCTCCCAATCCTCTTTCTCCTCATTCCAATATGTCTGCACTAGATTTCCTTGCGAATCCAAAACAGTTTTTGACATAAGTAACACGCCTAAATAAGTAAAAGTTTCAAAAACTATCCCTTGTTTGTCATCAACCAATGTAAATCCAGAATGATATCCAGGATACAAGTTTGGTATTCCAATAAAGATCTGACCATTCCATGGACCGCTCCGCCAATATGGGCGACCCTTATTCCAAACAAAACCTTCGGGAATCTTCTTGTTTAGTAGATTATTGCCTGCAGAGAAGCTTCCAATGGATGGATCAGAAGGGCTTTTCCATGACGTCAGTTGTAGTCTCTGATCTTTCCTTAAATTAGTACCAAGTTTCATGCCTGGCAAGAAGGAATCAGATGGATGTTGAAAACTTTCCCATGCTACTAGTCCTGCAGTGTCAGCTTTCAACACAAGGTTTCCGGAATCCAGAAGAGTGGCACTTGAATTGGTTACAGAATTTGAAACATTCGATGTCCAAAGAATCTTTGACTGTCCATTTAGTACCACAAGATTGCCATCCTCAGATATAGTAAGAACCCCAGAAGAATCCTTGAGAGGTTTCTCTCTATTAGCTACCCAGATGACAGTGAATACAGAAATGTTATTATACCAGATTCTGAGGTAGCGATTGGTAGAATTTTCGGGGCTGAAGAATCCTAGTTTGAAAACACTCCCATTGGAAATAATGTATTCAGAGTCTTTGATGGATTGAGATGATCTAATGGTGTCAATGGCGACAGTTAAGTTTAAACAGAAGCAGCAAAGGACAGGCAACAACTTTGTCTTGTTAAGAAGTCCCATAACTTGTTCTTAGCTGCTTGTGTGCGCCATATTCTTCTAAGTTCATTACAGCTGAAATCCCAATTCTATTCTATTTTACCATCTCAAAAAGTCACTTTATTATTAATACCATTCCATTTTACAATATCTCCATCAACTCAACTTCTATTTTCCTATCCTACTCATTAAAATAATATTTCTATACAATAAAATAATATATCATCAATTACCATCATTTACAATACACCACACTATTCCCCATGAACATCACCCACGGCCACCAAAAATCACCACCACCACCACCACCACATCAGTCACAAATCCACCACCACCAGGGAAAAAAAAAAAAAAAAACTAGCGCCATACCCATACCCACGGCCAAAACCCATCACTGAGAGAGCCACCAACCTCACTTTCTCCCTCAACCTCTAGCACCGGCCAAACCCCATACACACCAGCCAAAACCCACGCCGATCGCCGATCGCCGATCCACCTCAATCGCCACCAACCTCTCTTTCTCCCTCAACCTCTAGCACCGGCCAAAACCCATACCCACCAGCCAAACCCACGGCCAAAACCCACGCCGATCGCCGATCCACCTCAATCGCCACCAACCTCTCTTTCTCCCTCAACCTCTAGCACCGACCAAAACCTATACCCACCAGCCAAACCCACGACGATCGCCGATCGCCGATCCACCTCAATCGCCACCAACCCACGGCAACAGAGAGAGAGAGAGACGATGGAGAGAACGACGGCAACAGAGAGAGCGACGATGGAGAGAACGACGGCGACAGAGAGAGCGAAGATGGAGGCAGAGGCTTGGTGTTGGGTGAGGGTGAATCGGTATGGGTGAGGGTGAGGCTGAATCGGAGGCAGAGGCAGAGCCAGTCGCCGGGCTTCAATGGCGACAGAGAGAGAGAGACGATGA
Organism: Castanopsis chinensis; assembly: GCA_032878915.1. Lineage (NCBI taxonomy): Eukaryota > Viridiplantae > Streptophyta > Magnoliopsida > Fagales > Fagaceae > Castanopsis > Castanopsis chinensis. The sequence goes on from JAVQMG010000096.1 coordinate 3,185,352, forward strand.
AAAAGACTCTCTCTTTTTCATTTGAGTCAATAAAATCAAATAACGTGCTTATACCCCAGCCTTCAGGTTTCTTTCTTTGACTGAAAAGACAGGTTGAAACTGAATACAGATTGGACTGGTCACATCAGAGAGAGAGAGAGAAAAATGAGGAAATTTTGGAAAAACGCGTTTAGGTCCAATCTAGACTTAAGACCGGATGGTTATTTATTAGTCAAGATACTAATAACCATGTATACAATTTGAGTAATAATCATGGATAATCAATAAATCACCAACACACCACTCAGACACCATGTTACGTTGACGAAGGGTAAACCTGCTAAAACAGAACTTGACGACTACAATGTTACTAATATTTATCATTAATTAATATGCAATCAATAATAAGTGTGAAGTTATTATGCAATTAATAACTCACACCCATTATATTTTGTCATTAATTATTATGCAATCAATAAATATTGACACTACTGTATGGATAGAGACATTATTTTTTTTCTAAACCAACCACAAGTGTAAAGTTGGAAAAATGTCAAGTGTAAAGTGTCATACTTTTCTCAAGCACGTGATGACTTAAGTGTATATTTTGACAACAAATTAAGTATTTGGTGAACATCCACAAGCAGGTCTCACGTGGGTAAAAATGTATCTTTGAATGGGTCAAAAAAAAAAAAATGTATTTTTGAAAAAATCAAACCTGTCACATATAACATGTGGAAAAAAAGAAAAGAAAAGCGTAGTTTCTCCTAATTTTTCATTCTTTCAAAGAAAATCGAACTTGTCACGTTTGGAGGTTATTTTATTTTATTTTTTCTTTAATCCAATCTTTAATATACGCAATGGAGTCTCAAAGCAAATAGGAATCCACATACCAAGGAACCCAGTTGTGGGGCACCTATTGCATGCAACAAATGCATTAGATACCTTGTTATAATAATGGAAGGGTCGATAAGTACCTTACATACTATTTGTTGGAGAAAAAAAAAATAGTGACTTATTCGATTGTATTATGAAATAATAGTTTTTATGTCAAGACTTTTTTACCTCAACTGCAAGGGCAGCGTTATGTACTGGCCAGGGTTCAAATGAACTCACTGAACTGGAAATTTTTTTTATATATATATAAATTCTTTTACAAAAATTATTTTAAGTTCCCTAATATAAATATTTGAACACCCTGACTATAAATTTTGTTTAAATCTAGCTAAAATAAACTTGATTATGATCATTTTAATGATATTTTCATAATAATTTCACAATAAAGTGTAAGTAACAAGTTGTAACTAGTCTTTATTTTGACCCACAATTAACATTACTTTTTTATCTTTTTTTTTGTGCTAATATATCACCTTTTTTTTTTACCTACCTTTAACAACTTACCACTTATATTTTGTTGTGAAAATTTTGTGCAAGTGTTGTGTTAACAGCACTACTCTTGAAATATTTAATTTTACAATAAAGAAAAAATGTTTCAAATTTTTCCTCGTTCGTTAAAAATAAATAAATAAACTGTCTATCTGGAACTCTAGCTTACATTTCCGTTGACAACAAAATAAAGTTGTTTTTTCCTTGCACTTTTCTTGTTTATCAACAAAAAAATACACTATGGTTCTAAACAATTCATCTATATTTATATCTGTGATTTCTTTCTTCATTCTCTCTATCTCTCTTTCTCCAATCTATGTTTTCTTAGCTTTTATCTTTGTTTGATCAAGTAGTTTTCTTAGCTTTTATATCTATTTGCTCTAATTCTAAGAGAGTGACCATGTGTATGGTTAAAAAACCATACATTTCAAAAGCAAAAATTTGTGTAAGTTTATTTCTTTTCCTTAGTTCACATTCACTCCTAGTCCCGCTCCTAGGTTTGTCATTATTCTTCTTTTTCATATATTTTATTTAATTAATATTACATATAAATATAATGAGTTAATGCATTCAATGGTTGTTGTATTATTGATCTTTAAACTATTAACAAAATTTTTAGACTATTACACGATATAGTCTAAAAATGCAAACATTGAAAGACATCCATATTATTTGAGTATAAGTGGTGCTATTACCTAAATTTAATTTCAACAAAGCTCTTACTATGTCCCGACGACCCTTTTAGTTTTTACTTGATCTTCATTGCCTCCAAATATTCTAGCCATAACAAAATCCAATATTTTTGGATTAAGATCTTGATCTAACAAAATGTAAGATGCCTTTAGATCTTTATGAATAATCTTTAGTCTGGAGTCGCTATGAAAGTAGAGCAACCCTCGACAAATTTCTTCAATAATGTTGAAACGTTTTCTCCAATTAAGGAGTTTTTGGTGGACTGGATCTAATCAATAGTAAGCCAAATAAATAATGTATGAGTATAAATTTGTATAGAGGAAAAAAATATACAATTGAGAAAACAATTTAGGGCAAAGTTAGCACAAAAGTATGCTTCAAGTGACTAAATTAGCACAATGAAACTTATGATTAAAATTCGTTTTGTTTTGTTTTATGTATTGACTCAGTTGATATTCAAGATAAATAAGTGTATGAACTAATAAAAAACAATTACATCCAAACTTTTGTTTGGCATGTATTCATAGATTAACATCTTCTCTTCTCCTTCAATGTATCAACCAAGAAGTCTAACAAGATTCCGATGTTGGAGTTTAGAAATTAACGCCACCTCATTCATAAATTCTTCAAGTCCTTGTTCAAAGGCTCTAGACAATCTCTTCACTGCTATTTCTTGTCCATTATGCAGAAAGTTAACTCTCATTGCTTTTACTTTTCATTGCTGTAGCAAATTATATTATTTGGTAACATCATGCAGTGTCTAGTCTCTGCAACAAATTAATGGACAATTGGGCACATTACCTCTCTTTTTCTTAGCCATCCACCTCCAGAAGAAGAAAGCAGTGCTGGCTATAGCAATCACTCCAATAGTCATTGTAATTGTGATGATTACTCTCAAATTTCTCTCTTCTTCTGTGTATAAGAAAAGTTTTAAACTAATTCAGTCAAAATTGAGTGAAGAAATTTAACATAAAAATATTGAAATCCTATTGCATTTGTTGTAAGTAACCAGTTAACCAAACAAGTGGTCCAACTGCTGGATGATCAGAAGCATAAGATTATACAAAACTGTGACTCAAAAGTTAAAACAAATCAACGTACCGAATTCTAAATTGGCCAAACGAATATATATATCTGATCCTGCAACAGAGAAATGTCGTAGGTCAATTAGGTTTCCACTCCATGACAAACATCCAATGCCAGTATAATATCCATAAGCTACACAAGAACAATTCTCCAAACACTGCTTTCGACAATCTTCTATATTCACATCTAGTGCCAACTCTGCAAAGTCTGGCACTTTGATCATCTCCCTCATCTGCTTCTCCTTCTTCAATACTATTGTTCACTCTTTCACACTGCAATGGTGTCCTCCTGACACATCCACTAGTCCAATTTCCTCTATTCCATTCCTTAATAATCTTCGGCTCAAACCCTCTCAGACAACTGCAGATTGGTGAACTCAGTAAATCACAGCTTCCAAATGCATCACATGTGCCATAAACATCGCACTCATCTTCTGGACTTTTATGCACAACCTCCCAATCCTCTTTGCCATCATCCTAATATGTTAGCACTCCATTTCCTTGCCAATCCAAAACAATTTTTGACAAATGTAACACGTCCAAACCAGTAAAAGTTTCAAAAACAGTCCCGTTTGTGCCATCAATCATTGTATATCCGGTATGATATCCTGGATTCCAGTGTGGCATTCCAACAAAGATCTGACCTTTCCATGGACCAGACCGCCAATATGGGTGACCCTCTTTCCAAACAAAAACTTCAGGAACGTTTGGTGGATCAATGCGTTTAGAGAAGCTACCAATGGATGGATCAGAAGGGCTTTTCCATGATGTCAACTGCAGTCTCTGATCTTTCATTAAATTAGTACTAAGTTTCATCCTTGACAAGATGGTTTCAGAAGGATGTTGAAAACTTTCCCACAGTACCAGTCCTGTAGCATCAACTCGCAAAACAAGGTTTCCGGAATCCCCAAGAGTGGCACTAGAATTGGTTACAGAATTTGAAAAAATATAATATAAATAAATTTGAGATTACTTACTCTTACTTCCAGAAGAAAATATTAATCAAATTAAGAGAAATTCATCTCAAAAAAATTATTTTCATCGACCACTAACTGTTGAAATATTGGCATTACAAATGGAGAATCTTATTTGGCCCTGTTGAGTAAGCTCTATATTTGAAGCAATTTGCCTTTCCATGAAGGCAGGTTGCTTTGGAGTAGGCAAATCCAAAATCTCACTCTTAAGCATTGAAATAACAGTAGACACATTTGGCCTATCTCTTGCCAATTCTTGCACGCACAGTAGTCCAACATGTATACATTTCGAAATGTCCATTTGAAAGCATGGATCCCATATTGCTGGTTCTATCAAAGCCATAATGTTGTCATCTTTCAACAATTTCCATGCCTGAAAAATAACAAGTGTGAAAGACAAAAATTGAAATTGTTGAATCTTTTTGAAAGTAGACCATGTCAACAATGAATAAATAAATTAAATAGATAAAGTAGCTTTTGATTAGAATTTGACTAAATTTTCTGATATTGTGAATGTTATTAGTTAGATTTACCAATCCAGCGAGGCCTGAATAATGCTCCTCATCCCAAATGCTAGTGTTTCTTCTCCCACTAACAATCTCTAGTAATAACACACCAAAGCTAAAGACATCTGATTTCTCTGAAAACAGCCCTCGCATTGCATATTCAGGTGACATATAACCACTGCATACAAACATTGAAACACATCCATATTATTCTAGTACAAGTGGTGCCATCACCTAAATTTAATTTCAACAAAGCTCTTACTATGTCCCGACGACCCTTTTAGTTTTTACTTGATCTTCATTGCCTCCAAATATTCTAGCCATACCAAAATCTGATATTTTTGGATTAAGCTCTTGATCTAACAGAATGTTTGATGCCTTTAGATCTCTATGAATAATCTTTAGTCTAGAGTCCCTATGAAGGTAGAGCAACCCTCGACAAATTCCTTCAATAATGTTGAAACGTTTTCTCCAATTAAGGAGTTTTTGGTGGACTGGATCTAATCAATAGTAAGCCAAATAAATAATGTATGAGTATAAATTTGTATAGAAAAAAATATATATATATATATATATATATATATATACACGATTGAGAAAACAATTTGGGGTAGAGTTAGCAAAAAAGTATGCTTCAAATGACTAAATTAGCACAGTGAAACTTATTATTAAAATTTTTTTTTTTTGTTTTATGTACTGACTTACTTGATATTCAAGATAAATAAGTGTATGTACTAACCAAAAAGAATTGCATCCAAACTTTTGTTTGGCATGTATTCATAGATTAACATCTTCTCTTCTCCCTCAATGCAGCAACCGAGAAGTCTAACAAGATTCCGATGTTGGAGTTTAGTAATCAACGCCACCTCATTCATAAATTCTTCAAGTCCTTGTCCAGAGGCTCTACACAATCTCTTCACTGCTATTTCTTGTCCATTATGCAATTTACCCTATAAGAAAGTAAAGAATATCAGCACATATATTTTTGAGAGGGAAAAATGAACTCTACATAAGAAACCATTACCCTATAGACTGGACCAAAGCCACCTTGTCCAAGCTTATTAGCCATATCAAAGTTGTTTGTTGCTGTTGCCAATTCTTCCCAATTAAAGATTGGTAGATCTTGCAGTTTCACATCATTTAGGTAGTCAGACAGTAAACTCTCATTGCTTTTACTTTTCCTTGCTGTTGCAAATTATATTATTTAGTAATCCATCTTGCAGTGCCTAGTCTCTGCAGCAAATTAATGGACAATTGGGCACATTACCTCTCTTTTTCTTAGCCATCCACTTCCAGAAGAAGAAAGCAGTGCTGGCTATAGCAATCACTCCAATAGTCACTGTAATTGTGATGATTACTCTCAAATTTCTCTCCTCTTCTGTGTATAAGAAAAGTTTTAAACTAATTCAGTCAAAATTGAGTAAAGAAATTTAACATAAAAATATTGAAATCCTATTGCATTTGTTTTAAGTAACCAGTTAACCAAACTAGTGGTCCAACTGCTGGATGATCAGAAGCGTAAGATTATACAAAACTGTGACTTAGAAGTTAAAATAAATCAACTTACCGAATTCTAAATTGGCCAAACGAATATATATATCTGATCCTCCAACAGAGAAATGTCGTAGGTCAATTAGGTTTCCACTCCATGACAAACAACCAATGCCAGTATAATATCCATAAGCTACACAGGAACAATTCTCCAAACACTGCTTTCGACAATCTTCTATGTTCACATCTAGTGCCAACTCTGCAAAGTCTGGCACTTTGATCATCTCCAGGTTCAAAAACCCGTCTGCTTTTCCTTCTTCAATACTATTGTTCATTCTTTCACACTGCAATGGTGTCCTCCTGACACATCCACTAGTCCAATTTCCTCTATTCCATTCCTTAATAATCTTCGGCTCAAACCCTCTCAAACAACTGCAGATTGGTGAACTCAGTAAATCACAGCTTCCAAATGCACCACATGTGCCATAAACATCGCACTCATCTTCTGGATTTTTATGCACAACCTCCCAATCCTCTTTCCCATCATCCCAATATGTATGCACTACATTTCCTTGCCAATCCAAAACAATTTTTGACGAATGTAACATGTCCAAACCAGAAAAAGTTTCAAAAACAGTCCCGTTTGAGTCATCAATGAATGTAAATCCAGTATAATATCCTGGATTCCAGTTTGGCATTCCAATAAAGACCTGACCATTCCATGGACCAGACCGCCAATATGGGCGACCCTCTTTCCAAACAAAAGCTCCAGGAATGTTTGGTGGATCAAAGCCAGAGGAGAAGCTACCAATGGATGGATCAGAAGGGCTTTTCCATGATGTCAACTGTACTCTCTGATCTTTCTTTGAACTAGTACTAAGTTTCATCCTTGACAAGATGGTATCACAAGGATGTTGAAAACTTTCCCATATTCCAGTCCTGTAGCATCAACTCGCAAAACAAGGTTCCCGAAATCCCCTAGAGTGGCACTAGAATTGGTTACAGAATTTGAAACATTCGATGACCAAAGAATCTCTGCCTGTCCATTTAGTACTACAAGATTGCCATCCTCAGATATAGTAAGAACCCCAGAAGAATCCTTGAGAGGTTTCTCTCTATTAGCTACCCAGATGACAGTGAATACAGAAATGTTATTATACCAGATTCCGAGGTAGCGATTGGTAGAATTTTCAGGGCTGAAGAATCCGAGTTTGAAAACACTCCCCTTGGAAATTATGTATTCGGAGTCGTTGATGGATTGAGATGATCTAATGGTGTCAATGGCGACAGTTAAGTTTAAACAGAAGCAGCAAAGGACAGGCTACAGCAACAGGTTTGTCTTGCTAAGAAGTCCCATAACTTGTTCTGAGCTGCTTGTGTGTGAGAATTAATTCAGAACATGCTGCCATATTCTTCTAACCATTTATGATTTTAGCTTTTAGTGTTCTAGGATAGACGTCAACTCAAGATGTTCAAAAGTCTTACATCCCACAAATTTGTTCATGTCATTAAAATCAAATTATCAAAATGTGCTTATACCCCAGGCTTCAAGTTTCTTCCTTCGACAGAAAAGACAGGTTGAAACTGAATACGGATTGGATTGGTTACATCGGAGAGAGAAAGATAGAAATGAGAAAAATTTGGAAAAACCAATCTAGACTTAAAGAGTTAAGACCGGATGGTCATTTAGTCAAGATACAATTTGAGTAATAACATGGATAATCAATAAATCACCAACACACCACACAGACACCATGCTTACTTTGGAATTAACGACGGAAGGAGGCTGCTGTGTTCTGTGCACTTGTCTCCTTTGTCTTCAATAAACAATACCAGTTGATTGGCATTTGGGCTGATTGGCAACCTATTCAACACCCATAAGTGAGTCTTTTTTTACTCTCTTCAGTTTTTCTCCTTCCTCTCTCACTCTCTCTTCCATCATTTTCTCAGTTTTTCTCATTCATCTCTGTGTCTGATTAGCTTTTTCTTCTTTCCTTCGTAGTTGTTTTATTCTAGAGTTCCTCAGATTGCTAAGCTCAACTGCCTTCCAATTATCTACTACCCATGTGTGATGTGACTTCTCTTCAATTTCTCTTTATTTTTTATTTTTTTTTTTGAGAAGATCCTTTTTTTATATAAGATATTTTTGTTTAATTGTACGTATTATTTTATATATATATATATATATATATATATATATATATAACATATAACATATAAAATATCTAGTATATCATGCAAGTATATAACCTTGTAAACAAATAATTTAACAACAAATTTGACATCTCTCTAAGTGGCAAATATTGACACTACTCTGTGGATAGAGACATTATTTTTTTCTAAACCAACCACAAGTGTGAAGTTGGTAAAATGTCAAGTGTAAAGTGTCATACTTTTCTCAAGCACGCGATGACTTATCATAGCAAATAGGAATCCATTGCGTGCAACAAATGCATTATGTAACATCCCAGTCAGCAAGCAAAAAAAAAAAAAAAAAAAAAATCAGATTTTTGAGTTCACACGTCCCTCCCAACTACCCCACCCATTCCCCACCACACAATTCACTCCATCTTAACTCCTCTTTGGCCGGCTCACTCCCTGTCTTTCTTTTTTTTTTTTCATTTTCTCTCATCACTCTTCTCTACTCTTATATCCTCTCATTGGTAATACACCACCACCACCACCACCACCACCACCACTATTTCCACCATTATTTTCTGGCAAGATCATCAGAAAATTCTTGTGAACCCATAAGCACCTTCACATCTTTTATTTGAGATAAAAATTTCTAATATTTTTGGCGGGTTTTAGACTTTTGTTTGAGGTTATTTTTATCTAAGCTTTGATAATGATACCCATGTGATTTTTGAGCGTTAAAAGTAATATTTATGTGTTTTTATGTAAGAGTTTTATGTTGGTGGGATTATTTGATGAGTGGGTATATATTTTGTGTCAAAAATGGCTACTTAAGGTTTATGTATGGTGGAAAAATTTAGGGGTTTTAAGTTATAGCATTTGATGGTTGGTAAATTTAATTTTTCCATTGCCATTAGGTTTATTTGGAGTTAGTTAAAATTCTAAATTTCTTGTCTGGGAGGATATGTTGATTTTTTCTTTCACGGGCCTCTTAATGATATAGTGTATATCTTATGAAAGTTAGTCATAATGTTGGAGATAATATGAAATGGGTTAACTTTATAAATTGGAGTTGATGCCTTGTGAATAAATTTTTTGAGAAACTTTGGAAGTGGAATATATTATTATTGATAAGATTAAATACTAGGCTTGCCTAATTAAGTACTTATTTGACAATTCCTAAATTGCAACTTGATACATTTTTAAGCTTTATGCTTATAGTGTTAGGTTTGCTTAATATTGTTGAGGTTTTAGCTAATCTCTTTGGAACTTAGAGAATTAGGATTTTGCGGGTTGTGAGGTAAGTAGCTTTTTAATGAGATTTTTGGAAAATAATCACATTACATATTTGTTGTTTTTGGGTTACACACACTTTTGGAAACTACCTATGGAAATTATATTTTCCTAAAAACTATTGTGTCATAACCTTAATATAAATATGATTATATATATATATATATATATATATATATAAATGCATCATATTTGGTATTGCATTTGAGGAAATGCATGAATTATTGATATGGAAAATATGAGCATCTTTTATTTAATCTTTGATAAGGAAATTATAAACTTTATGGTTTATTAGAAAATCTAAAGATGCTTATCTTGTCTTGTTATTGGGAATTGATATAAAATCTTTTGACAAGAATGGAGTTGAAAACCTTACAAACCTTGTGGAAGTTATATTATTTAAGGTTTTTCAAAAACTATCTGGATATAAACTGTATTTGAAAGGAAATGTATACTTTGAGTTTTATGTGGTTTTAACACCATGTCATATGTGATTTCTCGGTGATCACCCGATTTTGTTTTCATAGTCTTTGTGACAACGGAATTAAATCCAGGTAAGTGTCTTTTCACTTTGGATGACGCGTTCTTCCCTACTACCCATGGAGGGAAGAGGTTCCTTAATTGTGTGTGGGTGAGACTGCTGTCCATGAGGCCAAGAGACCACATGCAAGAGAGGTTCCTTAATTGACGCGCTCTCTCTGCTGCCCATGGGGAGAGAGAAAAACCTTGAGGGTATGGGTGAAATACTGTTCATAGGGCCAAGAGTCTGCATACCAGAGAGGACAATATTATGCCAGTTGTGAATGGGTGGATCCCCTGACCAGTCTATGTGGTAGTGTGATATATTTGTGATAATTTACCGTATGTTAAACTTTATGGCTTTAAAATGATATTGTTAGTACTCACAATTATGCGATATAGTTTCAAGGTATTTATTTTGAGAAACTTTGTGTTTCGTTATTTAATCATTCTTGTCATACTATTATTATTAAAGATGAAACTTGCATTTCCTCCACTCCCATTAATTATGCTATTTACTGGGTTTTAGCTCATCCCACCCTCTAACAGTTTTTCAGAGTAATTAGCTATACCTTGGATATGAAGCTTACTTCGTTGGTAATGACTGAAGTGTTGTGTTAAATTTGGAGACCTTTGTTGTAAATGGTTGGTGACTCGATAATTGCTATGTTCAACAAGACATTAATTAATTCTATTGGAGGTTGGTCACTTGAGGCTTGTTAGCCTTTGGCGTGGTAGGCCTAGACTCGATGTTAATCTCCTTATTCTCGATAAGATTGTGACTTTGTATAATTTAATTAGAGTTTTGTGATATATTCATGTATTATGTGGAGGCACATGATTTTAGTTATTGTTCGTAAATGTGTTATAGAGCTCTGACTTGTAATGTGGAGATTTATGGTTATATATTCTTATCCTATGGAAATATAAGGAATATAAAGATCTCCTACAGTTTGGTTTTCCAAAAAGGGAAAAATTTACAAGTACCTTTGAGATGTTTCTCACGCTTTGGACCCTTTTGGATTCGAGGCGTGACACATTAGATACCTTATTATAGTTTCCTCACGTTTCTAATTCCTTTTTCATCCCCTTCCTTTACACCGCAACCAAAAACATCATTCAAAGATTGTGGAACATCTGAACATAAAAGTTAGAACTAGTCTAAAACGATGTATTCCAATTCTTGATCTGTGCCTTTTTTTTTGCTACCCAGAAAAGACTAATTACATAAATTTGACTAGGTTGCTTGGTTGTTTCACAAATCAAGTATGACCCAAAAAGAAAAACAAGAAGAAAAAAGTTGTCGGATTGAGATCAGATACAATTGCTTATATAGCAATTACACCATGCAATTCACCCTCATCTTCCCACAATATTGTTTTACTTTTTTAATTTTGCTTTTACTCATTTATTATATTCAATGGTTAAAATTTAAAATTGCTTTTTGCAATTTTAAATCTCAACCATTTATACCAATTGCATCAGGTGCAATCTCTAATCTCAATCCAAAGTTGTTACCACCCAAATTGGTGGTCTGGCACAGCTTTGTCACCAATATGTCCTCCATCTATTTCTTGCATCATAGGCCCTACTCCTACATTCCATTGGGTATACCCTTGTACTAAAACTTAGACTTAGGTCCAGATTAACCGATTAAGTCTAGTGCTTCTACTACATTGAATCTGGTCAGATGGTAACGCGTCCAAAATAGACACGTGTCATAATTCCAATGGGTCCTGTGCCACTAGACACCCAGACGCAAACCTCCCCCTAAAACTTTTGTCCCCAATCGATACGGTGACTCTTTCTTTTACCCTTTTTTATTTAATAAAAAATTTAGTTTTCCAAGTTCAAATAAATATCTATAACGAATTCCATTTTTATTTTTCACCAATGATTTTTTTTTTTCCTGGTCATGTTCATTTCGAATGTTAAGTACAGTCAACAGAAAACCACTGTATGCCACCGCTTCATAAAACAATAGGACCACTGTCCACTCTTAAAGATCCTTGGACCTTGACTAGAAGGCTCGAGTGAGAATCAAAGCCTTTTCTTCTTCCTACTTTCATAATAACACAATCTCAGAATCAGGCCATCCATGACCCTAGAATAGCAAGCTACACTGGGAACGCAAATGATGGCATCTGTCTATAGTGGGATTATTCAAAAAAAAAAAAGAATTTTCAACGATACTCCATGATAGGACTCATACATATGCATTAGCACAACAATAGCAACTAAGATACGTTAAACAAAGGCAATACAGTCTACAAAAGCGATCCTCCACTTGTCACCAACTCAACATAGAAGAACAATATGGAACCATAACTTAAATCCTATTCCTTCCCAAAAAATTTAACGACGGGCATCTTTAAGTTTCTGCTGTCCTGGACTCTACAAACTGAAAGAAAACTGGACAAAAGGAGGGGGCCTAGTTTAAATTTCTGCAATCTCTATATTAGCTGCGTCAATGCAGGCATGAAGTTGTACTCCTCTTCCTCTTTAGGTGAGTGGATGGTAACCAGATCAGGCAAGGGTGTTATGGGGCCTACCTTGCCCTTGGGATCCCAATTGAGCATTATCTTCACATTGATACCAAGAACACCCTGCAACAAATTGTAAATGCAAACTTTAATTAAAGGATAACTTTACATACCAACGCAGGTTATTGATATGCTAATTGCATTTATCCAATTCTGAAATGAGTTTCAGAGAGTGACAAAGCTAACCTGTCGAAGAAGCACATGCCTCACAGCAGAGTCAATATATTCATTGACAGGCTGGCCAGAGGACATCATGTAACCATCCTTGAAATTCATAGCTTTGGCACGCTGGCCCTGAGCTTACCACTAACTTTAACCTGGATGCAGTGACAAAAAGGATACTATTATGTGAAGAAAACAGAACAACAACACAAAATGCTCTTATCACAGGCAATGGACGCCAAAAGCTTCCTTTACATACCTCGCATTCTTTTGCTCCATTCTCCATAACAAATCTAAGAACACCAGAGCAAGCCCTAAAAACAAGGAGGTTGAAGCCAATTCAATAGAAGTATAAAAACCAAAAGGAAAAAAGAAATACAGCATAAATCTACGACAAATATTAGTCCTAAGACATCTTTAAAAACTATCAGTGGACAACGGACATGGATGAAAATAAAGATGAAAACAAACTGATTGGACGATTATATATACTTGTGCATGTGTGGATGGCTCAATAATGTGTGCATGCATTTTGCCAAACATGAATGCAGAAACCATCATAAGCAGATTTTTTTTTTTTTTGCCAATCCTAATTTGTCCCAGTGACAGCTGTATAGAAGACTTCCCAGCTGGTTTTCTCACTATAAGTTTAAGGTTTTAATACTTCTGAGCTGATTTTACCTTTTCCAACACTTCTTTAGAAATTCTATACATATAATAGGACACTGTCTGTGTAACTGCCACACAGAGAGAGAGAGAGAGAGAGAGAGAGAGAGAGAGATACTAATTCATGACGAAATGGATAGCCTCAAATTCAGATACACTATATATATATATATATATATATTTTTTTTTTGATCGGTTCAAATTCAGATACAATAAAATTGAGGAGTTCCCGAACTCCAAGAACTAAAGAACAGTTCAAAAAGACTAACAAAACTCCAAATTTTAAATGCAAGCATTGTTGAGGGACCCTCTTAACCAATTATTTTTGGGAAAGGGGGCATATCAGTATAATCAATGCTAACCACAAGAAAGACATTACGTGAAGCCTTGTTTGGCAAGTCATAATTCTTCTATAAGGAGACCTGTTGACATCCCATTTTATAACCTGCATTTAACCTCACAAGGAGAATAAAAGTAATTTCACCATAGATATATGTAGGGGTGAGCAGAAAGTCACCGGCACCGATCCAACCGACCGGCACCGATCGTCCTGCACCGCCATTGCAACCGACCGACGAAGCCGATGTCGGTGATCGGAGTGCGAAGGGAGTTCCGATGCCGGTGCGGTACAGTCATCGGATCTGGAAATCCGAAACCGAGAAGTCACCGAACCAAACCGATACTTGCATCTCTAGTCCTCAGTTCTGTTTAGATACGGCGTCGTTGACTCGTTCTCTTTGTATAGGTTATCTTCTCAGAATCTCATTTGAAGTTTTTTTTGTTTAATAAAACGTCGTCGTACTCGTATGGGTGTTATTAAAAAAAAAAAAACGGTGCCGTTTTAGTCTAGGTTTTCAGATTCTACCCTACTATAAATTCAGTCTTTTGTCTCTCATAACCCTTTCATCTGTCTCTCTTGCTCTCGCCGGTCTGTGACGCCTCGCCTTGCCTCTGAGCTCTCGCCGTCGCCACTCGGCTTGGTTGGCCTCTGCAGCAGCCAGCAGCAGGCGCTAGCTCACCGGTCTTGGCAAATCAAGGGTAAATGTACATTAAATGGTTAATATTTTGATTATAATGTGAAATGTAACATGTTTATGTAAAAGCTGCAAATTTGAGATATGAGTTTTTGTCATTGTTGGATTAGTTTAAGGAATATTGTGAAAGATTTGCAAAAGAGCCAAGTTGAATATTTGAATAGAAATGGATGGTGTGGGTTTAGTAAGCAAGAATATTTGGTCATGAATCATGATTGTGTAATGTTTGTTTATTCTGGAATTTATGTAACTATGAAGTTTATGATTGTGTACTGACTGGATTACACAATATTTATCTCGCATAATATCAGAATTTCATTACAAATGCCATATATGATATATGTTATGTGTTACAGCTTTCGCATTACTGCGTAAGTTTTTAATGTCTATATGTGATAAATCCTACAGATATTTCAGGTTGTGTGTTATCCAGTTTAAATATATACACAGAGAAATTTGTTATTAAGAAATATTACACCTATTTTATTTACTTACGGTAAATTTGATAGTTCTGGATCATTACTATGCGGGTTGAACAGATTTTTTTTTACTGAAAAAAAAAAAAATAACAAAAACAGATTGTTAATGATTCAAATCAAACCGACCAAACCGATTAAACCGAGCCGATCAAACTGCACCGCCATAGGTCGAAAAACCGACCTTAATCGGTATGCATCGGTTTTAATTATTACAAAACCGATTCCTATCGGTTCGGTAACAAATTTGAAAAAAAACCAAGCCGACCGAACCGCGCACACCCCTAGATATATGTATCTTGATTCTAGTCATTAGATCCTTAATCTTATTTCACCATAGATATATGCATCTTGATTCTAGTCATTAGACCCTTAATCTTATTTCACCAAAATGATCTTAAGGTTGTAATGATCAAATCGATTAGTCATGAGCCATAATTGAGCCATAAGATTGAAAGTTATCATCAAATCAAGTTTTAATGGCCGAGATGCACTTTTCAAATTGAGTCTGCCTATATGTGATTATAAACAATTGATTCCAATTGGTTATAATTATAATCAATTTGAGATTAATGACATGTCATAATTTGATTAGCTATGACTACATTTTATGGTAAAGTTGCACACAATTAATTAATTAGATAGTCAAGCATTAATAATTCAATGAGTAATTTGTGTAATTATCTTTTAATTAGGGTAAATTTAGAACTAATTTATTTTGAAATGAGAGTGATTGGAGCCTATTAATATTAATTGGAAACTAATTTGGGACCTATTAATGTTAATTGTGCTGAAATTATTCACTAACAAATGACCTCTGCTCACCATTTCATTGATATCTCTTAGAATATTTTAAATTTGTGAATAAGGTTAATGTTTCCAGAAACTAAACATCTAGGGCTTCAATTTGAGCACAAGAATGAGACAATTCCAATCAAAAGTGAGTAAGATATGATTTTTTAAAGTTGGCTTTACAGGCTGTTACAGTAGTTACGGGAAAACCGAATTTTGTTTGTTCCTCACTCCTATCAATCTTTACATTTAATAAACTAGAATTCTCCAAGGGCTAAAATAAGGTCTAGGTTCATGATTCTTTGTTAACCCTCATTAAATGACCTTCCATTCATATTTTTTCCACCACTACTATATAAACCCCTCCTCTCCTCCATTCCAAAACACAAAAACCTCATCTCTTCTCTTCTCTTGAGTTCTAGTGAAGTAAAGTAGTTTTGTCATATCTTAATCTTCCTAAGATTCAAGGTGTTGAGTGAAACTCACTTTCCCTCTCCTAGTTCTTCTTTTTTCCTCCACCCTTAGGACCTTCACCAAGAGTCTCCTCTTCCACCGTATGGATCTTTTATAAAGGTATAATCTATTTTCCTAACTGGTTTTTTATGTTGCCTTGATAAGAATTTAAGACTAAAGCATGATAGTAATTATTTAAATTCCCTTGAATATGTTTGAATGTTCTTAATTGTTCTTATGTGTGTTTCACATGTTCTTGGTTTTTCATCACATGTTCATACATAATACTAGTTTTAATCTTAAATCCACATAAAAAATATGAAAAACGTGTTTGTTTTATAATTCTTTCAAATTCTTGAATCTAGGTTATCACCATCCACACACATTCACTAGAATTTATTTTTCAATCCAAATGCAATGCTTAATAAATTGAATTAGAGTTTATCACATACACACACATTAAATTCAACATATAAATTGATTGACATATTGGATGATATGATATGAATGTTGGTCACCATAATCTAGAAGACCGGTTTCACCGAGCAAGGTGGGTGCCTCACATCTTCCCACCTTGTAACATAGCTTCCGAGCTTAGATCAATAGTTGATAGATCAATGCTTATCCTTGTAATTTTCAATTTCTAGATTGTAACTAGGAAACAAAGATATGTACTCTATCTTAGATTATATCTAGAACCAAAGCCATGTAATTGCTTATGATCAATGTAAATTCAATTTCAAATCAATAAAATGAGTAATTTTTCAATTTGGTTTTCTTATTTTTTCCAATAATTAAATAAGTGACGACTCCATTGTAAAACCCTTAATCTAAAGGTAAAAATATAATCAGTCGAACCTCCATTTTGAGAGACAATAACATGACATAACACATTCACGTGGATTTGGCCCAACAACACATAAAAACGTGTCCAGGGCACAGTCTCTCACAGGACCCCCTTTCCCCAAGCCTATTCCTTCTTTGTGCCAAGGGTCTCTTCTCCCTCATACATGAAGCTGCCCGAAATTAACACTTGACAGGCATATCAATTTGTAGAGGTTGTCCAAGAGTCACCCACCTCTTCTTTGCAGAAGACAACATTCTCTTTAGCAAAGCAAACGCTGAAGAGTGTCAAAAGCTAAACTCCAAAAATATGAAGAAGCCTCAGGCCAAAAAATTAACACAGAAAAATCCCTGGTGTTCTTCAGTCCCAACACATCTCGGGCCGTCAAAGATGAGATTTTTGCCATCCTTGGCCCCATGCAAGACTCAAGACACACTAAATACCTTTGCCTCCCATCATTCATCGGAAGATCCAAGAAACAAGTCTTTGCTACATTGAAAGAGAGGGTTAGGCAGAAACTAGCTGGCTGGAAGGGCAAATTCCTCTCTATGGGAGGAAAAAAAATCCTCATTAAGGCAATAGCACAGACGATACCTACATATACCATGAGCTGCTTCCAACTTCCCCAAAACTTATGTGATGATCTAGAGAGCATGATGAGGAATTTCTAGTGGGGTCAAAGGCAACAAGAAACCAAGATGTGCTAGATTAGCTAGAAAAAGGTGTGTAACTCAAAAGCTAAAGGAGGCATGGGGTTCAGGAACTTGCAAGCTTTCAACTTAGCCATGTTAGCTAAGCAAGCTTGGCGAATCCTTTCAAATCTAGACTCACTTGTTGCTCGTGTCCCTAAAGCCAGATACTTCCCCATGAGTGATGTTCTAAATGCCAAGCTCGGCAACTCCCCATTTTATTCCTAGAGAAGCATTCACAATAGCCTTAAAGTCATAAGGAAAGGAACCCGTTGGAGAGTGGGAAATGGAAAAATGATCCACATATGGGATGACAGATGGCTGCCAACTCCATCTACTTATAAAGTCACCTCCCCTCACCCCCCTCCAACAAACAACAACCCAGAATTTCTAATGGTCTCATCACTCATAAACCCTATCTCAAAATGGTGGAAGGCAGACCTATTATGAGCGACTTTCCTCCCCTTCGAAGTTGACATAATTCTAAGCATCCTGTTGAGTCACGATCTTCCTGAAGACACAATACTCTAGTTGGGGAATAGCCTTGGTGAGTTTACAATAAAAAATTCCTACCTTATTGCCTACAAATTAGTGGAAGAAAATAATGAGGGTGAAAGCTCCTTCAAGGATCCCTTTAAGCCACTATGGAAGAAGCTTTGACACCTAAACCTCTTTGCAAAGGCTAAGATCTTTATTTGGAGGGCGTGTGTCAACAAGCTTCCCACAATGGAAAACATTAATATCAAAGGCATCAATAGCAACAAAGCCTGCCCAATCTGTGGCTCTGAACCCGAAAATAGCACCCATGCTCACCTCAGCTGTGAGTTCACCACTCTGGTTTGGAACTTGTAACCTGAAAAACCTCCTAGGCACCCGAACTGGCAGATTGACTTTCCAAGACTCAGCCATGTTCATCCTCACTCAAAATTCTATTCAAGACCTGAAAATTTTCTTTGCTGCAGCCTAGACCATTAAGTATAACAAGAACAAGATTTTCCATTGTTAGGACATATGTGGTTCAAGTCTGTGAACATATGTCGCTATTTTATGTAATTGGCTTATCCTTAGACAAAATGCACTTTACTTGTAATTGGGTAGATTTAGGATGGGTTAAACACTTCAAGAAACTTGGGTTCAAGGTTAAGTGTTGAAGCCGTCAAAGTCTGTCCAAGAAACAAGCAAGGAAGTGCCAGTTTTTAAAGCTCGACACCTACCTCGACACATGCATCTATCGAGCTTTAAGAAGCTATTTTTCCCCGAGCCTCGACAGCTTCTCGACACCTCTCGACACCTCTATCTGTCGAGAATTAAAGAAAGCAGATTTTCAGTTCTGTTTCAAGTCCAATCCGTGAGTGTGTCTTTGGGACTTCTTTTCTCCTAACCCTAGACATATAAAAGGATTATTTTAAGGGCCGTGAAAAGGGATGCAAGTTGCACATTCATTCAGAACTTCTTGTTCATGCAATTTGTGATCTGAAAGACAAAGTTCGTGCCCTAGTTCATCTCTGATGATTTGAAGAACTTTGCAGCCAACAATTCTCTCTCTCTAGTTGGTATTTGAAGTCACGTACTGGGATCCGCGCATCTGGTTAGTTACGTACTTGGGAGCCGTGCATTGAAAGGAGAAACTGTCACTACAGAACAAGTCCAATTGGGTATTGGGGTAAGAGTTCAACTGTAGGTTGGTGAGGTACTGGGATTCCTTGCTTGTAACTGCTTGTTGTGATAATAGTGGAGTTTCGGGAGTGGTGACCTTAAATCACCCAGTGGGGTTTTTGCCGTAAGGTTTTCCCCATTCATGAACAAATCACCGTGTTATTTAATTTCCGCTACATTACTTAGTTTGGTGATTTGTTTGTGCTGCCACGTGATATTGCATGTTTAATTTGATTAATTAATAACTGGGCTAATTTAATTAATCTAAGTTAGCACAAGGGGTCAACGCGTTTGTGGCCTGGCAAGTGGTATCAGAGCAAGCACACTCTGATTAGGGTTTAATCCATTGTGTGTGATCCATTTGACCCCTGCTGTCATGGATAGAGGACAATCTCTTATTATACCTCCTTTATTTGATGGCACTAACTATGCATACTGGAAATTATGCATGAGAGTTTTCTTGCAGTCTTTAGATGAGAAGGTGTGGCAAGCTGTGGAGATAAGCTGGACCAAGCCTACAGAAGCGCCGGCCGACTGGGATGATGCTAAGATCAAGGCGGCAAACTTCAACAACAGAGCATTGAATGCCCTATTCAGTGCAGTCACCAATGAGGAGTTCAAGAAAATTTCCTCAACCGAAACTGCTAAGGAAGCATGGACCATCCTCCAGACAACCTATGAGGGCACCAAGGCTGTCAAAGATTCAAAGCTACAAAGGCTCACCACACGCTTTGAAGAAATTAAGATGGAAGAGGATGAGTCATTTGATGAGTTCTATGCCAAGCTCAAGGACATAGTAAACTCAGCCTTTAATCTTGGGGAAACCATCCCTGAACCCAAGATAGTGAGGAAAGTGCTCAGATCGCTGCCCGAGAGATTCCATGCTAAGATCACGGCGATCGAGGAGTCAAAGGATATTGACAGAATTCCTCTGACTAAGCTGGTTGGAAACTTGCAAACCTATGAGTTAGGGCTGACTAGGTTAGGCAAGTCAAGTAAGGGCAAGAGTTTAGCACTAAAGGCCAAGAGCAGTGATACAGATGATTCTTCAGATGATGAAGGCTCCAAGATGAAGTCTTATATTACAGGGCAATTCAAGAAGTTTATGAAGAATGCAAATGGAAAGGGCTTCAATAAAGACCGTAGACAATCTAGTTCTTCACAATTCAAGAATTCAGATAAGGGGAAGAAGGATGTCAAGGATGGCGGTCAGTACACTGTTCCCACTGGACCAAAATGCTTTGGGTGCCAAGGCTTTGGACACATGAAACAAGAGTGTCCTACGTACCTCAAGAGCATAGGGAAGAGCAAGGCACTTGCTGTTACCTTAAGCGACACAGAGCCCGAGGACGATTCCGAAGATGAAGACGACGGAATCTTAAATGCCTTCACTACCACGATTAATCCTACTGATGGGGCTACTGAAGAAGTGGATGAAGAAAAGGAATTGGTGGATTCCAAGTGTGAGATTATGGATGATCAAGATGATATCCATACCGCCTATGAGAAGTTATACAAGCTTTTTGAGAAGCATGAGAAACTCTATAGGCTGGCCACCAAGAAGCTCAGTGATGTGGAACTCAACCGTGAGGAGCTGTCCATAAAGGTTGATGAAGCAAATCAGACCATTGGTGCACTGAGGTTCGAAAACAATTTCTTGGTTGAGAGGACCAAGAAGCATGAAGCGGAGCTGTTTCAAGTCAGAGCACAACTGGAAAGAACGTCAAGTGCAAAGCTGGACGAGATGCTAAGTGCTCAGAGATCTTCTTCAGACCGTACTGGATTGGGGTATGAATTCTCTCTTTCTAATACTCCTACTACTAGTACTACTGTGTTTGTTCCACCTGCTAATAACATTGAAAATGAAAATAAGAATGTTAAAACTGATTTAGCTAGTGAGAACGTAGACAAGGGCAAGTCCATCCTAGGAGCACCCCCTAAGAGTGAGACAAGGGAAACTAAAAACCCTAGGACTAAGAAGGCTAACTCTCAAAAGGCCAAACAGAAGAAGCCACATCTCTGTTATCATTGTGGTGTTGCCGGTCACACTCGACCAAATTGCTATAAGTGGCGTGCCACTCAACAGAGCAATGGCACAATAGCATCTGGGAGCCGGAATCAGCTTCAGTCTTCTCTCGCTCCTATTGGAGATATTCTTAAAGCCCTCATGTTCCTTTCGAACGTGAACGGTTTAAACTCTTCTCTCTCATCACCGGTTTAAGGATTGACCAAAAGGAAAGGTTCTTCCAAGGTGTGGAAGGCAAAGGGATCTAAGTGATTTCAGTCACTTCTTCTTCTCTCTCCTGTTTTTTGTGTGTGTTGCATTACTTGTGTGTTTCTTTACTGTTTTGAGTCAGTCTAGTTTTATGCATTGTTTTGCTTTACATGTTTTTGTTTGTGTGTTTTCATTTTTGTGGGTTATTTTTGCTTTTCTGATAAAAATAAAAAAAAATTGAAAAATTGAAAAATACAAAAACAGTGTGTGTTTGTGTGCATTAGTTCATGTGAACTTTTAAAATGGCCATTGAAATAGAGTTTTCTAAACTTTGTATCACTTGTAGCTTAGATGAGCATTCTTCTGCACAACTAAGCAAGTGAGCTTTGTAGCTCTTTGTTTGTGATGAGTAAGGTTAAGTGATCTCTTCTTCTTAACACTCGTATCACTCTTTTTGACGGGTGAATTCCCTTCGTCCGATCCTTACCATGTCATGTCTGCCATAGACGTCGCTACCGTAAAACGTAGCGAGGCACAGTTTCGATCGCGACAGTCTGATGGTGCCACTCCTTCCACCCGTCCGACCACCTCCAGATCCGCTCGAGCATCTGCTTCTTCTTCGAGCGACGTCACCTTAGGAGATATCATGGCGCAGCTACAACATATGGATGCCCGCCTAGATACACTCTCCACGAAGCTGTATCAAGTGAACGTCCGTGTTGGTCGCATCGCCAGGCGACAAGCGACCATGGGCGGCTTTGCACCAAAGGCTTCTCCTCCGCCACCTCATGTGTCGACTGAGACTGACGCTGATGATGACGGCAATGACGATGATGCTTCTGACGATGATGATGATGGAGATGCGAGCTCTTCGGATGAGATGTCTACTTGACACTCTACCCTTTGTCACTTGTGACAAAAAGGGGGAGTAGTTTTGTATGAGAGTAGTCATGCTTAGGGGGAGTGTTAGCATAGGACATTTTTGTTAGGGGGAGTGTGAATTGAGGGATGTAGTGAGGTGATCATATGTATTTCTTTTTCTTTTCTTGTCTTTTTAGAGATACTTTGATCATGTATTGACATACATTGTATTTACTCTCTTCTTATATATGATGATGTGTGTTTTTCTTTCACCTACCTTTACATGTGTTGTTTCTTTTCTATCTTTATACACATGTTTCTTTACTTGTACGCAATCTATTATTTCTGTTTCACATAAAGATGCCTTGATGTTTTTTGTTTATAAGTGTTTCAGAAATACAGGTTGTCAAAGTCTTCTTGCCATAAACTCACTTCTTGCAAAGTTTTTCAAGAGTTTGTGTTAAGATAGATTTTACTGTATGTAACAAGTGAATATGAGTTGAGTGATTTATGACTTCTCTCATATTTTCATTTGTTTGTTGTGGTTTTGTCACGGATTGCCAAAGGGGGAAATTGTTAGGACATATGTGGTTCAAGTCTGTAAACATATGTCGCTATTTTATGTAATTAGCTTATCCTTAGACAAAACACACTTTACTTGTAATTGGGTAGATTTAGGATGGGTTAAACACTTCAAGAAACTTGGGTTCAAGGTTAAGTGTTGAAGCCGTCAAAGTCTGTCCAAGAAACAAGCAAGGAAGTGCCAGTTTTTAAAGCTCGACACCTACCTCGACACATGCATCTATCGAGCTTTAAGAAGCTGTTTTTCCCCGAGCCTCGACAGCTTCTCGACACCTCTCGACACCTCTATCTGTCGAGAATTAAAGAAAGCAAATTTTCAGTTCTGTTTCAAGTCCAATCCGTGAGTGTGTCTTTGGGATTTCTTTTCTCCTAACCCTAGACATATAAAAGGATTATTTTAAGGGCCGTGAAAAGGGATGCAAGTTGCACATTCATTCAGAACTTCTTGTTCATGCAATTTGTGATCTGAAAGACAAAGTTTGTGCCCTAGTTCATCTCTGATGATTTGAAGAACTTTGCAGCCAACAATTCTCTCTCTCTAGTTGGTATTTGAAGTCGCGTACTGGGATCCGCGCATCTGGTTAGTCACGTACTTGGGAGCCGTGCATTGAAAGGAGAAACTGTCACTACAGAACAAGTCCAATTGGGTATTGGGGTAAGAGTTCAACTGTAGGTTGGTGAGGTACTGGGATTCCTTGCTTGTAACTGCTTGTTGTGATAATAGTGGAGTTTCGGGAGTGATGACCTTAAATCACCCGGTGGGGTTTTTGCCGTAAGGTTTTCCCCATTCGTGAACAAATCACCGTGTTATTTAATTTCCGCTGCATTACTTAGTTTGGTGATTTGTTTGTGCTGCCACGTGATATTGCATGTTTAATTTGATTAATTAATAACTGGGCTAATTTAATTAATCTAAGTTATCACAAGGGGTCAACGCGTTTGTGGCCTGGCATCCATAATGAAAGTTGTCTATCTCTATAGCAGGCGTGGCAAATGGAAAACAATCACAGTGGAAGACTATTTAAGTACTGCTAGCATGGACTTCCCACCTCTTAGACTACCCCCCACCAGATGGGAACCTCCCCCCCCCCCCCCCCAAGGAGTTTTCAAGATAAATGTTGATGAGGCTACATCTGACCAAAATAGGAATTCTAGCATCTAGGTCATTGTTAGGGACTACAAAGGTCAGCCAATCGCTGCCCTCTGCAACTTTCTGCAATCCTGGAACTTTGCAGAACTTGTGAAGGTTATGGCCATGGAGCAAGGAATTCTGCTAGCTCAAGAGTTGCAACTGCCTTAAGTCATTTTTGAATCAGATGCACTAACCGTCATCCAAGCCATCAACGACAAGGTGACAGGGAACAACTTTGGCCACTTTATTCAGGAATTTCACCAAAGCTCGTGACACGTTTGAAGCATGCACTTTCAAGCAACTAGGCCGGAATCACAATAAAGTTGTTCATGAGCTAGCCTAATATGCTCGTAGTGGTGAATGTTCTCTTATATGGAAGGGAGTCACCCCCCCCTATGGTTTCTTCCTTAATTCAATTTGATATGTGTATTGATTAGCTACATTGCCTGGTTGTAGTTAAACTCTTGCTGTTTGTTTTCCTTCTATTGGTTTTAATGCCATTTTATTCCCTTTCAAAAAAATAAACAATTCTTCTATAAGAAATATTCTATTAATTCTCAGAAACAAAGAAGCATAATGGCAACTCAATGAACATGCTAAATTGATATTCAAAGGTTTAAATACCTCTTTTATAGTATTTTTTTACAACTTTCACCTAAACTATGAGAGAATGAATGTGTTCATGTCAGTATGTGTGAGCATGAACGAGAGAGAGAGAGAGAGAGAGAGAGAGAGAGAGAGAGAGAGAGAGAGAGAGAGAGAGAGAATCATACTAATTCAAGAGGCAATAGATACCCTAAAATTCAGAGACAATACAATTTAGGAGTTGAGTGGTGCTTGGTCCTAAGAATTATTAATTACCATGCTCCAAGCATTGGCAAAACAAAGAACACTGGCCATGATAGATGGGGAACATTTTGGAGGATATTCATTACAATGTGCAACACAACAACCTTAGAGTTGTAATTTTAACAGTTCCCCATGTTGTTCTAGCTGATAGTAGGAAGTTAGCGTATATGGTAGGGAAACAGATACCAAAGTTTGTAAGATAATGCAATCTATTCATGAACTTTTCTTGCTTGGTATTTAAATTTAAAAAAAAAAAAAAGATACATATAGAGAAAAATTGGAGTAGTATTATTTATGTCAAGTTGTGAATAAAGCAACGTTATGTTCACATAGGTCCAATAGTGAACACTTTCATTAGCATCAATCGCAACATACCACCTTAACAGTTATGAAACAACTATGAAAATTTTTGTGTCTTTAGACTTTTTTTTTTTTTTTTTGAGAATAAGTCTCTTGACTTGTTATTTAATAATATTTTATTAAATATTAAGTCTCTAAACTTATTATATGATAAAAGGTTATTTAAGCTATTTTCTCATCAAAGTTTGAGGGAATATCAACATAGTCGTAAGACTTATCACCAGGTAAGTGGCTCTTATGTAATTAGAAAAGTGCGGTCTCTATGTTATAAACCAAAAAAGCTTGTCTCTAAAAGAAGAAATCCAAATGAGGCTTGCACTGGTTAGGTTATCTTTGAGTGTTCTTGGCCCAATTCATAAGCAGTTTCTTCAATTTTTTTTTATAAGACCCACTTAGATCTTGTTTGCTTTATTTTTATTTTTAGTTTTTAGTTTTTCCTGATGAAATAAATGAGGTGAAAACAGCTACATAACTGCGCCAACTTCGGGCGGGTTAAGTGCAATTTTTCATACTATGAGTAGTCAACGTTAAAAAAGGCTAACTAAATTAAGATGGGCAAAATTTAATTATTTTTTACATTATAAAAATTGTATTTGTCAAACATTAGAACTAAATTCCATAATAGGCACATATTTTGTTCTTTAAAGTCCAACTAGCATTAAAACATAAAGTATTTTCATCTTCTTCTTTTTTAAATGGGGGTTGTTGGTTAAGTCCTTGTATATGATAACATAATGTTTTTAAGGTTGTATAGGATATATAAACTAATAATCAAACTTGGTTTACTTATAGATAAAATGTTCTCACACACTCGATGATGTACACTTTATACACACAATATCCATAGTTTCACGCTTGATGTCCACATTTTTTATTGATGTCCAAATTTAGAATTTAAAATAAGTGGTACGTAGGATCAATGTAAACTAAGGAGTGTGCTAGAATCAACGCCCTAATTCAAGCCAACTTAGCATGTTTCTTTCTAGAAAAAAAAAAAAAAAAAAAAAGAAACATGCATAATAAAAGATATAAAATAAACCAATTTGAGACTACTTACTCTTACTTCCTAAAGAAAATAGTAATCAAATTAAGAAGAATTTATTTAAAAAAAATTCTTTTTATCAACCACTAACTGTTGAAATAGTGACATTACAAATGGAGAATCTTATTTGACCCTGTTGGGCAAGTTTTATATTTGAAGCAATCTGCCTTTCCACGAAGGCAGGTTGCTTTGGAGTAGGCAGATCCAAAATCTCACTCTTAAGCATTAAAATAATAGTAGACTCATTTGGCCTATCTCTTGCCAATTCTTGCATGCACAGTAGTTCGACATGTATACATTTCGAAATGTCCGTTTGAAAGCATGGATCCCATATTGCTGGGTCTACCAAAGCCATAATGTTGTCATTGTTCCACAATTTCCATGCCTGAAAAATAACAAGTGTGAAAGACAAAAATTGAAATTGTTCAATCTTTTTGAAAGTAGACCATGTCAAAAATGAATAAATAAATTAAATAGATGAAGTAGCTTTTGATTAGAGTTTGATTCAATTTTCTGAAATTGTGAATGTTAGTAGTTATATTTACCAATCCAGTGAGGCCCAAATATTGCTCCTCATCACAAATACTAGTGTTTTCCTCCCACTAACAATCTCAAGTAATAACACGCCAAAGCTAAAGACATTTGATTTCTCTAAAAACAAACCTCGCATTGCATATTCAAGAGATATATAACCACTACATACAAACATTGAAACACATCCATATTATTTGAGTATAAGTGATGCCATTACCTAAATTTAATTTCAACAAAGCTCGTACTATTTTGCAACGACCCTTTTAGTTTTTACTTGATCTTCATTGCCTCCAAATATTCTTGCCATACCAAAATCCAATATTTTTGGATTAAGCTCTTGATCTAACAAAATGCTAGATGCCTTTAGATCTCTATGAATAATCTTTAGTCTAGAGTCCCTATGAAGGTAGAGCAACCCTCGACAAATTCCTTCAATAATGTTGAAACGTTTTCTCCAATCAAGGAGTTTTTGGTGTACTAGATCTAATCAATAGTAAGCCAAATAAATAATGTATGAGTATAAATTTGTATAGAGAAAAAAATATGTTGAGAAAACAATTTGGGGCAAAGTTAGCACAAAAGTATGCTTCAAGTGACTAAATTGGCACAATGAAACTTATTATCAAAATTTGTTTTGTTTTGTTTTATGTACTGACTTACTTGATATTCAAGATAAATAAGTGTATGAACTAACCCAAAAGAATTGCATCCAAACTTTTATTTGGCATGTATTCGTAGATTAACATCTTCTCTTCTCCCTCAATGCAGCAGCCATGAAGTCTAATAAGATTTCGATGTCGTAGTTTAGACATCAATGCCACCTCATTCATAAATTCTTCAAGCCCTTGTCCAGAGGCTCTAGACAATTGCTTCACAGCTATTTCTTGTCCATTATGCAATTTACCTTATAGGAAAAGTGAAGAATATCAGCACATATATTTTTGAGAGGGAAAAATGAATTCTACCTAAGAAACCATTACCCTATATATTGGACTGAAGCCACCTTGTCCAAGCTTATTAGCCATATCAAAGTTGTTTGTTGCTGTTGCTAGTTCTTCCAAATTAAGGATTGGTAGATCTTGGAGTTTCACATCGTTTAGGTAGTCAAACAGTAAACTCTCATTGCTTTTACTTTTCATTGCTGTTGCAAATTATATTATTTAGTAATCCATCTTGCAGTGCCTAGTCTCTACAGCAAATCGATATCAATATATATATATATATATAGGGGCGGAGCTAGGATTTTTTGTCTAGGGGGGCAAATTTTGCTACTAATATATTAGTTTCGAGTTAAGATAAATCATCACACGCATGTGTAAACGCACATACACAAATATAAACATTAATATCTGATGCTGCGAAGAAAATCAGTAGGTTGGATGTGTCAGACTAGAGAGGGGGCTCACGATTGATCTTGGAAGCCTGAAAAAGAAAGAGAAGTAATCAAAGGTGACCGGGGTTGCCGGCCAATAACCCTCCGATGACAAAGTCAGTTTTCCTCTCAATTACTTTCAAGTTCCAATTTTCTAGGAAATAATTTCACGTACCTTTTCCTGGTCTGAACCAGTGTTTATATAGTGTCTTAAGAGCGGTTATTGGATTTGTAACTTCCCCTAGGATCGAGGAGGTTTGTATTTGAATGTAACTTCCAACTGTTTAGGAGTTACCCTTTTTTGCGTGCAACGGTCACTTGGAGGTTACTCATACAATACGGAGGCATTTTATCTTTGTAAATTTTCCAAGTGCTCAGGTCTCGTCCGTGATCCCTCGTCATCCTAAGACCTCCAAGGCAGCTTACCTCGTCTTGAGCACCTCAAGACAGCTTACCTCGTCTTGAGCATGTCAAGACAGCTTATATCGTCTTGAGCACACCAAGACGGCTTACCTCGTCTTGAGCACCCTGCCTGTTCTGGACGATCTCCATGGACAATTGGAGTTGCCTTTTATTATACCACATCAGTTGCCCCTTTGTCCATGGTCGTCTAGGTTTCACCTCTACTAAATGTTGTTGTTTGGACAATCGTCCTTATGCCAGCTGTCGTAGGTGCCACTTGTCATGATTTAATTGGGGACCAATTATGTTAGCTCGTTTTTCGAGGGACGTGCCATTTGTCCCTTTTTGGCTGGTCGCGTCGCTTCGTGTACTGGGGTCAATGCCTATAAATAGTTGAATTCCTCCGCTACCCTCCTCATTTTCTCAAATTTTCTTCTCCGACCTTCCTCGTCTTAGCGCCTCTTCTAGAAGTTTCCTGCGTCAGTTAGTCTCTTCTCATCTAGTTCCAGGTATTTTCTTCAACCTTCGTCCTTAGATTTTAAGTTTCTCCCTTAAAAATGTTCGAGTTAGTGCTTTCCTCATCTAGCGATAGCACTGTCAAAGCCATAGACGAGTACCAGGACCCAAGTAGCTTTAGTGGCTCTAGTGATAGTTCTAGGAGTAGTAATAGCAGTAGTGATGGGAACACTACAGACGAGTACACGTCTGGTGTCCCAGGGGTTCCTCTAGAGGTATTTAGGGAACAACATAGGACGAGGGTAAAGTCCGGTTCTAGGGCTGGCACAAGTGCTCCGTCGTCTTCTGCTCAAGAGGAGGAGGAGGAGGTAGTTTACACTTGTGCTATAGGGGTTAGCTCTAAGATAGACGAGAAGAAGTTGGACCTTTTAAAGACGAGGTACCAAATTCCTGATAACTTAAACCCTAGGCTACCCGTCCGTGGCGAGTGGTGTTGTACACCCCGCTTCGGCGTTGGTATTTACGAGGCTTACCTCCTAGGAGGTTTGAGGTTGCCTCTAAATGCCTTCGCTAGGGAGTTGCTTTCTAGGTTAGGTATAGGTATATGCCAACTAAACCCCAATGCATGGCGTCTAATAGTAGCTATGCAAGTTTTGTGGAGGGAGGTGTTTGAGGGGAACCGTCCCCTTTCCGTGGACGAGTTCCTCTACTGCTATAAACCCTCTGAAATTAACCAGTCCCTTGGCTTTTATCAATTTACAGCCAGAGGGACAGATTGTAGATTGATTGAGTCACTAGTCACGTCAGACGGAAACTGGAAGACGGAGTTTTTCTTCGTCTCTGGTTGCTGGGCTGGTCATCCTAGTGAAGTTGCCCAGGATCCATTTCCTCCCTATACAGGAGAGATAGGGAACCTTCGTCCTGAAGGTATGCATTGTGATTGTTTATCGCACTCGTCTTTGTTAATGGTCGTCTAACGTGTTTTGGTTTTTTGTTTTGTTTTGAAGGTGTTAGACGACCTCATTTGGACAGGCTCCAATTGGAACGAGTCCAAAAAGCTCGTCTTTATAGCGACAGGGCCTTTCATTCTTTGGTGACTTTAAGGCGTCTTGCCACTTGGGGTCTAGGTCTTGAGCCTTCAGACGAGGCCATTGCTCATGAAGTTACTGTCAGAAGACGTAAGTCGTCCTCTCCTTTTCATTTTTCATCATCATCATCATTCATTTTTTTTTTCTTTTACTAACGTCTTTACTTGTAGGGATGGTGACGATGAAGCAGAACAAAGGAAAGGACGCGATGGACGAGGGAGCTGGGCATGAAGCTAAGTCCCATTCTCGTCCAGCTTCTGGCGAAAAGAGGAAGAGCCTCTCCCTAGGTGTAGACTTGGGAAATCTCCCAAGTAGGTGCAAGGAAAAGAAGGCCAGGCACAAGTCGTCCAAGCCTCAAGACGCCCAAGCCAAGGATCAACAAGGCCCTCTCGTCTCTCCCAGCCATCATGTTCAAATTTTGGACGTCGATCCAGAGCCTTCTCTGCCCATCCCGTCTACGGTTCCAACCTCGTCTCAACCTTCCATCCAAGTTCCTCACAATCTTCTTGAGGACGAGAACTTGGCTTGGGAGAGATTTGAGAAGGCTGTAACGGACGAAGACATAACGGCATGCTACAACATGTCGTTGAAGGATTTTGAACGCTCCGGCGTTCATGACCTTTTTAAGGTATGTAGATTTTATGTTTTTGTCTCGTCGTGCAATTAACTTATGTATGCATTCTAATGAAGCTTTGATCTATGCAGGCAATGTCTAAGTTCATTGCAGTGTCCAGGCAAGCAACTGAACTGGACAAGACGAGGGTGTTGCTGGAGAAAACGGTGCAGAAAGGAAGGGACGAGTCCAAGAGGTGGGCAGAGACGGCAGCTAAGGCCAAGGCCGAGGCGGAGAACTCGAAGAAACGCGTCATTGAGCTGGAGACTGAGGCCCTTGAGAAGGACGCTCGTCTGGACTTCCTTTTAAAGAGGAATGAAGAGTTTGAGGTTCTCCTGGAGAAAGCTAAAGGAGATGCCGTTGCAGAGTTTAAGGCGTCCAAAGAATTTACTGATTCAATGGACGCCAACTATGCAGCTGGCTTCGAAGACTTTAGGATGGACGCCGTAGAGAAATTCCCAGAAGTGGACTTCAGCTCTATAAAGCTCAATCTTGGTGGGGCGTCCACGAGCTCCCTCGTCCAGACCAGTTCAGAAGATATCAACGTGGAGGACGACGCTACTACTCTGCCGCCCCAAGATGAGCCTAACGCAAACACACCATCCGTTTAAAAAATCTATGCTTTGATGTAATTTGCTTTTATTTATTTATTTATTTATTTAAATTGAAATGTATTCGAGCACAATTACCTCGTCTATAGAGTTATAGACGGGTTTATGAACAATTGCTTTAAAGGCTTGGTTTATGTAAGGGCTTTTGGACGATGGTCGTCTACCCTTTTTCTCTATTTCAATGAATGTCTATTTTTATTTCATTGTTTGTTTATGTATGGACGTGCTTACCCTTTGTTTTTGTTGTGCTTGAAACTTATATATTTCTTAAGTATTAAAGGGTCGTCCATGTATTTTGCTTATGGATGATGTTATTGACCCATCCTTTTGTTTTTCTTATAGACGAGTTAACGATCACCTTTGACGTTTCTTTCGTCCATAGGTCTGATCTATTTGCCTCGTCCATAGGCTTATTTTCGCTTCGTCCATAAGCCTTTCTTTGGCCTTTTGTCAAGGACGTTGTCTAGCGTTTGACTTGTCCTAGAGCATGTCTTGGTCAGATGCTCGTCCATGGACTTGTAATTTTTGTGCCTTGGATTATTTTACGCTTTCATCCTCGTCTTGAGGAAGGTCTGCGAACGTTACATCCCTGCGTCCAAGGATTTTTCATTCGTCTTTAGATTTTGGCCCCCTTCGTGGGTTTGACCATGGGACTTAGATTTTACGCATAAAATACATTCAAAATCCAAACCATATTATATAAGCATTGTTCACAAACATAGCACTTGCTTAAAGGCTAGTGCATTATGAAAGTACTTCGGAAAATACGTAAAATACATAACCTTGTCTTTCACAAACTTGTCTGTAGACAGTGCAAAAGTTTAAAAACTAATGCACCTTTATTCTTGTTACACACCATAGCAATAGTAAGAACACAATAGTAGATATTAAGCATAGTAGTAGAGTTCTCCGTGATAGCAACCTCGTCCTTGATTAACCTCGTCCAAGCTCATTGATAGTATCTTCTCAGGTGCTCCACATTCCAAGGATGCTCCAGCTTTCGTCCGTCCAGAGCTTCAAGGTAATATGATCCTTGTCTCTTACAGTTGACTACCCTGTATGGTCCTTCCCAATTGGGTCCCAATTTTCCTTGAGCTGGGTTCCTAGTTGCCAAGGATACTCTCTTGAGAACGAGGTCCCCTATGCTGAAGCGCCTGGGTTTCACCATGGCATCATGCTGTCTGGCCATAAGGTTCTTGTACCTTGCTATCCTCTGCTCCGCATCCATCCTTACCTCATCAATAAGGTCAAGGTCAAGATGAAGTAGTTCTTCATTTTCCTTCTCCTGGTACTTCATCACTCGATGATTAGCCATATGAACTTCTACCGGTATGACTGCTTCGCTTCCATAAGCTAACTTGAAGGGAGTTTCTCCTGTCGGGGTTCTTACAGTGGTTCTGTAGGCCCAAAGAACGCCTGGTAACTCGTCTGGCCATACCCCCTTTGCCCCCCTCTAGCCGAGTCTTGATGGTTTTTAGCAAGGATTGGTTTGTTACCTCTGCTTGTCCATTTGCCTGTGGGTGGGAGGGTGAGGAGTAATGATTTCTGATTCCAAAATGTTCACAGAAGTCCCTGAACGGTGCGTTGTCAAATTGTCGTCCATTGTCCGATATTAGTACCCTTGGTACTCCGAACCTACACAGAATATTCTTCCAAACAAAGTTCTTAACGTTTTGCTGTGTAATTTTTGCAAGAGGTTCAGCCTCCACCCACTTAGTAAAATAGTCAATCCCTACTACCAAAAACTTCATATGTCTGGTTCCCAGAGGGAAAGGACCTAGGATATCCAGTCCCCACTGCGCGAAGGGCCACGAGGCCATCATCGGGGTCTGGTACTCCGACGGCTGCTTAGGTACATTGCTGTAACGCTGACATTGGTCGCACACTTTGACATAAGCCTTAGCGTCTGCCTGAACAGTGGGCCAATAGTAGCCGGCACGAATGATCTTATGGAAGAGTGATCTTGCCCCCAAGTGATTCCCACACGATCCTTCATGAACCTCCCTCAAAACATAATTAGCTTCGTCCGGAGCTAGGCACCTCAGGTAGGGTTGAGATAAGCCTCGCTTGTAAAGCACTTCATTTATAAGGACATACTTTACAGCCCCAACCCTTAGTTTCCTAGCTTCGTTCTTGTCTTCGGGAAGCTTCCCATCCTGTAGGTAGATTACAATTGGACTCATCCAATTTTCTTCCCCTCCAATTTGCTGTATTTCCGGGAGGTCTATGCTTGGCATGTATTGGATTTTGCTATACTCGTCCACAACTCCACCTGCCGACGCTACTCTTGCCAACGCGTCTGCTTCCATGTTTTCCTCCCTCGGGAGTTGAACAAAACTAACTTCTGAGAATTTTCGTACAAGCCTCCTCACCTTGCTGAGGTATCTCTTCATTCGATCTTCCTTGGCGTCACACATTCCATTCACCTGGTTGATGATTAGTTGAGAATCTCCTTTGAGTATTACTGACTCTGCTCCTAAGGATTTAGCCAATTCCAGCCCTTTGAGTAATGCTTCATATTCAGCTTCATTGTTGGTTGTTTGGTACTGTAGACGGGCTGCATACTCCAGCTTATCTCCCTCTGGGTACTTAAGTATGACTCCAATCCCTCCTGCATACATCGTAGATGATCCATCTACGTCTATAACCCACCTTGTTGGCTCGTCCTTGGCCAGCTCGTCTTGGCTTGGAGTGAACTCCGCTATGAAGTCCGCCAGCGCCTGCGCCTTGACTGCTTTCCTTGGCTGGTACCTGACATCAAATTCACTGAGTTCCACTGCCCATTGGACTAGCCGTCCTGCAGCTTCTAATCTGTTCATTGCCTTCTTTAGGGGATGATCCGTTAAGACAATGATGACATGAGCTTGAAAGTAGTGTCTCAGCTTCCTTGAAGTCGTGACCAAGGCAAAGGCTAACCTCTCCATCATTGGGTACCATCCCTCCGCTCCTCTAAGTGCCCTGCTGGTATAGTATACCGGTTTTTGCACCCGTTCCTCTTCCCTGACCAGTGCGAAACTTATGGCATGCGGGGATACCGCCAAATACAAATACAGCTCTTCGCCAGGTACGGATGGACTTAGCAACGGTGCCTTTGCGAGGTAAGTCTTTAAATCCTGGAAGGCCCTTTAACACTCGTCCGTTCAGTCAAACGCCTTCCTAAGGACTTTAAAAAACGGTAAACACTTGTCAGTAGCTTTTGAAACAAACCTGTTGAGGGCTGCAACTTGTCCTGTAAGGGACTGGACCTCTTTGATGTTTTTTGGCGGTTCCATGTCGAGTATTGCTTGGATCTTATCTGGATTTGCCTCAATGCCCCTATGTGAAACCATGAACCCCAAGAACTTCCCTGATGAAACGCCGAAGGCGCATTTGCTTGGATTAAGTTTCATGTTGTACCGTCGCAGTGTGTCAAAGGTCTCCTTAAGGTCGTCCAGATGTTTTCCCTCGTCCAAACTTTTTACCAGCATATCATCAACGTAGACCTCTACATTTCTTCCAATTTGAGGACGAAAAATTTGGTTCACCAACCTCTGGTAAGTTGCCCCCGCGTTCTTCAAACCAAAAGGCATTACCTTGTAGCAAAACAATCCTTGGCTGGTGGTAAATGAAGTCTTCTCTTGGTCTGCCTCGTCCATCCTTATTTGGTTGTAACCTGAGAAGGCGTCCATGAAGCTAAGCAACCTGTGACCGACCGTCGAGTCTACCAGCTGGTCAATGCGTGACAGCGGATAACTGTCCTTCGGGCAAGCTTTGTTTAGGTCGGTAAAGTCTACACACATTCGCCACTTACCATTGGCCTTCTTTACCATGACTAGATTCGCCAACCAGTCCGAGTAGTAAACTTCCCTAATGAACTTCGCCACAATCAACTTCTGTACTTCGTCTTTGATGGCGCTTTCTCGCTCAGGGGCAAACACCCTCCTCTTCTGACGCACGAGTTTGTAGGAGGGACATACATTCAGACGATGAGTAATAACATTCGGATCAATGCCAGGCATGTCTTCATGACTCCATGCGAAGACATCAAGGCTTTTCTTCAAAAACTGGACCAACGCATTCTTCGCTCCTTCTTCCATGCTCG
This sequence comes from Castanopsis chinensis, assembly GCA_032878915.1. NCBI lineage: Eukaryota > Viridiplantae > Streptophyta > Magnoliopsida > Fagales > Fagaceae > Castanopsis > Castanopsis chinensis. The sequence continues at coordinate 3,220,927 of JAVQMG010000096.1, forward strand.
CCCCTATTCTAGTAAACTTCTCAGCTCTGCTGTTGTCTAAGGGGACATCTTCTAACACCTCCACAGACTCCGCTATGGTTCTACCATCGTCTATGCTCATCGTTTGTAAATGCTCGTCCATCGCCAACATGGCTAGGTAACATTCTCTGGCAGCCAACTGATCTCCTTGCACCTGGCCCATGCCATGCTCAGTTGGGAATTTGACGGACAAATGGTAGGTAGAGGTTACCACATTCCAACTATTCAAAGTAGGCCTTCCAATAATAGCATTATATGACGATGAACAATCAACTACGAGGAAGTTTACATCTCTGACTATCTGCTGTGGGTATACCCCAATCACTACGGGCAATGTGACGGTTCCCACTGTTTGTACTTTCATTCCCCCAAATCCTACCAAGGGCGAACTCACAAGACGAAGCTGATCTCGTCCTAGCCTCATTTGTTGGAAGGCAGGGTAATACAGAATGTTCGCCGAGCTGCCATTGTCTACCAACACCCTTCTGGTCGTATAGTCGGCAATAAGTAAGGTAATGACAATTGCATCGTCATGGGGTTGATGAATTCTTCCAGCATCCTCGTCCGTGAACGTAATTGCTTGCTCGTCAGCTTCCCTCGTCCTTGGAGATCGTCCTGACAGCTGGACGTTTTGCACCACCTTTAGGTATGTCTTCCTCGATTTACATGACTGCACTGATGAGGTTGCTCCTACAATAACTCTTATTTTTCCTAGCGGGGGTCGTGAGGGCTCTTCCACCTTGGCTTTCAACTTCTCATCCTTGTGGTCTCGTCCAAGGAAATTCCTCAACTTTCCCTGCCTGATGAGGTTTTCCACCTGCTGCTTTAAATCAAAACACTCGTCCGTGTCATGCCCATGGTCCCTGTGAAAGCGACAATACTTGTTCTTGTTGCGCTTGTTAGGGTCTCCCTTCATTTTCTCCGGCTACTTCAAGGACAGATCATCCTTGATTTGCATAAGGACCTGCTCCAGTGGGGTATTCAGGAAAGTGTACTGCTAACTTTTTGAGGATGAACTTGCCTTCCTACCATCTTTATCCCTTTTTTCTCCTACCTGGGCCTTCTTAGGACGAGGAGCTTGATCCGAATGTCGTTGGTGACCAGCTTCCGAGCGTTCTGACCTTTTCCTCTTCTTGGCTATTATTGCGTCCTCAACGTTCATGAAATTTTGGGCTGAATGGACGAGTTCCGCCATGGTCTGAGGTTCCTGCTCGTACAGTTTATGAATGAACAAGTCTGAATTGACCCCATTGTGAAAGGCAGCCAACAACAACTTGTCATCCATTTCATCAACTGTCAACGCCTCCCTATTGAAACGGGTAATGAAGGACCGTAGGCTCTCATTCTCTCCTTGCTCAATAGTTAACAAACTGGAAGAAGAACGCTTGTGGCGTTGTCCCCCAATGAAGTTGTTAACAAACATTTTACTCAACTCCTCGAATGACCCGACTGAGTTTGGGGGTATCTTGCTAAACCACACTCTCGCTGGTCCCTTAAGTGTGGTAGGGAATGCTCTGCATATAATTTCATCTGGAACTCCTTGGAGGTGCATGGTAGTCTTAAAAGTGGCAATGTGATCACATGGGTCACGATTTCCATCGTATGAATCCAGGGAAGGCATTTTGAACTTAGGAGGTAAAGGATGACTGTTGATGGAAGCCGTGAACGGGGAGTCCGTTCGGTGAACCAAATCTTCCACGGGGTTCGCCCACCTCATACTCTCCTTCATTTCTTCCATGGCTTTTCTCATCTGGTCCATTTCTCTCTCCAAATGCGGCACCCTTCTTGAAGTAGTACCCCTTGTTTGATCGTCGGATTCAACGTTTTCTCCTCTACCCTCCTGACCCTGGGGTCGTTCTTCTGCATGTCCTTCACGGTACTGCCTCCTTATGTTGATCTCTCGGTTCAACTCTTGATTTTGGCGGGTCAGTTCTGCCATAGCAGCAGCCATGGACTGCATTTGTTGAAGGGACGGTGGCTGCGCGGCAGGCGCTGACTAGCGATCGCGGTAGGGATTACTAGAAGCATCCCTACTCCCTTAGTGGCCTGGGCTGGTAGCCCTTGATATTGTCTCAACCATTCAGCCTTTTGTCTAGGAACAAAGAATGATTGAAAGAACGAAACAAAAACGAAAATGATTTTCTAAGTTCCCACAGACGGCGCCAGCTGATGCTGCGAAGAAAATCAGTAGGCTGGATGTGTCAGACTAGAGAGGGGGCTCACAATTGATCTTGGAAGCCTGAAAAAGAAAGAGAAGTAATCAAAGGTGACCGGGGTTGCCGACCAATAACCCTCCGATGACAAAGTCAGTTTTCCTCTCAATTACTTTCAAGTTCTAATTTTCTAGGAAATAATTTCACGTACCTTTTCCTGGTCTGAACTAGTGTTTATATAGTGTCCTAAGAGCGGTTATTGGATTTGTAACTTCCCCTAGGATCGAGGAGGTTTGTATTTGAATGTAACTTCCAACTGTTTAGGAGTTACCCTTTTTTGCGTGCAACGGTCACTTGGAGGTTACTCATACAATACGGAGGCATTTTATCTTTATAAATTTTCCAAGTGCTCAGGTCTCGTCTGTGATCCCTCGTCGTCCTAAGACCTCCAAGGCAGCTTACCTCGTCTTGAGCACCTCAAGACAACTTACCTCGTCTTGAGCACGTCAAGACAGCTTACATCATCTTGAGCACACCAAGACGGCTTACCTCGTCTTGAGCACCCTACCTGTTCTGGACGATCTCCATGGACAATTGGAGTTGCCTTTTATTATACCACATCAATATCTTTTTGATACTAAAGTAGGTCATAATTCATAAATATATTGTATATAAAATTAACAACTTTCACATATATATAAATATATATACATATATATATATATATATAAGATAATTTTTTAGGGGAACTTATCATTTTTTAAACTCCAATACTATACAAAATTTGTTTAGTTTGATATTAAACATGTACAAAAAAAATGAATTAAAGAAAACAAAAATTACCTTGTCTCAAGAACTACTAGACCAATTGACAAATTCTATTGGCTTTTAAGAACATCATTGGATTAACTCATATTTTTTTTTTTTTTGGGGGGGGGGGGGGGGGAGGGGGGAACTTTTATTTTTGTAGCTAAATATTTAAAGATTTTAATACTTACACATAATATAAAATAATTTTTTAAAATTTTGGGGGGCCAAACCTTGCTATAGCTCCACTCCTACATACATATAAAAGTAGAGACCTCATGCGAGAGCGCATGAGATTTTGCCAAGTGACGTTCTAGTTTTGTATTTAGCATTTTTTTTACTTCTTTCATTAAGTTTTTATTTTACTGTTACCCAAAGTTTCACATTAACTTATTTTGCTGGTCTCTCGTTAATATCTTATTAATTACCTAAGTTTATACCACACTTTTCTTTATTCTTCATGTCCTTTTATATATATAAGATAAAATTTCTACTCTAACCTAATCTAAGTGTATATATGTATGAAGCTCCCTCTTGGAAACTTGAACCCCGGCCCTTGCTCCCCACACCCCACAAGCATTTATACTTGTGGAGTGACCATCGTACCAAGAATGCGTGGTGGTTTTTATGTCTTATAGCATACCTAGCATTTTAGATTTTCTTTTTAAAGGGATAAAAAAAAAAAAAAAAAAAAAAAAAAAAAAAAAAAAAGATCAAAACTTAAATACATATTGACACTACTACATAGAAAAGCACATGATTTTTTCTAAACCATTTTGTGGGCAGAATGCTAAATTTCTAAACCAAAAGTTTAAGTGTCAAGTTGGCAAGATGTCAAAAGTGTTATAGTGTCATATTTTTCTCAAGCACGTGATGACTAAACGTCTATATTTTGACAGCAAAGTTTTTAATGAACTTCCACATTAGCAAGTCTCATGTGGGTAAAATGTAGTTTTGTCAAAATCACATATTGGAAAAAAGAAAAGTGTAGTTTCTCCTAATTTTTCACATTTAGTTATTTTATTTTATATTTTCTTTAATCCAATCTTGATATACCCAATGAAGTCTCACAGCAAATAGGAATCCACAAACCAAGGAACACAGTTGTGAGGAACCTATTGCATGAAACAAATGCATTAGATATTTTAGCCGCGTTTGAAAAACGCGGCTATAGACCCTAAAAACGCAGCTATACGCTATAGACGCGCTTACAGACTCGGCTTTTGCTGCGAGAGAATAGCCCTGCAGGACCTATAGTAAACATGGCTACAGGTCCCCCTAGGGCTGCATTTTTCCACCCCAATAGGCTGAGACTTATAGTTGCGTTAGAAAACGCAGCTATAGACAATGTCTAGGCTACCTTTAAGAAACACGGCTATCCCATAGGATTTTTGGCTATAGGTTTTTTTTTTGTCCTTTTATTCCCTGCCCAATCACAATACTTTCATTGCCATTTTTTGCTACTCAGTATCATCTTCCTTTGCAAACATAACTCATATTATAAAAAATGAGTCACAAACATTATTGTCGTCCTTCTGAATTTAAATTCCTAGGAAAATAAAACATCAACTGACAAGAAATTATGCAAAGATAACTACAAATACACACATGCAAACACTAATTTTCAATATAGGTAGAAGCCAAAACTTATCATTGTTATACTCAAAAAAATACTTTTCCCCTCCACATCCATGTATCATGTCATCCTTTCTGCCTTCTATAATATTGTAAATGATTAGTGCCCACCATTTTATGTTGAATAGTGATGCCACGTATCCTATTGGATGCATTATATATAGGTATATGTGCAATTTACACAATTGTGCACAAGATTATAGGACAAATTAAATGAAGCTCTGGTAGGTTACCGTCATTATATTCTTAAATTCTTCTCATCATCCCAACCAACTAAACCTCTCAAACTAAGAAGCTATAGAAAGTAGATACTTCACAATTGGTGTTTTTTTTTTTAAATAAAAATAAGAATAAGAATAAAAATTTTATAAAACAGGAGTGTATTAGATAACAGGTTGCAACAGCCATTACATAACAGGTTGCAACAGCCATAATAAAATTACTTCATTGCTTTTTGATTAGCTGGAAGGTCATTTATGAAATTAAAATGTTTTTCTTAAAAAAAAAAAAACTAAAACACAAGGTAAAATGAACCCCATAAAAATCTTTGATTATGCCAATAAAAAAATAATAATAATAACGGTACAATGTCATCCTGCAATGTAGTATGAAAACTGAATAAGCCCACATTACATTATAGGCTAAATACATGGTTTAGACTTGAGAAACGCATTGTAAATGAACAACTCAAAATTGTTCGTTGAACCATTCTCACCACAATTGGTTCCAAATAATGGATTCGTATACTCTACAATGCACATAACATGGAAAAACTAACACCATATAATCAAACACCACCAATAATTCGTAAATCACATAAATTCATATAAAACTCAAGGGGATAAAATAAATAAATAACTTTGATTTATAAATAAATAAATAAATAAAGGAGTTGGCAATTACCATAGCCTTGGTGGGAATTGAAGACGCAATTGAATTCAACAGCATCTGGCACTTCTCAAAGTGGGTGTTCAACTCAGCCACCCATCATAACAATTGCATATGCAAATTAAAACCCCCAAAAAGAAAGAAAAAAAAAAAAAGGATTTTGCAAAATATTAGAAAAGAACAAGGGCACTCACGGGCCTCCGCTAATTAGTCTTTTTATGTCTATAGTTAGTGGAAAATCCATGATCACATTGTACCTGCAAATCAAAAGCACAAATTATTAGGATTCGTTTGATTTTAATTACTATTTGGCACAAAATATTTCAAAACTCAGTCTCATGCAAAGTAATTAAGCTCGCTAACTTACCTTTGGGTGAGCCCAATGTCATGACAAATGCTACACCTATCCAATTTGAGATCCACTTTGTGAATCAATTTCTTTCCATCAGCTTCAAATAAGGGAAATATGCCATGCTCATTAAACTGTCACAACAATTTTCAAGGATCATAAGAATTATTATTTTTGAGCATACCAGAAATCACTCCCAATTCAAGGAAAGGTCTGGTAGCATCTACCCCAACTATAACAAGCTCTTCAGAACCTAGAGCTCTCTGTACCAGGAAGACAAATGAAATAAACAGAACTTATGTAGCTCTAACATAAAGTGAATGTTCAATAGTTATGGGCAAACAATTTAGCTAAAGCTTTTATCTCACAAGTTTCTTGCAAATTTTAGTTATGGGCCATGATTAAATGTATTCTAATATATAAATTCTAACAGGAATTTTATATTTTTTTCTCAAACTTTAAAGATGTAAATTTCAATTTAACCAACATAAATCCAATGGTTACCTCTGCGGATTTGTCTTGAGGCTCAGATAATGCGTATTTTAACTGTAAAGTAAAAACAACAAAAGCATAAACTACAACAAGCATAAAGCAAATGAATTCACTATCATTTGAGTTCATACAAAGCAGTCAAATCAAAATTCACAACAAACCCATATCCAAAACACCCATTTTTTTTTCTCACAGCTCAAACCCCCAAATTACCATTTCCAACAAAAACACTACATCACAACAATAACAAAGTTTCAAAAATACCCAAAGCCCAAAACCCCAATCAGCAAAAAGTTCCAAAATTTGAATCAAACTACTGTTAGGATATATGCCCTTAAATCCTATTGTATGATGCTATGTATGACATTATGTATGACTTAATGTTGTGTTTAATAAAGTTGTTTATTTTTATCTAAAATAATGGCAACATGAATATTTGGACATTATCATATAGTCCATGAGATGCATAGTATGTGATTTATGTGAAAAGTCACAGAAGATATAAATCACAAGTTCTTTGTAAACTCAGAATTTATAGTTCGTAGTCGGTGATAAAATTGGGCATTTTATCTGCGAAGACTATAACGTATCAACTAAGATGATTTGTCTTGATCATGGAAGTGGTGACTTCTAGTTGATATGTGGATATGTTTTAAGAGTTAAGACATATTGAACTGGACCGCTGTGAGATTTATTATTCTCCTAACGACTGTCAAATGAATAATAAATCTCACGACTTCTATTTGCATCAACTCTTAATCCTGAGAGAATAATGGACTTGATCATGAGGTGTAGGTTGCTTTGATATATCAGGAGTGAGATCTAAAGTAACGGTCAAAACCTCAGTATATTGGGCAGCCACATTTAGTGTTGATGGAACATATATTCTCAAGATGGAATTCATAGTCTCTTAACGGAGATATAAAATATTCCCTTGAGATAAGTTTAATGGGTTTGGTTATTCAGAGAGTTAGGCCTAACCACTTTGGTAAGAAATTATTAAAGTATATATTTATGAAATTGGATTTCGTAAATATATGATGAATAAATTTAAAGGATTAAACCGGGTACTCAAGGATAAGATGTAGTAATTTTCAAAGTGGCAGTCTATATTTATGACTTTGTATTACTACGAATATTTTATGAAGGGGTTGCGTGTAAAATAAAGTCTTGTGATATAATTTATTAATAAGGCCTAGAGTGCAATTATATTTATATAGTGGTATTAAATATAATTAATGGTAACTTTGGACTCTAGTGTCTTAAATATAGTGGTATTTATATAGTGGTATTAAATATAATATATTAAATATAATTAAGGCCCATTGGAGCTAGTGTCTTATTGGTCCCTTTTGGTCCCATTCCAAGCCATACACTAAAGCCCAATTGGAAAGGCCTAATAGGCCGGCCCAATTAGATAATCAGTTAGTTATAAAAGGAGAAATATACAGAATTTTTTAAGTGTTTTTTTTTTAGAGAGAAAGAGAGAGTGTGAGACACACTTTCGTTCTCCCTTTGGAGACCACGCATCTCGGGCGTAAAGTGGAATTGGAGTGAAGATTAAAAGTTTTCTCAAGTGCTTCTAATCTTTGTTTTGAAATTCTCCATACCAAGGTACGCTATCTTGTTCTTAAATTCTGAAATTTACAGAGTGCATGTTGTCAATCATGAATGAAATAGATCCTTGTTTGTTGCTTCCGCTGTGTGTTTTGTATGAGATACAAAACCAGATTTTTATCCAACAATTGGTATCAGAGCCAAGTTTTCATATCATGATTGTATAATGTGTGATTGAATTTTAGAATTTAAGAAAACCGTTATCTTTGTGTTACAATTTTCTGCATCAAATTGTGATGTTGTGTCATGGTTGTTAATTCCATGGAATCCGTGTATATGTGTATTGCAAATGCATTGAATAGTGCTACGCATGGTTATTCAATCTGTACGGATTGCAAAGGGAAGTTATTATTGCACTGCTTGGTGAATCAATGCATGATTTGCATGGCATGGCATGAACGTAACTTTGCACTTGGCCATCTTGCATGCATTTAATTCCATGAATTGATTATTTTGTAAAGCCAAGCATTTAATGCAATGGCTTGAATCTCTTTTCACGGATTGACCATTTGGTCTTGGTGGTCTGAAGGTTTTATACATATATATGTAATATATTATAAGACAATTGATTGGTTATTCTAAAGGTGGACGTTGGCTTAATGTCCTTGCATTGCACTATCTGAAGGTTATATATATATATATATGGTTTATATATATATATATATATATATAATATATATATATAATATAATATAATTTTATAACGTAATATATATATTATATTATTTATATAATATAATATATATATATATATATAGTTTTACGTTACGTTATATATATATATATATATATATTAATGCTAGTTTAATGAAATTTATTCCTAATGAGATTAGGATTATGTTTTTCACGTGTCTAGCATTATTATGGTCTTTGACCTTAAAAATCTTTATTTTTAAAATATCTAGTGGGAGAGAGATACAAGGGTTGCATCTCATGGCCTCCATTGTTGGTTCATAGTAGTGTGAAATATGTACTTTGTCTTTGCCTCGAGCTTAGCATTCCATGTGGAGAGTATTTATTTCATGGTCCTACAAGATTGAATTTCCTAGTTTATAGTGGTTTGATAAACACCTTGTCTTAGTTTCGAGCTTTGCATTCCATGCGGAGGGTGTTTTTATCATGGTACCACAAAATAAGCTTGTTAAAGGGATGAAATGTGGCTACACATTATTCTAGACAATTGTATACACTAGACTAAGTATTTTAGTATCCTCTATGCTGAGTTCTTGCTATTATTATTTAGAGGCTAAATGTAAAACGACATATTATTAGTGTTTGATAAGAGTTATCATGATAGCACTAATAATGAAAGTAGTTCTCAATCAATCATAGTATTTAATGTTCACTCTATGCTGAGGGATATTGAATATGGGATTGGGTTGTCGTTGAATATATTATTTTATGGTTTTATTAAGGTTCCATATTATATGCTTATATGCTAAATTTGATAATGTCCAGTTTACTTATTGTATTCATGTTTATTATTTTCAGATTTAAATCATGGCATCATTTAGCCCACTTGTTGCTATTCTTAATCGAAACAAACTGACTGGATCCAACTATGTTGACTGGAAAAGGAATTTGGACATTGTTCTTACTGCTAAAGAGCACAAATATGTGCTTACTCAACCATGTCCTAAGTTTCCTTCATTAGATGCTCCTCTTGAGGAAAAACAGCGATATGATCGTTGGCAGAAATCTAATGAGATGGCCAAGTGCTACATCTTAGCATCTATCTCAAATGTTCTACAGCATCAAATGCAGGATGTAGAACATGCTTCGGACATCATGCAAAGTCTGAAGGAGATGTTTGGTGAGCAAGGCCGGTCTGCAAGGCAAGAAACCATGAGGCAAATTTATAATACCAAAATGGCTGCAGGAAGTTCAGTAAGGGAGCATTGTCTTAGGATGATTGCTAATCTGAATACATTAGAAGTTTTAGGTGCCGACATTAATGGAGAATCCCAAGTGGATATGATACTCCAGTCACTACCGGATTCATTCAAGGAATTCAGACTCAATTATAATATGAACAAAAAGATTTATTCTTTGTCTGAATTAATGAATGAATTAGTGGTGGCGGAAAGCATCCTTGGTACTTCTATTGTTGAAGCTAATGTGGGTGAAGCTTCTACTTCTCAACCTAAGTCGAAAGGCAAGGGTAAGAAGAAGAAGAAGGACTTCACTAAGAAAATTGGTAAACAAATTGCCTTAGGGGTTGCCAATAAAGGAAAGAAAACCAAAGGAAAGTGTTTCCATTGTGGTGAGAAAGGACATTGGAAGAGGAATTGTCCAAAGTTCAAAGCTGCCAAGAATAAGGGTAATGAAAGTTCTTTTCTTCTTGAAATATGTTTGGTACAGAATCTAACGGATTCCTGGTGTGTGGATTCAGGTTGTACTAATCATATCTGCAATTCTTTGCAGGGGTTTTAGGAGACCAAAAAGTTGAATGAGGGAGAACTATTTCTTACTTTGGCTGATGGGAGCAAGATTCCGGTTGTAGCTGTTGGAGTGTATAATTTGTGTTTTAAGTCTAGAGTGTTAATATTGGAAGACTGTTTGTATGTACCTAATGTTCGTAGGAATTTAATTTCTGCAACTTATTTAGGTAAGCATGGATATTGTATTATCCTGAAAGACAATGTTGTAATAAAGAAGGATAAAATGTTTATCTGTTCTGGCAATATTGTGAATGGTCTTTATATTTTGACTCCTAACATGCATGAATTATACAATTCTGAATTAGATAATAATTCACATGTGAAATCATTAAAGAGAAAGTTTTCTTCTACTAGTGAAGCATATCTTTGGCACTTGTGTTTGGGTCATATTAATTCAAGTAGGATTCAAAGACTAATCAAAGATGGACTTTTACAGCCCATGGACTTTGATGGATTTCCAGTTTGCGAATCTTGTTTGGAAGGTAAAATGACCAAACGGCATTTTAATGCAAAAGGTAGAAGAGCCCAAGATTTGCTAGAACTAGTGCATTCAGATGTATGTGATCCTATGTCAATCCAAGCAAGAGGTGGCTATGAGTATTTCATTACTTTCACTGATGATTACTCTAGATTTGGTTATGTGTACCTAATAAAACGGAAGTCCGAAGCCTTTGAAAAATTCAAAGAGTTTAGGATTGAAGTTGAGAATCAATTAGGTAAACGCATAAAGGCCATTCGATCTGATCGAGGTGGCGAATACCTTCTTGGTGACTTCAAGGATTACTTGACTGAAAATGGGATTATATCCCAGTTGACTGCACCTGGAACTCCACAACAAAATGGTGTACCAGAAAGAAGGAATAGGACTCTTTTGGATATGGTTAGGTCCATGTTGAGTTATTTGACTCTACCAATTTCCTTTTGGGGATATGCCTTAAATACTGCAATGTATCTTCTGAATTTAGTACTTTCGAAATCTGTTCCTAAAACACCTATAGAGTTGTGGAATGGGCGTAAGCCTAGTATGAGACATCTCCACATTTGGGGTTGTCCAGCACATGTGTTGAAAGGAAAGTCTGACAAGTTACAGTCTAAAACAGAAGTGGTTTTCTTTGTAAGGTATCCCAAAGGAACTGTTGGAGGTTTATTCTATAGTCATAAGGATAATAAAGTGTTTGCTAGCACAAATGCCAAATTCTTGGAAAATGACTATATGAATAATTTTACTCCTAGAAGTAGAGTTGTCTTAGCTGAAATGAATGAACCTGTAGTTGAACAACCAATGGATGAAACTAGGGATGATGTGACTGTATTAGATACACCACAAGATATTACTTATGAAATGTCTAGTACACAGGTGCCTCGTCGTAGTGGGAGAATTGTTCAGCCTCCTATAAGATTTATAGGTTTGGGAGAAACCTATAAAGCTATCTCAGAAGAGGTTGAATCGGATCCTTACACTTATGATGAAGCCATGAATGATATAGATGGACATCATTGGATCCAAGCTATGAAATCTAAATTGGATTCTATGTATTCCAATCATATATGGGATCTTGTAAAGGCGCCTAACGGCATTAAACCTGTTGGTTGCAAATGAGTTTACAAGAGGAAGAGAGGGATAGATGGAAAGGTTGAAACCTTTAAAGCAAGATTAGTGGCGAAAGGGTATACACAAAAGGAAGGTATTGATTATGATGAAACTTTTTCGCCAGTAGCCATGCTTAAGTCTATCAGAATTCTCTCATCCATTGCTGCTCATTATGATTATGAGATTTGGTAAATGGATGTCAAGACTGCATTTCTTAATGGCAATCTTGAAGAAGAAATATACATGATGCAACCAGAATGATTCATAGCAAAGAACCAAGAGCATATGGTATGCAAGTTGAATAGGTCCATTTATGGACTTAAGCAAGCATCTAGGTCATGGAACATTAGGTTTGATCAAGCAATCAAATCATTTGGTTTTGAACAAAATCTTGATGAACCATGTGTGTACAAAAGACATCGAGACAAAGTAGTAATGTTCCTAGTGCTTTATGTTGATGATATTCTACTCATTGGAAATGATGTAGGGGTAATGTTATCTGTTAAAGTTTGGTTGTCTAGCCAATTTGATATGAAGGACTTGGGTGAGGCTAACTTTATTCTAGGGATCAAGCTTTGGCAAGATCGCAAGAATAAGATGTTAGGCTTATCACAAGCTGGATATATAGATAAGGTTCTAGAACGGTTTAGCATGCAAAACTCCAAGAAAGGATTGCTTCCTTTTAGACATGGAGTTCCTCTATCTGATGACCAAAGGCCTAAGACTCAAGAGGAAGAAAATTTGATGAGACAAGTTCCTTATGCTTCTGCAGTGGGAAGTCTCATGTATGCCATGCTTTGTACTAGACCAGACATTTGTTATTCAGTTGGCATGGTTAGCCGATATCAATCAAATCCAGGACCAAAACATTGGCAAGCTGTAAAGCATATTCTCAAGTATCTTAGGAGAACGAGAAATTATATGCTTGTTTAGCATTGTGAGGATTTGATTCCCATTGGCTATATAGATTCAGATTTTCAATCGGATCTAGATTTCAGAAAATCCACTTCAGGATGTGTTTTCACCTTGGGAGGTGGAGCCATAAGTTGGAGGGGTGTTAAGCAATCTTGCATTGCAGACTCCACCATGGAAGCCGAGTACGTTGCTGCTTGTGAAGCAGCAAAGGAGGCTGTTTGGCTCAAGAAATTCCTTTCTGATCTTGGTGTTATAAGAATGGAGCAAGTTCCCATCACATTGTTTTGTGATAATAGTGGAGCGGTTGCATAATCCAAAGATCCAAGAAATCACAAGAAAGGAAAGCACATTGAGAGGAAGTACCACATCATTCGAGACATTGTTGCTCGTGGAGATGTTGTGGTGGCAAAGATTGAAAGTGCAAATAATCTAGCAGATCCTTTTACCAAGACCTTGCCTCAAAGGACTTTCGAGTCACATTTGGAGGGAATGGGAGTTAGATTAGTGCACAATAGTCTTTAGGGCAAGTGGGAGATTGTTAGGATATATGCCCTTAAATCCTATTGTATGATGCTATGTATGACATTATGTATGACTTAATGTTGCGTTTAATAAAGTTGTTTATTTTTATCTAAAATAATGGTAATATGAATATTTGGACATTATCATATAGTCCATGAGATGCATAGTATGTGATTTATGTAAAAAGTCACAGAAGATATAAATCACAAGTTCTTTGTAAACTCAGAATTTATAGTTCGTAGTCGGTGATGAAATTGGGCATTTTATCTGCGAAGACTATAACGTATCAACTAAGATGATTTGTCTTGATCATGGAAGTGGTGACTTCTAGTTGATATATTGATATGTTTTAAGAGTTAAGACATATTGAACTGGACCGCTGTGGGATTTATTATTCTCCTAACGACTGTCAAATGAATAATAAATCTCACGACTTCTATTTGCATGAACTCTTAATCCTGAGAGAATAATGGACTTGATCATGAGGTGTAGGTTGCTTTGATATATCAGGAGTGAGATCTAAAGTAACAGTCAAAACCTCAGTATATTGGGCAGCCACATTTAGTGTTGATGGAACATATATTCTCAAGATGGAATTCATAGTCTCTTAACGGAGATATAAAATATTCCCTTGAGATAAGTTTAATGGGTTTGGTTATTCAGAGAGTTAGGCCTAACCACTTTGGTAAGAAATTACTAAAGTATATATTTATGAAATTGAATTTCATAAATATATGATGAATAACTTTAAAGGATTAAATCGGGTACTCAAGGATAAGATGTAGTCATTTTCAAAGTGGCAGTCTATATTTATGACTTTGTATTACTACGAATATTTTATGAAGGGGTTGCGTGTAAAATAAAGTCTTGGGATATAATTTATTAATAAGGCCTAGAGTGCAATTATATTTATATAGTGGTATTAAATATAATTAATGGTAACTTTGGACTTGTCAAGAGTTGACGGAAAAGCCCAAGGCCCATTGGAGCTAGTGTCTTATTGGTCCCTTTTGGTCCCATTCCAAGCCACACACTAAAGCCCAATTGGAAAGGCCCAATAGGCCGGCCCAATTAGATAATCAGTCAGTTATAAAGGGAGAAACACAGAATTTTTTAAGTGTTTTTTTTTTTTTTTTGAGAAAAAGAGAGAGTGTGAGACACACTTTTGTTCTCCCTTTGGAAACTGATTGAGAGACCACACATCTTGGGCGTAAAGTGGAATTGGAGTGAAGATTAAAAGTTTTCCTAAGTGCTTCTAATCTTTGTTTTGAAATTCTCCATACCAAGGTACGCTATCTTGTTCTTAAATTCTGAAATTTACAGAGTGCATGTTGTCAATCATGAATGAAATAGATCCTTATTTGTTGCTTCCGCTGTGTGTTTTGTATGAGATACAAAACCAGATTTTTATCCAACAACTACTACATCACAAGCTTCCCCAAGCCGATCCGTACAAACCACCACCACCACCTAGAGACACAACACAACAATAACAAGCAGAACAACAAAGCTAACAGATACGAGTATAATCGGAGCCTAGAAAAGGGTAAAAAAAAAATCAGAGAGTTGTTAATAAAGGGGATTTGCCAGAAGCCGATTCAAAATCTTTCTCGGATTCTCGAGAAACAAACACCCCTCCTCCCCTCCCCCCTTGATTCGATTGGGTTCGATGAGAGAGAGTAACCACAGAGAGAGAGAGAGAGAGAGAGAGAGAGAGAGAGAGAGAGAGAGAGAGAGAGAGTTTGAAAGAAGAATAAGGAGAAGCAAATTGGGCATGGAGATGAGTACTTGGATATGAATAGTAACCTTTATGATTATGAATATTTCTGTTGTTTTTAACAGAAATATTCAAGATTTAAATCATCTCCCCTTAAGTTGTAACTATCACATTATGAGAAATAAATAAATAAATAAATTGCTGTTCAAATTAAATTAACATAAGTTGTCAAAGTTTTCAAATTTAACTCATACATCCATGTGTTCAACCACAAAATTTTCTTAAATATGAATATGACATCATAAAGAGAGCACACTAAAATTATATTAACAAAAAATAAAAATTAACAATTTCACGTCTCAAATTGGCATCAATTCTACTCTATTGATTGGGATGATGGAAATGTTGAAAGATAAAAAAATGATAAAAAATTTTTTATTTTTCCACCATCTGTGTTTGGTAATGGTGGTGAAAAAGCAAAAGGATATACATTCAATTATTATTATTATTATTATTATTATTATGCACTCTTATTTTAGTTTGAAAACTAGAAAACAAGTAATACATTTTCATAAAAGATTTTATTCAAAAATTTATTTTCCACGTTTACATCATTGTAGAGCATTTGAGGATTTTAAAAAAAATATACCAATTATTGAGATTTAAGTGTAATTTGTCACCTAATTTTGATTGATTATAACCTTATTTCTAAGCCTTCGTTTGTGAGTTCATAATAAATTGGTTTAAACTCCTAAACAAGTGAATAGATTCTATTAATCAATACTTTCAAATAAAGGAAAAAAAAAAAAGAATAATATAATTTTTTTAATTTTATTCCTTTTCATTCATTATTTTCTCTGCTTCCAAATGAGCTGTAAGTCATCAAAGCAACTGTAGGTTGAGAACTACAACTATAATAGTATGACAATCATACGTAAACTGGCACCTTTTTTGGATTCATATTCTGCAGCCACAAAAATTGTCACCAATTAATTGGATAATCAAATTATTCAAATCACATATATTATTAAAAAAATAATAATTACATTAGTTTGTTTTCTGCTGCTACTTGGAGTCAAAGAAGAGGCAGGAGCCTTATCTTATAGTGCACACCCACACACACTCTGTCTCTCTCCTTGGCGGCTTTCCTCTTAAAATCCACAATTGGAGCTTGCTAGTGCTGACATCCTAACTAATCCACATCCAAGAGAGAGAGTTGGACTAATTTCTACAAAGCTTGAATACCCTTCTCGTTTCAAGGGTCTCCCTCTTTTTGCGAATTTTCATTCTGATTATTTGTTATAGCATTAGCAACATATTTTATATCTCATTTTCCATTTAAAAAAAAATATGATGGGTGATAAGAATAGCTATTGTGGGATGTGATGACTGATTAGAAAGAATAAGGAAAAAGAATTTTCATGGCCTTGTTTGAATAGTTTTTTTTTTTTTTTTTGATACACCCTGTTTGATACACCTTGTTTGAATAGTTAAGCTTGTTTGTACAAACCCATTTGCAATTTGTGGTTGCATTGTAAACACCACCCCCAAATCTTCAACTCCATAGCATAAACAAGGCACATATATTAGTCCCCTGACAACTAAAAATTAGGCTGTCAAACTTGAAAAGTAGATTAGTACTGCCTGTTTCGGATTAGATTGTAAGCCATCTTATTGTACTTTTTTTTTCTACTACTTGCAAGTCCCACTTGGGTTACCTACTTTTTTTATTTAATTTTTGTTTATTTTTCCTTCTATTTACGAATCTTACGTGGATCACATGGATAAGCTTAAGGCGGAGGCACGTTATCCTTTGGCCCCTCAAAAATTTTTAAAACCTCTATAATATTAGGAAGAAATAGGTCTCACACCTTCTCATTTAAGAACTGGCCCCCTATGAGAAAAGCTTGGCCCCTCCTCCAATACGTCAGCCATAAAAATTTCCCATCCCAAATCCCTACTTTTCATCTTTTGACTTTTCCTTTCCTCCTCTAAAACATGTTAGCCATATCCCACACATTTTTCTTGAGTGAGACCATATCTCATAGCCATTCAAGGACCTATGTTGTCCTAATGTGGGAATTATCATTAGAGATTAGAAAGACTATGAGGATACAGTATTAGACTATTAATGGGCATCTCGTTGATGAAGTCCACACTCTCCTATCCATGTGCATGTCTTGGAGTTTTAGTATAGTGCCTTGTTAAGTTTGTTAATAGGGTAGCCAAGCTATTAGCTTCTTATGCTAGGTAGGCAACGAGGATAATATTAGATGGATAGAAGCAATTCATTTGTTTTCAGCTACTCTAGATGCTAATGTACTTGTTACTTTGGCTCAAAAAAATATTCTAACTTTTTCTTTATTAAAAAAAAAAACTCATTGAATTTAATTTAATTTCCCTTAAAAATGATAATTTTGTTTGCATTTTATTTGTCATGGAAAAATAATGTTTGAATTTAATTGAGGAACCCAATGTAACGCACTTAAAGTATTATACTTAAGTTTTGCACTTTCCCAAAACTATTACAATATCCCCTTCCAGTTTATAACCACCCAAAAAACTCTCCTTATCACTCATTGCTCTCTTCAATTTCTCTTCTATAATTCTTCCCTACGATGCTCTCACGTAATCACGTTTTAATTAGCTTCTCTCCCTTTCTTAAGAAAGGGTTTTCTTATTTAAAGTTAAGAAAATATTGAGAGATACAAAATTCTTCTTCTTTCTTTTTGATCTTTTAGTTTGATTCCTATTTATTTATCTTATGATTTATGATCTTCTTCTCTAGTTCAATTTCTATTTAGTTGAGAGGTATGAAATTGATTTTGAATTTATTGTTGACCATAGTAGTCTAATTTGGTTGAATTTAATTTCTATTTATTTTATGGTTGCTTATAGTGACTTTGTTGTATTTAATTTCTATGAATATTATTTCTTGTAAATGTATTCTAGTTTTTGTTAGATTTAGAGTGTTTTTTTTTTCTTTTCTAAATCTAATCTAGGAAGACATGTATGTATGTATATATGTCATACTTTGTATTTTCTTGAATTGCAGATCAATATGATAATGTTACCTTAGCCCCCAACCAAATATTTCTAGCTACGCTCCTAGATAAGTTGTTCCCAAACTGACACATAGGAACCACAATTGAAATAAGTTAAACAAGAGTAGAAAAGATATCGAAAATTAGATGACTGACTACAATCAGGGGTTGATCAAGCTCTGAAAACTAACACAATTTCGGAAGAAGTACCATATCTACATTCTTGATGAAGCACTCTTACTCTGGCTGAACCTTGTTATAAAAATTCATTTCCATATGGTTGTGGGCCTTGTGGAAAAACTGCTTAATTTTCAAATGGGTAATTAGTTTCTCGATGTAATTAATTCAGTTAATTTATAAAAATCAAGTAAGATCTAATGATGCCTTCACATAGTTACATTCATTATTCATCAACAAATATTCCCCATAATTTACTCATTATTCTGATGGAAAAATACATGTTTGTATCACATACAAAATATACGCAGCTGAAAAATAATAGATCTACTTCATTCATAAATATTAACAAGCACTATGTAAGTTTCAGAATATAAGAACAAGAGAGTGTACCTTAGAGCGGTGAATTTCAAAATCGAAGATCAGAAGCACTTAGGAATACTTTCAATTTTCATGCCAATTCCACTAACGCCCAAGATGTGCACATACAAAACATATGTAGCGGAAAAATAACGGATCTACTTCATTCATAAATGTTAACCTGCACTATGTAAGTTTCAAAATATAAGAACAAGAGAGTATACCTTGGAGCGGTGAATTTCAAAACCGAAGATCAAAAGCACTTGGGAATACTTTCAATCTTCACTCCAATTCTGCTAACACCCAAGATGTGTGGTCTCTCAATCAGTTTTACAAAGGAAGAATGTCAGAGTGTCTAACACTTACACCACTTCACAATGATGTTCTTGCTATATTCTACAGAAAATTCTATATGTTTCTCCCTTTATATCTAACTGATTATCTAATTAGACTGGCCTTTTGGGCCTTTCCAATTGGGCTTAAGTGTGTGACTTGAAATGGGATCAAAAAGGACTAATAAACACTAGCTCCAATGGGCCTTAGGCTTTTCTGTCAACTCTTGACAACTCCAAAGTTACCATTAACTATATTTTAATATCGCTATATAAATATAATTGCACTCTAGGCCTTATTTATGAATTATATCCCAAGACTTTATTGTATATGTAACCCCTTCATAAAATATTCGTAGTAATATAGAGTCATGAAAGTAGACTGCCACTTTGTAGATTACTACATCTTGATTCATTGAGTACCCGGTTTAATTCTTTTAGCTATTCATCATATATTTATGAAATCTAATTCCATAAATATATACCTTAGTAACTCCTTACTAAAATAGTTAGGCCTAACTCTTTGAATAACCAAACCCATTAAACTTATCTCAAAGGAATATTTTGTATCTCCGTAAGGAGACTATGAATTCCATCTTGAAAATATATGTTCCATCAACACTAAATGTGGTTGCCCAACATACTGAAGTTTTGACCGTAACTATAGATCTTACTCTTGATATATCAAAGCAACCTACGCTTCATGATCAGGTCCATTATCCTCTCAAGATTAAGAGTTCATGTAAATATAAGTCGTGAGTTTATTATTCATTTGACAGTCATTAGGAGAATAATAAATCTCACACCTGTCCAGTTTAATATGTTTTAACTCTTAAAACATATCAACATACCAACTAGAAATCTCTATTTCTATAATCAAGACAAATTATCTTAGTTGATATGTTATAGTCTCTGCAGATGAAATATCCAATTTCATCACCGACTACAAACTAAAATTTTGAGTTTACAAAGAACTTGTGACTTATATCTTCTATGACGAAATCATATAAATCACATATAATACATCTCATGGACTATATGATAATGTCCTAATATTCATGTTACCATTATTTTAGATAATAATAAAAACAACTTTATTTAACACAATATTAAGTCATACATAATGTCATACATAATAACATACATAGTATCATACAATAGGATTTAGAAGCATTAATCCTAACAATCTCCCACTTGCCCTAAAGACTATTGTGCACTAATCTAACTCTCATCTCCTCCAAATGTGACTTGAAAGTCCTTTGGGGTAAGGCTTTTGTAAAGAGATCCCCTAGATTCTTTGCACCATCAATCTTTGCTATAACCACATCTCCTCGAGCAACAATGTCTCGAATGATGTGGTATTTCCTCTCAATGTGCTTTCCTTTCTCTCAATTTCTTGGATCTTTGGATTGTGCAACCGCTCCACTATAGTCACAGAACAATGTAATAGGAACATGCTCAATTCTCACAACACCAAGATCAGAAAGGAATTTCTTGAGCCAAACAGCCAACTTTGCCGCCTCACTAGTAGCAACATATTCAGCTTCCATGGTAGAGTCAGCAATATAAGATTGCTTAACATTCCCCCAACTTATGGCTCCAACTCCCAATGTGAAAATACAACCCGACTGAAAATTTGAATCTGTATAGCCAATGGGAATCAAATACTCACAATGGTAAATAAGCATATAATCTCTCATTTTCCGTAGATACTTGAGAATATACTTTATAGCTTGCCAATGTTTAGGTCTTGGATTTGATTAATATCGGCTAACCATGCCAACTGAATAACAAATATCTGGTCTAGTACAAAACATGGCATACATGAGACTTCCCACAGCAGAAGCATAGGGAATTTGTCTCATCATATTTTCTTCCTCTTGAGTCTTAGGCCTTTGATTGTTAAATAGAGGAACTCCATGTTTAAAAGGAAGTAATCCTTTCTTGGAGTTTTGCATACTAAACCGTTCTAAAACCTTATCTGTATATTTAGCTTGTGATAAGCCTAATATCCTATTCTTTCGATCTCGCCAAAACTTGATCCCTAAAATATAGTTAGCTACGCCCAAGTCCTTCATATCAAATTATTTTGACAACCAAACTTTAATCAATAACATTACCCCTACATCATTTCCAATGAGTAGAACATCATCTACATAAAGCATTAGGAACATTACTACTTTGTCTCTATATCTCTTGTACATATATGGTTCATCAAGATTTTGTTCAAAACCAAATGACTTGATTACTTGATCAAATCTGATGTTCCATGACCTAGATGCTTACTTAAGTCCATAAATGGACATTTTCAACTTGCATACCATATGCTTTTGGCTCTTTGCTATGAAACCTTCTGGTTGCAACATGTAGATTTCTTCTTCAAGATTGTCATTAAGAAATGCAGTCTTAACATCCATTTGCCAAGTCTTATAATCATAATGAGCAGCAATAGATAAGAGAATTCTGATAGATTTAAGCATGATTACTGGCGAAAAAGTTTCGCTATAATCAATGCCTTTTTTTTGTGTATATTCTTTCGCCACTATTCTTGCTTTAAAGGTTTCAACCTTTCCAACTATCCCTCTCTTCCTCTTATAAACCCATTTGCAACTAATAGGTTTAATGCCGTTAGGCGCCTCTACAAGATCTTATACATGATTGGAATATATTAATCTAATTTAGATTTCATAGCTTAGACCCAATGATGTGCATCTATATCATTCATTGCCTCCTCATAAGTGTAGGGATCCGATTCAGCCTCTTCTGAGATAGCTTCATAGGTTTCTCCTAAACCTACAAATCTCATAGGAGGCCGAACAACTCTCCCACTACAACGAGGCACCTGTGTATTAGACATCTCATGAGTAGTATCTTCTGGTGTATCTAATACAACTACATCATCCCTAATTTTATCCATTGGTTGTTCAACTATAGGTTCATCAATTTTTGCCAAAACAATTTTACTCCTAAGAATAAAGTTATTCACATAATCATCCTCCAAGAATTTGGTATGAGTGCTAACAAACACTTTGTTATTCTTATGATTATAGAATAAATAACCCTTGGTTTCCTTTGAATACCCTAAAAACATGCATACTTCAGTTTTAGCTTCCAACTTATTAAACTTCCCTTTCAACACATATGCTGAACATCTCCAAATGTGGAGATATTTCATACTAGGCTTGCACCCACTCCACAATTCCTTGGGTGTGTTAGGAATAAATTTTGATAGAACTAAATTCAAAATATGCATAGCAGTTTTTAGTGCATATCCCCAACAGGAAATTGGTAAAGTTGAATAACTCATCATGGACCTAACCATTTTCAAAAGAGTCTTATTCCTTCTCTTTACTACACCATTTTGTTGAAGAGTTTCCAGTGTAGTCAATTGGAATACAATCCCATTCTAAATTAGGCAATCCTTGAAATCTCTAAGAAGGTATTCGCCACATCAATCAAAACAAATGGCTTTTATGCATTTACCCAATTGATTCTCAACTTTAGCCCTAAACTCTTTGAACTTTTCAAAGGCTTCGAACTTCCGTCTCATTAGGTACACATAACCAAATTTTGAGTAATTATCCGTGAAGGTGATGAAGTACTCATAACCCCTTTTTGCTTGGGTTGACATAGGACCACATACATCTGTATAAACTAACTCAAGCAACTCTTGGGCTCTTCTACCTTTTGCATTAAAAGGTCGCTTGGTCATTTTACCTTCTAAACAAGATTCACAAACTGAAAATTCATCAAAGTCCATGGGCTCTAAGAGTCCATCTTTGATCAGTCTTTGAATTCTATTTGAATTAATATGACCTAAACGCAAGTGCCAAAGATATGCATCACTAGAAGGAAACTTTCTCTTTAATGATTTTACATGAGAATTATTATCTAATTCAGAATTGTATAATTCATGGTTATCAGGAGTTAAAATATAAAGGCTATCCACAATATTGCTAGAACAGATAAAAATTTTATCCTTCTTTATTACAACATTATCTTTTAAGATAATACAATATCCATGTTTACCCAAATAAGTTGCAGAAATTAAATTCCTACGAACATTAGGTACAAACAGACAGTCTTGCAATGTTAAAACCCTAGACTTAAAACATAAATTAACAACACCAACAGCTACAATCGGAATCCTGCTCCTATCAGCCAAAGTAAGAAACAATTCCCCTTCATTCAACTTTCTGGTCTCTTGAAACCCCTACAAAGAATTGCGGATATGATTAGTACAACCTGAATCCACACACCAGGAATCTGTGGGATTTTGTACCAAACATATTTCAAAAAGAAATGAACTTTTCATACCCTTATTCTTGGTAGCTTTGAACTTTGGACAATTCCTCTTCCAATGTCATTTTTCACCACAATGGAAACACTTTCCTTTGGTCTTCTTTCCTTTGTCGGCAACCTCTAAGGCAATTTGCTTACCCTCTTGCTTAGTGAAGTCCTTCTTCTTCTTCTTCTTCTTCTTCTTCTTCTTCTTCTTACCCTTGCCTTTCAACTTAGGTTGAGAAGTAAAAGCTTCACCCATATTGGCTTTAACACTAGAAGTACCAAGGATGCCTTCTGCCGCCATTAACTCATTCATTAATTCAAACAAAGAAAATTTTTTTTTATTCATGTTATAATTAAGTCTGAATTCCTTGAATGATTCCGATAGTGATTGGAGTATCATATCCACTTAGGATTCTCTATCAATGTTAGCACCTAAAACCTCTAATGTATTCAGATTAGAGATCATTGTAAGACAATGTTCTCTCACTGAACTACCTTCAGCCATTTTGGTGTTATAAATTTGCCACATGGTTTCCTGCCTTGTTGAATGGCTTGTTCACCAAACATTTCCTTCAGACTATACATAATGTTCGAAGCTAGTTCTACATCCTCCATTTGATGCTGTAGAACATTTGAGATAGATGTTATGATATAGCACTTAGCCATCTCATTAGATTTCTGCTAACGATCATATCGTTGTTTGTCCTCAAAAGGAGCATCTAATGAAGGAAAGTTAGGACATGGTTGAGTAAACACATATTTGTGCTCTTCAGCTATAAGAACAATGTCCAAATTTCTTTTCCAATCAACATAGTTGAATCCAATCAGTTTTTTTTTTTTTTTTTATTAAGAATAGAAACAAGTGGGCTAAAAGATGCCATATTCAAATTTGAAAACAATAAACATGAATATGGTTAGTAAAATGGACATTATCAATTTAGCATATAAACATATAATATGGAACCTTAATAAAACCATAATATAATATATGCAACAACAACTCTTATCATGTTTATAATTCCTTGGTAGCAAGTTTATTATAAACACTATAATTGATTGAGAACTATTCTCATTATTAGTGCTATCATGACAACTCTTATCAAACTCTAATAATATGTCATACTACCTTTGGCCTCTAAGTAATAATGACATAGCTTCTTTAGGAGGTTAACATTACACTTAGTCTAGTGTACACCATTATTTTGAATCATGTATAGCCACATTTCATCCCCTTTTGTAGTGTTTAAACTTATAGTACCATGAAACAAAACACCCTCCTTTGGGATCGCGAGGCATATACGCCAAGACGAGGTGCTTGTCCACACTACTTTAAACAGGTAAGTTCAATCTCATAGTACTATGAAATAAACACCCTCCTTTGGGATCGCGAGGCATATACACCAAGACGAGGTGCTTACCCACACTACTATGAACTGATAATGGAGGCCATGAGATCTAACCCTTGTATCTCTCTCCCACTAGATATTTTAAAATAAAGGTTTTTATCTTTTAAAGCATGCATAAACATAATTACACATTGCCTTGCTCTTTATATGTGTAAATTCTGGATTCCCAGTCCTCGATCGATCGAGAATGTACCTCGATCTATTGAGAAAAGTTCTGGATGCTCGATCGATCGATCCTTGACAGATCCTTGATCGATCAAGAAACATTCCACGAAGCTCGATCGATGCTCGACAGATCCTCGATCGATCGAGAAAACTTCTGTCAGCTCGATCGATTCTCGACAGATTCTCGATCGATCGAGATTCGTGAAATTCAAATTTTTCAAAATTTTTGAAAGACAGTTTCTTAACGTTTTCATGAACAAAACAACCATCATATGATACTAATGGACATAAATTGATATCAAAACTGAATTTCATTGATGCTATAACCTTAAAGTTCAGTTTGACATACTTAAACTAAAAATTAAACAACATCATAACATCAAAATCAGTTTTTATCAAACAATAATTGCAACAACCATGCAAAAAACTAATTTATAACAACATGAAACTATTGTCAGTTATTCCAAAACTCAAAACATGTTAAACAGATATGAAATGAAGACTGCTCTAATACCATTTGATGGAAAAATACATGTTTGTATCACAAACAAGCATACGCAGCGAAGAAATAACGGATCTACTTCATTCATAAATGTTAACATGCACTATGTAAGTTTCAGAATATAAGAACAAGAGAGAGTACTTTGGAGCGGTGAATTTCAAAACCGAAGATCAGAAGCACTTGGGAATACTTTTATTCTTCACTCCAATTCCACTAACGCCTAAGATGTGTGGTCTCTCAATCAGTTTTACAAAGGGAGAATGTCAAAGTGTCTAACACTTACATATTCTTACGCTATTAAGTTTTGTAGATAACTTAGAGTTGTTAACATTTTAATAGACATTTGGTATAGTAGATAAGAGGTTGGACCTAAGTGCAATAACAAGCACTTCTGCCCAAGTGATGTGTCATGAGTTTAAGTTCCAAAGTTGGACTCTCCAATTGGAGAAAATACACACTGTTTCGGGTGTATACTTCCTCCTACTCACAGCTGAGTAAGTCCCACAGCTTTTGCCTAAGTGATGTGTCATGAGTTTAAGTTCCAAAATTGGGCTCTCCAATTGAAGAAAATACACCCTGTTCGAGTATATATTTCCTCCCACTTACAGCTAAGTG
The DNA here is from genome assembly GCA_032878915.1 of Castanopsis chinensis. Lineage (NCBI taxonomy): Eukaryota > Viridiplantae > Streptophyta > Magnoliopsida > Fagales > Fagaceae > Castanopsis > Castanopsis chinensis. The sequence goes on from JAVQMG010000096.1 coordinate 3,246,960, forward strand.
GGTTCCAGTTGTAGGACCCACTCAGCTATGAGTGGGAGGAAGCATATGCCCGAAACAGGGTATACTTCCTCCTCCAATTGAGAGTAAGGTTGTTTATTGACCACCTCTCGTAAACCCTACAATAACGGGGGAGTCATATGTACTAGATACGACTTTTTATCTACACTTGGCCAAAATAAATAAATAAATAAATAAGTAGTAATTTTAGGCTTTCAATTGTCCAGTGATACAATGGAATCATTTTTGTGGGCAATTGTTAGGCCTGAATTCTATGATTTCTGTGTTTACCTACCAAAGTATGGTTTCCCTTCATCCCTCCTTGGAGTTAAATTGAATAGGTTTATAACTAAATTGAAGATTAGATCATCTAGGAATCCTATGGGTCAATGGTCTTGCATAAGATCATCAGAGTGTGGAAGCCTGTCTTTGTACAAATTGATCTATAGGTCTCTGTTTGGTGCATTCTATTATGACTAAATGTATAGTTCCCACCTTTGACCATAAAGATGAATATAAGAAAAGGGACGAGGGTGGCAATTTCACTCCCACAGGGATCCCTATGGAATTGAGTGGTGCTTGGTCTAGGGAATTATTAACCACCATGCTCCAAGCATTGGCAAAACAAAGAACACTGGTCATGGTAGATGGAGAATATTTTGGAGGATATTCATTACAATGTACAACACAACAACCTTAGAGTTGTAATTTTATCAATTCCTCATGTTGTTCTAGCTGATAGTAGGAAGTTAGCCTACATGGCAGGTAAACAGATACCAAATTTTGTAAGATAATGCAATCTATTCATGAACTTTTCTTTCTTGATATTTAAATATATATATATATATATATATATATATATATAAAAGATACATATAGAGAAAAATTGTAGTATTATTTTTATTGTTGATGTGTCAAGCTGTGAATAAAGCAACATCACTTTCACATAGGTCCATTAGTGAACACTTTCATTAGTATCAATCATAGCATACCACCTCAACAATTATGAAACAACTGTGAAAAATTGTGTCTTTAGATTTTTTTTTTTTTTTGAGAATATGTCTCTAGACTTGTTATTTAATAATCTTTTATTAAATAACAAGTCTCTAGACTTATTATTTAATAAAAGGTTATTCAAGCTATTTTCTCAACAAAGTTTGAGGGAAGATCAACGCAGTCCTAAGAATTATCACTAGGTAAGTGGCTCTTATGTAATTAGTAAAGTACGGTCACTATGTTACAAACCAAAAAAGTGTCTCTAAAAGAAGAAATCCAAATGAGGCTTGCACTAGTTGGGTTATCTTTGAGTGTTCCTAGCCCAATTCATAAGCAGTTTCTTAAATTTTTTTTTTTTTTTTTTTTTATAAATACCATTTTAGATCTTGTTTGCTTTACTTTTATTTTTAGTTTTTACTGGAGAAAGAAATGAGGTGAAAACAGTCGCATAATTGAGCCAACTTTGAGTGGATTAAGTGAAATCAATATATATATAAAAGTAGAGACCTCATCGTGTGTGAGGGTCTAAGGTTTTGCCAAATGACACACTTTTTGAAAATGAGAAGTAAATTCTTACCATCTTCTCAAAATATTTATTAAAAAAGAAAAACTCTTCATTTTACTAAACTTCAAGTAACAAATAGATAATGACTCTTTCCTTTCTGAATTAACCCCACTCTCCAAAGGTTTTAATTGACCATCGTTTCTTCAGCTTCTTTGTTTTTAAGTTGTCATATGTTTAGTTTTCCAATTCCCAAAACAAACCACACCATTTGCTTTTTTTTTTTTTTTTTTAGGAACACACCACGCCTACTCTTCGTCTGTTACAATACGCATTTTGCTTTTGCTTTTGCTTTTGCTATGCTTATGTTGCTATTTGCTAAGATTATAATTATGTTTTGTATAGTTTGGTGAAATAACATGTTGTCTTATTGCATTCGTAGGAAATATTATCTTCATCTCATGAAATTTGTGCTGGATCCAAGGGCAAAAGAATCTTCCATGGAAGCACATGTTCATTCACATGGATTGGTAATCAACAATATTCCCTATCTTGCACGTACCTGCCCATGGTCCCTCATGGTAATTATCTTCTCTCTCTCCCTCCTGGTACCAAGATGTTCCTTTATTACATGTACTTGATTCGTATGGCCTTTTGGGGAAGCATAATATTAAATTATGCATTTTACTAATTATTTGTGTCTAACATCATGGTGCACATCTTCCAATTTTGTTTTTTTGGCAGATAGTTAATTTATTTTCTGAATTCCTCAATGTCTTTCACAATCTGTAGAGAAAGAAACATCATTGCAACTTCAATGATAGCAATGTAATTATTGTTTTCCTTTTTCTTTTTTTTTCCCTTTTTCCAAATTTGTGTAGTTGTTAAGTTGATATTTAGTATTGTTATATACAACTTGATTCATATATATTATTTTTCTTGATTGATTTGATACATCCAAAAGGGAGACTTTTACAAAGGTAACATGTAAAAATGTTGTTATTTGCTTGATTTTCATTTAAGTTTTATGAAGTTTTAGCCACCACAAGAATTAACACTTTTAGACTACGACCCAAAAAAAAAAAAAAATCACTTTGACAATTGCAAAAAGATAAATGTCTAACGAAAGATATATACACTTTACACGTCATGGTTCTTAGCTCAAGAGCTCTCCTATGTGAGTAGTTGTTATTATGTGATACTATTGCTACTTTTTTATTAATCTTAATTCAAATATCCTAACATACATCCAAAAGGGAGACTTTTACAAACGTAACATGTAAAAACGTTGTTATTTGCTTGATTTTCATTTAAGTTTTATGAAGTTTTAGCCACCACAAGAATTAACACTTTTAGACTCCGACCAAAAAAAAATCACTTTGACGATTGCAAAAAGATAAATGTCTAACGAAAGATATATGCACTTTACACGTCATGGTTCTTAGTTCAAGAGCTCTCCTATGTGAGTAGTTGTTATTATGTGATACTATTGCTACTTTTTTATTAATCTTAATTCAAATATCGTAACATACATCCAAAAGGGAGACTTTTACAAACGTAACATGTAAAAATGTTGTTATTTGCTTGATTTTCATTTAAGTTTTATGAAGTTTTAGCCACCACAAGAATTAACACTTTTAGACTCCGACCAAAAAAAAATCACTTTGACGATTGCAAAAAGATAAATGTCTAACGAAAGATATATGCACTTTACACGTCATGGTTCTTAGCTCAAGAGCTCTCCTATGTGAGTAGTTGTTATTATGTGATACTATTGCTACTTTTTATTAATCTTAATTCAAATATCGTAACATACTCCAATGGATTAAAAAAATATATTAATTAGAGTAATTATTACTATGCGCAAATTGTAACTTTCTATACTTGATTTATGTACAATTGTACAATTTCTATATATTTTCTAACAAAAATTTGCAATTGATTATAATTGCACAAAATTAGCTATTGCAATATTTCCAAAGCCATATGAGCTACAATTTTGTTCTTATAAAGATTTGAAGAAGGATGAAATGAGGTATGTTATACTAAATGATAAGTTAACTATCTTACTACACATCAGCTTGCTGGCATCTTCAAATAGGAATTTTGTAGTTCTTTTTCTCACCAATTGGTTTAGTTCTATACTTCCTCATAATTTGTTTTTGTGCCCAACATTATCTTTTTGGTATCTAATGATGTATTATTATAAAAATGGGATGGTTTTATAATAATTCTATGGTATTTTATTGAGCATTATACTTTGATGTCATACATATCTTTTTCTTTTCTTTTTCTTTTTCTTTTTCTTTTTCTTTTTCTTGATAATTCAATAGTTGGGGGAGGGGGTTTTAAATCATGTATATCACCATTAGAAACACTAGGAGATTTTTATTAATTTAGAAAGCTCTTAGTGATGTCTATGCGCATCATAATGTATCCGCACATCCTGCGGGCACATCAGCTAGTTTTTTAAATTATGAGTAGGCAATGTTAAAAAGGCCTAACTAAAGATGGGCAAAGTTTAATTATTTTTACATTATATAAATTGTATTTGTCAAACATTAGCACTAAAATCCATGATAGGTATATATTTTGTTCTTTAAAGTCCCACTAACATTAAAACATGAAGTATTTTCTTTTTCATCTTTCTTAGAAAAAATTGGGGGGCATTGGTTAAGTCCTTGTATATGACAACATATTGTCTTTAATGTTGTACATAATATGTAAACTAATGTTCTCACACACTCGATGATGTACACTTTATATACACAATATCCATAGTTTCAAGCTTGATTTCCACATTTTTTATTGATGTCCAAATTTAAAATTTAAAATACGTGGCATGTAGAGAGGATGTAAACTAAGGACTGTGCTAGAATCAATGCTCTAATTCAACCACTTAGCATGGTTTCTATTAGTGCATTTTAATTTAAAGTACGTTAAAACTTAAATTAACTAAAGATTAATAAAGAGTTGAGCTATAGTGGAATTTGTTAAAGAAAGAGTTAACTTGTATGAAAGTTAAATTAAATAAATTTAGAAGAGTTATCAAAAATAATAAATAACATGTAGGTTATGAGAAGGATTGGAAGACTATATATATGGCTATGCTACGGACTAATTTCATATCAAGAGTGAATGAAGATAAATAGTTAAAGCACAGAGTATTGTGTAAGAGAGTGAATTCAATAATTCTCCTAAATACTTGAGCGATTTCGGGCCAAAGAAAGGTGTTTATTTTGGTGGAACTTTGAGCTCAACCACTATGCAGAGTTGGATTGAGCTACACAACGAACTATTGGGCTGTTGTATTCTAGAGGGGACAAGTAAAAAGTGAATTTCTGCTATATTGGTTTCTAGGCTTTGCCAATTGTAGAGGACTTGAATCTCCTTAAAGAAAGCAAGACTTCCGTGCCTCAGTCCGACATTGTTTGTTTATATTTATATTTTTATTGTAATTAATATATCATTTTATTGGTAATTTCTCCAGCAGTTTCTTTTTAAAAAAATAAATAAATAAGAAACCTGCATGATAAAAAATATGATATAAATGAATTTAAGATTAAATACTCTTACTTCTGGAAGAAAATATTAATTAAATTAAGAGGAATTAATATCAAAGAAAATATTTTTATCGACCACTAACTGTTGAATTAGTGACATTACAATTGGAGAATCTTATTTGACCCTGTTGAGTAAGCTCTAAATTTGAAGCAATCTGCCTTTCCATGAAGGCAGGTTGATTTGGAGTAGTCAGATCCAAAATCTCACTCTTAAGCATTGAAATAACAGTAGACACATTTGGCCTATCTCTTGACAATTCTTGCACACACAGCAGTCCAACATGTATACATTTCGAAATGTCCATTTGAAAGCATGGATCCCATATTGCTGGGTCTACCAAAGCCATAATGTTGTTATCGTTCCACAATTTCCATGCCTGAAAAATAACAAGTGTGAAGGACAAAAACTTAAATTGTTCAATCTTTTTGAAAGTAGACCATGTCAAAAATGAATAAATAAATTAAATAGATAAAGTAACTTTTGATTAGAGTTTAACTAAATTTTCTGATATTGTGAATGTTATTAGTTAGATATACCAATCCAGTGAGGCCCGAATATTGCTCCTTATCACAAATGCTAGAGTTTCTTCTCCCACTAACAATCTCTAGTAATAACACGCCAAAACTAAAGACATCTGATTTCTCTGAAAACAGCCCTCGCATTGCATATTCAGGAGACATATAACCACTGCATACAAACATTGAAACACATCCATATTATTTGAGTATAAGTGTTGCCATTACCTAAATTTAATTTCAACAAAGCTCTTACTATGTCCCGACGACCCTTTTAGTTTTTACTTGATCTTCATTGCCTCCAAATATTCTAGCCATACCAAAATCCGATATTTTTGGATTAAGCTCTTGGTCTAACAGAATGTTTGATGCCTTTAGATCTCTATGAATAATCTTTAGTCTAGAGTCCCTATGAAGGTAGAGCAACCCTCGACAAATTCCTTCAATAATGTTGAAACGTTTTCTCCAACTAAGGAGTTTTTGGTGGACTGGATCTAATCAATAGCAAGCCAAATAAATAATGTATGAGTATAGATTTGTATAGAGAAAAAAATATACGATTGAGAAAACAATTTGGGGTAGAGTTAGCACAAAAGTATGCTTCAAATGACTAAACTAGCACAGTGAAACTTATTATTAAAATTCGATTTGTTTTGTTTTATGTACTGACTTACTTGATATTCAAGATAAATAAGTGCATGAACTAACCAAAAAGAATTGCATCCAAACTTTTGTTTGGCATATATTCATAGATTAACATCTTCTCTTCTCCCTCAATGCAGCAACCGAGAAGTCTAACAAGATTCCGATGTTGGAGTTTAGTAATCAACGCCACCTCATTCATAAATTCTTCAAGTCCTTGTCCAGAGGCTCTACACAATCTCTTCACTGCTATTTCTTGTCCATTATGCAATGTACCCTATAAGAAAGTAAAGAATGTCAGCACATATATTTTTGAGAGGGAAAAATGAACTCTACATAAGAAACCATTACCCTATAGACTGGACCGAAGCCACCTTGTCCAAGCTTACTAGCCATATCAAAGTTGTTTGTTGCTGTTGCCAATTCTTCCACATTAAAGATTGGTAGATCTTGGAGTTTCACATCGTTTAGGTAGTCAAACAGTAAACTCTCATTGTTTTTAATTTTCATTGCTGTTGCAAATTATATTATTTAGTAATCCATCTTGCAGTGCCTAGTCTCTGCAGCAAATTAATGGACAATTGGGCACATTACCTCTCTTTTTCTTTGCCATCCACCTCCAGAAGAAGAAAGCAGTGATGGCTATAGCAATCGCTCCAATAGTCACTGTAGTTGTGATGATTACTTTCAAATTTCTCTCTTCTTCTGTGTATAAGAAATGTTTTAAACTAATTCAGTCAAAATTGAGTAAAGAAATCTAACATAAAAATATTGAAATCCTATTGCATTTGTTGTAAGTAACCAGTTAACCAAACAAGTGGTCCAACTGCTGGATGATCAGAAGCATAAGATTATACAAAACTGTGACTTAAAAGAAATGAACTTACCAAATTCTAAATTGGCCAAGCGAATGTATACATCTGATCCACCAACAGAGAATTGTCGTAGGTCAATTAGATTTCCACTCCATAACAGACAACCAATGCCAGTATAATATCCATAAGCTACACAAGAACAGTTCTCCAAACACTGCTTTCGACAATCTTCTTTATTCACATTTGACAGCTCTGCAAAGTCTGGTGTTTTGATCATCTCCAGTTTCAAAAACCCATCTGCTTTTCCTTCTTCAATACTATTGTTCATTCTTTCACACTGCAATGGTATCCTCCTGACACATCCACTAGTCCAATTTCCTCTATTCCATTCCTTAATAATCTTCGGCTCAAACCCTCTCAAACAACTGCAGATTGGGGAACTCAGTAAATCACAGCTTCCAAATGCACCACATGTGCCATAAACATCGCACTCATCTTCTGGATTTTTATACACAACCTCCCAATCCTAGTTCGATATAAAGGATTCGAGTTTGGTATTCCAAGAAAGACCTGACCATTCCATGGACCAGACCGCCAATATGGGTGACCCTCTTTCCAAAGAAAAATTTCAGGAATGTTCGGTGCATCAATGCCTGCGGAGAAGCTTCCAATAGATGGATCAAAAGGGCTTTTCCATGATGTCAGCTGCACTCTCTGATCTGTCCTTAAATTAGTACTAAGTTTCATCTTTGGCAAGAAGGAATCAGAAGGATGTTGAAAACTTTCCCACAGTACCAGTCCTGAAGTATCAACTTGCAACACAAGGTTTCCGAAATCCCCAAGAGTGGCACTAGAATTGGTTACAGAATTTGAAACATTCGATGACCAAAAAATCTCTGTCTGTCCATTTAGTACCACAAGATTTCCTTCCTTGGATATAGTAAGAATCCCAGAAGAATCTTTGAGTGGTTTCTGTCTATTAGCTACCCATATGACAGTGAATACAGAAATATTATTATACCAGATTCCGAGGTAGCGATTGGTAGAATTTGCAGGGCTGAAGAATCCAAGTCTGAAAGCACTCCCATTGGATATTATGTATTCAGTGTTGTTGATGGATTGAGAAGATCTAATGGTGTCTATGGCAACGGTTAAGTTTAAACAGAAGCAACAAAGGACAGGCAACAAGTTTGTCTTGCTAAGAAGTCCCATAACTTGTTCCGAGTTGCTTGTGTGTGAGAATGCAGAACATGTAGGCTTGTTCATCTATTACAAGTTATGATTTTGATTCAATGTTTTCTTGGATAGACGTCAACTCAAGACGTTCAAAAGTCTTACATCCCATAAATGTGTTCAAGTCATTTAAAGAAATTTTCAAAATGGGTCCATAACCCAGCCTTCAAGTCATTTTGAAGGGTAGACAAATAAAAATTTTTAAATTATTATATATATAAAAAAAAAATCAAGTCAGGGTGATCGTGGGACCACCCTGGCCTTAAGGTGATGCCGCCCTTGTCTTCTTGTGACATAAAAGATTGGTTGAGAGAGAGAGAGAGAGAGAGAGAGAGAGAGAGAGAGAGAGAGAGAGAGAGAGAGAGAATTTTGGAAAAACGGATTTAGTACCCGTTTGTTTTAGCTTTTAGAAGCCAAAACGCCCTTTTGGAGAGCAAAAATGAAAGTCAAGCGTTTGGTAACGTTTCAAAACGTGCTTTCTCAAAAAAGCTTTGTTTTGAAATGCAAAGAATTGAGCCAAAATGTGAGGGTAGGTTTGCAAATGCCAAAGCGCTTTTGATCAATATTACCATTGGAAATGCAAAAAATGACCCAAATTACCCTCATCTCACTAACTCCAAAATACACTGAAAATTGAAGACAAACACAGAAAATAAGAGAAATTAACTGTGAAGATCAAGGTGAAGAAGTGCGTGGGTGTGGGTTGAGAGAGGTATTGAAGATTTTTGGTGAAATTAAGAGAAATTACTTGTGAAGATCAAGATGAAGAAGTGCATGGTGTGAGCTGTGTGTGGTTGAATTTAGAGAAAAAGAAAAGAAAAAGAAGATCAAGGTGAAGAAATGCATGGGTGTGGGCTGTGTGGCTGAATGTGTGGAGGAAAGTAGAGAAGGAGAAAAAAGAAATGGTATGTTCTGGAATAAGAGTGGACGAAATGGTAGTAGTTTGGTGAAGAAGAAAAGTATAAAGAAAAGTCAAAAATGAAGATAGGGAGAAGGTAAAGAATACGTGTGTGGAGGAGAAAAAAAGAGGAAAAAAATATAAATAACGTGTGGATGAAAGAAAAAGAGATAAAGATAAAAATACAATAAAAGATAAAAATACAATAAAGAATAAAAAATTAAAACTAAGAAATGCTACTATAATATTTTCAAAATATTTTCACAATAAATCTGAAGTGGTCAGTTGTTACTAGCTAATACTAGTGAAAAAAAAATAATTTAAGTGGTGTGTTCAAATTACAATCAGTAACAACTTACCACGTATGATTTGTTGTGAAAATATTGTAAAAATATTTTTATAACAAACTTTAGTTAACAATATTTTTACAACAAAATTTAGTTAACAATAAATTATTATTACTGTTATTATTGTTATTATTAAGTAGTTTTTTTTAATAAGTATTATTAAATGGTTGATTTAAGTATGAAATAAATCCCCTTATATATACATTGTCTTTTTTAGTAATTTACAACTCAAACCACCACTTTTATAAGTACTACCTAAATACTCAGCTTTTTCAACAGTTTTTACTAAACACTCAGCTTTTTTAAAAAAACCTAATTTTATACCGCACTTTTTGAAAACCCCACTTTTTCAAAAAGCCTAATTTTAAAAAGCTGAACCAAACTCACTCTAAGTGCCCATTTGTTTGCACTTTCAGAAGGCAAAAAGTACTTTTTGAAACCCAAAAAATTATATGATCGTGTGGTTAGATTTTAAAAGTAGCTTTAGCTAAAAGCTGCGTTTTGAAATTGTGAAGGAAGAGGACTTTGGCATGGAGAGTTTGGTTCAGCTTTTTAAAACTGGGCTTAGTGAAGTTTTTAAAAAGTGCGGTATGAAATTGAGTTTTTTGAAAAAGCTGAATATTTGGTAAAAATTGTTAAAAAGTGCTTTTTAAAAAAGCTAAATATTTAGCTAATACTTATAAAAGTGGATGTTTGAGTTGTAAATTACCAAAAAAGACAAGATATGTATATATATATATATATATATATATATATAAGAGAATTCTTTGTTTTAATTATCTCTTTTAATGTAAGTTATGGACAGAACATTTTTACAAAAAATTCATAATATAGTCTATATGACAAGTCGTTAATGGTAGATTAAAAAATAATAATATCACTAGTAGGTCCAAATGAGAACTAATAACAACTTACTGTGTAAAATTTATTATAAGATTATTATGGAAATATTGTGTCAATAACTCTATTTTTTTCTAAAGAAAATAACACTACTTTAAAAAGTCCAGAGATACAATAAAATGTGATAATATTTTCACAATACAATTTGTTTTTAGTTGTGCTCAATCCTAGTCTAATAAAAGATTTGATACCTCTCAACTATTTTGAAACTTTTGTGATAATTTATTGTGTTCTAATACAGTTGTAATTTTCATCTTGTAAATTTCCTTGCATTGACACGTATCCCGCTCTACCTTTCATTTTTTTTTTTTAATTTTTTTTTCTCAACCACACGTTTCCTTTCACCCTTATCTTCTTCCACCTTTATATTCTCCCATTCTTATCTTCTTTCTGCTTCTCATCCTCTTTCTATTTCTCATTTTCTCTAATTTCATTAAAAATCAATTAAGGTGAGTTTTGTAGCAGAGCAGCACTGAAAGGACCTTTGCAGTAGCATGGAGAGGCCATTTGAAGCACGTAGAGGACCTTTGTAGCAGCATGGAGAGGACCTTTGTAGCAGCACAGTGGCCAATTTGGTAATTTAACACTGTCTCCAACGGTAATATTAATGAAACGTGCATTAGCTTTTACAAAACGCGCATTAGTTTTTACAAAAGGCTCTGAAGAGTTGCCCCTACATTGGGTCTAACCGGATGGTTACTTAGTGGAGATACAATTTCAGGAAAATAATTAGGGATAATCAAAATATAACTTGACCACCTACATCCATCAAAGAAGCCCTTAGCAACTACATTGTTACTGTATCATAAGAGTGGTAAAATAAGCCCAAACTCACTTGCCTGCCCAAACCCACCCACTTTAATTAAACCCAAACTCACTCAGTTATTATTTGGATTATAGGCATCAACCCAATTAAACCCAGTCATTTTTGGGTTTTACTAAAAACCCATTTAACCAAAAAACAATAAACCCAAATTCAACCAAGCCCTTAACATAATAAAATAAAATAAAAAGCAGCCCCTCTTTGCCTCTTGATTCTCTCTCCTCAGTCCTTAGACTAGGGTTTTCAAATTTTCCTTTATTTTCACAGCCTCCAATCATGTTTTAATCGGTAAGTTTGCTGTGGTTCTTCAATTTGATTACTAATCTTTTCGTGCTAATTCAGATTTCGCAATTTCCTTCATTTTCTCAGCCTCCATTCGATTTTCTCTTGGTCTCTCATCTCTTAGCTACTGTGTTTTGCTCAATTGAGCACAATCTCTCTCTCTCTCTCTCTCTCTCTCTCTCTCTCTCTCTCTCTCTCTCTCTCTCTCTCTCTCATATTTTTTTCTTGCACCGGTTGAGATGGTGGTAACCCCAACTAGGTCGAAAAGTAGATTTTGTTGGGTCTAATTATTTTGGTGAATCCAGTGTAGTAATGCACTTGGGATGTTTGATAAAGAGTCCCAGAGCTTGAAGATTGGTTATGTGCTGTTTGGTGGCTAATGGGTTGTGGAATGGGTAGTTGTTTACTGTTGGATTGTTGGCGAAATTTTGGAGTTCAACTTGGCTTTTGTTGTGGAAATTTGAGCTTGTTGTATTTGAGTGCTGAAGTAATTTTATTACATACTCAGTATGTAATTTTGTTACGTACTATGATACTGAGTAATGTCTTTGAATCTATATTTAGATCATTTGGCTTATTGTACTGTCTCTTATGCAACATTCTACTTTCTATTTATTAGAAACTAATGTATGCATTTTGGTAATCTTTTCTTCTATCTTCTGCTAAGATACAAATGCTCTTTGTGACAGACCTATTGCTAGTGCACTGTTTAGATATCTGAAGTTTAAATATGAAATGTTCATACTTATTTGCTAGTTCTGGTTATGGTTAATGCTTTTATAGCGAAGTGTCATCGTTCTTTGGTTATGCCATGCCCGCAACTCCTGATGCTACTCGACACCCTTATGTACAATAATGATATCCTTTGATGTGTCTGCAGGAGGCAGCAAAACCTGAGGAGGATGAGGAAGTAGTTATTAAAGACCAGGAAGCAGATTTTGCAGTAGTTCATAGTTCTGTGAAGTCTTATGCAAGTGACGATGGCCCTGATGACTGGATATAATTGATTATTAGTCATAAAAGACTATCTATTGGCTTTATTGAAAAGGATAGGAAATGCTAAAATGTTTCTATTGCTTATCGCAATGTGAATGGCCTATTATCTGCTTGTTCTTGTGCAGGCTCATTTTTGATCTCATTACATTTTTTTTTTTCAAAAAAAGAAATAAAGAAATAAAGAAAAATATATGTACTAGAATATAAGATGTAATTCTTGTGCTCATTAAATAGAATTCTGATTTATTTATGTCGAAGAATATATTCTAAAACAATTATCATCGGCAGCGTTTCAACATCTATTTGCAATTTGTCTGTAAGGTTTTTAGTTATTGGATTTATCCAATAATTTAAATATGTTGGTGTCGACTGCACATAATTATAGATAATTGATTAGTGCTGACCTTGTTGGCAGTTTGAATTTTGCATAGAATTCTCTCAGAATAATTTAGACAAGGTGAAGCCAATATTTTCGTTTGTACGTGCTTTTGGGGGTATAAAATAATCAATTTATAAAATAATCAATAATTTATGGATGACCGATATGTTTATATTAATGTTAATAATTCTACAGTATATGTTACTAAACTATATAAACCTATTAAATATTTTAAGCTTCTGGTCCAAAATTTAAAGCATTACGTTCCAATTTTTTCTGTAGGCCATGGTGGTCCTTACTCAAAGCCTTGCAATTGAATACTAGAGGTTCCTATTGTCTGCCACCATACACTTGCACTACTAATTGCCACTTGTCAACCATTCAATTTACTAAAGTTGACTAGTTGCTTTTTTCAGTTTCCAAATACATACTTCATCTACCTAAACAACAAAAAATATAATAAATAAATAAATAAAATAAGAGAAATGTGAATGTTACATTATAAATTATTAACCGGTTCGGTCCTTTTTTTTTTGGGTATCGAGTGGTATTTTGGTCATTTTTTGGGTTTTGGGATATTTTGGTAATTTTTCAAGTTTTGGAGGTATTTTGGTCATTTTAAGGTTTCGGGGGATATTTTGGTCATTTTAAAGTTTCGGGGGTATTTTGGACATTTTTTAATTTTGAGAGTATTTTGGTAATTTTAAGGTCTCAGGAGGTATTTTGGTCATTTTTTAGGTTTGGGGGTTATTAGTCAGTTTTTAGGTTTTGGGGGTATTTTGGTTATTTTTTGAGTTTTGGAAGTATTTTAGTCATTTTTTGGATTTTCGGGAGGCATTTGGTCATTTTGGGAGGTATTTTGGTAATTTTTAGGTTTTTGTAGCATTTTGGTCTTTTTTGGGTTTTGAGGGTATTTTGGTAATTTTCAAGTTTTGAGGTATTTTGGGGCATTTTGGTAATTTTAATAATTGGGTAATTGTGTGGGTTAGAGTTTACCCATAATAATTGGATTAGGTTAGGTTTGGGTTAAAAGCAATTAGTTAAATGAGTTTTAATAGGTTAATGAATTTTATATACCCAGCTCAATTATGCCCGCCCCAAACCCACTCATTTGACACCCCTCTTGTATCATGTTATCATTGCGTCACCATTCAACGATGCCAATCATGTTATCAATATCATCATGTTAATGCATGCTCATGTTATCATGTACATACGTACCTACCTCATAGCACCATCACATGTTCTTATGCATGTTCACATCCTCATATATGTTCATATTAGAAGTCTACGTTATTCCAGACCTTAAGCATGTTTCTAAGTCATCACAGAAACCTAATCATGTTACTGGGCAAATGAACAAATTAACATGCAGAGCATTCAAGTTTAGTAAGTAACTTGCATACTACTTGTTGTAGAGAAAAAAAGATCAGTAACTTATACAATGGTATGAAATTATAGTTTTTATTCCAAGAGTATTATAGTTTAACAGGCGCCTCTTAATATTTCTAGCAAAAATATCCATAATTTAAATTATCCAACCTTATTGTTGTAACTATCGCATTTTTCCATTATGAGGGAAAAAGAAGTTTTGTGGTTTAAATTAAATTGACATAAAAAATTAACTCCCAAATCCACGTGTTCAACCACAAAGTTTTCTTCAATATGAATATGGCCTCATAAAGAGAGTAGAATAAAATCATGTTAACTAATAAAATAAATAAAAAAGAATGTTACCTCTCAATTAACATCGCTTCGGCTCTGTTTGTTTTGGATGACAAAATGATAAAAAAAAATATTTTTTAATTTTGGATAAAATATTATTTTGGTCCTTAAACTTTACCAAAAAGTTGTTTTTCATCCCTAAATTTTAAGAAGTTCATTTTTCGACTCCAAACTATTGAAAAATTCATATTTCGTCCTTAAACTATTGAAAATGTTTTATTTATGTCCTTAAACTTTACTAAAAGTTTTTTTTTCTCCCTAAACTATTAAAAATGTTCTTTTTTCATCTTTATTTTTGTCTCTATACTATTCAAAAAATTCTTTACAAAGTTTAGAAATGAAAAAAAAAATTAAAGTTTAGAAATGAAAAACAAACTTTTAGTAAAATTTAGGAACCAAAATATTATTTATCCTTTAATGTTTCACCATAAATATTTGGTAAATGATGGAAAAATAAGATAGAAATTATATTATTATTATTATTATTATTATTATTATTGTAGTTTGAAACAATGGGGGGTAATGAGAAGAATTTTTTAATTTTGTTGCTCAAGTCATTTTCTTCGAACAAAAATGATAGACTGGGTTGAAAATTCCACGCACCCTATTTTCTGCCCCCATTTTCTCCTCTAATAAATGATAGAAAATCATAGTTTCCTATCCTTTTTATCCATCCACCCTATTTTCTTCTCTCCATTTTCTCCCCCCTAATAAATGATAGAAAATCATAGTTTACTACCCTTTTTATTCTTTTTTCATAGCTTTTCTCCCCTAATAAATGATAGGAAAATCATAGTTTCCTAACATTTTTATTATTTTTTTCATCCCTGCACTTATTGTAGTTTGAAACAATGGGGGCAATGACAAGAATTTTTTTAATTTCATTACTCAAGTCATTTTCCCCCCCAATTTGGAAGGAACAAAAATGACAGGCTAGGTGGAAACCCTTTTTATTCTCTTCATTTTCTGCCCGAATAAATTATAGAAAATCATAATTTCCTATTCCTTTTTCATCCCCTCCCTATACACCTCAACCAAACACATCATTCCAGTTTCAAAAAACTGGTCTAAAACAATGAACTCCAATTCTCTGTGCATTTGTTTGACAACACAAAATGCTAATTATCTTAAATTTGACCAGGTCGTTCGATCGTTTCAGAAATCATAAGTATGACCCAAAAAGAAAAAGTTTCTACCAGCCAAATTGGTGGATTGTCACCAATACGTCCTGCATCTATTGCGCGACGATTGGTTAGATTCAACTGGACGGTGAATCTTTCTTATCCCTTTTTTTTTAATAAAAATTAATTTTTTTAGTTTAAATTCTCATATATCTGACTATAACTAAAACCATTTTTATTATTCACCTATGAATTTTTTCTGGCATGTTTATTTCGAATGTTAAGT
Organism: Castanopsis chinensis; assembly: GCA_032878915.1. Lineage (NCBI taxonomy): Eukaryota > Viridiplantae > Streptophyta > Magnoliopsida > Fagales > Fagaceae > Castanopsis > Castanopsis chinensis. The sequence goes on from JAVQMG010000096.1 coordinate 3,262,981, forward strand.
ACAGTCTACAGAAAACCATGTTACCACTTCATGAAAGTCCATTGTTCACGAGGGACGGAGCCAGAACTTAGAGTTAGGGGGGGCAGCTCTGCTGTTGGTTGTGCGCAATGACTTCTGCCTTCAACTTTGTTGCTACTTAATCGCTTAGCTGCTAGTTGTTTAAAATTTTTTAAAGGGTCAGATTTTTTTTTTTTTTTTTTTTAAGTAAAATTGGTTGAGCATGCTTTTTTTTTTTTTTTTTTTTTTTTTTTTTAAGTTTTACTATTGATAATTTTTGTTGTTGCACTAATTTTTTTGGGCTTGCATATTTCGTTTTTAGATTTTAGACATATAAATATTTTTTAATGGTCTTTAAAATGTGAAAAATGTTTAAAATGTTTGAACTACAAACCTTTTTACAAATTGCTAATAATGTAAGTGGTGAACCCAAATGCAAACCAATAAAAATTTGCTACCTCAACCGTCTGTAAAAATGTTATAGAAAAATTTGTAACTATAACAATACTCTTGAAGGGGGAAAATACATGACGGACTCGTGGTGGACGGATATGTGTAAACACATGGCGTGTGTTGGGCTCCAAGGCCTTTTATACAAGCATGGTTGCAGTACATTTAGGCTACTGTGGCTTTTGCTTGATCTACACGCTTAAGCCCAAAGAAAGAATACTCCTACAAGGAAAAGGAGTTACTCTCCTAGAAGGAAAAGGACTTCTTAACTAAGGCATAGGTATTAGATCTACGCGACTATAAATACTCTAAAACCCTCACAATCCAAGGTACGCATAACTCAACTCTAGCACTCTAGTGTTGAAAATAAGGTTTATAACTTGACTTTCGGAGGGTTTTTAGCCGACATCACATCAGTACTCTCTGCTAGGTCTTTTCTTGTTGTTTTGTAGGTTTTTATTTCGCTCTCGTGAGGACCATGTAGCTCACTGATGAATTTTGGCATCATCAACTCTTAAAAGAATCAATGATATTTTTAAGGGAGCAAAAGTGTAATTTTCTAAAACAAAATTGCTAAAATTAGTACCTATATATATATAATAATAGTAAAAAAAAAAATTGGGGGGGCCATTGCCCCCCCCAAGTCCAAACATGGCTCCGTCATGCATCACACCGGACTCAGCTTTGTAGCTTACACATCCTTGGAGCTTTGACCAAATGGCTCAAGTGAGAACCAAAGCCTTTTCTTCTTCATACTTTCATGATAACACAGTGAACTCGGGATCAGGCCATCCATGACCCTAGAATAGCAAGCTACAATGGGAATTCAAATGATGGCTTCTGTCTATAATGGGATTATTAAAAAAAAGAAGTGAACTTTTCAAGGATACTACATGATAGGACTCATACATATGCATCAGCACAACAAATAGCAACTAAGATACGTTAAACAAAGGCAACACGGTCTACAAAAACGATCCTTCACAAGTCACCAGCTCAAAATAGAAGAACTAGATGGAACCATAACTTAAATCCTATTCCTTGCAAAAAATTTAACAGGCATCATAATTCTATTACAAACATTCTACAAAATCTAAGAAACAAAGCAAAATGGCAACTCAATGAACATGCTAAATTTCCATTCAATGGTTAAAATTACTTCTGCGCAGTCTCGACCTTTCTCAATACTTCTTTTTAATAAGTTTTACACCTAAACCATGAGAGCATGAAGGTGTAAGAGTTTGTGTGTGTGAGTGTGTGTGTGTGTGTGTGTGAGAGAGAGAGAGAGAGAGAGAGAGAGAGATTCATATTGGTTCATGAAGTAATTGAGGTTCCACAGATAATGACTGGAGTAAAAATGAAATATTGGAGCTCGAGAACTCCAAGCACTAACAGTTCAAGGATCTTACAAACTCCAAAATTCAATGTAAGCATTGTTGATGGTCCTCTAAACCCATAACTATCGGAGAAGGGAGAAGTATAGTCAATGCTGACTACATGAGATACATTGCAAAATAATGTTGGACAAACCATGGTTTCTCACAGGAAGGTTCTTACAAATCCATTTCAATCCCAATAAAGTATGTCATGACCACAGTCATGCAGAAAAATTAAAAAGACACTAGTAGGTCAAAATAGCTAAACAATGGATATTGTATAGATCTACAAGAACAAACATGATTAGAATCGTCAACATAGATTTGGTCCCAAGACATTTTTAAGAATTAGAAATGGATAAATATAGAGAAGATAACCCAATCCTTTATTTATTTATTTTTTTTTGGCCAAGACCAATTTATCCCATGTAAAGAACTCTTTTTTGATAAGTAGCTGTAAAGAAGACTTCCCAGCTGGTTCTCACTATAAGTTCAGGATTAAATACTTCTGAGCCGCTTTTGACTTTTTTTCAGAAGTTCATATACATATAATTGTCAGGGCAGGGCAGATGCAAGTATGTGTATGTGTGCAACAAAGAGAGAGAGACAGAGTTACACTGATCCAAGAGGCAATAGATACCCTGAAGTTCAGCGACTTTAAAATTTAGGAGTTCCCGAACTCCAAGAACTAAAGAACAGTTCAAAGAGACTAACAAAACACCAAATATTAAATGTAAGCATTTTTCAGGGACCCTCTTAACCCATCATTTTTGGGAAATGGAGTAGTATATCAGTATAATCAATGCTAACCACAAGGGAGACATTTCTAAAGCATAGTTTGGCAAATCGTGAATCTTATATTACAAATATTCTATAAAATCTCAAAAACAAAGAAGAACAAATATGGCAACTCAATGAACATGCTAAAATGCAATTTCACTAAGTAGAAGACATACCTCCGGACAGCAAGCCCTCCTAGAAACTTGTAACGCAGAGACTCTGCCTGAGCAATGGCACAGAGCCCTCTGTTGTTCACTCAGCATAAAGCTCAACGCTGTTCTCGGGAAACTTGAAACGCTTCTGAACAACAGATGTGAGTTCCCTAATTCTTCTTCCCTTCTCACCTAAGCCCATCAACTAGAAGCACAAACAGAAATCTTAACCTCCAAACTCCTACCCACATAGAAATGAATACAGCTTTACCTGCAAAAAAATAAATAAATAAATAAAAAAGACTGGTGCTTTGCTTTCTAATCAGTATCTATGAGAATCTGCAAAATAGCCACAAAACCAAAAATAAAATTAATTAAATTAAATAAGATTAATTAGAAAGAAATAGAGAAAGGGGTAAAATTGGGAAAAGAGAATGAACTTTGGTTTGATTGACTGGCAAGGATTTGAGATTGCGATTTGACTTCACAGTTTAGACAGAGAGAGAAAGAGTGGATCTTTTTTTGTTTTTGTTTTTGTTTATATTTATTTTTTTGCGGGGGGGCGGGGTAACATCAGAGACTACTGAGACTACATATGTACTTGATTCCGGGCAGTTCAGCACTATTATTAATTGCTTAAATATCTAAAATTAAAGAAAAAAAAATTATACACTGATTTTATTATGTATCCGGTTTTATTTATGATTAGCTATTATTTAAATTAATAATTTACATAATTAAATTCATTAATTCATCATTGTTTGTCTACAGTTTTAGGAATTGTTCAAAATTTAATTTTTACATTCAAGTTAGACGGCGAATGACTATAAAAATACCTGTTTGTAACTTTTATGAATGAAAAAAATACTAACATATTTTATAACTTTACTTTAAATAATTGATAGGGAATGATCATATGTTGCCTATTTAATTAATTAATTATTTTTAAGTATAACTACAGTCTAAAGTAGTTTTTGATCAGTTTAAAAGGAAGGAAAAAATTAAGAGAATATAGGTAGTAGTCTCATGTTGGCCATGTCATTATTAAAATATGTGTAATGTGTATATTTAGCTAACACATATAAACTTATAAATGAATCTATACTTGAATTGTTGTGTATCAAGCCTAATAGCTCACGAGCTTGCTCGTGAACAAATTTTTTTGCTTGGGCTCGGCTTGTTTATTAAACGAGCCTAAAACTAAGGCTTAAGATTGCCTTATTTATAAACAAACAAATATGAACAAGTTTTTTATCAAGCCAAGTCTGAGCTGTTTATGATCAGCTTGATTCATTTACAACCCTATATATTATATTATATATAAAAATAAAAATAAAAAGTGTATAATAATAATAATAACAATAATAATAATTAGGAAATGTAATTAATGGGGGTGTTAAACAAATCCTACGGCTATGGCTGCTTTGAAAAGGAGTGGCTTATGAGTTATGATGAGTAATGAGTCACTCACCAGCACCGAGGATATTTGGGTACTAGTATGGTAAGGGGATAGAATATAGTAAGTTAACACGCGCTTGAAAGATAATTGGAAACTAACATCTCGAGTTTTAAAACTCGAGTTCCATATAGACTCGAGGCTTAAAGACTTGCTTCCTACTTGCTGAGTTGGACACTATTATTCACTATTATGCCACATAGATCTTGAGTCTTAAAGACTCGAGTTCTACAAAGCAAAGCCGAGTCTTTAAGACTCGATTTTCTTTGGAAAATGCCACTGATCTCAAGTCTGCAAGACTAGATTTCTACCAGAATAAAACTCTAAGAGCTTTATGTATCTAGCTTGGGGTTATGTGGAAATGAGGGGAAAAAATTCCCAGTGGATTGATGTGGTTTGATAATGAAGAAATGGGAGCAGTGTTAGAGTTGAGTGCGAGACAGTGACCTCAATGTGAGACAATGAGAGAGTTAAGTGAGATTTTGAGGGAGAGGTCGTCGATGAGAGGAGACGAGAGTTTATTGCCAGCTGATGGGTTTTCTGCCGCCGATGAGATGCATTGTCTCCAGTAGAGTGAGGATTTGCCGATGGGTTTTTTGCTACCAATTGATTTTCTGCCGCCGATGAGATGCGCTTGTCTTCGGTAGAGTAAGGGTTTGGGGTTTGAATGTTTGGGTGTGAAGGAGAGTAAGAGTGTTCTAGAGTCTAAATGCTTGTGTTTGAAATATGATCACAAATCGAATATTAGAAACTCGATTTCAACGTGGCTCCACGTGGAAAAAAGTCCATGTCAAATGTTTGTGGCTTACGATCTCGAGTATTAGAAACTCAATTTCTACCCGGAACTCAAGTTTTAAAAACTCGATATGCCACTTTTCCACTTTATTTTGAAACTAGGCAACTAACGAAATTCTTAGCAATCTAATGTTACATGAAAAAAAAAAAAAAAAAAAAAAAAAAAAAAAAAAAAAAAAATCCACCAGCACCACCATGATTCCTTTGCCTTTGCTGCTGCCATAACTAAAAACTAGATGTATCAACATCTACAATACTCTAACATGTTACATTCAAATTCTCATGGAGACTGTAAATCTGAGCAGAAAGCAAAGCACCAGTCTTTTGGTTCAACCCCTACTGTGACTAATACAGCTTTACCTGCAAATATTTCATTGCTTCTTTTATCCAATGTCTTTGATGATGACTGTCAAGCTTGACTATGGCAATTACATTGTTTGGAAGCAACAGATTGAGGTAATCCTTGAAACTTACTCAATGATTGACATTTTTGATGATTAAATTATTGCTCCAGATTGTTTTCTGAAGGATTCTTCTAGTAATCTCACTATTGAGATTAACCGTAGTTTCATTTCTTGGAAGAATCGTGAACAAGCAATGTTCACTTTTTATCAATTCTACTTTGTCTCCTTCTATTCTTGCTCTTACTGTTGGGCCAAAAATTACTAAGGGAGTATGGAAGGTGTTAGAAAAGTGGTTTGCCCCAGTGTCAAGGTCTCATGTTATGAGTCTTCATAATGAATTGAGTGCAGTGAAGAAAGGTACTTGACAGGCCACAAACGCGTTGACCCCTTGTGATAAATTAGATTGATTAATTACCCTACTTATTAATTAATCAAATTAACATGTAATATCACGTGGCAGCACAAAAAAATCACCAAAACTAAGTTATGCAGCGAAAATTAAATGACACGGTGATTTGTTTACGAATGGAGAAAAACCTCACGGCAAAAACCCCACCGGGTGATTTAAGGTCACCACTCCCGAAACTCCACTATTATCACAGCAAGCGATTACAAGCAAGGAATCCCAAGTACCTTACCAACCTACAGTTGAACCCTTACCCCAATACCCAATTAGATTTGCTCTGTAGTGACAGTTTCTCCTTTCAATGCACGGCTCCCAAGTACGTGACTAACCAGATGCGCGTATCCCAATACGCGACTTCAATTCACTAACGAGAGAGAGAGAGTTGTTGGTTGCAAAGTTCTTCAAATCATCAGAGATGAACTAGGGCACGAACTTTGTCTTTCAGATCACAAATTGCATGAACAAAAAGTTCTCAATGAATGTGCAACTTGCGTCATCTTGACGGCCCTTAAAACAATCCTTTTATATGTCTAGGGTTAGGAGAAAAGAAGTCCCAAAGACACATTCACGGATTGGACTTGAAACAGAACTGAAAATCTGTTTTCTTTAATTCTCGATAGATAGAGGTGTCGAGGATCTGTCGAGAAGCTGTCGAGGCTCGGGGCAAAATAGCTTCTTAAAGCTCGATAGATGCATGTGTCGAGGTAGGTGTCGAGCTTTAGTAACTTGCACTTCCTTGCTTGTTTCTTGGACAGACTTTGATGATTTCAACACTGGATCTTGAAACCCTGTTTCTTGAAATGTTAAACACATCCTAAATCTACCCAATTACAAGTAAAGTGCGTTTTGTCTAAGGATAAGCCAATTACATAAAATAGTGACATATGTTCACAAACTTGAACTGCATATGTCCTAACAGTACTGATACAATTGATGGTTATTTCCAAAAGATTAAGCAAATTTGTGATAAATTGGCTGTTGTTGCTGGTTTCTTGTTGGTGAGTTACTTGCTTTATTGATTATACATGATTATTACTGCAATGGAATCATGACTATCTGGTTTAAGCCTAGATTAGGTCTAAACGTGTTTTTCCAACTTGCTCTCTTGTTTCAACTTTCACGTTCTCAGCACTTCTCCCTGTCTCTGTCTCTAGATTCAACCAGTCTTTTGTATTCAATTTCAACCTGTCTTGTTTTACACATTCATTCAACCTGTTTTTTTTTTTTTTTTTTTTCAAGTAGAATCTTTGACTACTAGGGAATAAACCCATTTTGATGATTTGATTTAAATGACATAAACACATTGTTTAGAATGTAAGACTTTTGAACATCTTGAGTTGACGTACATCATAGAAAACTATGAATTAAAATTATAACGTGCTAGATGAATGTGGCTACCTGTTCTACATTCTCACATAAAAGCAGGTCAGAAAAAGTTATGGGAATTCTTAGCAAGACAAACTTCTTGTCGGTCCTTTGTTGCTTCGGTGTAAACTTTACCGCTGCCATAGACACCATTAGATCTTCGCAATCCATCAACGACACTGAATACATAATTTCCAATGGGAATGTTTTCAAACTAGGATTCTTCAGCCCTGAAAATTCTACCAATCGCTACCTCGGTATCCGGTATAATAACATTTCTGTATTCAATGTCATATGGGTAGCTAATAGACAGAAACCTCTCAAGGATTCTTCTGGGGTTCTTACTATATCTGAGGATGGCAATCTTGTGGTACTAAATGGATAGGCAGAGATTCTTTGGTCATCGAATGTTTCAAATTCTGTAACCAATTCTAGTGCCACTCTTGGGGATTCCGGAAACCTTGTTTTGCGAGTTGTTGCTACAGGACAGGTACTATGGGAAAGTTTTCAACATCCTTCTGATACCATCTTTTCAAGGATGAAACCTAGTACTAATTTAATGAAAGATCAGAGAGTACAGTTGACATCATGGATGTAAGAACACAGAGAAGGCTATGGAACACACAAAACAGTGTAACAGAAAATAGAGAGAGGAGAAAATCTCTCAACAGAATTGAATTACATCAAAATCAATCTTACACTTAATACAGATGAGCATATCTCTATTATGTACACAATCACTAAGGCGGGAAATACAGTAACAATCCCAATCTACTCTGATTGCCTAACACACGTGCACACGTGCTAACACTTAAGTTAAACATATCAAAATGACTTCGTTCTATTTATCTCTGCACTGGAACGACACTGTTTGGCTTGCCCTGTTTCTTCTTCTTTACTGTTGGGACTGGATTTAACTCATCTTCAATCTCTTCAAGCGTACAACTGCTGCTAGTGCTTTCATCCCCCCTCAAACAAAATGGGAATTTCCACATGAGTTTGGAAGCTAACCAGTGAAACCGAGAAGAAGGCTATCCTTTAGTAAAAATATTAGCAAGCTAATCATTGGATGAAATAAATTTGACCAGAAGATCCTTCCTAAGAACCTTCTCACGCACAAAATGGTAATCCACCCTATGAAGCACGGGTGCGTTTCGGGATTCGGGTGCAGGTGCGGATGTGGGTGCGGGACTCGGTAATTTTTGAAAAAGTAGGATGCGGGTGCGGCAGGGTGCAACGATTAAAAAATTATTAAAAATATTTTTATTTATATTTTTAATATATTGCTAAGCATACTTTTTTCACATTATATAAACATATACCAAAATCATAACACAATCACAAATCACAGATCCACAACACAATCACAAATCACAATGAGTAATAATAACTATTAACTATTAACTATTAATTAAAAATAATAACTATTAACTAAATAAAAATTAAAAAATCAACTATTAAGAATTAATTAAGAGTGTGAGAGCTATGATACTTGAGAGGAGAAGGAGAGCAGGGGAGACGGAGAGGGAGAGAGCCTAGCACAGCTGAAGAGTGAAGAGTGATTGAGTGAAGGCATGGCAGAGAGTGGGAGAGAGCCTAGCTGAAGACTGAAGAGTGAAGGCAGAGTGAAGGGGCTAGGGCGGAGTCTGTCTGACTAAGTGAAGAGAAATGGTGAACTGTGAGGAGAAGAAATGAGTGTATATAGGGTTTTGAATTTTTCCCAAACGATGTGTTTGCACTTTTTTCTTGGCCAAGCTAAACGGTGTGTTTTGCACCTGCTGGTTTTTTTTTTTTTTGAATTTCGGCCATATCGGCCGATTCACGCCCGTATTGGCGTTGCGCCCGATACCGACCTATTCGGGCTAAATCAGCGCAAGTCGGCCCTCTTTGGCGCATGTCGGCCCGAATTGGCGCCGTATCGGCAACTATCGCGTCGAAAAAAATAATTTTTTAATGTCCGACGCAACGTGGACGCGCAGGCAACGGCGTTGCCTGCGCGTCCTCGTGTCGCACCGCATAGGACACGGGTGTGGCGGCCCAAATGCCGCACCCATGCTTCTTAGAATCCACCTCAATGTGCTTTGTACGAGCATGGAAGACATGATTAGAAGCAATGGCCAAAGCACTAACATTATCACACCATAACAAATGAGGATCTTGATAAGGATAGCAAGCACAACCAAAGGCCTTAAGAGCTTGACGAGGAGGTGGTTTAGAATACAAAAGTTCTCAGGGTGACTTGAAATTTAACACAGAAGAGGGTAATCTATTAATAAGAAACACAGCAGTAGCAAACGCATAAGACCAGTTGTAAATTCCACAATCTTGAATTTGCTGAGAACGTGAAAGTTGAAACAAGAGAGCAAGAGAAACAAAATTTCGGAAAAACACGTTTAGACCCAATCTAGGCTTAAACCGGATAGTCATGATTCCATTGCAGTAATAATCATGTATAATCAATAAAGCAAGTAACTCACCAACACGCAAATACAAAGATTTTAGGCCAAAAACCTTGTAACTTAACTGGTAAATCTTAACATCAAAGATTCAAATTATTCTTCCCTATGTTGTAACTACTGCATTATTCAGCCAAAAAAAAACTACTGCATTGAAAAAATAAAAAGTCTTATAGTTCAAATTAAATTAACATAAATTTCAAAGTTAACTCATATATCCATGTGTTCAAGGACCAAAAAATTTTCTTGAATATGAATATTGCATCATAAAGAGAGCATACTAAAATCATATTAACTAAAAATGAAAATAATATGTCACCTATCAATCAACATCATTTCACTCTATTTGGTTGAGATGATAGAAAAGCTACTGTTAGAGAATTAAAAATGATGGAATGATAGAAAAGATTTATATTTTCTATCATAGGTGTTTTGTAAGACATAAACGTGATAGAAAATCAAAAGGATAAAAATTAAATTATTATTATGCACTTATTGTAGATTGAACTAATGGGATAGTGAGAATAATTTTTTTAATTTCGTTTCTCTAGTCATTTTCTCCTCAATTTGGAAGGAACAAAAATGATTTTTCTAGGTCAAAATCTTCACCTATCCTATTTTCTTTCCTCTCCCTTTTCACCCCAACTTAATTGTGGAAAATCATCTCCTCTCCCCTTTTAATCCTTTTTCATCCCCTTTTCACCTCATCCAAACACAGCATTCAAGATTGTGGAACTTAAAACTAGTCTACAACAATGAATTCCAATTCATTCTCTGCCTTCGTTTGACAACCCATAAATTTGATTGGGTCGTTTACTCCTTTCACAAGTCACAAGTATGTCCCAAAAAGAAAAAACAAGAAAAATTTGCGATTATCATTCTCATAGGTCCTATTCTACTCGGCTACTCGTACGGCCCTTTGTGTCTTTCCCTTTTGCCTTCTGTCCTCCAAACTATTGGCTAGATTCATCTGATGGTGAATATTTAACCTTTTTATTTTTATTCTTTTAAAAAATTGTATTTTTAAGGCGTAAATGCACTTTTAGTCAGTATATTTTGACGTTTTTTTATTTTAGTCCCTACATTTTATTTTTACCATTTTTAGTCCTTAAACCAATTATTGCGAATTATTTTCATCTTTTCCGTCAATCAACCAAAGGAAATTGCTGAGGTGGCTACTGGAGGAATTAAAAAATTGTAAAAAAATGCCACGTCACCATGACACATCAGCATATAAATTTAAAAAATTAATTTATTAATTTGAACTAAATAGTAAAAATAAAATTAAAATTAAAAACTAAAATTCACATTAATTCAAATTGTTCTTCATGTTCTTCAGATTATTCTTCATTTTACAGCTTGTTCTTCATGCTCTTCCCAAATCAAGCCCCAGCAACCAAGAACTCAAACCTAGATCACTAGGACATAAATGAAAACAAGAAGAAAAAACCCAACCCACCATTGCAACCCAACCACCACCACCACCACCTCTGAAATTCTATTTAAACATCAAATCAAACCCTAAAACCCAAACTGAAATTCAAAACCCAAACCCAACAAAATCCGAACCCATAGAACAAATTACAGCCAAATACTCATCACCTGCAACCAACAACAACAATAGAAACCCCACATCCACCAACAGCAACATCAACCCACCAACAGCAACACCAACCCACAACACACACAAGACCCACAAACCCACGACTACCCACACCCATGGTGAGCAAAACCACCCACCCATGGCTACCAATGACCCCACAGTGTGCAAAACCACCCATCTATGGCTACCACCACCCCCATGAACCCACACCTACCAACAGCCACCAACAACCCCACACCGATCGGAAGCCTACCCACCGAAAGCCGATCTTGAGAGGAGAGAAGCTTCATCGAGGAGTCTGACCTCACGAACCCACGCCTACCCATAACCCCAACGACCCCAGCCAGCTCACAACCCACCCACCTCAACCCAACCTCAAACATAGCCACCCCGAACTCAACCCCAACCACTCCAACTCAAGCCACCCCAGTCGGTCTCAACCTACCCACCCCAGACCAACCTCAACCCACCCCACCCTGATCTCAACCCATCCCACCCCGATCTCAACCCACCCACCCCAGACCAACCTCAGCCCACCCCACCCCGATCTCAAACCATCCACCCCACCCCGATCTCAACCCATCCTAACCCAATCTCAACCTATCCACCCCGATCTCAACCTACCATGAGCCACTACACCACCAGTTACCATGAGAGAGAGAGAGAGAGAGAGAGAGAGAGAGAGAGAGAGAGAGAGAGAGAGAATTAGAAAATTTGAGAGAAAGTGAGACATAGATTAGAGAGAGAGAAGAAAAACTAATTTAAGAAAATGAGATGGAAGAGAAAACACTTGAGAAAGTAAGGATACTATTTTATCTTAATTTTAGTGATTTTTTGTTTTATTTTTGTTTTCTATTTAATTAAAATTGACAAATTTTTTTTAAATAGATGCTGATGTGGCATTTTTTATAATTTTTTAATTCCTCCGGCAGTCACCTCAGCAATTTCTATCAGTTGACTGACGAAAAGGACGAAAATAACACGCGTTAATTGGTTTAGATACTAAAAGTAGTAAAAATAAAATGTAAGGACTAAAATGAAAAAACGTCACAATGTAGGGACTAAAAGTACATTTATGCCTATTTTTAAGTTTAAATTCACACATAGCTGTAAATAATACCATTTTTATTAGACGAAAATACTATTATGGTCCCTACATTTTTGGGTAGTCAATTTAGTCCCCGTTATTTTCAACTTGCAACCAATTTAGTCACTACTGTTAATTACTAATGAAAAATGCTTATATGACAAGCAGTGTGCACGTTTGACACACATGTGGCGGATAAAATAATAAAAAAAAATTTAATTGCTATTAAAAATGCCATGTCATAATTTTTTTTTTCTTTTTAAAAAATCACATAAAAAAAGGTTGAATTCCAAAAAAAAAAAAAAATCACAATTGTTCTTGGACTTTCTCGGCAACCAAACACATAAATCAAACCTCAAAAAATAACCGGAGAAGAACAAGTCAATTTTGACCCACTACATCGTTCACCAAATCAATAACCCATAACACAGTTCATACCAAACTCACAGGCGCCCATCAGAAGTCACAGGCTAGAAGCCTGTTTCAACCAAGGCGAAAAACTTGATTTCAAGCAAAAACTCAATCTATGACCAGGATAAGAGGAAGCTTCATGCAAATGAAAATTGATGTGGTTGTGTTGTGGGACCCTGGAAGGTTTGAGTATTTGATGATAGTTGCCCTAAGTGTGCATGTTGCAACCTGTTTACCATGGCCCTTTGGTAAAAACCTAGCCTACACCTACGCCATCACAAGTCCACCAGAAGATCTCCACCTCACACGTCGCTAATTCAACTGTGATGCCAAGCTCACTGATCTGATCTAGTACGATCTTATTTTAGGTTAATGTTTTATGGTAATTGTATTATGGTGGTTGGGTTCATAGTAGAGTTGATTTTGATTTGGACCTATTGTAGGATCTTTTAGTTTGTGATGGGTGATTGTTTAGTTTGATTTTTGTGTTTTAAGTTATGTTTGGTCACTAAGAAATTGCAAGAAAAGCTAGGTATTTTTTTTAATTCAGCCTCTCAATTTTTTTTTTTTAAATTTTATTTGTCTGATGTGCATTTTTTTTTTTTTTTAGCCACATGTATACCAATTGTGCACACCACTTGCAAGTGGAAAATAATATGGACCAAATTAATTGCTATCAAAATGTAGAAACCAAATTATCTATGACCCCAAAATATAGGGACCAAAATAATGTTTCCATCTTTTTATTATTTAGCAATTATAACATTCTAAAAAAACATTTTCAAAAAAACTATCTTATTTACAATTATCTGGTTGGTAGTGACCTTTAAAATGAACATTGTTGATGCCCACTTTGGCAAGAAGGCCCAATAATAGGAAGAAACCCAACAATATGGGAGGGAATGAAGAAAAAGAAGAATTAACGAATTGAGAAGAAAACCATTAAGCTTAAATGGTAGGAATAATGGTCCATAAGCCTGTAAAATAGAAAAAGGGCCTCAAAGAAAGCAAGCAGACCCAAAGGAGCCCAAAGAAATGTTGGGGACATATTTTTATGTAATTGGCATATCCTTTGATAAAACACACTTTACTTGTATTTGGGTAAATCAAAGTAGGTTAAAGATGATCATTGCAAGTGGATAAATTGAAGATATGAAGATTACTCAAGAACTGCTCAAGAAAAATACAATCTGCAGGCCTTGATACTTCCTCGACAGAAGCTCAATCTATCAAGATTCATTAAAGCTCAACACATATCTTGATCTATAGAGCTTACAAGATTCAGACTATAGCCAACAACGTTTTTATTTTAAAAGGCTATTTGTTTATAGGTTTGTATAATCCTTATTGGACTAGAAAAGCCCAAGGTTTGTGTAAACCTATTTGGAATAGGAGAGCCCATTAAGCTCCTATTTAAAAGGAGTTGGAAAAAGAAAAACCTAACCTTAGAGAGCTTCATATGGTTTTCTTTTGAAACCCTAGCCTCCTCCTATAGAAGAAAGAATTATTGCTGCGTTTCATGTACGCCTTTGGGTTCTGTAACCAAGCAAAGTCTCTTGCACCAATATTGAAGATCTTATTGGTGTTTCTATGTGAAGCTGCCGCAAATCAACTACAACAATCAAAGGTTTGCTATGGAGTTAGTCACGTATTGAGATTCGTGCAAAGGAGTAAGCTACGTACTGAGATTCGCGCATCGATTGGTTAGTCACATACTAAGAGCCGTGCATTGAAATAAGAGATTGTTACTACATAACAAGACCAATTAGGTATTGGAGTAAA